>OY796875.1:10225000-11425000 GCA_963680765.1 Agrochola lychnidis
GCATTCCATAACCGTAATGCTGAATATCAGCGTCAGGTTCCTATATTTGCCTGACAGATGCGGAGTTGGACTCCTATTTGGTGCAACCTTGAGACCCACACCGCACTTTGTATGTTTCATTATTTTAAAGTGTATCATAGCCAATAGTGTCATCGCAATGTCTTGTTTACTTCTTTTTTTTTTGTGTATTGCCACCTTGTAGGTATATTCATGTATTTTTAGATATTTTTTCATCGTGTTTTTGTATGTTGTGCTATGTCTTTTGTGTGCCCCAAATACTTCGTGTTTCGTCAGTCGTCGGATTTCTATCAGGGGGCCTACCACCAGCTCATGGAAGGAGCAATATTATTTTAATATTACTTCAGTGTGGGAAAGAGATGAAGCTCTACAGGACGTATAGCTCCATCTCTTTCTCCCACTGAAGTAATATTAAAATGTTACCCTTTTAAAATATACTTGAATAGTAGGAGTAATTATTTTATTCTTATTAATAGCAACAGCATTCATAGGGTATGTTTTACCATGAGGACAGGGCAACTGATAGAAATCCGACAACTGACGAAATTTGCCGAGGGACATTAAGAAATATTTTAAATCCCCATTTGAAATTCCATAAAATACAATTTTCTAACAAACTAAGCAATATTCCCGTCTAACGATCAACTTAAAACACTAAACCTCTAGAGATACGACAGAAAATAGCTAGAAAGTTGCAATATACATATATAGAAATAAGTGCCTTCTGTAGAAATTTCTTTGAGAAACGTGTGAAATATAAAAAGAAAATTAAATAACAATAAAAATTAATGAATTTATTGTATCTAACCTTTGGATTCTTGGTTAATCTACGTGAGATACATCGTAAGTAGGGTTGCCAGGTCCAAAAATTTAAAAACCGGACAAAGATTCATATTTAGCCGGACATTTTGCCCGGAAAGCCTAAAATAAAGGTTACTAAAAGAAAAAAAAAAGTGGTGGTACCCCGGGAGTGCCGACAGAAGTGAAAACTTGAAAAAAAAAAATCGACACCGCGGTAATCAAAGCGTTGATGTCTGCTACTCCACGGTGTCGTTAAATTGCGTTACAATGTCGCGAAATCAATGGTTTAGTGTGAACTCAAAAATGCCCAACGCGCTTAAGTAGTTTTCACTTAAAAAAATTGGTACTTTTATTTGTGTATATATATTACTGTTATTAATTTGAGACTTACCAAGAGAGGTACTCTTAATTATATGTTACTAGCGACCCGCCCCGGCTTCGCATGGGTATAAACTGGGTTATTATACATATAAACCTTCCTCTTCAATCACTCTATCTATTAAAAAAACCGCATCAAAATCCGTTGCGTAGTTTTAAAGAGTTAAGCATACATAAGGATATAGGGACAGAGAAAGCGACTTTGTTTTATACTATGTAGTGATTATAAATCACATTTTTTCTCACTATCGCGAGTCATGCTTATCCGCGTGAGTCGCTCGCGCGCTTTCGTTCGTCATTTTTTGGCGGGGCGGGGTTGACTAAAAGCCTAACAAAAGCCGGACAGGCCGGACTTGTACACATTTGGCCGGACACGACCTGGCAACCCTACATAGGATAAAATCTGCGAGCATACAAAGCTTTTCCCAACTATGTTAGGGTCGGCTTCCAGTCTAACCGGATGCAGCTGAATACCAGGATATACATGGAGCGACTGCTTATCTGACCTCCACAACCCAGTTACTGGGTTATACTGACAATACACCTTGGTGAGACTGGTTATCAGACTTTCAGGCTTCTGACGACAACCACGGATACGACGAAATATTACGGGCTGTCGTGCTGCCATTATTCGTTATAAAACCTGGAGGGGAAATTGTCTTCCGAGCCTAGCTACTACTCAAGTGTACCCACCCTTACGAAATATTACAGCGAAACCGCGGAAAAAGGTACTTTAGAATCCGCTGCCTATAACGGCCGCCAAATTACGCCAGCCACATAGCGGCCGACACATAGCGCCCGCCACATTACAACCGCTATATTACGCCCGCCACATAACGGCCGCTACATAACGGCAGCCACATAGCGGCCACTACATAACGGCCATCACGTAGCGGCCGCTACATAACAAGCGCCACATGGCGACCGCTACATAACGGCCGCCACATGGCGACCGCTACATAGCAGCCACCACATAGCGGCCGCTACATAACGGCCGCTACATAACTACCACCACAAAACGGCCGCCACATAACGGCCGACACATAGCGCCCGCCACATAGCGGCCTTAACATAACGACCGCCACATGGCGACCGTTACATAACGGCCGCTACATAGCGGCCGCCACATAACGGCCACTACATAGCGGCCGCTACATAACGGCCACCACATGGCGGCTGCTACATAACGGCCACCACATAACGGCCGCCACATAACGGCCGACACAAAGCGCCCGCCACATTACGCCTTATTACGGGGCCGCATATTCTGGTTTATTCTTATTAAACCCCGATTCAAAAAGCGACTGTGGCGCGGCCAGGAACCACCACGCGAATTTTTCACACGTTTCTTGTATGTCTAATTGTCTACTTATTACGGTTCATGAGAGAAGCTCGCTGACAGACAGACGGACGACGGGGCAGACAGCGGGAGCTTAGAGTAATAGGATCCCGTTTGGCACCCTTCGGTACGGGACCCTAAAAAGCAGCTAACCAGCAAAGGAATTCCAATCAGTGATAGGTATCTAATAACTTTTTAGTATCACTATCTTCGTTTATGAACAATTTAGGATCGAAAGTAAATATTAAGTACCCATTCAAATATGTTAACTGTTTAGGAAATAAATATCAAATATTCTACATAGCTAAAATTAAGAGGCCTGCGAACACGGCTCGCAACTACAAATCTAGATGTTTGCAAAATTCTATTCCAAGCACGTTGCGCTAGTGTGAGTGCCTGTCGGAGCGATATACACCTACAGTGAGCAATACTACCACACACACATTGACAATTATTGCTTGACGCGAAAATTTATGATAAATTTGGATGTTTTCCGTTATACCAAAAATTATGAATGAAAACTTATTCTTATTCTAACTTATTATTATTATTACAACTTATTATAATATTTTCTGTATTATAAACAATAATACAGAAAAAACAATACGAAGACATGTCATTCACGCTGTAAAAATGTGCGAAATTAAATTCGTTTAAACTTTATTTTAGAAGTTTTTGGAAAAAAAAAAGCTGTAGGAGCCTAGATAAACACTCTTTAAATCCGAATAACAACATAATATGGTGGAAATATGCCCAAATTGCAAAGGATTTAGGTATTACGTTTGCATGGACAATTCATGCGTCGCCGCGTTTTTAAGAAAATAGACAAAGAATGAATTTCAAGATGTATTATAAAGAACAACAATTTTGTTTCAGGACATTGAAGGATCCAGTAATTTGGCTGCAGAAACGGAACTTGAACAGTGGAACCCCCTGGACCCGAAACAAGGCAGACGGGGAAGGCTGAACAATGATATGGGAATGGAGAAGTTTGATGTAAGTATTATCGAAAATACCTTTTTCAAAACTTCCTTCCACCCTTCCCCCTCCCCCAACCCTTCCTTGTCTGCGTTCAGCGTTCGGTGTGGCAACACGCAGTGTTCGAGTTCGCGACAAGTTAATCGTCATCCTGAGGATGCCTCGTTGAGAGGTAAAACACGTGTCGATTTCTTTCAGGGTTTTTTATGGCTCTTTAGAAATAGCTAAGCGGAACAGGTTACTGAATATATCCACGTCTATTGTATTTTTTAACTTCCCAACCATTGATGTTAAAAAAATCTGTGATCTATCGATCTCTCTCCCCTCCGTGCCTCGGAAACCACGTTAAGCCGTTGGTCCTGCGCCTGATCTCTCTCCGGTCGTGTCGGATTGTCGTCCTATCGGACTATGAGAGTGAGGGAAGAGAGAGTGCAGGTGACCAATCTCAGCGGAGACGAGCCTTCACAGGTGTGAAAGCTGGTCTCCGCTGAGATTGGTCACCATGGCCTAAATTCGGTCTGCAGGACTCGGAAAAGCAAGGTTTAGATATACCCAACAGTGGGTGACTCCAGTTAAAAATGATGATAAAGATACTGCTGCGCTGCGTGTCGCGGGTTCGATTCCCGAACGGAACAAATATTTGTATGACCTACCAGTAGTTGTTCCGGGTCTGGCTGTTTGTGTATGTGAGTTTATATGTTTGTAATCGCACCCACGATACAGGAGAAATTCCTAGTGTGGGGCAACGTTTTTAAAAAAAGAAAAAAAAAAAAAAAATACCTATGATTATAACGAAGTTGTGGTGCTCCAAAGATTAACTCGCTTCTCAAGCGAACCATTATCAATTTATGACATTTGCAATTCCAACGGTGGAGTTTTTTGCCGATTCTTCTTCATACGAAAACTACCTTTTGGAAGGGGCGACTCGAATCAATTCTATTTTTTGTAAATTTTGACGTTCAAAAGTGCCTTTTTGTACCTAATTGAAATAAATTATTTGACTTTGACATGTTAAGCAAATTCGTCGTTCACCCTGCCTAACGGTGAAGGAAAGCTTTGTGAGGAAACCGGCATGTCCTAGAACCGAAAATTCGAAGACATGTGACATCCACCCACCCACTCCCTCTCGAAGAGAGGAGGCCTGTGTCCCAGCAGTGGGAACATTATAGGTTGATTATGCTACCTCAAGATCAAAAGGAGGCTTTTGCTCTGTACTGCGAGAACTCGCGCTAAAAATACTTTCTAAATTCATATTGGACACTAGGATTAACGGTATAGGCGAGGTGGTCACTGCTCGTTCTTTCTCTGCTACAGCACATTCTGATACTATCAATTGTTTTGATAATAATACTTCATCTTCATTTAATAGTTGCTCCTAGTTCGTCGCGGAGGTGGCCAAGCAATATCTCTAGGAGTTCCAGTAGAGAATGGAGTGACTGCTTTGAGGGTATTCATCGAAGGTGCCGTGGAACATGCTGTTCTTTACCCTCCCAATGAAGGTCAGTATATGTTCTCTTTCTTCATTCAATCAAAAACCCTGAGCTCTATTGACTATGCCTGTGATAGGTACCCAAATAACGTTTCCACATACTTAAATGTAATTGGTGCGCACCCTGGACAGTTAGCCCCGCTACTTCCTTGCCGATTGGCTAATATTGTTACCACGACACTAGCAATTCTCATAGTCTCATTACAAAATGAGTGCTATAGTTTGACCGCTGTACCGCGTATTAGAAATGCGTGGCGAGGCGGGGGTGGGTAGCGTTAACGAATGAGCGGCCTGCACTTCTCCCGTCTCGCCGCGCACATACCTAAGCCACGGTACAGCGATACCGATCAAACTATAACTTGGTTCTAGACTTAAATCTTCGAGACAGTTTTTATATTTCAAACCTTATTCCGACTTAGATAAAGTTCTTTAAACAAAACTGACAACGTAGCCTCTGGTTTAAAATCATTATTTGTATTAAGAACTTTAGTTTTGTCGGAATTAAGTACAGAATTCAGAAATGGGTTGATGGTTTAAACCACCAGCTCAAAAGCAGTATTATTTTAATATTACTTCAGTGGAAGAAAGAGATGGAGCTACACCTCCAGCACGCGTAGCATGACCACCGTAGAAACGGGTTTTGTCGATGGAAGAATAGACAAAATGACAGATTGTGATTGTTTATGTGTATTTTGACAGTTCAACAACATTCATTGCGTTATTTACGTTGTTGAGCAGATTTTTTTTCCAACTTATGAACAATGGATTAGCAATCTGTTTCAAATCGAAAATAGTACTGAATCAGAGGACCGACACTGGTCCTAAAGAACAAATTGCTGATATTAACCAATAATACGGTCTTTATGGAAAAATAATAAACATCATCTTCCATAATCAGAACAAACTACATATAACCTTCATATACATGGTACTATACGAAGTCATTATAAACACAGTACAAATTACAACGAAAATGACGATACTCCAATGAAATGATGATGACTATCATTATGAAATGAGCAAATTCCGGCTGTCACAATGTGTGTGTGTTTTGACAAGAAAATTGCTGGTATATTTGAGAGGAAAAAACTTGATAACAAGGCGTAAATATACTGAACTTGAGCGTCCCAGGAATTAACGGTTTGAAGAAGGAACAATGTTAGGACCAATTCTCAATAACGGATTGAAGGTCGGAGTTACTTTGAAAGTAGTTGTAAAGTACTTGTTTGAAATGGGAGAACTATGCTGCTTATCCTGCTAGGGCTTAGCACCACAGTAATTAAAATTAACAAATTATTACAAGGCAAAACTATACTTATCCATTTTTAATGTGTTAGTTTATTCTCACGACATAAGTTTTATATATAGCACCAATACAAAACTTTAGAGATATTTTAATCACACGTGCCGATATCTTAGAAGTACTTCCAACAGTTTTCGAATTCGCGAAAATGGCGGCGACAGGAGAAGTTAAAAATGCGTGAAAACCTTTTATGTCAAAACCCTTTAGTCGTTCTGGACTGATTTGTCCCCCATTAACAACCTCTGAGTACCGAACTATTTCGGGGAGATAGTGCAACAGATAAACGCGCTTAAGTGAAATTAAGGTCTTGCCATATTCTTACGCCCAAATTACCATCAGAACACATTTCACAGACTTAGAGAGAGAGAGAGAGAGAGAGAGAGAGAGAGAGAGAGATTAGAGCACACAACATATCGACACTGGAAATTTCAAATGCCGTAAAGAACAGGGAATACAATGTCCTTTAAGACAATTGAAATTTCCAGTATCGATATGTTCAATATCATCGTTTAGGTACATATTATGTTCTAACAACCTCTCTTTCTCCCCAGCTCCTCAAATCGACCTATACAACGCGACATCAGTGGCTTCCTTCTCTTCCACGTCCAGGACTGAGGGTTTGTCACCAAGAGATGTGTACCTGATGTTCCCTGGGACCAAGTTTGATTTAAATATGTAAGTATGAATAATGTTTACTATTCACCTCACTTCGTGTAGGATTAGCTTGCCATTTGAGAAGTAATTTTAAAATTTTAATATGTTTAGATGTTATGTTATGAAAGTAGAAACGCGCGGCCATCGACGGGGCTATATCAAGTTTTATTCAAAATTCAAACTATATTTCAAATATTTATTTCCGAAGGAGTGGGAGAGGAAGACCAAAGAAAAGATGGATGGATTGTGTGAGAAATGATATGAAAGAGAAGGGAGTGAATGATAGTGTGACGGTTGACAGGGGAGAGTGGAAAAAGAAAACGTGTTGCGCCGACCACACGTAACATGGGACAAGGGCAGGAAGATGATGTTTTACTTCCGAAGTATTTTCTTCAAATATTTACAGAACATCGAAAAGTAATCATTTATATTATTATCCGCCGATTTATGATGATGAAGGCATCCAACTTCCTAGCAAGTCAATTTTAGAAAACGTTGTGGAGTGAAACAGTATGGAGATTGAGACAGTTTTTGACACACAGAAAGGATTGGCATAAGAAATCTTAGTCGTTTTCGTATTGATATTTGACATGCTATTAGAGTTTGGCGACCACTGAACTAGTCTATCATCTGTTGTTTCTGAGAAACTGTAATTAATACGTTATGCATGTTGTGTGCATGCTTAAATACATTACGTAGCTTAAGTCCTTGGCTGCTTAAAGGAAGAATATTTTACTTATCTATTATCCTCCAGACGTTGTAACCAGGGATGTTAACGGAGCTTCGGTTCCGATTCCGAAAGGTCTGAACTTCCTATTAATTTTACACCTCCGATTCCGACTTAGGTTCCGATAATTTTGAAACGGAGTTATACCGAAGTTCGAAACACAGCGATGCGTGACTAGAGCGCGTACAAACAAGTTAAAACTCGTCGCCAGGGTAATGTTTGTTTATTTATCTACACCCATGCTATAAAACCTTTATAAAAGTTTCAGATACAGTTAGCTTATGGCCAATATTAAAACAGCCAGTGTCATAGTAACCATTACCTCATCCCAATGAGTGTTACAATGTTGTACTAAATTACATTACGCAACTCGTTTCAACTTTCAAGCGGGGGACAGCAGCAGCCGCTGCACGCATGTGTGTATGATGTGCTGCTGCAGGCGATATACATACGTGGACTTGGAATTTATTCTTGATCTTGAATTACAAACACCCAATGGTTTCAGAAACTTTTATAGAGGATTCATATCATGGGTGTAGAAAAAGTATTGTATGCAACTGTTATAATTTAATTAGGTATTTAAAACACTCATGTGATACTATATCACACGAGGCGAACCCCTTATTATACAACAGTTGCATAAATAACTATTTACGCAAGCTCGCGCTCGAAGTCTTGGTTTATTGTTTTGTTTGTGGATGTTATCGCTAATATTTGACTAATTAAAGAGACTGAATTATATTTCTATCTATTGTTTCATTAAGCCTTCCTTTAACACATCTTTCTTCTACATCCGCTTTCGACTCCTGTTCCGGTTCCGATTCCGTTTCCGATCACCACCAATTCCGGTTCCGGTTCCGATATTACAACTTCCGTAACATCTCTGGACTTGTGACCCTCAATGTTGTTACTCTTCCACAGGTTATCAGTCCTACCAGCCAGTCCGAACCGACAAGATGTCCAGGCTGACTTCATCGGTACATGGCACCTAAGTGTGCGGTGTGATACCTGTGACTACCGACTATGTGTGTCTGCAAGGGCTCATATTCATTTTGACGTGGAAACTGATACCCCTGGTAAGTCTATCATTATTATTTACAGCTTCTACGTCATCATCTCTACCTAGCCTTTCCCAAATATGTTGAACGCGGCTTGCAGTCTAACTGGATGCAGCTAACAGTATTTTACATGTGCGACTGCCTATCTGACCTTCATGACAGAGTTACTGGGTAACACGACACGGTTTGCTAAGATTGGTTGTCAGACTTTTGGGATTCTGACTACCCGTAACGACTGTCAAAGATCTACATATGACAGTCAGGACCAACGGCTTAACGTGCTTTCCGAGGCACGGAAGAGTGAAGTTTATCCGTCATCTCAGAAATCCCAAAAATTTCTATTCCGTCATCTTAGTAGTCACACCCTTTAAGCACCACCACCCCCACCACCACCACCACCTCCACCATGTGTTCAATCCACATATGAAATATTTAAATCTCTCAGTAAGAAACCATCAAAACAAACAAACAAGCCTTTTAATGTTCAAAATGAGTCAAGCAGTTATATAGACAGCCTTTCAACACACATACTTGCGACCACCATAATAATTATCATTACATAATGATCGAGCGAAACGTCAAACCTGTTCGGATATTGAACCCAGTAAGCCCAGGTGCGCACGAGCGAAGTTTTAACACGATGATTTTTATAACACACTGGATTTTCGACTCTCGGTATTGGGCCGTGCATTGTGAATCCAACAAAGCGCATCACAGAGCGTCAAAAAACATACCGTTGGAATTTCAACTTTCGGCGCTGAGCAGTGGGTTGAAAATAGAGTGACGAATAAAATACGCCCGTGCGTCCCCAGTAATCGAGTTTTTGTCGGGTAGTCACAAAAAACGCTTCACTTTGCATCTCTTTTGATAGGACTTTGAAAAAAAGTCATAATCCATTTAAGAATACGGTTAATGGAGGGCAAAAAGTTTGTAACTCGTTTTTAAGTTGGTTCCGTACCATATTACTACAATATCACGCATGAATTGCCTGGAGAGGTAGACAAGAGTTGGATAGTTCACCTACATTGACCTTTTCCCGACTATGTTGAGGTCAGCTTCCAGCCTAACCGAACGCATCTTAATACCAGTATTTTACATGGAGCGACTGCCGATCTGACCTCCATAACCCAGTAACTGGGTAATACGGTACCCTTTGGCAAGAATGGTTGTCAGACTTTCGAGCTTCTGACGACTCGTAACGACTGTCAAAGATCCACGAATAACAGCCGGGACCAACAGGTTAAAGTGCTTTCCGAGGCACCGAGGAGTCTCGGTATGTAAAGATGGTCTGTCCACACAGCAACCACCTGACCTAACCTAACCTGATGGATCGACCCGTGCGGCTGTTATTAGGTACTTAACCGTTGTTGAACAGACGATTTTTCAAACGTACGAAGCTATTATTAGCAATTTCCTTCAAATTCTTTCGGTCAAAGTCAAATCATTTATTTCAAATAGGCACATACGCTTTTGAACTTCAAAATTTACAAAAAATATTATAAATAGTTAATTGATTCAGGCGTGACCTTGCGGAAATCCATTATAAAATACAATAGACGTGGATATATTTAGTAACCTGTTCCGCTTAGCTATTTCTGAAGAGCCATAAAAAAACCCCTGAAAGAAATCGACACGTATTTCACCCCTCAACAAGGCATCCTCAGGATGACGATTGACTTGTCGCGAAACCGAACACGGCGTGTTGACACACTGAGCGCTGAACGCAGAGCATTCGTTATGACTCTTTAGAAATAGCTAAGCGGAACAGGTTACTAAATATATCCATGTCTATTGCATTTAAAAAAATATTATAGTTTCTAGTCGCCCCTTCCAAGAAGTAGTTTCGGGTTGTTTGAAAGAGTGTTTCGCAATTAGGGCGCATTCATTCTGACCCCTGGCTCAGCCCTTTTTTTTTGGGTTGGAAATTATCAAATAACTTCTCCCGCTCTGGGCGGAGCGGGAGGGCGTGTCAGACTCTTACTGACTAAAACCCACCCGTGTTCCTTCAGTTGCCATGTTGCCGGGGGCCACGATCTCCCTTTCGGACTTCTTCGCAACCCCGGCAGGCATCGGCCCTAGCGGACCCCGTCAGTTCTGATGACATCTCTTTCGAGGCGCGCGTGGAAAACAACGCGCAGTCGACCCGGGCTTGGTCCTTATTGGACGGCGAGCTGACCCCTGGCTCAGCCCTAATGCAACCTTTTCTTAGCCCGAAGCTTTTACTATTTATTACCTAATATTGAAACTTATTACACAGAAACTTAAAAACTATTTCTTTGTGAACGTAAATTAATAATCATTAACTTGATGTTAAAATTACAGTCATTTAGTATTTGTATCGCCCGAGGGTATGACCGCTTTGAAGTAACATAACAAAACATCACGCCTTGTACACACCGAAGGGTTAGACAGAGGTATACTAATAGGACACCCTTATATAGTTTTATGTAAGCGGGCACGCCCTTTATGCCTGGAGGCTTTTATTTAGATATTTAGTTCTGTTTACATTTAGTTTTTAGGGTTCCGTAGTAAACAAGGAACCCTTATAGTTTCGTCATGTCCGTCTGTCTGTCTATCTGTCCGCGGTCTAGCTCCGAGACCCTTAGTACTAGAAAGCTGTAATTTGGCATAGGTATACATATTAATTACGCCGACAAAGTGGTAAAACAAAATTATGAAAAAATTTTTTTTAGGGTACACGTAAAGTGGTGATGTTTTTTTTTTTTATCTCATCATGTGGGGTATAATTGGAAAGGTCTTTCAAAAATATTGTGAGTTTGTCAAAACCATTTTTGGATTCAGGGATCCGTTTGTGAAATATTAGGCTTTAAAGTGCTAATTTTTGTTAGAGTCAAGTGTGTGTCCCCCCCTGCCAGCTAAATGGTTAGTTTTGGATGTGTGATAAAAAATCACGGCAGTAGCTTATATAACGAATTTAAAAGGAAAACTATCACAGCTGAGCAGGCTTTACAAGTTAACGAGTAATAATCGACCAATTTAGATTTGCGGTTGTAAAAACATGTTCTCCTATACATTCCGTATGAAAGAATTGTTTTTTCAACTACAAAGTTAAGTTTGTTCTTGGGATAAATTCATCCCAACTACGGAACCCTAAATTGTGTGTGGTCCGACATGCACTTGGCCGGTTTTATTTCTGCTTGAGTATAGTTCTCGATGTTTTTGGTTGGTATAATGGCGTGTGCTAGCTGACATGTGGCCAGTAAAATTTATGATTTAAATTACGTTTTGTGTTGCATAATGTAAATTATTTTGCATACTATTGCTGACAGTTGTGCTGCTGGTGAGTTTGTTGCGCCACTTCTTCTTCCCAGCTAAAGCAGTAGGAAGTGGTGAAGGGTGGGCGTTTTTGGGGGACTGTTTAATGTAATTTTGACGTTCCAAAAGTGCTGATTCTCAGCCTAGTTTGAATAAATGACTTTTGAATTTTGACCCACATTTCGCCAATTATGTTTAAGTCAGAAATGTTTACCACATGAATGAATGGAAAAGTAAAAATCAATTTGTAAAATGTGTTTTTGTTCCAATAAAGATTTAAGATTGCAGGAAAGCGAGAATAAAGGTGTTTACATTTTAAAAATATCTAAGAAGTTCTTTAAAAAAATTAGGTTTTTTTAAATACTTTAATTTAAAATAACACAAGTCAGCACACATGTGCAATACACAATCGAATATGTAAATTATACGATAAATATCTATGCAAGATACTTCACAAGATAAATATCATCGCAGGCGAGTTTACATACTTAACTACAAGGATCAGCAAACAAACTTCGGAGTTATACAACGTGTAAAAAACTGTCCAATCCGTGAGGGTGTTGTTAAGTATCGTACTGAGAGTATATTAATAGGGTAATAAGGGTAAAATCCCCTATATTTTTTATGGGGTTATTGCACCGGGTTGTTACATGGGAGCAGGCGACCGTGCGTCGTTATGTCATTTTTTTTATTTTAATTTTGTCTGTTTTTTGGCTTATTTATTACCTGGATAATAAAACACACCGATACCGACACGCAAATAATTTAAAAACAGACAATAGAAATATTGTTTTCGTTCTGAATTTTTTTGCTAATGCGGGGGCCAGCCTAATGTTGCAAAAAAAAAAACAAAAAACCCTCATGGTACTAATAAATCAGAGCTTAAATACTCGGCACAGCATATAACAGCGAACTAATTTTTTTTTTCATTTGCCCCAATAGATTATAAAGTTTGAACAAAACCCTGCAACTGAACATAAAAAAAGAAAATAAAAATCACGTGCAAAACAAAAAATAAAAATCATGCAACATTAACAAGGGTATACACAGTAAACCAATTAAAAGACAATTTACATTAACTTTTAAAGCTTCCAACAATACTAAAACTTGAATTTATTGATAGCCTGTATAAACCCTTGCGATGCAAAAAATAAATAAAAAAGTAACCTCTAAATGTCAAGTTGACAGCTCCCGCGTTCAAGACCCAACATGGCGGCACACCTTAACTGAGTCAAGGACAGTCTTGCATACAGCCAGATACCGAATTTAAATGTCGTATACTTACACAGCCAAACATAGTTTAACCAGTTTTTTTTTTTTTAAGTTACGTAAGGAATCGATTATTCTGCTAAAATCATCGTATCCAATTATGGTTGTTGTGGTTTTTTTATTGCACGCAGCACGCATCTTTCCATTTCTACAATACGATGTTTCATAAACAACCTTATTAAAAGGATTTACTCTTTTTGGAATGTCGTATTACATTTTTTAATCATCTTGTTTATGACAGCATTTTTGGTATATTTTGCAATAGCATGAGCGAAATATCTTGAGAGGTCAACGAATTAAGAAATCAAGTGCAAATTTATAACAACCTTATTGGGAGCTATATCGATACTGGAAAGGAGACGTTTCATTTTTGTATGGGACCCCGGCCATAACATGTACACTTTAGAAAACCTGGGAAACGAACCCCTAAATACAATAAAGACTGTTTTTTTCCATAATATCTAATACTTTTTGGGCACAAAATAAAAACCGAAAATGATTGACGTCTGTCAGGAGAAATACGACCATCGATAGCTAGCCATTTTCGTCCAGAAGTACCTACAAATCTACAATCCACAAAAGCAGTTTTTTTATTTTTATGATGAATCACACTTTCTAATAAATCAAAAAAGTTGTAAATGATAGCTATCTTAATATAGTACAGAAATACATGCCTTTCATATTTATTTAAATGACGTCTACGTGATATTATTATGTTAAAATGTAACATGATTTCTGGACGAAAGCAGTATGCAAGTAAAACGACGCCATGATGAATAGAATATGCCAATAATTTGTAAAACTATTATTTTTTGTGCCGAAGTAATCAGGGAAATAAACAGGAAAGAATATTTTTCCTCAATTCGTGGATTTTTTTCCTTTTTTTACATTAACGTACACTTTATGGCCGAAAATGAAACATCTCCTTTGAAATGTCGTAAGGGACAGGAAATACAATGTCCCTTACGACATTTCAAATTTCCAGTATCGATATGTTTGAGCCGTTAGGAGTTGAAACACTACGGCCGTGGGGGTAGCGTTGCCATCTCTAAAAATCAGAAAACCGGACTTACCCGCAAAAAAGCCGGACTTTTGTGTCCCACGGCCGGACGGACGCCAAAAAAAAGGATTTTTGACTAAAAGTTCATATAAAACACATATTTTTCATTGGTAGAAACCTGTTTTAGAAGCTCAACCTCCTTAATAATTTTATCGTAAAATATTTCGCTCGACTCGTCTGAACGGGCGAACCCGGTTAGATTGAAGTGTGTATGCGGCTTTCGTCAAAAGAACAATGGAAGTAAGAAAATAAAAAGCCTACCAAAAGCCGGACAGGCCGGACGCAGTCAAATTGGTCCGGACAAGAGGTCAAAAAGCCTAACACTGTCCGGCTCTATCCGGACGGATGGCAACTCTACGTGGGGGTGGTCCGAGTGCTCATCGAGTATTTCGGGACATTGCCAATCGGTTGGTAGACTCTTCTCGGAGGTAACCAGAGAGTCGGCCTATTTTTAGACCAAAGAATCTGCCTTCCCATCCAACATGGCAATGCTGCCAGCCTTTTGGGCACTTTTCCCACTGACAGCGATGGTAAAGAATTTTTTGATGCCCAATGAGCTCTTCCCTTTTTTTTATAAAAAAATCTACTCTGCATCGGTTGACGTGATCACGTCAACGTAGCCGGCGACGTGACGTCATGACGTCGCTAAAAACCAGCGCTGTGGCTTTATCTCGTATAGAGTCACAGCATTATGCTGAGCGATGGCCCTTTTGCGTGGATGTCACCGCATATTTTCCCTCAACTGGTTCTTTTTGTTTTTTTCTGATGACGTCAAGTTTACAAACGTAAGTCGAATTGGCGGAAACGATACATTAGCAAAACATTGTACTGTTGTTTTATTCATAAAAAAATGTTTATACCGTTTACTCAAATAAAAAATACTGTTCAAATGAGCTATTCATGTTTTTTTTTTCACACAGTTACGTTGTTAGCAGTAAATCAACTACGATTTTAGATACAAATTAACACTTATTTTTGACATTTTATTGGAGGATTTTTTTTTGTCACTGACTCCAAAATTCATGTTGAGTTTTATGGCACTAGCTGTGCCCCGAAGTTTTACCCGCCGTACGTTTTTGCTCGGCTCTTAAAAGCCGTAGCGTGATGTTAAATGGCATAAAATCTTCCTCAAGAATAGGGTTATCAAATGAAAAGAATATTTCAAATCCGACTGGTAGTTCCAGACATTAGTAAACAAACAAACAAACAAACAAACTCTTCAGCTTTATTATTAGTATAGAAAAGATAGTACAATAAAAAAACTTACTTATTAATATTACTTATTATAACATCATCCACATAGACTAAGTGGGAAAAATACGTATTATTGAAGCTAACTCAAAAACTACTCAAACAAAGTTAATAAAATTTATATGGGACCACCTCTGAAATATGACCTACCAAACAAAAAAGAATCATCGAAATCAATTCATAATTGGCGGAGCAATCGCATAAGAAATACAAAAAAAAAACAGTACAATTGAATTGAGAACCTCCTCCTTTTTGAAGTCGCTTAAAAACAGGAGATTCTGTAATTTTTGTGTTTGTTTGCTGTTTTTTTTTCTGTTTTTTTTTTTCTGTCAAAAAAAACAGTACAATTGAATAGAGAACCTCCTCCTTTTTGAAGTCGCTTAAAAACAGGAGGTTCTGTAATTTTTACTAATTTTTGTAATGTTTTTGCTCTATCTTAATTAAAATAAATTCCAAGCTTCGGTAATTAATTACATAATCCCAAATTTAAGCCAGGGATGCCCCTAATTTAAATACAGCACGATATAAGAACCTGTCCGTACTGTGAAGGTCAAATCAATATCGACATGTGGTTTAATAAACGTGAAAGTAGAACTGTTTTATAACATAAACCGTTTAAAATTTAACTGTTTTAATATACCGTAGTTAATTAGTAATGCCGCTTCGTATTTATACGTTATAGCTGTTAGAGGATTAGTTGGATTTAAGTCATTCTAGACCTAAAATTGCTTAAACAGGGTCAAATTAAATTAGCTAGCAAAACTGCGGAGACGTGATGGGTTAAAATAATTTTAATAAAAAAGTTTTTATTATTTTATAACAAAAGTTATAATCGATCTAGAGAAAAAAATATCTTATATCTGGATAATAAAGTATATTTTCTTACTGTCGATAATTATTTTAGACATAATCTTGTTTTTGTTTAATAATCTTTAAAAAAGACATCATTTTTGAATAAAAATTAATCGAGCGAAAATGTTCGAATTACGTAACTGTCTTATATTTGGAAAGAAAAAGATCCATTAAATCATATATTAAAGTTCCATTTTAATTGTATGCGTGACTTTTTCTGAATATATTAATGCAAATTAACATACAATTTAGGGAGCCTCCTCTTAATTGAGACCAACGGCTTCACGTGCTTTCCGAGGCACGGAGGAGTCTCGACATGTATTTGTATACATACAGTGTGATTCTTCATAATGCGCACTTATCGAAATGAATCTATGCTTAATTTTAACGACAGAAAAAATATTTTAAAAAATCAAAAAAAATGTTTTTAATACTTTTTATGAAATTAAAAAAACTGTGTAACTTTTAAACATAATCATCTATCGCGATGAAACAAACTCTATAATGATTGGAAGTAATTAGGCGTCCACATAAAATGCAAATTGAGAAAAAAAAACTACCCTCAATTGAAAATAAACATGTTTTTGTAGCAAAAATCTGTATTTTTTTCATCAATTTTTACAAAAATTGTAAAATTTATAAATAAGATGCAAAGGAAGAGATTTTTTTTTACAAAAAAAATAACAAAAAAAATTGGTTTAATATTTTTTCCGTCGATAAAATTAAGCATAGATTACCTAATTTCGATATGTGCACATTATGAAGACTCACACTGTACTCGTATATAAAAATAGTCTGCACAATCCCAAGCCTCAGTTTGTTTACTTTTGGCATCCCAGCTGACCTTTAGACCCGACCTAACCCAATACCGGCGCCGCGATGTTTACGCCCGTGAACTTACCACCTTTATAGATAAGACCTGCCTTTTCCGGGATTTGTTATCTAACAAGCGTCCGATATTTCACTCTATGCGCACTATATGATTGTGATTTTGCTTCTATCCGCGACTTTATTCGCGTGGAAGTCGTAAGATCTATACAGGGTGGCAGGGACATCGACGCGAAAACTGTTACCATGGATTCAGTACATGATTCTGAATCCCCTGCGTTGAAATATTTCGACGATTATTTAAAAAAAATACAGAAATATCGATGTTTTGTCAAGTTGTAAAAAACGTGCGAAGCTCGGACGAGTCGCTAATTAGTAATAATTGGTAGGAATATTATGGATATGAAAGGCTCCATAGGTTTAGGTAGTTAAATAAAGGTAAACAAAAAAAACCACGTGACGAGACAGCTGTCAAGTAACCGACTAAACGTAATACCTGTCACTTCAGTTGTTATGCTACGTCACAGTTGTACTCTTCAATTTAGCAACGTTATATTTCGTTGACGTTTAGAAATTGGGTTCTTTACAATAGACAGATTACAAAATCTTATAAATCAGACAAAAAAAAATGTGCTCTAGTAGTTACATCTACGAAAAGTAGTTGAATAATAAACGATAAAGTTTAACATACATTAATAAAAGAGGAAACTATGGTAAAACACTAAAATAAATTTAATTTGGTTTTATTGTTTTTTTCAAGAAAGTGTCATCTATAAAAACCCTTTTTACGATTTGTTTACCTTTTTTTAATTACTTAAACCTATGGAGTATAGATACGGATACGGACATAGAAATAATATTATACCGTTTTCGGATACAGTTACAGATATTTCGGATTATCCGTTAGCTTCGGATAGTTTCGGTTACTGATATTTAATTTTTAAGAAATTGTAAAAGTAAGACGCCAATAACAAATAAAAAAATATGAAAGTGACGCGCTCGGCGTCGACACGGCCGGGCAGTAAAACCTGATAAATCGTGTCTCATTTAGACTCCGCCCCTATCCGAAACGTTTATATCGGATTCGGTGTCGGATAGATTTTTATTTCGGATATCCGATAGTTTCGGTTACGGTTACTGAGCTTATTAACATCCCTGATAATTGGTATTGGCAAATATTTATTTACATTTCATCAGCGAAAAATTGCTAGTGAATTTACATGAGTCATAATATAAAACAGTCATTTTGCAAAAGATTATAATTTATTTACATCAAAATGAACTTTGTTCGGAGTCTAGTTGTACTTTGTTTAGTCATAGTTAGATTAATTTCTGGATTGTACATTATACACTCGTGCGCATTTTATGTGACTCTTTCAATTCATAATTATGTACTGTCTAAGTTTATCTTTAACATTACTGACATTCGGTGAAAGAGAACATCATAAGGAAACTTGGACTTCTCTACATATAATTTTATTATAAACATTAACATTTCGGAATAAAATTCTCTAAATGATCGTGAAAACCGCATCAAAATTTGCGGAGTTTAGAAGAACAACGCTATCACACAGACAGATAATATCTATAAATAATAAACAAAAATCGCTTTTATTTTCTTTAAAACAAGGTTTATAATCCTTTAATTAATCGCTCGCTAGGACCTTTAGTGCACACGGCTATACATCAAGCATAATATAAGCAGATCTCGCATTGTACGGAAATCCTATGCAATGCGAGATCAGCATAAACTGGACATGTATAGCTTGATGTGTAGCCGTGTGTACATTAGCACGTACTTATGTACAAAGTACACAAAAAAACAAATACCTACCTAACAAAACATGTTTGACCTTCACTGACCGGATCGATATGACATAACGACTTTAATATTCATAGCTAAAAGCCTATCGATCGAAATACTTATAAAATTACAAGTTCACAAGGTTTTAATACACATACATACATAACCTCACGCCTTCTTCCCATGGTAGTAGGCAGAAGCTATAGAACGCCACCGGCTACGACCCTTCCATACTCATTTTGAAGCGTTTATTCTAAAAGTTGGCAATGTCGCAAATAGCTGTCAAATATTTACCTGTTTTGATTAATTTGGCAATATTACTGTATGGAAATATGATATATCGCTAACGAGTGAACTAGAATATTCAATTAAACACTGAATTTGATGCGAAAAAAGTCATTTGGAATGTTTCAAAATACTTTTTTTCATCGAAATTAAATACTCGGTGTTACGATATTAATTATTGCATTTCATAATCAATATTTTGTTTAATTAGTTATCCATATTTCGTATTTCCATACAGTAATATTGCCAAATTAATCAAAACAGCGAAATATTTGACATTTGCGTTCGTACATCCGAGGGGCAGTTCCCGTAATTTTTAAGAACGTTCGCATTCGCATCTCATTGGCTATCTGTCAGAAACACAATCCATTTACCAAAATTTTTGACAAGTTTGACACATTGCGACTTGAATGTGAACGTTTTTTAAGTACGAGAATTGGCCTTCTGTTCATACACGCACGCCGGTTGCGAGTACTACGCACCTGACCTTTCTGAAGAACATCACCAATTGGGTTACTATTTGTCCTTCTAGGGCGTCCCCTCCCGCGCGAGTTTAAGGATGTGATCATGTGTATGTAATAAAGTGCCAACATCTACCAACCCGCGTCGTGGATTATGGCCGGCTCCCTCTCACAAAGAGGTGGCCACCTCCAGTCCACATTACTAGAGTAACATTAGCTAAGTGACAGGCTTTTACGTCTTCAATCTATCCATCAGGTAATTTGGTGGGTTTTTATCGTAATAGGCATTCAAAAGACGATTTAAAATTCACCTACATTTCGCCAGTTATAATAATGTTTCATAAAATAACTAATATAATTATTAAGGACGACGATAGTTGATTTACTGCATAAACATTTTATACTGTGGCTACACAAGAATTAATTTGATTTTTTTTTATACACCTTTACCTATATTTAAATATCCTAAAGCCTAATAAATCCTAACCCTTTTTCTACGACAAAAATCACTGTAAAATTTAAAAAAAAACTTCACTTGACGAAAACGTCAGAACATCACTATAACTCACGCACTTAATAATAGAGTCGTAATAATTATTAATAATTCCACTATGACACAAGCGCACTTCACAATATATTATTATCAACTAAATTAAATAAAACAAACGCTGTTGGTATCAGTTGTAAAATTTATAGATATAAAGGCGCGTACTGATTAGAAAATATTATATTTATTATGATTATTATAATATTTTTATTTATACCGAATTACAGGCGTGTTGTTATGATATGATTGTTATTTTACACCGATTTTTAATAAGTGGGTCAAGCTGATAGTGTTTTACTTTTAGTTTTTTTTTTTTGTTTATGTAATTTATTATTGTTAATTTTTATCAGTTAGGCATTTTACATGATTATGAAGTAAAGTTGATTGCTCTGAATGAGCGTCACATGTCATTTATATTATTATTTTGTAAACGAAATAAGTGACGTCATTTTTAGGGTTCCGTAGTAAACAAGGAACCCTTATAGTTTCGTCATGTCCGTCTGTCTGTCTGTCTGTCCGCGGTCTAGCTCCGAGACCCTTAGTACTAGAAAGCTGTAATTTGGCATAGGTATACATATTAATTACGCCGACAAAGTGATAAAAACAAAAACATTTTTTTTAGGGTACCCTCTCATACACGTAAAGTGGTGATGTTTATTTTTTTACCCCATGGTGAGGGGTATCATTGGAAAGGTCCTTCAAAAATATTGAGAGTTTGTGGAAACCATTTTTGGATTCAGGGATTCGTTTGCGAAATATTAAGCTTTAAAGTGCTAATTTTTGTTAGAGTCAAGTGTGTCCCCCCCCTGCCGGCTAAATAGTTGGGTTTTGGGTGTGTGAAAAAAATCACAACAGTAGTTTATATAACGAAATTAAAAGGAAAACTATCACAGCTAAGTAGACTCTACAGGTTAACGAGTAATAATCGACCAACTTAACTTTGCAGTTGCATAAACATGTTTTCCCATACATTCCGTATGGGAGAACATATTTTTCAACTACAAAGTTAAGTTTGTTTTTGGGATAAATTCATCCCAACTACGGAACCCTTCATTGTGCGTGGTCCAACACGCAATTGGCTGGTTTTTTTAATAAATAAACGTAAGCGTTTTCTTATGTATACAGTATAAAAAAATAGTTTAAAAAACACTCTTTTTAAGAAGTTTTTTTTTTTTTTTTCAAATTATAAAATAATTAAATTGACTTGTATTAGTTACGACATAAGTACTTCTGCAGCTTATCACTTCTTTTATAACCAATGGGAAGTGCGCCACTTCTTCCCAGCTAAAGGCACTAGGAAGTGGTGAAGGGTGGGCGTTTTTGGGGGACTGTCTTATGTAATTTTGACGTTCGAAAAGTGCCGATAGGCTGAGAATAAATGACTTTTGAATGATTAAATCAAAAAGCGTGGAGCGCTTTTTAGCACTGTATTTTTAATTTAAACTAAACAAAGTGCTCATAGAAAATAAGCAGCGCGCAGTGCTAATTAATAAACAGTTAACATTTTTTTTTAAATGTTGGTCCGATTAGATAAGAGTTTTATCTGATATTATTATTCCTTTTATTACGTTTACATACATAAAATATATTAATTATATTTTTATAAAAAGCATTTAAGAATATAAATAATAGTGGCCCATCGGCATCAGGAACAAGGTCCAAGCTCAGCTCAGGGCTCTAGAGAGAGGAACCTCCTCACTATGCGTGCCGTGTCTAGGAGTACTGCTTTCTGAATCAAGCCCTTGATCCAGCCACGCAATGAGATTCTCCTGAGGTGTTGGTCGAGGCGCTCCGATGTCCCTCGGCAAACTTCGTGTTTCGTCAGTCGTCGGATTCCTATCAGTTGCTCTTTGCACTTGGTGCAGACCGGACGCTCTCAATCGACTTGGCAGTATATAGAGTTGTTAATACTCTTTTAACTTAATGTAATTTATTTTAAAAATGGAAGAAAAGCTGCTAAAGTCGCATGTACGACAGATAGGAAAATAGTTTTACAGCTCAATATAGTTCACACGGAAATCAAAACAAAACAACTAGTCCTGAATTCAAATTATTATAAACCATAAATCGAATAATTGATAGACATGGAAATTAGCGTTCGTTTGTATTCGGAAATGCGATGATTCCCGAGGGACATAAGAAAATAGGAATATCAATGATTGCAGAGTCCACGTCCCACATGTCGATAACCACGTGTGCTAAGTCAAGATACTTGATTTTTTTATCAGCTTTAAAGATAAACTAATATTTTATTATTATGTACATTGTAATTTTTTGAGTGGAGTGACTAAGAGGTGAATGAACGGATTGAACAAATGTGTTTGGAGGGGTCATGCAGTACATTTAGTTTATTTAAATCTGACAAGGAAATAGGGACCATCAATACATATATACACCTGCATACACAAATTCTCACCTTTCCATAACCTGCTACGATCCTTACTTACTTCTTTTGCTTCATTTACGTTCATACATCTGGACCAATAGGCTTGCATCCAAATTTTTTTTTTGTCCGTTTTTCAGATAATAAAAAAATATTGAACACGTATTTTTTCTTTTTAAAAATTACGGCGATACATTGAGTTAAAATGTGGCATGACGTCACGCCTTGCTAGATTTTATACTGCGTTGTGACGTAGCGAGCCCCCACTCCCCAACTTTAATGCGTGTTTTCTAAGTTATTTTTGATTAATATGATAAAGCAAAAAATACGTGTCTAATATTTTTTTATTATCTGAAAGACGGACTAAATAGAATTTCTTTTTTTTTTACCTAGGAAACTACCCTATTCTGATATGTAAATACAGAATCTATCACAGTTTTTGTCCCTATATCTAACGATCGTTAAGGCTCCCGCAGACACTACACGACTCTGGTGAAACAACTTCTATAAAAACTTCACGGAAATTGTTCTACCGGAGTCGCGCTTTATAGAATTAAATTACGACTGGTTAGACACCTGTAATATATTAATTCATCCATCGACCTTTCAGTTACAAACATCCATTTATTATTCATTCATCTATCGACCTTTCAGTCACAAATATCCATTTATACCCGCCCCTGCTTCGCATGGTTTTCACGACTTGACGAAAGAAACATCGAGATTTATTTATTATATATAAGTTTAATATTAATGTATTATACACAAAAACCTTCCGGAAATAATTAATTCTCTAAAAGATAGTGGAAAACCAAAAACCACAACAAAATCCGTTGCAATGTTTTGAAGAACAACTTGACCGAGTTGTACACAAACATAATGTATAGATGAGAGTAAATCTATTCATTCGCCTACGAATGTATCAGTCATTAACATCTAAACATCCATATCATTGCCTACATGAGTGCTATCCCATTTATCCACAACTATCTTTCAATCATATCCAAAAAAATAAACTAGCCATTTGTTTCATAGATGCTTGGATGTTTGTCACATCTAAACATCCATCCATATTAGCACAAACCCTAATCTAACGCATGCCACCGACTCGTCACTTATGTTTAACAAAAAATATTTAAGTCACAAACATCCATTTAGTAAAATTTATCATTTTTATTTATTTGATTATTTATGTACACACAGTAAAATACATACATATAAGATATAATTATAATATTAAGTACAAAGGTACTCTGTTATGTGTTTCATCCACAAACATTCAAATCAAAACATCCATAACAGCTAACAGCCCACATTAGCACAAACCCTAATCTAACGCATGCCACCGGTTCGTCACATAAGTTTAAATAGGAAGTGTGACGTCAGTAAAGTTAATAGGTTATCACAAGTCTAGCTGTCAATGGATATCTAGTGGGACATCATTACAGATTTACAAGGGTATAGTCCGGGCAATCAACGACAACGCGCCCCACTCCGCGATTACCTGAACTCTAGTACGGCGCGGAGCGGAGTGGGGCGCGTCTTCGTGGATTGCGCAGATTATTTGTATTACGATTAATTTGACAGGACTAATCTAAAATTTATCTTCTGTCCTTTTCTTAATGAAATAGAAAGAAAAAGATGCACTGAACTTAAATTTAATTTACTTAGTTTATGAACAAGGGAATCGGCACCAATGCCTACTGAAGTTTGGACCTTTCTCTGACAGCGGGCGTTGAGATTCACGTAGTTCCAAAGGATGATATAATCAATGTACTAAAACAATAAATAGGTATAGAAAATAGAGTACATACAGACATAACATGATGTGAATGTAATCTATGAAAGGTTAATTGCAAAGATTTACTTAGCATCAATAAATAAGATAATGAACACTTAAGACGTTAATGAAGATGATAGAGTTTTAACGATCGATGCATCGTCGCTTAGATCAACGTGGGTAGCGTTCAGACGGTTTCACATCAAGCTATACATTTCCAGTTTATGCTAATCTCGCATTGTACAGACGCCAGCACATCAAGCTACCCGAAACTGTCAAATTTTCCCAATCAACTTTCAACCTTACTCTTCAGCGATAAAGTTGAAAATCTATTAAATAAATTTGACAGATTGTAGTAGCCTGATGTGCTGGCGTCTGTACAAAAATCGTATACAATATAGCTTGATGTGTAGCCGTGTCTACCAATAGGGATGACGCCTGGGTTAAAAAAAAAGAAATTCTATTTAGTCCGTCAGTCAGCTAATAAAAAAATATTAGACACGTATTTTTTACTTTATCATATTAATAGAAAATGACTTAGATAAAACGTATTAAAGTTGGGAAGTGGGGGTCGCTACGTCACAACTAATTATAAAATCTACATAGGCGTCATGGCACATTTTCCAGCTCGTCCCGTCGTTTGATGTCCTCCCTCCGGATAACGCCCTAAGCCGAGGCTCGTACCCCACAGGGGGTGCCCTTAACGAGCGTTTATTCTAAGCTTTTTAGCTTAGTTTATGTGTGCTCTGGCTGGAGGCTTCGAGTGTAGTAGCTTAAGGCAACCACAGGATTGACCGGTTAAATAGTCAAGGTCTCAGAGACCAGCTATGAGATGACATACAGAAAAAAAAAGGCACATTTTAACTCAATGTATCGCCGTAATCTTTTGATTACGTAAAAAAAGAAAAAATACGTGTCTAATATTTTTTTATAACCATCTTGAAGGACAAAAAAAATTTTTTTTTCGTCGTCCCCATTCGGGATGTTCGAAGATTGCGATTCTTTGAAACTACAATAAAACTCTGACTGTTTAAACTTTTCAACACGGCAGATCGTTTCTTCTACAAGACCTTCCATCACGAGAGAAAACCTCTAACGTTACTCTATACAGGGTGGCAGGGACATCGACGCGAAAACTGTTACCATGGATTCAGTACATGATTCTGAACCCCCCTGCGTTGAAATTTTTCGTCGGCTATTTAAAAAAAACAGCTGTTCTATACATTTTGACCGTGTAGATATTGCACTTTTCTATGAAAAAGTAGATTAGTTCAGAATCATGTACTGAATCCATGGTAAAAGTTTTCGCGTCGATGTCCCTGCCACCCTGTATTCTTTTACGTGCAAATTTTTATCGTGTTGTAATTATTGCTTTTTTTTATTTACAGATACCCTCAAATTCCGAGTGACTGGTCCTGTAGCCAGCGTTCGAGAGTCACAACTTGTTGATGAGTACGGCACCGAATTAGCCAAGCTACCTTTCAGGTGTGTATTCAATTTTATGAAACATGTAACATGAACATTATCAAGTAATATTTGCAATGAGAACCTTTCCCCCGACCCTTGCTCGAAAACGAGGTGCCAGCAGTTGTTGCAGCTGAGCACGTAGCTTTAAATACCCCGCATAATAATCATGGTGAAAATCTAACTTTGATCCAGCCTTTCCCTTCTTGCTGTCCTCCCCCCAGCGACGCCCTAAGCCGAGGTTCGTACCCCACGGGGGGTGCCCTTAGTGAGCGCTCGCCTAGTTTTGATTTAGAATGGTTTTTGCCCCTGGCTGGAGACTTTGAGTGTAGAAGCTTAAGGCAGCCACACGAAAGCCCGGTTAAGCAGCCATGACCTTAGTGGTCAACTGCGAGATGCCCTAGATAAAAAGAAAAAATAACTGTGGTGGAGTGGCGATGTACAGGTACTAGTGATTGACTGACTAAACGAAAGTCAAAGTCAAATCATTTATTTCAAATAGGCACATAAAAGGCACTTTTGAACGTCAAAATTTACAGAAAAATATATAATTGGTTCTAGATGCCCCTTCCAAAAGGTTACATCGTATGAATAAGAATGGGCGAGAAACTTCACCGTATCTTTTAAAAATATTTTACAATATTTTGTATATGTCACGGCTAAAACCCGAAGTGCGGCTATACCTAGTTTTAGCCGGCTACAATTAGGTGCGGCCGGTAGCAGTTGGTTAAATTTAGTTGTAGCAAATGAAAATGGCTGAAAGGTAGGTTAGGTTTGGTTAGAACTGTGACCACATAACACACCGCGCGAGCCGAGCGAGCGAAGCGAGCGGTGCCGCGGCAGTGGCCGGCGAGTGCCAGGGTCCATTTAGGCAAGTTAAACCAACTGCTACCGGCCTCACCTAGTTGTAGCCGGCTAAAACCGCACTTCGCTAGGTATAGCCGCACTTCGGGTTTTAGCCCGTAACAATACACATTAATTATATAATTATACAGGGTGGCAGGGACATCGACGCGAAAACTGTTACCATGGATTCAGTACATGATTCTGAACCCCCCCTTTTTTTTTTAACTTCTCCGCTCTGGGCGGAGCGGGAGGGCGTTTCAGACTCTTACTGACTAAAACCCACCCGTGTTCCTTCAGTTGCCCTGTTGCCGGGGGCCACGATGTCCCTATCGGTTCCCCCTGCGTTGAAATTTTCGACGGTTATTAAAAAGAAATCTGCTATTCCATACATTTTAACCACGTAGGATTGCACTTTTCTATGAAACAGCTGATAAAAAAAAATAACCGACCAAAATTTTTAAAGGGGGTTTCAGAATCATGTACTGAATCCATGGTAACAGTTTTCGCGTCGATGTCCCTGCCACCCTGTATGTGAAGACGATGTGGATTTCGACTAATGTGATTGGTCCATTCCTGTGAGTCTCCTCTCCGCTTCACTTATCTCTACATCGGTGGAAACGCACTTTACTTTTTCTTTCTTTCTTTCTTCTAAACACTGTGACCTGACCAAAATCAATTTTAGTCTCAGAATTTAGTTAAACGATCTTCGACCATTTCCCAATGACGATATAAACCATCTATCATATATATTCCTTTACAGCTACCAACCAATGACAGGGGACGGGCAAAATGAAGAAATAGACCCCATAGTGGAGCTGGTTGCTGATGTGGCACTACCACCAGTCAAGGGCTCTAAGGTCTACGCCAAGATTGTTGGAAGAGATTTAAGAGGTAAAAAAAGTGGTGGCACTTCGAGAGTGCCGACAGAAGTGTAAACTTGAACAAGATCGCCTTGGTGGAAGAAAAATACTTGCATAGAACATTGATCCGTAACATAATTTATATAAAGAGCATAATCGCATTTACAAAACCTTTAAAGTAAAAATACTTGCATAGAACATTGTTCCGTAGCTTATTATAAATAAAGAGCACAATCGCGTTTACAAAACCTTTAAAGTAAAAATATTTGCATAGAACATTGATCCGTAACATATTATAAATAAAGAGCATAATCGCGTTTACAAAAATGAGGTGTCGTCATGGTTTCGCAAAATCAATGGTTTAGTCCCATCTCAAAAATGCCCAACGCGCCTAAAGAAGTTTTCACTTCAAAAACAATTTCCAAGTTCTAGGGATGCGCAAGTGAAAAAATATATCGATATTTATCGTATCGATATTTTTAAATAGTATCGATAATTATCGAGTGAAAAATATCGATATATCGTCAGTTTTTGCATGATTATTCATACATAAATTCTCAAAGCATTCAAACTTCGTAAAAAAGAATAGACGAAAATAGAAGAAAATAGTATTTTTTATTAATGCTCGAGCCTAAACAATTATACACAATTTAATCAAACCAGTAGTCATAAGATATGGACATTAGGAACACCCTCTATTTGATGTACTTGCATATCAAAGAGGTTACACACGAAACCAAAGTTACGTTAAAAAAAAAATCGAAATTGATACGAATTCGATACTCTAAAATAAATATCGAATATCGATATATCGCGATTAAAAACATCGACGATATAAATCGAAATTTTTTGTCCATGCCTACCAAGTTCCACACATCCATGTTTATGCAAACATTTGGATTCACAGAAAGATGGACAGTATTGAAGACTCAAAAATAATGAGAAATAATGTCTTTATTTCCAGGGGAACCTTTCATTCGACTCTCCGGACCTCTAAACCAGCCCGAGATACGCATGGGCAGATCAGCGAACATACTCTTTTCCGACTCCTCAAATGATTTGGAAAGGACCGAGGACATGGATTCCAGGGCTTATAACGCACAGCTCCTGTATAATGACAGTGCTCAGCCTTACAGTAGCAGAGCCGTTTCACAGGTATGTCAAGTCTTGTTTTCATAGTTTTGACCGGCAGTCTCGATGACTTAGTGGTCGCATACTCTAATACTGCTGAGCATGGTTACTTGCTTGACTCCTTTTTCACCGAAAAGGAGGAGGTTCTCAATTCGACTGCGTTTTTTTTAAATATGTTACGCGATTAAGTACTCTACCAATTATGAATTGATTTTGATGATTCTTTTTGTTTGGTCGGTCATACTTCAGAGCAAGGTTCGGAACCGGTTTCAAAAACACCGGTTAAACCCGGTTTATTTGGGTTTTACTC
Organism: Agrochola lychnidis; assembly: GCA_963680765.1. NCBI lineage: Eukaryota > Metazoa > Arthropoda > Insecta > Lepidoptera > Noctuidae > Agrochola > Agrochola lychnidis. Next base: position 10,254,153 of record OY796875.1, read on the forward strand.
CGAACTTCTCTTAAGAACGTGAACTTTTTAAGAACTTTATTTTAACCTAAATTAACCGGTTTATTCAACGAGCGGCATGTTGGTAAACGCGTTGCAACTTGTGATGATGCCACGCTGAATAAAATCGAAACAAAAAACCGGTTAATATTGCTCTAAACCGTTTAATCCGAAAAAAACCTTATAAGTAAAGACTCCTCCAAAACCGGTTTATAAAAACTGTTTTTACGAACGAAACCGAATGTTTTTGCGTCAAGTACATAATAACGGTTTGAAAATTTAACCGGTATCCGAGCCTTGCTTCAGAGGTGGTCCTATATAAATTTTACTAACTTTGCTTGGGTAGTTTTTGAGTTAGCTTCAATAATACGTATTTTTTGATATGATAAGTTCCAGTCACTGTTATTTAAATAGCAGGTAGTGGTATTCGAATTTGTGTGGGGTAGGTACTAAAACAAAAAAGTGAAACAAAAAAAACAACCGACTTCCAAAAAAAACACGACAAAGTGAAAAATAACTTCAATTTCTGAAGTCGGTGTCTTTTGTTTAAAATTTTCATTCTTTGGCACCGACTTCCGGAGTCAGTTGTTTTTTTTTTTTTTTTGTTAAATGTTTTTTGTACTTATCGTTCATAATTTTACCTATATCAATTTTACAGGTGGTGAACCAGCAAGGAACATTGCTGACAGCAGTACAAATTGGTCTTGCCAGCAGGTTATACGGAGCTCCAGGTGAAAACTTACAGGTAAATATTACACCTTATGATGTAAGCCATGCGAACGCACGGTTTTTACAACTTACAAAACATCGAGATGTGAGAGTGTTAATTTAATATTCAAAGTGTTCTATACACACAACCCTTCAAAAAAACCCGGACAAAAAACATATTTTTTTGTCCTTCAGGTAGATTACTAAAAAATATTGGACACGTAATTTTTCTTTTTAGGGTTCCGTACCTCAAAAGGTAAAAACGGAACCCTTAAAAGATCACTTTCTTGTCCGTCTGTCTGTCCGTGTGTCACCACCGATTTTCTCAGGAATGGGTGGACCTGGCAAGTTGATATTTATACCAGATACAGAGGTCTATAGTTTCTATTAGGTGTATAAAAATCAAGGTCCTGAGCCAACACGATAAAAAGATATGGACAAATTTAGATTTTCGCGCAAACTTGTAAATACCACCGAGCGCTGAACGCAGAGTGAGTCAACTGAGAGTGCTGCGTTCAGCGCTCGGTGTGGCAACACGCCGTGTTCGAGTTCGCGACAAGTCAATCGTTATCCTGAGGATGCCTCGTTGAGAGGTGAAACACGTGTCGATTTCTTTCAGGAGTTTTTTATGGCTCTTTAGAAATAGCTAAGCGGAACAGGTTACTAAATATATCCACGTCTATTGTATTTTATAATGGATTTCCGCAAGGTCACGCCTGAATCAATTAACTATGTATAGATAACCATGTTTTTATATTTGTTTACTTTCAGTTACACTTCGAAGTCACAAACTACAGGGAACAGTCAGTGAGGTTCAATTTCGGAGCATCAGGAGAGCTAAGGTTCTTGACGGGCATCAATCCTACAGCGTAAGTTCATTGCTATAGTTTTATGAAATATAGTATTTTAAATAAGCAGTCGATCCCATCGGGGGGAGGTGATCCGGCAGAGAACTAAAATTGTCGACATAGCTCATAGAATAAGCAAGCTGAAGTGGCAGTGGGCCGGCCATATTAGCCGTAGAACCGATGACCGTTGGGGTACACGTGTTCTTGAGTGGAGACCGCGAATTGGCAAACGTAAGGTAGGACGCCCTCAGGCGACGATCTCCGCAGGGTGGCGTGTAGCAACTGGATGAGAGTTGCCGAGAATCGAGCTGAATGGCATGCGATTGGAAAGACCTATGTCCAGCAGTGGACTGCTGTTGGTTGATGATGATGAGTCGCTCCATGTTAAATACTGGCGTTCAGCTGCCGGTTAGACTGGAAGCTGACCTCAATATATTTGGAAAAGGCTAGGTAGATAATGATGAGAGATGCTTGTTTTTTAGCAGACTTCAAATAAGGAGGAGGTTCTTCCCCGATTACTCGATGACGGCTGGACCGATTTAAAAAAATATTTTTGTTTGAAAGGGTATACTTTCTAATTGGTCCCATTGTGATTTGGTCACGATCTGATGATGGGATCTTGGAGAAATGGAACTCTTCAAATATTATAGGCACACCCGATCTGAGTATTTTTGATAGTAACTCGTGCATTTGCTCTCGGAAAGCACCAATTGGTAAATTGGAACTGATGATGAAGGACACAGATGGCCATTGGAACTACTCAATAATATGTATTTCACGGGTTGCGATTCGATTACTTTAATATGGTTGGTAAGCAATTGATGCTCGTTACAATTCATATGGTGCAGTGGAGCTGATGGTGAAGTACCTGGAGAACTTCTAAAGTGCCTGCATCGGGAAAAGCAATATTTTGTCAAAGGTGATGAGCAGTTGACATTAGGCTATTGTGACTTAGATAAATTACAAACCAACCCACAAAAAAGCGTTTTTAAGCTATTGCATAGCTTTTATCGCGGGCTTAGAGCGCGGCGACCGAATCAAGAAATTCCGTAACGTAACGAAAATAAAACCTAACACCCCTCACTCCGCCTACCACGTAATGACGGTTCCCATGACAACGTGATGTTGTCATGGGAACGTAATTTTTGTTTTATGTCATCACTTCATCATACCAAGTGTAGCGTTGACAAATAGGAAGTATGGAGGTTACAAATACTATGCAATAGCTTTACCGCGGCAGTCCCCGAGTGCCACACGTTTTTTTCTTTTTTTTTATGGTTTTTACTGAGACAATTTTTGCCATGTCCTTCTTTCTGTTTCAGACTTAGCGTAGGCTCAGGGCAGACTGTCAATGTGATTGTCAGCCTGTTGGTGCCAGCTAATGCGCAGCCAGGGTTGAGAGACACCATAACGTTCACTGCTTATGGTAGGCTTTATCTTAGATCTATCTAGAGGAGCTTTTGGCTAAGTATTAACAACCGCACGGATCAATCCATCAAGTTAAGCTACGCTTGCCGGGGTAGGCCAGTGGATGGGGGTGACCATCTTTACATACCGAGACTCCTCCGTGCTTCCGACACCGATACCGTGAAACCGACAGACGATAGTTCTTCTGGAAAACCGAGAATCTGACTGCCGAAAATCATATTTTTGAACTCACATAACATTAATAAATCCACAATAGGGATGAAGAAGTAATAAAAGCTGCACGGGTCGATCGATCAGGTTAAGCTACGCTTGCCGCGGTTGGTCTGTGGATGGGTGACCATCTTTACATACCAAGTCCCCTCCGTGCCTCGGAAAGCACGTTAAGCCGTTGGTCCCGGCTGTCATTTGTAGATCTTTGACAGTCGTTACGTAGTTAGAAGCCCAAAAAGTCTTACCAACCAGTCTTACCAAGGGGTATCGTGTTACCTAGTCACTAGGTTGTGGAGGTCAGATAGGCAGTCGCTCCATGTAAAATAGTGGTATTCAGCTGCATCCGGTTAGACTGGAAGCCGACCCCAACATAGTTGGGAAAAAGGCTAGGCAGATGATGAATAGGGATGAAGACCAAAAAAATTTTTTTTTGTCTTTCCGATGTATTATTAAATAACATTGCACACGAATAAAAATCTCTGCCTAGCCTTTTCCCAACTATGTTGGGGTCGGCTTCCAGTCTAACCGGATGCAGCTGAATACCATATTTTACATGGAGCGACTGCCTATCTGACCTCAACACCCCAGTAACTGGGTAACACGATACCCCTTGGTAAGACTGATTGTCAGACTGTCAGACTTCTGACGACCCGTAACGACTGTCAAAGATCTACGAATGACAGCCGGGACCAACGGCTTAACGTGCTTTCCGAGGCACGGAGGACTCTCGGAATGTTAAGATGGTCACCCATCCACAGACCAACCTCGGCAAGCGTAGCTTAACCTGATGGATCGAACCGTGTGGCTGTTATTACTTAGCCGAGAGCTCCTTATTTATTGAGAATATTAATATACTAGCTTCTGCCCGCGACTTCGTCCGCGTGGAATAGTAACACGAATAAGCATTGCATTAATATTGTATGTAGATGTCCTATGGGTATACCTCTGCCTAACCCTTCGGGGATTACAGGCGTGATGTTATGTTATTGGACACGTATTTTTAAATCTTTTACTTTATCAACAGATTCCGGCGACACATTTAGTTAAAATGTGCCATGACGTCACGAGTATGTAGATTTTATACTTACTTGTGACGTAGCGACCCCCACTCCCCAACTTTAATGCGTTTTATCCAAGTAATTTTTTATTAATATGATGAAGCGAAAAATACATGTCTAATATTTTTTTATAAACCAATTTCCTTCCGCCAGGTAATGAGCAAGTCTCCCTCTCTGCCTTTGTCTACGTCGCAAACTCAGCCGAACCCACAGACACGTGGGCTCCTGATATCCGTCACACCTTCCAAGGAACCTGCCTCGGTAGGACTGGTGATGACTGTGCGCAGCATTCCTGGTCAACCACAATTGTAGCGAGGGATGCGTTGTCAGGTAAAAATTTAGATGTTTATTTATCCTATACTATTAAACGAGCAATATTTATATGACGGATCCGGTCATTAGTACGGACACGAAACAAATCGCAAGCGCGCCGTTGGCGACAGGACGTGACCTACCCCACACCAAGCGCGCTTCTACAGAGTCGTGATGTTTTAAGGCCACGGCGAGGAGAGATTCAGCCTCTGATCGCATCGGAGTTAAGACGTCGCGGAACTGTTCTCGATTCGTGGTGCTCAGTAATTGTGTTAGTTGTAATTTGTGATCATTGTGTTAATTTGTGATTTTAATAAACGCCGTCGCACCCAGTGTGTGTATAATTTAGCTAGTGTGATTAATTTGATAGTAAATTATAGTGTGATCTGAACTGCAAACGGTTTTTCTATTGCGCATTAACCAACACTACCCACACTACGACCACAGTAGTTAAAATATCGCTGATAACGAAAGAATCACAAACCAGTCTCCGACATATACATATTTGTAATCACGTTCTCAAAAACGGTTTTTTTTATTTCGATGAAAGTAGCAATAATAATAGGGGTTTACGGACGCGAAAATCGATCTAGCTGGGTCTCATATCTGGGAAAATTCGTTTTCTCCATATTTTCACCCGAGCAGAGCTCGGTCGCCCAAAGTTTAGATCAAGATGGCTACCTTAGAATAATGACATGACAGCATGGAATTAGTAAGTACCTACTATCATGGCAGCATGGAATTAGTATGAACTATCCATGATTAAATGAGCATTCTCTATTTTCACCCCAGCAGAGCTCGATCGATCAGGTACTTAATTGTAATCTGTGAACAGTGCTGTGGGCTACATTATTACTTCAGGTTTTTTTATGTTTTTCTGCTTATTCAATAAAATAGAATTTAGAATCATAATGATGTATACTGGATGCTATAGGAGCGTTTCTAGCTCATACGATTCTGGGCTTATGATTTCTAAGTGTAAAGAGACCGCTAGCAGGAAAAAAAACACGAGCTATGCTCGCATTCAAATCGGTTCACCCGTTTAAGAGCTACGGTGCCACAGACAGACACAGCGGTCAAACTTTAACTAATTTATAGCTGTATCTTTCGCTTCTGCATCACTCCACTACAACTGAGGAAGTCGTGCAGTATTTGAAAGTGAAGACCAACTGGACTCTGAGGGTTGAAAAGTTGGAATCGCGCCACAACATCAACTTTAAGTCATTCGTGGTACGAGTTCCAACCCACCATCTACAGACCTGCCTGAAAGAGGACTTTTGGCCGAAATTTGTCGTATATCGACGTTTCCGAGGACGGTTAAGCGACACCACGCAGCGATACACGAAGCCGTCAACATTACGTGTACAGTCATAGTTATATAAGGTTATTAATATATATTAGTTTATTATTGTATAAGATTATTTTGTGTATTTTATTTATTGCCTGATAATAAAATGATTATTATTATTATAACACCCCTCTTTTTGCGTCTGGGATTAAAAAGTTATCCATCACTTGCTAACAAAAATATCTTTCTCTCCACCAGGTCTTCTCCGCATAACTTCCTCGCCAATCGGAGTCATGTACAGCGGAGACTTCACATCGGGCACTCGACAGGAGGTGGTGGCCACGTACAGGGCCACTTGTTGCGCACCCAGGGTGCTGCTCAATGCAGTAGACGCTTATGGAAACACAAACAGCTATACTATTGATATATCTAGTGAGTATGCTTATGCTCTTCATCATAGTTTACTGCTGAGGAGTGACTTCAGACTATCTTGATCTGGGGGCCTTAGGTGAAAGTCCGCTAAATAAAAAAACGTGTGGCACTCGGGGACTGCCGCGGTAAAGCTATTGCATAGCATTTGTAACCTCCATACTTCCTATTTGCCAACGCTACACTTGGGATGACGACGTGATGACATAAAACAAAAATTACGTTCCCATGACAACGTGATGTTGTCATGGGAACCGTCATTACATGGTAGGCGGAGTGGGGGTTGTTAGGTTTTATTTTCGTTACGTTACGGAATTTCTTGATTCGGTCGCCGCGCACAAGGCCCGCGATAAAAGCTATGCAATAGCTTAAAAATAATAATATTTGCTTTATAGTTAGTTCAGTTATTACGTAAAGTTTAATTATTTATTTTGATATTTGAAGTATTTTTTTAGAGAGCTTTGGAGAGGTAACTCTAGTAGCGAAATATTTGACAGCTATTTGCGACTTTTAGTGTAAACGCTCTTAAGAGGGAACAGGGCCTTTTTTTTTTTTTTTTTGGGTGGGAAATCATCAAATAACTTCTCCCGCTCTGGGCGGAGCGGGAGGGCGTGTCAGACTCTTACTGACTAAAACCCACCCGTGTTCCTTCAGTTGCCGTGTTGCCAGGGGGCCACGATGTCCCTATCGGTTTTCTTCGAACTCCCGGCAGGCATTGGCCCTAGCGGACCCCGTCAATTCTGCTGACATCTCTTTGAGGCGCGCGTGGAACACGTTGCGCCGTCGACCCGGGCTTAGTCCTTATCGGACGGCGAGCTACCCATTGCTCACCGTCCGCAAGCCCGCGCCTACGGTGGCCGGAAATCTTCACGTGATTCCCGACGCCCAGGGCGTCTCCTGCTGCGGCGGCTAGGGGCGCGAGGGCGCGAAATTTGCCTCTCCCTCACGCGCTCCGTCTCCTCCTTCGCGAGCATTACTGCTTCGCAGAACGAGGTGACGGCCTCCCATTTCCTAAGAGGGAACAGGGCCTGCGAGGAATTTGAAAAATTGTTTTTTGAAGAAACTATTGCCGTCGTCTTACCTCAAGTCTGCCCCTGTAAAGTGCGATAGGGACAGTCGCAGCTCAGACCGATTAAATCACAAATTTTTTGACGAGATCAACGTTTCGTATTCCCCTTTTTTCTCCTCGAAAACTGAGCCGATTCAATCATTTTTTTACATTAAAATTTTAAGAAAGACTATGTCTATGTTCCTATCATTTTCTTTTATTTTAAAAACTTTTCGAATTTGTCTGGTAGTCCTCTAATCATAGCGGTAAAAATGGGGGATTTTTGTAATTTTTGGAGGGTCATATTTTCTTTACCAATTAGTTGCTGAAAAAAAGGAAATAACAGGGACGTGCCTACAGCAGACTTTGATCATATGAAAAAAAAAAATTGTTCTAGAGGCAATATTCAGGAAGAAAAAAGGGGAATACGGACAACTGAAATTGTATGGAGAATCGCAGGCCCTGGAGGCCAACCACAAGCTCATAAAGCAGTATTATTTTAATATTACTTCAGTGTAGGAAAGAGATGAAGCTCTACAGGACGTATAGTTCCATCTCTTTCTTCCACTGAAGTAATATTAAAATAATACTGCTTTTGGGCTGGTGGTAGGCCCCCTGTTCCCTCTTAACTTATTACATACAAAACTATCAATACATGAAAACCTTGAACCAGCCCACCTGTTCTAAAGTACAGACTTTCGATCTGTTATGAAATGTCAAGCCGCATGCGTTTTGGAATGCACTGGTATTGATTTATAAAGGAAAACTCAATCTGATTGCCGCGGAACAGATCGAAAGCCATTTTTTTGTAACAAAATATACATTATCGTCGGGGTGCTTTGAAAACCCTCATGATTGCAATAAATGTACACAAGGGAACTGAATTTAAAATTAAATTTAAAAAAGAACAAACAATTTCCGAAGGCGAGAGATTTCCGAGGCCTCCTCTCTGTAAGAGTGAGCAGTACCCTAATTGCATAACTTATTTTCGTAAACAATTTTGCCTAATTTGTTTCATTTTGACAGTTCAACAACATTCATTGCGTTATGTATACGTTGTTGAGCAGATTTTTTTTTCCAACTTATGAAGCAATATGTACCCTAATTGCGTAATGCAACACAATCTGTTTCGATTTGAAACAGATTGCTAATCAATTGCTCTATAAGTTGAAAAAAAAAAAAATCTGCTCAACCGAACGGATTTTCAAACGGTTTTCACCAATGAACGGATTGGTGAAAACCGTTTGAAAATCCGTTCAGTAGTTTTTGAGTTTATCGCGTTCAGACAGACTTTGGGGGACTTTGTTTTATAATATGTAAGGATTATCCAGATATAAGATATTTTTTTCTCTAGATCAATTATTACTTTAGTTATAAACGAAATAAGAATTGAGAGTTACGAAATTTAGTTCCGTGCTTGAACACGACCAAAGAGCGCACGCGATATTCAACTTTATTACTGATGTGTTAGCGTTTAGCACATAGTGGAGTGGTGGGGTGCATGGGGGCGGAGTTTGCGTGTAAATTGTCTTTGAAGTGCCTGGTCTTAAGCAAAAAAGACTACTTGATAAAAACTGCAAATTATTATCACCTACTAAAACATCTTCTCTCTCTTTCAGACTACCTAACAGAAGCAGCAATAGCAGCGATCGTCCTCGGAGTATTCTTAGCCATAGCCCTGATCATCCTGATCATATTCCTCATAGTTTGGTGCGTGAGAAAACGAAGAGAATCCAGGACACTACCCTCTTATAATACATCAAGAACTAACTAAGGTGTGGGTGCAAATATTATAAGGTTTTTTCTAAAGGCGGTACAGTAGTTTAAGTTTATAAGGAAGAAGGATACAATTGGAAGGAGTTTTGGCCCAATAATTTTGAGAGGGTACAGCCCAGTGGTGAATAGGGCTTGCTAAAGAGACATTGGTCTTTCCAAATCTCCTAATAAGATGGGTGTAAACAGCAGGAAAATAAGAAATTTTGCCTTTTTGTTTGCGTCCAGCAGTTATAAGACAAACAATATTGGTTCCATACCATATTAAAGACACAAGAGATTTCTACTTTACCAGTTTTTGTCACAAAAATGGTGTTATTAAACTTAAAATAAGATGGTTCTAAGCTAAAGTTAAGCTACTGTACACCTTAAAATGAAAGTCAAATCGATCGTATTATTAAAACAAGTGAAAAGAGTAACTGTATGTGATTGTAAGTTGAAGTGATTAAGTTAAAATTAAGTTACCTTTAGACCAAGTTAAGTTATATCTTATGTAGGTGATAGATATCGAGATGGGCGTCTATAGATGCGAAATTGACGATTAGAAGACATAATGTGGCCCTGCTTGCTTAAAGGTTTGATTCCGAACCCGCGCGGCCTCCGACTTGGCTTCACATACCGTCGAGAAATATCTCTCAGGCATACCTCACGATGTTTTCCTTCTTTATTGAAGCTAGTGATTGTAGCGGTTACACCGCCACATACGAACTACGCATCAAAGACATGACGTCACACAAATCCTGCATCGCGCAGTTAGAGTTTACCGAGCGATCGACATACATACAACCGATGGGCAGTTGCCCGCCAGACACAACACCCGTCTGGTCGGAGGATCCTCCCTTTTCTATGGCGGATGAGTGAACTTTACACCCTGTTCCTCATGCCCCTAAATGAGAATTACTTTTTATATCGGAAAACACCTCTAAGAACTGACGCTACCGTGGTCACAGTTTTTAATCCAATCATTTTCAATGAATCACAGTTTTGCTTGGTACGGGTTTCAATTTTAAATGGCGGATTTCCGCACTTAACACGTCCCTTCCAAATGTCAATGATCGTGGCTTGCCACTAATATATTGAATGATATCGACACTCGACAGTAAGAGGTCCCTAAATAAAGAAAAAATACCGAGCGAGCTTTACAGTAGTCGCATATGATGTGTAACATCTAACATCTCACCTTGGTAATAAGCAACATTAAAGGGGCGGGGCCTCGTCAAGGTCGTTTCTGACGGCCAACTTAAGCACCGCGCGCGGTCATTGGTCAAATCCAATAGCACGCGCTTCCCCGGCTGCCTGTTACACATTTACAGATTGCAGGAAAGCTAGAGGAAAGATATTACACATCAAAAATGCGCGTACAGCACCGTACAAGTGATGGAAATTAAACTTCTTAAAAAATAAAGAGTTAATAGAGATTTAGTGTGAGAGACAGAGAGAGATATATCTTTCGTCTCTCTCATGTAACGAAATGTGCCTAAACGTGACGCGTCCTTGAAATTTCACTCTCAAAGAAAATCTATTTAGTCCGTCAGTTATATAATAAAAAAAATATTAGACACGTATTTTTTGCTTTATCTTATTACTAGCGACCCGCCCCGGCTTCGCATGGGTATAAACCGGGTTATCTTTATATATATAATTCTTCTGTGAGTGTGTATGTCACTGAACTTCTCTCAAACGACTGGACCGATTTTGATGAAATTTTTTGTGTGTGTTCAAGGGGATCTGGGAATGGTTTAGATTCACAATTGGACCCGGTAGGTGGCGCTGTTCGGACAAGACAACGTTTGTCGGGTCCGCTAGTTATACATATAAACCTTCCTCTTCAATCACTCTATCTATTAAAAAAACCGCATCAAAATCCGTTGCGTAGTTTTAAAGATTTAAGCATACATAGGGACAGAAAAAGCGACTTTGTTTTATACTATGTAGTGAAGTAATAAAAAATTACTTAGATAAAACGCATTAAAGTTAAGTGGGGGTCGCTACGTCACAAGTAAGTATAAAATCTACATACTCATGACATCATGGCACATTTTAACTCAATGTATCGCCGTAATCTTTTGATAACGTAATAAAAGAAAAAATACGTGTCTAATATTTTTTAATAATCTACAAGACGGACTAAAAATAAATTTTTAGTCACCATCCCTATGCTCGTCCAATAATCGAATCGCCGCCTAAGAACTTCCAAAATAATAATAAAAAGTGTTGTGAGTGTCAAAATCTTTTTCGGTCAAGCTCTCATTCACCAAGAGTATAACGTACGATAAGGAACTTCGGTCCAATAATAAAAATTATACGGTTTATTCATAAACGTTGCTTAAGGTTGAACTAGTCGCGGGCTCGAACTTATTGGTGGGCTTGGTCAAAAAGCACGCTGTGTCACCTGGCATCGTGTCCGACAGAGATAGTATCAGTGATGAGCAGTTAGACGCTGGTCTACATGCACAAACTCTAGTTCGCACGCACACAAACACCGTTGGCTCATAACTTTTTAATTGCTTTTTTTTTACTATTCTGCTTCTGTACAGACAAAATTAATAATAAGACAAAACGATTTCATGTTTTACTTTGGATGTACAATGTGTAACAGTGGAGTAAAACCCCCCGAAATTTGTATGGAAAAAGTATCGGCTAGTTGCGCCTTAAAGTAAAAGACGTTTAAAATTCAAAAAATGTATGGTCTTCCTCTTTAAAACGATGGCCCGACGGTGTATAAAATTTTGGCCCAAAACTTGGCCACTTCCACGGCGGCGCAGAGTCACAGTATTAATAAGTACTTACAGTATTCTATCTTTAAAGAAAACTGCCGAAACGACGCGCTTCGAAATCTCAGTGTATATCAATACACAACAGTATCGAGTGCGCGGCCGTTACGCACGGACGCGGAAGGTTTATCTACCAAACGGCCTTAGGTAATTATATCAAGGTCACTGCCGAGATATAATGCTGCTATTTATTTATTCTGTGGTAGAGGTCACTTTGGCTACATCTTTATGGGCATAGAGGGCAGGATAAGCGGTGGGTAGGGTTACCACTTCTAAATTTGAAAAGTCCTGACAAAAACCCTGACATTTGCAAAAAAAGTCAGGATTTTTTAAAGTGAATCTTTTATTACATCGTCTCAAACTTTTTCGTCCGTGTGTTGCATGTCGCGTGACGGTCGGCCACGGAGTAGGGATAAAGTGAAAGGCGCTCGTCAGAGCAGCCAAGACCAATATGGCGGCGCCTATAGAAGTTTCACTTTTACCGTGGTTTCATAAAACCACACAATCCTTTTTTTACTTTTTAATTTTATTTTACTCTGTAGTAATTTGTTTTTTAAAGAAAATCCTCTTAAATCCAAAAGTCCGGACTAATGAGAAGGCCGAACATAGTCCGGACGGGGGGTCAAAAATCCGGACATGTCCGGACAAATCCGGACGGGGGGTCAAAAAGCCGGACAAATCCGGACGGATAGTAACCCTAGCGGTGGGTCATAGATTGCGGCACAGCTCAAAATGTATGGTTAATCATTAGGTGCTTAAAACTTTAAGTAACGTTTATAAGTAAACCATCAACGAAATGGCCGTCAACAACAACAATGACTTAATAAGTCCACCATCTTGCAACCGAATGCAGCTGAATATTAAATGTTACATGTAGCGACTGCCTATCTGAACTCCACAACCCAGTTACTAGGTAACACGATCCCCTTGGTAAGACTAGTTGTCAGATTTTCGTCAGCTATTGTCACAAATTTTTGGAAATGACACTAAGTGACTGTTCAGAAGGTGGCTGCGGACAGACTGGATAAGGAGGACAGGGTGTCGAGACGCCTATGTCCAGCAGTGGACTGTAATAGGGACTGTAAAGGTACAAGTCAGCTACAGTCGGCTACGGAATTGTACCTTAAACGACATGAAATAAAGTTCACATTTCAATGCTTTACTTTGAATCGAGTCGATGTTCAATTGTTTCGGTGTGTAACTGCAAACAGTGGGTTAGTTGGCCACACAAGTATAGTATTTCTATTTTTTTAATGTCCCTCGGGAATCATCGTATTTCCGAATACAAACGAATGCCAATTTCCATGTCCATTAATTATTAGATTTATCGTGTATAATCAATTGAATTCAGAACTAAGTACTTTATTGTTGTTTTGTTTTGATTTCCGTGTGAAATATAAAGAACTGTAAAACTTTTTTCTTATCTGTCGTGCCTGCGACTTTAGCAGCGTCCCTCCCATTTTTAAAATAAATTACATTAAGTTAAAAGAGTATTAAAAACTCTATAACTTCCAAGTCGATTGAGAGCGTCCGGTCTGCACCAAGTGCAAAGGGCAACTGATAGAAATTCGACGACTGACAGTGACGAAACACGAAGTTTGCCGAGGCAAATTAAGAAAATAGAAATACTGTACAGTCACGAGCATAAATACGGAGGATTCAAAAGCGATTTTCTCCTAAAGTATTGATAGAGATTTTATAGTGATACGAAAATACTATGTTTCGAAATCATACTATTATGAAATAAGTCCTTTTTCAAAGTTATTATATACAATCGTTATTTCACAAGATAATCGCTTTTGAATTTTGCGTAAATGTAAGGTGGTATGCTCGTGACTGTACTTGTTTGTAAAGCCAGATGACAGTACTTAAAACTTATGCTAGAGTTATAGTTAGAACTACTTAGTTATAACTAGTTTTTAACTGTTTCTGCCATGTTTGTTTTATTATTTAATTTAAAATTTGACAAATATTGTGTTTTTATTTATTAGCATTAGATTTAGATATTAGAATAACACGTGGGGTGAAGGAAGATAAAAAATACAACTAAAATTATTGCCAAATAATTTTTAAGAAACCGAGAGTTTAAAATTTTATAATTTTTCCTTCTCGTTCTTTTTCTATATTATTTTGCAGCTATAATAATCAAAGATTGGTCACAGCATTTAATAAAAATAAAAAATAAATTGACCGAACAAATTCATGGACAACAACTGGTACCTTCACCCTACAATTAAAAATAAGTATTCTTAATTAATTATTTACTAATACGGGTAGTACAATAAATTAATATTTAGTTTATAGAACAGAGCCATATTTTGTAAAAATAAAATCTAAGATTTTATGAAATAAACATTAAATTGAAATATTTTATCGTGTTTTCTTTTATTTCTTTACATAAAAATATTGCAACACTTGTGATATAGTTTATTTTATTTGTTTTATGTGATAAATCAATTGGTATGTTGAAACATAGCATGGTCACTAGCGCTATTAAACAATTATTAGACGCATTATTCATTATTCGACTTCAAAAAAGGAGGAGGTTGTATGTTCGTCTGTACGATTTTTTTTATTTTTGTATTTTCCGTGATATTTTCGTCAACTATGGACCGATTTTGAAAATTATTTTTTCATTTGGTAGAGCAAGCTTGCGCAGTGGCCCTATATAAATTTTATTAATTTTGTTCAAGTAGTTTTTTAGTTAAGTTCGATAATAACACTTTGTCTATCTATACGATGTTTTAATACATCTTATGTCACTGTTGTCTACATAGCAAGTAGTGGTATACTAATTGTTGTAGGGTATGTACCGTAACTAAAAAGTGAAAAATAATAAAGTGTAGAGTAGTTTTTTTTTTTTGGAAGACGGTAGTTTTTTTTTCTTGCACTTCACGCACCGCCCGGCCAACCGAGAATATAGTATGCAGCGATATCTCGCGATGGTAGGAGCGAGCCGGCGCGTGCCAGCGCGAGACATCGCGAGTCAGCGCTTGACGGAGAGAGACCGTGCGGGTCCTCGATGGCCGTTTCGAGATTTGTATATCCGTTTTACAAGTAAATAAATACTCTATTCTTACAGGAATAAAGTTCAATATTGTACTAACAAATGTTTCAATTCTCGCCTCGCACATCCTCGCGCATCTAGACCTTTTACACCAAAGATGGGCAGGGCGTGGATAGAAATTTTGCCATCAATTCTCGCCCATCCCATCCACGCCTCGCCTCGCCGTTGTAAAACCACCTTAAGGTTGAACTAGTCGCGGGCTCGAACTCATTGGTGGGCGTGGTCAAACAGCACGCTATCTCACCTGGCATCGTGTCCGACAGATAGTATCAGTGATGAGCAGTTAGACGCTGGTCTACATGCACAAGTCTAGTTCGCACGCACACAAACACCGTTCAGGGTGTTTGTAATTCAAGATCAAGAATAAAGAAATTCCCACGAAATTCAGTACAACTGCACGTATGAATGTCGCCTGCAGCAGCACATCACACACACATGCGTGCAGCGGGTGCTGCTGTCCCCCGTTTGAACATTGAAACGAGTTGCGTAATGAAATTTAGTACAACATTATAACACTCGTTTGGATGATGTAATGGTTACTATGACACTGGCTGTTATAATGTTGCCAATAAGCTTTTATAGAGATTTTAAACGTATTAAAGTTAGGGAGTGGGGGTCGCTACGTCACAAGTAAGTATAAAATTTACATACTCGTGACATCATGGCACATTTTAACTCAATGTATCGCCGTAATCTTTTGATTACGTCAAAAAAGAAAAAATATGTGTCCAATCGTTTTTAATAGCCTTCAAGACGTACAAAAATTTTTTTTAGTAATTATTCCTATTCTTTTAATGAGCTTCCTAATTACTGATAAGCTAAAATGCAAGTAATTGTGTAAAGTGAAATTTACATTATCATCATTATAAGGATATACAGTGTGAGTCTTTATAATCTGCACATACTGAATCGAGGGAATCTTTGCTTAATTTTATCGACGGAAAAAATGATAAAAAAATTCTAAATATTTTATTGACATTTTTAATGGATTTTTTATTTATTTTTTCGTTTCTGTGACTCCAGTGTATACAAAGCGGTGTAACTTTTTAACTCGATGTTTTATCACGATGAAACAAACTCCATAATGATTGGAAGTAATTAGGTGTCCGCATTAAATGAAAATTGTGTAAAAGAACTGCCACCAATTAAAAATAAACACGTTTTTCCCTCAAAAATCTGATTTTTTTTCATCAATTTTTGCAATAATCGTAAAATTTCTCAATAAGATGCCCCGATTACCTTCATTTTTTATTACTTTAAATTATTCCTCATCGTATTAGCTACCTAATAATAAAAATTGTATGCTTTTAGCTCAGACAAAACACTTTCTATCAAGTGTTAAAGATGGCACTTCGAACGCGCTATTTTTGTTCTCTTAAGGATGATTTATTTGGGTTCAATGAATGAAAAAGAGTTCAATTAAAACATTTATTATTTTAAAGAAAATTTAATGCATTAGGTTCTCAAAATGTCCACCTCGTTGTTGTAGGCACAAAGCCGCGCGAACTAAAATTTGTTGTGTCGCTCTCCTTATCATTTCGGGATCATTGCGAATATCATTTGCACAGTTAATTATGCGATCACGCAAATCGACCTCACTGTTGATGGGAGTACTGTAGACGCGTTGCTTCATGGTCCCCCACAGGAAGTAATCAAGGGGCGTTAAATCGGGTGAACGCGCAGGCCACCCTACAGGTCCTAGTCGTCCAATCCATTTATCACGATAATTTTCGTTTAAAAATGATCTCACATTTGTGGCATAATGGGCAGGGCATCCGTCCATCTGCAGAAACATCCTTCGACGCAAAGACAGTGGTACATCTTCCAATAACTCAGGTAGATCGTCAGTCAACAAACTTAAAAATCTTTCACTGTTCAAAGTTCTCGGCAGTATGACTGGTCCAATCAACATGTTATCGATAAGACCAGCCCAAACATTTATTGAAAATCTTACTTGAAAAGTCGATGAACGTTTCAATTTCGGGTTTTGACCTCCAGGGCACCATCTGTGTAAATTTCTACAGTTAGTAATACCATCTCTGGTAAATGTTGATTCGTCCATCCATAGTATGGTTTTCGGAAAGTTTGGGTTTGCTCTGGTATTTCTTTGAATCCAGGTGGACATCACACACCTTGGACGCCAATCTACGTCTTCATGTAGATGTTGCACTCTTTGGTAGTGGTAAGGGTGCAATCCTTCTTTCTTTAAAATACGCCACGCTGATTTTTGTGATATTCCGTGACGAAGAGCCAGTCGTCTAGTACTTATGGATGGATCAGCAAACAAATCGCTCAGTACTGCTTGTTCCAGAACCACATCAATAATTATTTGAGGCGGCTCGCGACGATCTCTACTTGATTCAAGTCCAGTGATCGACAATCTTCTGTGAACTTCCTGGAAGTTGCGGGCAGATGGCACTGGTTGCCTGTTAGGAAACGCAGCTATGTAAGCTGCGCGCGCAGCTCTGGCACTTCCTCGTCCCATCCCATAGTAAAAATGAATGTCGGCAATGTGTGCCGGGGAGAATTCACTTAAGCGCGGCATCACGTAGCAGCGAACGAAAGTCACGAAACTCAGGTAGCAGTGAATGAAAGTAACGAAACACATGTAGCAGCGGCGAATAATTCGGAGCGACTGCCTGTCTGTCATCCCTTCTGGTCCCTTCAGCTGGCCCTACCTCCCCGCACCCCGACCCGCGCACATTCTCAACAAAAAAGGACGTCTACCTGCTAAACAATTAGTGCGTAGCCGTGCTCTAGGCCTTTCTTTGGCTGTTGATAAGAAATGATGGGATTGAGTTAAACCCTTGCAATTTTTACTATTGGATAGCTAATACGATGAAGAATAATTTAAAGTAATAAAAAATGAAGGTAATCCGGGCATCTTATTGAGAAATTTTACGATTATTGCAAAAATTGATGAAAAAAAATCAGATTTTTGCGGAAAAAACGTGTTAATTTTTAATTGGTGGCAGTTTTTTACACAATTTTCATTTAATGCGGACACCTAATTACTTCCAATCATTATGGAGTTTGTTTCATCGTGATAAAACATCGAGTTAAAAAGTTACACCGTTTTGTATACACTGGAGTCACAGAAGCGAAAAAATAAATAAAAAATCCATTAAAAATTTCAATAAAATATTTAGAATTTTTTTATCATTTTTTCCGTCGATATAATTAAGCAAAGATTCCCTCGATTCAGTATGTGCAGATTATAAAGACTCACACTGTATAGTACAGACGCCAGCACATCAAGCTACCCGAAACTGTCAAATTTTCCCAATCAACTTTGAGCCTTACACGTCAGCTATAAAGTCGAAAATCTATTAAATAAATTTGAAAGATTGTAGTAGCCTGATGTGCTGGCGTCTGTACATTACTGTTGCTGCCAGAAATAGCATTGATGAACGATTGAGTCCATTTCCAGTTTCAGAGTTTTTGAAGTGAAAACTACTTTAGGCGCGTTGGGCATTTTTGAGATGGGAAAAAACAATTGAACTCGCGACACCGTTACCGACACCTCATTTCTGTAAACGCGATTGTGCTCTTTATTCATATAAGGTTACGGACCAATGTTCCATACAAGTAGTTTTCTTCTACCTAGGCGATCTTGTTCAAGTTTTTACTTCTTTCGGCACTCTCGGAGTGCCACTGTTTTTTTTTTTAAGCTATTGCATAGCTTTTATCGCGGGCTTTGAGCGCGGCGACCGAATCAAGAAATTCCGTAACGTAACGAAAATAAAACCTAACACCCCCCACTCCGCCTACCATGTAATGACGGTTCCCATGACAACGTCACGTTGTCATGGGAACGTAATTTTTGTTTTATGTCATCACGTCATCATCCCAAGCGTAGCGTTGACAAATAGGAAGTATGGAGGTTACAAGGAGGTTACAAATGCTATGCAATAGCTTTACCGCGGCAGTCCCCGAGTGCCACGTTTTTTTTTTGTTTACGCGATTGTGCTCTTTATTTATATTACGTTACGGATCAATGTTCTATGCAAGTATTTTTCTTCCACCAAGGCGATCTTGTTCAAGTTTTTACTTCTTTCGGCACTCCCGGAGTGCCACTGTTTTTTTTATTGCCAAACTGGGCATATAAATGAAATGAAATTGTTTATTCTGTAAATAGGATATCGGAATCACTTTTACACGTCATATTAAAAATAAGCTAGATGAGTTCGGCGTTTCCTATCTGACTACTCTGAGAAGAAAGGCCGAAACAAACTCAGAGATCGCAGTCTCTTTTAAAGTCCAGACATAATCTTGGTCAGGCCATATGAGGACCATGTAGATTAGTGTCTGAAATGCTCTTTTGAGGAAAGAACCACACAGATTTGAGTGGACCTGTCCAGTCAGTGCAAGCAATTGTCAGTAATCGTGGAGCTCAACTTAGAACTTAAGGAGCTCAACTCGACAAGCAATACCAAAGAAAGGACATTTGGGTAGGCCGCAAAAACTACTCAAACTGCCAGACCATCACTAAAACTAGAAGAGAAATAAAAATAATATCCACATAGTCCTCACATTCACAATAGTTAAAATAATATAATACTTTACAAAGTAATCATGTCATTTTGAGTATAATTTTCAACAATGTCAATGTGTTTATAAAACTGGTATATGTTGATTTTACATAATAACTAGCGGACCTGACAGACGTTGTCCTGACCGAATACCGCCACCTATCGGGTCCAATTGTGAATCTAAACCATTCCCAGATCCCCTTGAACACACACCAAAAATTTCATCAAAATCGGTTCAGCCGTTTAGGAGGAGTTCAGTGACATACACACTCACAGAAGAATTATATATATAAAGAATATAAAGATTAAAATGTCTAGTTTTATGGTTTTATCACAAGGCTTAGCAGAGTGAGTTCAATCCCAAGCTTTTTTATCTTCTTAATAATCTGAAATTGTATAGTACCCTTTTTTACAAAGTTTGGTTTTAATACAGATTTTAAATCGTTTAATGGGTAAGTTTCGAATGTCAATGGGGAGTTTAATAGATTTATAAGCTAGTTTTACCAATGATAACTACTTCCATATGGGAGGGTCTACTATACAAAGCTGTGGTCTTTGCTTCATTATTGGTGAAGATACAAGTCTTAATTTTAACCAATAATAACGGTCCGTAAATTATTGGAATCAGCCATAAGAGCTGATAGAAGTGGAGGAAATGGAAGAAGGGTTGCCCAGCTGTGGGACACCATGGGCATAAATAATAATAATAACTAATATCGAGATGATCATAATTAAATATTGGCTTTGGCTGTTCGAAATAACTAATTTGTGTGTATAAATAAGTGTATAATTGATGCAAAAGTTCATTATTTTAGTCCGCGCGCGACTGCTGATCACCCCCGAAAAGACTAGCAGTCGCTCGCGAACTAAAATAATGAGCGGTGGGGGAAAAAAAAATAGGGAAAAAAAAATCTGCTGTTTCATAGAAAAGCGCAATACCTACGCGGTCAAAATGTATGGAACAGCAGAACCGAAGAAAAATTTCAGCGCCCCGGGCTTCAGAATCATGTACTGAATCCATGGTAACAGTTTTTGCGTCAATGTCCCTGCCACCATGTATTGAGCTTTAGCAAGATCAAACAGCTGGTCATCAATGGAAAGAGCTGGACGGTGCAGCACCCACAATAGCTTAGCTTTTGCCTGTAACCAAGTATATTGAATTTTCTTCATCTACAAGTATGAAGAAAATTCAATATACTTGGTTACAGGATAGATGGATTGTGTAAAAGAAGATATATCTAGAAAAGAGGACAATACTGAGATAACAGCTTTTAGAGGTGTTTGCAAGACAGTCGAGTTATTTAATAGGTTACCCACTGATTTAAAATTATTAATTCATAGCTCTCACTCATTTAAAACTAAATTAAAAGCCTTCTTGTTGGTAAAATGTTCATACTCAATATCAAAATAGCAGTGAACAAGCTATACTATAAAAATCAGCTGTTTATACAAAAGTTCAATACCTACTTGACCAATATGTATGAAACAGCAGATTTTTTTTCGTGATTTCAGAGTTGCTCCCATAGTGAAAGTTGTTTATATTCATGGGTAGAACATCCTGTAAAAATTTCGAGACTGTAAAAAAATCAACCAGTATAATAAATTATCTTTTGACTTAAACACTATGCTCATCACTAGGACCTTGATGAAGTTATACTCTCAATTATTTTTAATTTTTTTTGACATTTAATTTTAATATCTGCTATTGACATTGTATTTATTTGTTGAGATATTTTAAATTAATTTGACTTTTGAACTAACTTTTCACTTCAATTTTGATTAGGCTTTTAAATGTATTGTTTCTGCATGTTATAATTTTATTTAATGTGTATTGTACAACACAATATTAATTGTTAATTAATTAATAAATGAAATGAAATGACATGTTGCGCAGACTATAAATCAATTGGGATGAGGAGGCAGGTGGATTATCATCATCAACTGCCAGCTTTTTCCCAACTATGTTGGGTTCGGCTTCCAGTCTAACCAGATGCAGCTGAATATCAGTATTTTACATGGAGCGACTGCCTATTTGACCTCTACAACCCAGTTACTATGTAACACTATACCCCTGGGTAAGACTGGTTGACAGACTTTCGAGCTTCTGATGATCCATAACAACTGTCAAAGATCTACAAAGGACAGCCAGGACCAACGGCTTAACGTGCTTTCCGAGACATGGAACAGTCTTGGTATGTAAATATGGTCAGCCATACACGGACCAACCGCAGCAAGCATAGATTAATCTGATCGATCGACCTGTGTGGCTGTTATTAATAAGCCAAAAGTCTCTCAGGAGGAGAATAATGTTGATGGTTATTCAAATTCAATTCAAAATTAAAATTCGAAAGTCATTTATTCAAACTATCAGCACTTTTCGAATGTCAAAATTACATAAGACAGTCCCCCAAAAACTCCCACCCTTCACCACTTCCTAGTGCCTTTAGCTGGGAAGAAGAAGTGGCACAACAAATATTATATTTATTATTGGTAACTGGATATGGACAATCCCCATATAACTTTGACATTAAAAATGGTTGAGCTGAATGGTGCTAATCCATGCGTCATATTCGTGAACGGGCGCCGTCAGTAGGGACTGGTCATCTCTTAGCTGCCATGGCTTTTTTTTAATTGTTTTATTTTTTATTACGGACGCTTTTGACGTTCTGCATCGTTCTCACATGTATAACTTCAACATGAATGATGTAACCAATATTTTGTAACCATATTTTGATTTAAAAGAGTGTTTTGGAGTTTCTTGTCTGTTCTTCTACATAGGTACCTACTACGCTTTGGAATGGGCAACTAGCTTCATATTTCTGACTGAACGACCCCTTGACAATTCAAAAGTGCCTGTAATTGGTTTATTCAAAATAAATGCTTTGAGTTATGGAGCTGTTTCAAGTTTTTATTACTATACCTACAGTTCAAATTTTAACTATTTATTAGTGGCTTTTGTGGACAGGATATTAATTCTGATTTGTTACAGTTGTAATGGCAATCATGACATTTAGATTAAACAGATTTTTATTTCCATTATTTTATTTATCTTTTGTATTTTGTGAATGAGAGAATGTTGTAGGCTTAATAGACTGTGCAGATTTGTAGACCATTTTCTATTTTGTTTTAAGTATGTGGTACTTGTTGGCACGCCTATACTACCCACCCTCCCACACCTATTAACAATGTAATTTGAAAACATTGTAAAAGCCATTAATTTTTAAAAGAGTAACCATGGAGTTTCTTGCCGGCTCTTTACCACAGGAAATAACCAATTTGAACCGTACACCTAGCTTCTGACATTTCATAAGTGCCCATGTAAGTATAGGTGAAATAGAATAATTTGATTTTACCATCCTATAGCGTTCAGAATATTTTTTTCTTTTTTGCGGGTATATTGATATTACTATCATGCTCTGCTAATATACATACAGTAATTACTGTATTGTCTGGTTCCCAATATTCACTATAAAAGCAAGGGTAGATGTTTTGTGTAATGCTACAGCCTTTAACTTACCTAAAAAGCTTAGCAATTTTTATGATCAACGTTATAACTTATTTATAAAAATTAAATAAAACTTATAAGCTCTATTGCATCACCATCTATTGCATAAAATCATTTGAAATTGATTATGTTTATCAATTTCAAAACATTATGCATAGCATTTAGATAATATCAAGAAGCAAAAACTGGCAATGAGTCTAGTTTGTAATCAAAACTACTTGGTCAAACAACCAAAGACAATTTGGCATTATTTTTATTTATTTACTCACAAGTGTAGCATCATAAAAGTATTTTTCCATACTTTTGAATTTAGAACGAAACGAAAATCGCATCTCCGGCGTAAAACCATATTCAAAAGGTGCATTTTTGTATGATTTGTAAAGAAACGACATCTCAACCACTTAAGTTTTGTAACACTTTATACACTTCTCACGACACTAGCACAGTTTATTTAGCAATAAATTGCATTCACGAGTCATTTAAGACTATACCAAGTACTGAAAAACGTTTAATAGCCAAGAATTCGCGTGAAAATCGCGAATTATGACATTGAGATCGCGAAAAACTATGTCGATTATTTTGGCTTCTTTCGCCGCACAACGTCATGAAAAACGTGTTTGTAGTGTACAAATAGGATAAAAATAAATAATAGTACTCACCTGATCTCGTGATCAGTCCCTGGGTAGCCGCAACGGGAACCAAAACCGCGTTATGCGTCAAATCCTCAATCGAAAGCCCAGTCACGGCAGTGGACAGAAGCGGGTTTTTAACAATGTTCCTGCTCGGGCAGTCGCCGAAACTTTTATCTGACATGTTGTATACTATATTAATGACCGGTTGATGAGAAAATTTTCACGTTTTCACACATTTGGAGGTCATAAATAGGTAATTTAATTATATAAAGTTACGTGTCACTTGCATATTTTGACAATTTGACAGATGACAACACGTTGATCGTGTGATTGTTTGACAGAAAAATTGCAATTTTGCATTCAAGTTTCTACATTTCTTCAATGAATTTTTTTCAAAAGCAGAACCAATTTTGTTAATATATATTCAATCATTCAAGTTACATAAAATACATAAATAATGTAAAGTCAAAGGTAAAAAAGCTATAATTTAAGTAATTTTTCAGAAGAATGTGAGTATTATGTAAAAGTAAGTTGCTTAGTTGTTTTGTAAAGTGTATCAAACAAACTTTGTAAACAAAACAAATGGATTTGAACCTGTGACTGTGAGTTCGATAGTTTGATCGATGAGTTATTAATTATTATTTTTGTACGATGTTCTTGGGAATGGTACTCCCTTGTGCACGAATACATAATATACTGGTAGAAAATTCTGGTATTAAGTACGGCTTTCACGGTTATTTTTTACTTGTGTGTTATATTTATGTACATACATTTAATTTACAGAATATAAAATAGCACCAACATTAAAGTTTCGTTTTTATATTATTATTGTTTTGTTCTCAAAAAAGAAGCCGATAATAGTTATAACGGAACGTTACAGCAGAAATTATTGTGAAAGTGTCAAATAAATTTGTTATCTATGGTAAATATTTACGATTACGAAAATACGATTTTTGTTGTGCGTTTCATGGTTTTGCATATTTAATAATATTGCTATCTTATAAATTAAATATTAAAACAACAATGGACGATAAACAAGACAATCCGCCGCCTGTAAAGCGTTATAGACGTGAAGAAAACTCTTCAGAATCGGAAGAAGACATAGACAACTATGAACCTTACGTTCCTGTTAAAGAGCGAAAAAAACAGCAGTTAATGAAATTAGGAAGGATTGGTCAGCTGGCTGCTGAAGCTGCTGCAGAGCCCAAGAGTTCTAGTGACAATGATCCTGATGATGAGAGTAAGTAATGTGGTATTTTGAGGTTATTTGCAACAATATTTTATGTTTTTGTTTTGCCTAAGCCAAACAAAACAAACATAAAAAAATATGGCTGGCATATAAACAGAAATTTTTGTACATGGTTTTTAAATAAACCAGGGTTACAAAATTTGAACAAAGATTGGTCAGGGGGTCATCTGAGGGGATTCATCACTATACAGAAAAAAAATATTACTGAATTTTAATGACGACGTTCTAAAATAATCATTTTACGGTGACATTGATGACTGACTAGGGTTACCATCCGTCCGGATACGTCCAGACATGTCCGGACTTCTAGACTTGTACGGCTCTTTAATTTGTCTGGTATTTTTGGCTAAGATGGAATACGAGTAATAAAACTTATTTAAGTAATCCAAATAAGTCTTTAATATTTATTAACTTCTCATTCATCTAAAAACAAAATATAAATCTTCTTTAACAATCAACTTAACGAGATCGAACAATAAGTGGGTTTTGTTACTAAAATGTCCAGATTTTTATTGAAATGTCAGGACTTTTCAAATTTCTAAATGGCAAACCCTATACATCTTTTTTTTTCTTTTTTTTCAATCCACAATCAGTTTTTACTTTTATTGGATGAGTTGGAGGTAAATATTGGCAGGAAGAGCATGACTCCAGCGAGCCATCTACTCGGTATTGGCTCAAATATGGCGAGGGGGGTAATGGCTGATCTTTGTGTTATGCTCGTGAACGGGTGCTGCTTGTGGTGACTGGTCGTCTTGCTGATCATGGTTTTGTTATTGTTACTAGTAATTAACTGTTCATTTATTTTACCTCGATGGTCCTAGTTTATAATTTATAACTTCCAATTACAGCTTTATGTAAGTGGGCACGCCCTTTATGCCTGGAGGCTTTTATTTAGATATTTAGTTCTTTTTACGTTTAGTTTTTATTTTTTTAATTCTGCTTGAGTATAGTTCTCGATGTTTTTGGTTGGTATATTGGCGTGTGCTAGCTGACATATGGCCAATAATTTATACTTAATTAAAATAATGTTTTGTGTTGCATAATAATTTTGTATACTATTGTATAGTCATTTCTTTTTCTATCTTGAACAGACAGCTGTGCTGCTGGGGAGTTTGTTGCGCCACTTCTTCTTCCCAGCTAAAGGCACTAGGAAGTGGTGAAGGGTGGGCGTTTTTGGGGGACTGTCTTATGTAATTTTGACGTTCGAAAAGTGCTGATTCTCAGCCTAATTTGAATAAATGACTTTTGAATTTGAATTGGTGCTTAGGTATACATGACTGACCCCTTATGATGACTGATTTCACCCGTTATGTTTTAAAATCCAATACAATAGGCATAATAAATAAATAAAAATAAAAAAGCCTTTATTATTCCATTTGGCATGTACATTTGAATGAATAGTAACGGGTTTTTTAGTTAAATATGCCATCTGGACCCCTCTTCGGGTGAAAGCCTCCTCCAGAGAGTGCCATTCGTCGCGATTCCTTGCGAGGTTGGACCAATTAATTGTTCCTACGGTCTCTATCTCGTCCTTCCACCTTGCCTTTGGTCTCCCTCTTGTTCTGTGCCCGTGAGGTCCTCTCCACATAGTCACGATCTTAGTCCACCTGTTCGGCTGCCCCATTTCAAAACCTAGTAAGGGACACTTTTTCCAAAAATCGTTTTATTGCATAATCTTGCTAATCTAATAAGTCCCCACCTAATAAAAAAACACCAGCGTTGAAAACTCACTTATAAGCAGGTATAATTAAACATCGAAACCTAGTAAGTGTCCCATTCACTGCCCCGTGACCACTTTAAAACCTAGTAAGTTACTTTAACCATTTCAAAACCTAGTAAGTCTCTGAGACTTGCTAGGTTTTTAAATGGTCGATGCACCTAACTATACTCCATAGGTTTAGGTAGTTAAAAAAAGGTAAACAAAACTTAAAAAGGGTTTTTATAGATGACACTTTCTTGTTTAAACATATGATTAAACCAAATTAAATTTATTTTTGTGTTTTACTATAGTTTCCTCTTTTATTAATGTATGTTAAACTTTATCGTTTATTCTTAAACTACTTTTCGTAGATGTAACTGCTTGCGCACAATTTTTTTTGTTAGATTTATAATATTTTGTAATCTGTCTATTATAAAGAGCCCAATTTCTAAACGTCAACGAAGTATAACGTTGCAAAATTGAAGAGTTCAACTGTGACGTAGCATAACAACTGAAGTGACAGGTATTACGTTTAGTCGGTTACTTGACAGCTGTCTCGTCACGTGGTTTTTTTTGTTTACCTTTATTTAACTACCTAAACCTATGGAGTATAGGTAAAATACTAAGCCAAAAATAAAAAATAACAGAAAATAGTTCTATACTTATAAATTACAGAAAAACCTATTAGAAGTCTATGGTCTTAAAAAAACATGGTAAATCTCCCAATATTGTGCGTACAAACTTACATTTACAGTTGAAATGCATGTGAGAAAATGATTTTCAACTACAATTTTAAGTTTGTTCTTGGGATAAATTAATTCCAACTACGGAATTCTTAATTGTGCGTGATCGAACACAACGCGCCGTCGACCCGAGCTTGGTCCTTATCGGACGGCGAGCTACCCATTGCTCACCGTCCGCAAGCCCGCGCCTACGGTGGCCGGAAATCGGCTCGCGATTCCCGCCCCGGGCGTCTCCTCCTGCGGCGGTTAGGGGCGTGAGGGCGCGAAATTTGCCTCTCCCTCACGCGTTCCGCCTCCTCCTTCGCGAGCATTACTGCTTCGCAGAAGGAGGTGACGGCCTGCCATTTCCTCTCGCTCCGTACCATGGCCTGAACCAGGGCCGGACGCGAGAGATCACCGCCGCCGATCGCCTCTACGAGAACACGGCGTTGCTCCGCCCAAGCCGGGCAGACCTCCACCGTATGCTCCACCGTGTCCTCAGGCCGATCCACACAATGGTGACACCCGGGTGTTTCCTCCCGCCTTATCCTGAACAGGAACCTCCCGAAGCAGCCGTGTCCGGTGAGGACCTGCGTCAGGCGGAAGGTGAGAACGCCGTGGCGTCTCTCCAGCCACTCCTCAAAGACGGGTCTTATCGCCGCGATTGTGGCGTGCCCAGCGCGGGGTTGCGACAATCGCACCCTCCATGACGCCATGAGATCCCGCCGGAGCTCTGTCCGCTGTGCCGCATTTCTTGCGGCATCGGAGTTAAGCCCCGGCGTTTCGCCTCCTCGCGACACTCCCAGACGTGCGCGAGGACCTTTGCCTCCAGATCCCATGGCGGTAATCCGGCAAGGAGGCTCGCCGCCTCGCAGGAAACCGTGCGGTATCCTCGGGCCAGCCGGATGGCCATGACCCTCTGGGACGCGTTCAACCGGCGGGCTGGCCGCAGCCTCAATGAACGCGCCCACACCGTAAAGGGCCATGGACCGCACGATCCCCGCATAGAGCCTCCGGCAGGAGGCGTTTGGATCCCCTAGATTGGGCAGGAGCCGCTTCAATGCAGCCCCGGCCCGCTCGAGTCTGGGAGCCAAACGTCGGAAATGTTCTACGAAGTTCCACCGGCTGTCGAGGACGAGTCCCAGATACTTCATCGTCGACTCGACACCGATGTCAACCCCTCCCGCCATTATCTGGGAACCCGACGGTGGCGCATTCCGAGGACCATGAAAACCCATGGCCTCAGACTTGTGCAGGGCCAACTCGAGTCCCAGCTGCCGGATCCTATCGACGATTGTCGCAACCCCGCGTGTCGCTAAATCGGCCGCCGCCTGGTACGACCCCCCCTGCGCCAGGACAAGCGTGTCGTCAGCGTAACAAACGACGCTGACGCCGCTAGGGAGTTCGGCGCGCAGCACCCAGTCGTATCCGATGTCCCACAGATGCGGCCCCAGGACCGAACCCTGTGGGACACCGCACGACATCTCTTGCCGGTTCCACTCTCCTTGGTGACCGGGGTAGATGACGGCCCTGTCCGTCAGATAGGCCTCGACCACACGACAGAGGTAGGTCGGCATCCGGTGATACCGGAGTGCCTCCCTGATGCAACTCCAGGGCAGGGTGTTGAAGGCATTGGCGATGTCTAGAGACACCGCCAAGACGACCCCACCCCGGGCCACAGCATCCCCCGTCGTGAGGGCCCGCACGCGCATGATGGCGTCCACCGTAGAGCGCCCCCTGCGGAAACCGAACTGGCTCTCCGCCAGATCCGGCCCCACTCGCACCAGCTGCCCGACGAGGCGGTCTGCGATGACTCTTTCAAAGAGCTTGCCCACCTCGTCGAGCAGCACAATGGGCCGATAAGCGGACGGAGAGTCCGCTGGGCGCCCCGGCTTCTTGATGAGGACCAGTTTCCCCGTCTTCCAACGAAGTGGGAACTGGCCCCTCTCCATGCATGCGCTTAGGAGCCCCCTCAGTCGAGGCCCGAGAGCCCCCATGGCCAGGATCCAGGCTTTTCCGGGTATGCCGTCGGGTCCTGGGGCGGTATTCTTCGCACTCATCTTACGTACCGCCACTCTCATTTCTACCTCAGTCACCTCAGGAGAATCGTCGTCGTCGGTGTGGTCCGCATCGGGCACCGCAGTAGGCGGAGCCATGGGCGGAGGGGTATGATCCCCTCTAGAGGGGAACAGAGCGCTCACCACGTCCCCCACAAGCTGGGGCCGGAGACTCTGCGTCAGCGGGGGAGCCCATGGGCGGAGTTTCTCCCGCACCATCTTGTATGGGCGCCCCCACGGGTCCCTGTTGAGAGTCTCCAGCAACACCTCTCGGGCTAGCGCCCTGGCCCGCAGGATTTCCGCTTGGAGGGCGGTCTTCGCCGCTCTGTACCCCTCGTACAGCTCCGCCTCAATGGCTTCCGTATCCGGAGGGCGGATACGGAGCCTGTGATGCCTGGCGTACCGGCGTCGCGCAGCAACACACGCCCTGCGCAGAGCCTCCAGCTCTTGCGACCACCAGTACAGCCGGCGCGAAGCATGTCTAGGATGGACCCGGGGCATTGCCATGTCACACACATTGGACATGGCCTCCCGGAACCACTCCGCCTCGTCGTTGATGTCGGCAGGCCTGTCCGGTGATGACACCCAGGCCTGCACGATCGAGGCTTCCAGGAGAAGCTCCCGGTCCAGCTGCTTCAGCGCCCACCGCGGACCACTCGGGGCCTGTCGGACCGGCGCACTCGAGGTCTGGGTGGAGACGTCAAACCGGATGTACCGGTGATCGGAGTAGGTCTCCACCCCTTCCATGACGCGCCAGTCAATGACACGCGGCGACAGAGCGGGGCTGGCGAACGAAATGTCCACCACCGATTCGCCCCGCATCCGCACACACGTGGGGACAGAACCCCGGTTTAGGACGACCAGGCCTGTCTCCAGAGCCCAGTCCTCCACCATCCTGCCCCGTGTGTCCGTATACCGGGAACCCCAAGCCAGATTCTTGGCATTGAAGTCTCCGAGTACAAGCACGGGGAGGGAACCAAACCCGACGACGACGACTCTTAACTCCGCAAGGGAGTTGTGGAACTCGGCAAGAGTTCGGTTCGGGGAGAAGTAAACACCCACCACGACAATCTCCCCGAACCGTGCTGCAACGCAACCCCGTCCTCTCTTGACCGACTCGAGGGACGGAGTACCGGCGGCGGCCGACGAAATGAGGGTCACTGAGCCGCTCAGGTCCTCCACCCAGTCATCCCTGGGCGGGACAAAGTACGGCTCAGCGACCACGGCGATGTTGATCGACCACTGCGCCATGATGTTCGCCTGGAGGAGGCGAAATGGGGCCGTTATTGGCATTCCATCTCTACCTCCCCCCGAGCCCCCTGCGAGGGCCCTGCCGCGACGGAAACGGCAGCGGCGACAGCGACGGTGGACGCGGCGGTGGCCACGGTGGAAGTGGCGGCGGCTGCGGCGGTGACGGCGGTGGTGGTGGAGCGCTTGCCCCGGCCTCTGGCCTCGGCGGGTGGAGCGCAGGCCCTGCTCCCAGCTCGGTGTTCGGCCGGCTTGCCAGCCGCCGCACATACGACACAGTGCGGCGTGGCGTTACACGAGCCGGCCTTGTGACCGGGCTGACCACAGTGGAAGCAGAGGTCACTGCGGTCCACCTCCGAGGTGCATTTGACCCCCACGTGGTGGCCCACCTGACAGCGGAAGCACCTCAGAGGTCTGGGCTCCAGCAGTTTGACCTGCGCCGAAACCCAGCCCACCAAAAGCCTTTGGCCCTCCCCGGCTATCTTTTTGGCCGCCGTCACGGGGCAGCTAACCCTGATGGCTTGCATCCCCGTGTGATCAGGATGGATGGTGCCTGCCTTGATCTGCTCGACAGAGCACCCTCCAGCCTTAGCGACGGCGGCCACCACCTTTGCCTCCGTCACGGAGTCGTCCAGGCCCTGAATGCGCAAGTCAGCGCACTTGGTGGGCCTGGAGACTCGGGCCTCGTCCGCATTTAGGGCTGCCCTGAGCTTATCAGCCAGAGCGTCAGCGGCGAGGCCACTGGCCGCACCAGGGACCTCCAGCATCCGGGCCCCGGTTGCCGTGATTTTCACCTTTATTCCTTTTTTGGCGCCGATCTCCTCCAGGTCCATCACCTTGTCCACCGTCGCGAACACGTGCTGGTAGGACACGCCCCTTTTTTTTCCGCTTCCGGCTGCAGTGTGACCACCACAGCTGCGGACTTCGGGGCGCGGAGCCTAGCCGCGGCACTTCGCTCTTTGCGCCGCTGCCGCCTCGCCTTCTTTTTGGCCGCCCTTGCCTCCTTACTGGCCTTCTTCTTCTCCCCGGCTACTTGCCATCCGGCGTCGGCCGGAGGAGAAGATTTAGGAGGCGGAGGTGGCCGTTTCGCCGCCGCCTGGGCCGGAGCCCTCGCCGTCAGGGCCGGGGCCTTCGCCGCCTGCGCAGCCGCTCCGCCCCTGGCCTGCCCCTGCCTGCCTTGGCCTGGCTTGGACGCGGAGATGCGGCGGCGGCATACGAAGCCGCCTTCCGCTGGTCCAAGGCCGGCTGGCTCGCCGCTAGTGGGGGGCGCAAGACGATGGCCTCTAGGGCGGAGAACCTGCTCCGCAGGGCAGCCATCTCCTGCCGCACCAGGGCCAGAACCCGGTCCTCAGCAGGCACAGGCACGGGCCCCTGCCCATGCCACTCCCCTCCCTGCGGCGCCTCCCGGGGGGCGGCTGCTCGCAGCCCAGCCAGGTCCGCTCGAAGCTTCTCGTTCTCCTTTCGGAGAAGCTCCATGGCGGCTGTCAACTTTGTGACCTCCGCCCGCATCTCGGACATACCGTCCGACGGAGGCCCAAAGTGCAGCTCCTTCGCTGCCGCCAAAATAGTGGCCGCGGCCGCGGGTATGGCCTTGTCCTTGGAGGATTGAATCCTCTTCAAGGCCACAGCCCTGATCGCGGCTTCCACGACCTCCGCAAACCTGGCTTCCTGCTGATTCTTGTCGCCGCCGCCAGCGACGTCCGGCTCACCACCAGATGCCTCTGAGAGGACCGGCCCGCTGCTGGTCTCTCCCGGGTGGTGCTCCTCCGATTGTGCGTGATCTGACACGCACTTGGCCGGTTTTATAAATAAATAAATCAACCATAACAAAAGTGTACTTACTTATGTTTGGAACTAGTTGCTTCGTGAATCTATCTCGTGTCAATTATCAAAGTTAGTAAGGGGTTTAAAATATGTAATATAGACATGTATTAAAATATTTATAGTACTATGTGTTCGTTATTTAGTATTTTATATAGCCAATAGCATTTTTTTTTACCTTTCATAAATACTTTTCAAAGGCTGACCCGATTTACGTTTTTGCGCTCTCCTGTAAAATTTCGTTTTAAGTCCTTACTAGGTTTTGAAATGGGGCAGCCGTGTTGTCAGTGTAGCGTGCCACGTGACCCGCCCACCTCCATTTCAGACTCAATAGGCATTATTATAAACAATTTACACCTATCTGCTCCCTAATTGCGTAACACAAAATCGATCTGTTTCATTTGACAGTTCTACAACATTTATTGTGTTATTTACGTTGGTGAGCAGACAAATTTTTCGAACACATGAAGCAATAGATTAAGTATGGATGGAACTGTCTCTGTGGTCTAGTGATTAAATCACCTGTCGTAGTCACAGAGGTCTGCTCGGTTTGGTTGGTGATAGGGCTTGTCTTAAGTCAGCCTGGCTAGCTACCACCATCTTATCTAAGTCTGTCGCCATAACAACAATGTAAACAGCATTGTTGTGTTTCGGCAGTTAGAGGTAAGATAGCCAGTTCCTCTGTCGTTGAGGATTCCAGGTTCAGCTCGCTATCACTTTCGGCTGATCATCGCTTACCATCAGGTGAGACTCAGGCCAAGAACATTAGTACCGTACTTAGTGGTAAAAAAAAAACATACAACATAACATAACGCCTTGTTTCCCCGAAGGGTTGGGCAGAGGTGTCCCTGTAGCAGGTACACCCACATTTCGCCAGTTATGTTCAACTCCCATGTAATAGGGGGCGAGCCTATTGCCATCAACCGGGCACAAATCCAGATTCCGAGCTGCTACTGAGAAATTTCAGATAGAAAAACCCAATAACACTTTGCCCGACCCGGGAATCGAACCCAGGACCTCATACTCAGCAGTAGCGCTTGCGACCACTAGACCAACGAGGCAAAAAAAACTTCATAATTATTCCGATTGTGATTAATCGTGTGTTTCGTGCTAATTTGGGTGCTGTTACGAGAGTGCATTCTGAAAGTTGGCAGCATAACATCCAAATAGCTATTAAATATTTTACTGTTTTGATGAATTTATCTATTGCGGGTTAACGGGAGCCTTTCGGTAATTAACAAACTGCATAACTAAATCAGATTGCTCGCAGAGCGGATGGCCGATGGGGCCGAAAGGTTCTGGAGTGGCGACCGCGTACCCGAAGACGTAGCGTTGGAAGGCCTCCCACAAGTTGGACCGATGACCTTGTCAAGGCCGCAGGAATCCGCTAGATACGGAAAGCACAGAATCGGTCTAAGTGGCGGTTCTTGGGGGAGGCCTATGTCCAGCAGTGGACGTCTTTCGGCTGAAATTATGATGATGATAACTAAATCAAATAATGAAACGTCATTCTGTGGTGCACTAAAATATCGCTTACGAATTGCAATATTTAATATTGCAACAATGAATAATATTTAGTTTAAGGTGTAAAAAAGCATTACAAAACTTTCCAAATACTGTGAAAACACCTAATAACGTGTTAATATCGAAATTCATAATCGAAACAAGTAAAAAACAAAACATGGAAATATGATATTGAAATAAAAGGAGAAACTGACTGACTGACATATCAACGCAGAGCCGAAACTACTGGGACTAGGAACGTGAAATTTTGCACACAGCTTCCTTTTATAATGTAGGGGAGCACTAAGAAGGGGTTTTTGAAAATTCCACCTTTAAGGGGGCGAAAAGGGTGGATTTTGTTTGTATGAAAAATCTTATTCCTTGAGTAACTTGGCACAAAAAGTACTAAGCTTGCATGAATTCAAGATAGTATTTCAATCATTAGACGTTGTGCACAATTTCTGAGCAGTAACCTAACAAAAAGTACTAGGCTTGCATGAATTCACGATGGTATTTCAATCATTAGACGTTGTGCACAATTTCTGAGCAGTAACCTAACAAAAAGTACTAGGCTTGCATGATTTCACGATGGTATTTCAATCATTAGACGTTGTGCACAATTTCTGAGCAGTAACCTAACAAAAAGTACTAGGCTTGCATGATTTCACGATGGTATTTCAATCATTAGACGTTGTGCACAATTTCTGAGCAGTAACCTAACAAAAAGTACTAGGCTTGCATGAATTCAAGATAGTATTCAATCATTATGTTATGCTACTAATAGGATTTAGATGAGGCAGACAGACAGTTTATAACCTGAATTAACACATAGGATACTTTTTATCCCGGTAGTACGTTTCCATGGGATAATTTCCGACTTTCACGCGAGCTAAGCCGCGGGAAAAAGAGAGTAGTAATATGAATTGGAAGAAACAACTAGTTGGCACTTTTTGCCATATAGTTAACAACCAGCGCCGGTCCTAGAATTCCTGGCGCCCTAGGCGAAAGGCTGGAACGGCGCCCTTTTAAGAAAATTCGTGACAAAATAAAACTATGTTCTTTCTTTTTCGTGTGGTTAGTGACTGGTGTCAGAGTTTTAAAGCCGCCCATGGGCCTCTGGCTTGGCTTCACATGCCTTCGAGAAATATCTCTCATGCGCGATCGGTACAGTGATCGCGGTCAAACTATAATAGTCAAATTAATTTTGAATAAAACACTATAACATACAACAAGAGAAGCAATAAATTTGAAATCGCGATTTTTTTAGCAGTGGAGCGAGTTGAGGCTATCAACTAAACTCGCTTTTGATTTCCAGATTAACCGTACCGATGGTTTCGTAAATGTCTATGAGCGCATTTTGGTAGAAAAATGGGTAAAAAATTGGAAGTATTTTCAAGTTGTAGGTAAATAAAAAATGTATGTACTGTATTATTTTTTAATTTCGATGCCGCCGATTGCCGCCCCCCTAATACGAGCGCCCTAGACCGTTGCCTAGTTCGCCTATATGAACGGGCCGGCCCTGTTAACAACTACAAATGTGGTTGGATAGTCGGCAACTACTCAGTACATCTCTAGGTATTATTTAGTAAATAAGTTACAAATAATTTTCCCAAAAACAAAGCAAATCTTATTTTCGTGTGGTTAGTGACTAACCTGGTGTCAGACTTTTAAAGCCGCCCATGGGCCTCTGACTTGGCTTCACATGCCGTCGAAAAATATCTCTCAGGCATGCCAGTTTCCTCACGATGTTTTCCTTCACCGTTTTTGAAGCAAGTGATAATTATACAATACGCACATGAATCCGAAAAGTCAGAGGTGCGTGTCTTGGGTTCGAACTCGAGGCCTATGACTTGGCAGTCTGACGGTCACACCACTAGGCTATCACTGCATTTAAAAGCAAATGACTAACACAAACACCACCATATTGATAAAAAATCCTCTCTTACAGCGTCTCAAGAAGAATGGGGTCGCCGCTACAATGTCTCCTTACTCGACCAACACAGCGAGCTCAAAAGAATTGCAGAGGCGCGTGCGCTGTCTGCTGCAGAGCGACAAGCGAGAGAGGAGGAGCATATACTGGAGAGTGTGGCGCAGAGCAAGGCGCTGATGGGCGTCGCTGAGCTGGCTAAAGGTAACTTGTAACACCATTAGCTAGGAAATACAATAGATGTGGATATAAACAGTAACCTGCTGTTCCGCTTAGCTATTTCTAAAGAGTCATAAAAACTCCTGAAAGAAATCGACACGTGTTTCACCTCTCAACGAGGCATCCTCAGGATGACGATGGACTTGTTGCGAACCCGAACACGGCGTATTGCCACACCGAGCGCTGAGTGCAGACACGCTGTCTGTCGGTGTGGCAACTTTTTATGTGTGTTCGCGGATACGAGTAACTTCGTCGTTTATGAACCGAATTTGATGATTCTGTTTTTGTTGGAAAGGAGATATCCCAAGGGTGGTACCATGATAAGGAAGCCAGGATTTGATGATGGCATCCCAGAGAAATCGAGGGAACTCTTCAAATATTATAACTAAAATAATAATAAAAGATGATAACTGTAATGTTTACTGGCATAAAAGCTATTACTATATAATTAGATTACTGTTATTCTTTTATAACAAACATACTGAAAACGGTATTTTTCAAACTGGTATAACAGCGCAGGGAATAGCCCTACAGATTTGGTCCCATAGTAAAAAGTGAAGAGAATTACATGTTCTAACGGAATATAACATTTTTATTGTTTGGCCGGCACTTTCACAATTTAGCCCAAAATGTATTTTCTCCTTTGGATGTGTTCCGTAATACCAAAAATGATGAATGAAAACTTAATAGTTTTCCATTTTTTTTTTTTTTTTTCGATAATTTGTAACTTGATAATATGTATAACACAAAGTAAAGCGCCTGTCTGGGTTCGAACCTACGACCTATAACTCGTAAGTCGCGGCCGTTACCACTGGGCCACCACTGCTCACCACAATTATTTCATCACCACTGCTCTCAAACGGTGAAGGAAAACATCGTGAGGAAACCGGCATGTCCTAGAACCGAAAATTCGAATACATGTGACATCTACCAACCCGCACTGGGCCCGCGTGGTGGATTACGGCCCACTCCCTCTCACAGAGAGGCCTGTGTCCCAGCAGTGGGAACATTTATAGGCTGATGATGATGATGATGATGAATATGTATAAGCTATGCTTCTGCAGAAACAATATTATAAATATTGTTATTTATAATACAGAAAAAACAATATGAAGACATGTTATTTACGCTGTAAAAATGTGCGAAATTAAATTCGTTTAAACTTCATTTTTAGGGTTCCGTTAAAAAACGGAACCCTTATAGATTCGTCATGTCTGTCTGTCTGTCTGTCTGTCTGTCTGTCTGTCTGTCTGTCTGTCTGTCCGTCCGTATGTCACAGCCACTTTTTTCCGAAACTATAAGAGCTATGCTGTTGAAATTTGGTAAGTAGATGTATTCTGTGAACCGCATTAAGATTTTCACACAAAAATAGAAAAAAAACAAATAATTTTGGAGTTCCCCATACTTAGAACTGAAACTCAAAATTTTTTTTTTCATCAATCCCATACGTGTGGGGTATTTATGGATAGGTCTTCAAAAATGATATTGAGGTTTCTAATATCATTTTTTTCTAAACTGAATAGTTTGTGCGAGAGACACTTCCAAAGTGGTAAAATGTGTGTCCCTGTAACTTCTAAAATAAGAGAATGATAAAACTAAAAAAAATATATAATGTACATTACTATGTAAACTTCCACCGAAAATTGGTTTGAACGAGATCTAGCAAGTAGTTTTTTTTTAATACGTCATAAATCGTAAACTTATCGTTACTTGCTGCTACGGAACCCTTCATGGGCGAGTACGACTCGCACTTGGCCGCTTTTTTTTTAAGTTGTAGGAGCCTAGATAAACACTGTCTTAATCCGAATAAATGGTGGAAATATGCCTAAATTACAAATGATTTAAGTATTACGTTTGTATGGACAATTCATGCGTCGCCGCGTTCTTAATATTGGTGAATTCGCTGGAATATTGGTCAAAAAGAAAACTACTAGCACATTACATGTCATGCACGCACATATAGGTCTACGTCTTCCGTGCATTACATGAAATGAAAGTGTTAAGTTTGCACAATATTTGGTCTCCGTTCAAGTTACTTTCGCAGTGTTTCATTGATATACTGTGGCTATAATTAAGTGTAAGAATCTTTCGCACTATAACTTAGTAGCCCCAATATTACGTGACCTCTATTTTTGCACAATGGAGCATTTTTGCACAATGGAGTATTTTTGCACAATGGAGCATTTTTGCACAATCGTCCATTCTAACACATCTCCTTACTCAAAATTTAATTCTTACACAACTTTAACCCCCTTCATTCTTCTTCCCAGGTATCCAGTACGAAGACCCAATAAAAACGTCGTGGCGTCCACCGCGCTGTATCCTGGAGCTGTCAGAGGAACGACATGAGAGGGTCCGCAGACAGTTGAGGATATTGGTGGAAGGAGAAGATGTCCCGCCGCCTATCAAGACTTTCCAGCATATGAAGTTTCCTAAGGGTAAGAGAAAGGGAAAGCTTTTGAGTTATAGACATTGATTGAGTATTTAGCACCTAACATATTTTTTTTTACAAAAAAAAAACTGACTAACAAAAAAAAACATTACAAAGTGAAAAGTAAGTCGGTGTCTTTGGTTTTGAATTTTAATTTTTTGCCACCGACTTTTTTTTTTTTGTAAAAATACGTTTTTTCCCACTTAGTCTATTTGGATGATGTTATAATAACTTCCTTTTACTGTTATGTACATAGCAGGTAGTGATATTCGAATTTGTGTGGGGTAGATACCACTACTAGAAAGAGAAAAATATTACAATAGGCCTGTGTCCAAAGACTTGTGCTTTCGACTGACAAATGAAATGAAAGGAATGAATCAATCAATCAATCGATGGTTCGTAATGATAGGAAAACTTCCGGGCCGCGGCACTGTATAAACTATGGCCGGGGAGTCCCCCGTCGCGTCGTCGTTGCGGTTAAGGCCCTTGCACACGTCGTATTTTTACGTGCTGACGACGCGCGTTTTCCAAGTCTGCCAGTAATTAGATTTGCGTACAAACATATTAATTTTTAAATATTCGTATTAGTATTCGCCGAATACGAATATTCGGTAAATGTCTACTATTCGGCGAATACGAATATTCGTATTCATATTCGTTGCATCACTACTACAGAGCCAAAAAAATTGAAAAAAATACAGAGCATGGTTCTTCACTCATAGGTTACAAGAAAACCTATGAGAAGTCTGTGGTCTTAAAATAACATGGTAAATCTCTCAATATTGTGTGTACAAACTTACATTTACAGTTGGAATGTATGTGGGAACATATATTTCAACTACAATGTGTAGTTTGTATTTAGGATAAATTCATCCCAACTACAGAAAGGGTTCATTGTGCGTAGTCCGACACGCACTTGGTTGGTTTTTTATATTTGCTCACATCGACGCCTATCACTTAGGTAAGATTTAAACCAATCAGTGGTGCCGATTCTTTTGTCACAAATTCCTCTAAACTAGACTAAAAATCACCAAAATTTCGTTTATTCCTGTCAAACGACGATTTCCCATTCTGAAATAGACTAAAGTGACACAACTTAACTATGTTTAGTTTGACAGCACTAAGATGGTACTGAGATAATTTAGTGAAAATGGCAATTTTGCTATTCTGAATTTGACGTTTTTCACCTAACATTT
Organism: Agrochola lychnidis; assembly: GCA_963680765.1. NCBI lineage: Eukaryota > Metazoa > Arthropoda > Insecta > Lepidoptera > Noctuidae > Agrochola > Agrochola lychnidis. The sequence continues at coordinate 10,293,834 of OY796875.1, forward strand.
AGATTTTCTAACTAAATTAGATTATTTTTAATCGCAACTAAAAACGTGTGGAATAAAATGAGTTGTCATGAACTTTAAATTCACACCAACACCTCGACTTCAGATGCAAAAACAGTACTGAATCTTTTTTTTTTTTTTGCTTATATCTCGAAAACGGTGTGTCCAAACGCAAAAATAATGAAAATTTGACCCCCTTTATAAAACTCTTAAACCCCTAACACTACAAATGTAGGTAATAATTTTTCTTATTTTCCATGCAAAAAGTGAAAAATTCCATATAAAACACGTCGAGGCTGCCCCCCCTGCGCGCCTCCGGCTCTAAAAAGATTCACGTGGTTAGGTATCACGTGTGGAGTCGCGATTGTCAAAATCGATTTAGATGTGTCAAAATTATTTTTAAATTTAGAGTATTTATTTTGCAGAATAGCTTTGAGATTCTCATAGTCAAAAGTAAGGAATTTTAGTGATAGGTTAGTTAGTTTAGTTCGGTGTGCAAGAGAATCGGCACCATTACCTTCCCCTTATGCCATTCTTCCAGGAATCCTCAGAGGCCTAGAAGCCAAAGGCATAAAGCATCCCACTCCGATCCAAGTCCAAGGCATCCCTGCAGTGCTGAGCGGTAGAGACATGATAGGCATCGCCTTCACCGGCTGCGGGAAGACGCTGGTCTTCACGCTGCCCATCATAATGATGTGTCTCGAGCAGGAGGTCAAGATGCCCTTCATTAAGTGAGTACCGTGACTCAATGTCTTTTTTGCAGTGTTTAATGATTCTACGGACTGCGTCTAGACAAAATCAAACTGGTTGCTAATTTAAATGTGTAATTAATTATTATAACATTTATTTTACGTTCTGTGATAACTTGAATTCACACACAAACTAATTAGTATTACTTGTAATTTTTTTTAGGAATATCGTATAGATACCTACTTTTACAATACTTGTAAATATGTGAAGACCATGTATCCATTACATAATTATTTTTTCTGTCATTGCTTCATTTTTAATTATTTTTACCTATTGTGGTATAGTAATCTTATTCCAAGTTCATCGTCTTCACATATAATTAATGTATACAAAATATTGTAAAACATTTTAAAAGAGTAACGGTGGAGTTTCTTGCCCATTCTCCATACGAAAACTACCTTTTGGAAGGGGCGACTAGAATCAATTCTATTTTTTGTAAATTTTGACGTTCAAAAGTGCCTTTTTGTGCCTAATTGAAATAAATTATTTGAATTTGACAAACATATAATTTATTTACAGAAACGAAGGGCCCTACGGCCTGATAATATGTCCGTCACGAGAATTGGCGAAACAGACGCACGACATAATACAACACTTTATAAAGCAGCTCAAAATGACTGGCAACCCTGAGATTAGAAGCTGTTTGGCTATTGGAGGTAAGTTATCTAAATTCATCATCATTCTCTTATCCCAGTGGTCGGCAAACCGCGACTTGCCTTATAGAGTGGGGCTCTTTGCCCTATAGATTGGGGCTCTTTGCCCTATAGAGTGCAGCTCTTTGCCCTATAGAGTGTGGCTCTTTGCCCTATAGATTGTTGCTCTTTGCCCTATAGAGTGTTGCTCTTTGCCCTATAGAGTGTGGCTCTTTGGCCTGTAGCTCTTTGACCTATAGAGTGTGGCCCTGTACAAATGTCGATGAGTGCAAGCGTAGATATACGCGGAGGTCGGGGTTTCGGTCATTAAGCAAGATATCAAGAGCTACTCAAAATTCAAACTATATTTCAAAGATTTATTTCCGAAGTATTTTCACCAAAAATTAACAGGTCATCGGTACGTTTCAAAGTTTTCCATCCAAGGTTAACTTGTTAATAAGTAAGATGCCTTCACCATATTATTATCAGCCGATATGATGATGATGATGATGAAGGCATCCTACTTCTTAGCAAGTTAATTTTAGGAAGCGTTGTGGAGTGAAAGAGGATGGGAGTTTTAAGGATTAAGAAAAGTGTATTGAGACAGTTTATTATTATTATTTATTTATCTTTATTCACATAATGGTAAATATAACTATTATGCTAAGCCCCACAAAACCGTAGTAGTGGTTTGACTGTGGGGTCGGTGAGTCTATACATTAAATAAACTTTATACAGACATCAGCACATCAAGTCACTACAATCTGTCAAATTTCTTTAACAGATTTTCAACTTAACTCTAAAGAATAAGGTTCAATGTTGATTGGAAAAATCTGACAGACTGGAGCAGGTTGATGTGCTGGCGTCTGTACTTAAAACTAATTATTATTTATAGGTAGCATAAACTTTAACATGTTCAAGATAGTTAACTAACGTGTTTAACATGTTTCTAAATAATATTTTTTTAATTTATTTTTAAAACGATTTTTGTTCAGTTCACTCCTTATGCCTGCTGGCAGACTGTTCAATAGATATGGTATTCGTTTGGTATTCGTTGTGGTATTCGTTGTTCGTTTGGACACACAGAAAAGATTTCACTAGTAAGTCATATTTCTTATTTCCATACAGTAATATAGCCAAATTAATCAAAACACCGAAATATTTGACAACCATTTGCGAAGAGCAGTGGTGGCCCAGTGGTAACGGCCGCGACTTACGAGTTGTAGGCCGTAGGTTCGAACCCAGACAGGCGCTTTACTTTGTGTAAATTATTTCATCACCACTGCTCTCAAAACGGTGAAGGAAAACATCGTGAGGAAACCGGCATGTCCTAGAACCGAAAATTCGAAGACATGTGACATCTACCAACCCGCACTGGGCCCGCGGGGTGGATAACGGCCCACTCCCTCTCACAGAGAGGAGGCCTGTGTCCCAGCAGTGGGAACATTTATAGGCTGATGATGATGATGATGATATGCGAATAAATGCTGTGGAAATGCGTTCCTTGCGAAGCATGTGTGGTCTGACTATGAATGATAGGCTGAGGAATGATGTGATAAGACAGCGGTGTGATTTAAAAGATGTAGTGACAAAAATTGAAAAGGGTATGCCGAGATGGTTTGGGCATGTTGAGAGGATGAATGAAAGGCGACTAACAAAGTGTATTTACAAGACTGATGTGAAGGGAAAGGCCGGGCGGGGACGCCCTAGGAGGACTTATACTGACCTTATTGGTGATGTTCTTCAGAAAGGCCAGGTGCGTAGTACTCGCAACCGGCGTGCGTGTATGACCAGGTGTATGAACGTAAACGAGGCAAAAGGACTATGTAAGGATCGTAGCAGGTGGCGTTCTGTAGTTTCTGCTTACCCCCATGGGAAGAAGGCGTGAGTTTATGTATGTATGTATTTGCGACGTTGCCCACTTTCAGAATAAACGCTCTTCAAAACAGGGAAATTGCCCCATTAATGTTACATTAAAATTACCCCACAGTCTGTCTCGTTGGTCTTGTGGTGGCAAGTGCGGCTGTTGAGCGTGGGGTCCTGGGTTCGATTCCCGGGTCAGGCAGTAGCGGTCTAAATTTGGAAATTATATTAGGCCTTTTGGGACGTAGAGAAAATGTTACAACTTATAAAACCCTCTTTCCTCACTTCCAAGTCAGCAAATTCGATAAAAAAGTCATTTATTCAAACTAGGCTGAGAATCAGCACTTATCGAACGTCAAAATGACATAAGATAGTCCCCCAAAACGCCCACCCTTCACCACTTCCTAGTGCCTTTAGCTGGGAAGAAGAAGTGGCGCAACAAACTCCCCAGCAGCACAGCTGTCTGTTCAAGTTAGAAAAAACTGATTTTATACAATTGCATATATTTAAATAGTATGCAGAGAGCAATGGTGGCCTAGTGATAACGACTCTGACTTAAGAGTCGTAGGTCGTGGGTTTAAACCCAGTCAGGCACTTTACTTTATATAAAAAAAACTTTTAACAAAAAATACAACCGATTTCCAAACTACAAAGTGAACTTTGGATCAGTATTTTAACACCGACTTCCGAAATTAAAAGTTATTTATTCACTTTGTAATTTGGAAATCCGTTGTATTTTTTGTAAAAAAGTTTTTTTTTTTTTTTCATTTTTTAGTGGGTTGGTTTGTAATTTATCAAAGTAACAATAGCCGTATGTCAACTGCTCATCAAAAATACCCAAATCGCTAAAGATGTGCCTTTAATATTTGAAGAGTTCCCTCGATTTCTCCAAGATCCCATCATCAGATCGTGACCAAATGACAATGGGACCAACTTGAAAATATACCTTTTCAAACAAAACAAGAATTTTTCAAATCGGTCCAGCCGTCTTGGAGTAATCGGGGAAAATACTTTTAAAAAAAATCGACGATCTGCGAACCTCGTCCTTTTTTTTAAGTCGGTTAATTATTTCATCACCACTGCTCTCAAAACGGTGAAGGAAAACATCGTGAGGAAACCGGCATGTCCTAGAACAAAAAATTCGAAGACATGTGACATCTACCAACCCGCACTGGGCCCGCGTGGTGGATTACGGCCCACTCCCTCTCACAGAGAGGAGGCCGCAGTCCCAGCAGTGGGAACATTATAGGCTGATTATGCTATGCTATGCTTATTCCCAAACGCATTGTTTTTCATTGACCAGGTGTGGCAGTATCGGAATGTATGGAGGTGGTACAGAGAGGAGTGCATATCATGGTGGCCACGCCCGGACGACTGATGGACATGCTCGATAAAAAAATGGTGAGTTTTACTCTTAAACTGAATTATCTTTATATATATAATTCTTCTGTGAGTGTGTATGTCACTGAACTCCTCCTAAACGGCTGAACCGATTTTGATGAAATTTTTGGTGTATGTTTGAATGAGTCCCTGGGTGGTTTAGATTCACAATTGGACCCGGTAGGTGGCGCTGCGATCGAGTTATAGGAAACAGGACAACGTCTGTTCGGTCAGCTAGTCTTATATATAAAATTCTCGTGGCACAATGTTAGTTACCTTACTCCTCCGAAACGGCTTTACTGATTTATACCAAATTTTATATGCATATTCAGTAGGTCTGAGAATCGGCTACTATCTATTTTTCATACCCCTAAGTGACTTATCACTTAGGGGTATGAAAAATAGATAGTAGCCGATTCACCCCAAACAAATAATTGGCAAAACAACGTTTGCCGAGGTCAGCTAGTAATTCTATATATTAAATTAACAATGTTTGTATTGTGAGCACCACGCTTGCCTGCGGTACTCGGGACCGGGACAGTGTAAAAATCAAAAAACTTTTAAAGAGCAAGATTATGTTTAAACCAATTCGTACAATATTATAAGCACACACACGCGCCGCGACGGCTAAGGCCAGACTCTCATTTTTTACCGACAAGTGAAAACCATATAAAAAATCCTAATTTAAACATATCTTGTCAGATTGTTCGGATGACGTACAGCGTTCTAGCCAGCCTGTACAGCATGAGGTTACAACATCTCATGATAAATCCTCACAGTATATAACCGTGACATTTTAAGCAGCCCACTTCATGTATCCAATCACTGCTAAACATTCAATAAAAAAAAACAGTGGCACTCCGGGAATGCCGACAGAAGTGAAAACTTGAACAAGATCGCCTTGGTGGAAGAAAAATATTTGTATAGAACATTGATCCGTAACCTTATCTAAATAAAGAGCACAATCGCGTTTACAAAACAAAAAAACTTCCAAAAGTTTTAAAGTTTAAATACTTGCATAGGACATTGATCCGTAACGTAATATAAATAAAGAGCACAATCGCGTTTACAAAACACGAGTTCAATTATTTTTTCCCATCTCGAAAATGCCCAACGTGCCTAAAGAAGTTTTCACTTCAAAAACACCTTTCTGAATCACAAACCCACAAAATTCAAATTAAAAGCAAGAAAATTGAATAAAAACCACATAATAGTATGGTTTCGAAAACATTATGTTTGTAACACCATATTTCAATAAACACATATAACATTACGCCAGCATTCCCCAATGGGGTAGGCAGAGGTGTCCCTATAGTACAATATTTATTTACTTAATGTCCCTCGGAAAACTTCGTGTTTCGTCAGTCGTCGGATTTCTATCAGTTGCCCTTTGCACTTGGTGCAGACCAGACGCTCTCAATCGACTTGGAGGTATATAGAGTTGTTAATACTCTTTTAACTTAATGTAATTTATTTTAAAAAAGGTAGGAAAGCTGCTAAAGTCACAGGCACGACAGATAGGAAAACAGTTATACAGCTCTATATAGTTCACACGGAAATCAAAACAAAATAACAATAAAGTACTTAGTTCTGAATTCAAATTTATTATACACGATAAATCTAATAACTGATGGACATGAAAATCAGCATTCGTTTGTATTCGAAAATGCGATGATACCCGAGGGACATTAAGAAAGTAGTCAAGAGTGTACACCCACATTTCGCCAGTTATGTTTAAGTCCCATGTAATAGGGGGCGAGCATATTGCCATCAACCGGGCACAATCGTATTTTAAATCACAGTTACTCTTTTTCTTTGTCTAAATTAAGAATTTTTATTCTGAAAGTGGGCAACGCAACGTCGCAAATTGATGTCAAATATTTCGCTGTTTTGATTAATTTGGCAATATTACTGTATGGAAATAAGAAATGTGGCTAACTAGGGAACTAAAATATTAATACTGAATTGCAATTATAACACTGAATTTAATGTTGTAACAACTTTGGGTGTAAAACAGGCATTCCAAGTACTTTTTTTAATATCTAAAACTAAATATACGGTATTACGATATTAATTATTGCATTTCATAATAATCAATTTTTTAGTTCCCTAGTTAGCCACATTTCTGAGGGGCTTGTGGCTAAGTAACAACAGCTGCACGGGTCGATCGATCAGGTTAAGCTACGCTTGCCGCGGTTGGTCTGTGGATGGGTGACCATCTTTACATACCAAGACCCCTCCGTGCCTCGGAAAGCACGTTAAGCCGTTGGTCCCGGCTGTCATTTGTAGATCTTTGACAGTCGTTACGGGTAGTTAGAAGCCCAAAAAGTCTGACAACCAGTCTTACCAAGGGGTATCGTGTTACCCAGTAACTAGATTGTGGAGGTCAGATAGGCAGTCGCTATATGTAAAATACTGGTATTCAGCTGCATCCGGTTAGACTGGAAGCCGACCCCCACATAGTTGGGAAAAGGCTAGGCAGATGATGATGAGTTAGCCACATTTCTTAATTCCATACAGTAATATTGCTAAATTAAACAAAACTACAAATGCATATTAAAACCTGTATGGACATACGGCATAGAACTTTGGGGGTCGGCCAGCGACTCAAACATAGAAATCCTACAACGTTTCCAAAACAAAGCACTAAAGACAATACGCTGCGCACCTTGGTTCACAAAGAACAGTGAAGTCCATGAATACCTTGAAATCCCATTAATTAAGGAAGATGTGAAAAGATCATGCATAACCTACAAAAAAAGACTCGAGCGACACAAAAACCAACTCGCTGTTACCCTATTGGACCATAGAAACTACATATTCCGCTTAAAAAGGAAACGAATAGCCTCAATTTAAGTAGTGCTTAAATTGAAATTTTTGATGAGGAGACATGTCACAGGATGCGTCAAACTCCAATTGCCATCGTATTAACCAACAGATCTGATTATAGCCAATGGCTGATCGCAGATGGATAAGAAGGAAAAAAAAAAAAAAAAAAATTTAAAAAAAAAAAAATTAAACAAAACAGGTAAATATTTGACAGCTATTTACGACGTTGCCAACTTTTAGGATAAACTTTTTTAACCCTTTTTCCTCCAGGTCCGCCTCAACGTCTGCCGCTACCTCTGCATGGACGAAGCAGATCGTATGATCGACATGGGCTTCGAAGAGGACGTCAGAACTATCTTCTCTTACTTCGCCTCACAAAGGCAGACGCTACTATTCAGTGCTACCATGCCGAGGAAGATACAGAATTTTGCCAGGTAAGATCATCATTCACCTTCGTCTGCTAGCTTTTTCCCAATTATGTTGGGGTCGGCTTCCAGTCTAACCGGATGCAGCTGAATACAGTGTCTATCGGCTCGCTTAGGTCGTGCGATGGTTATAGGCTAGAGTTTTGTATTTAAAATCAAAAATATAAGTTATAAAACTAAAATCAAACTACGACAAAAACGCCAACTAAAAAGGTATAAACAAGACATCACAGACAGACAAATTAAAAACCGGCCAAGTGCGTGTCGGACCACGCACAATGAAGGGTTCCGTAGTTGGGATGAATTAATCCCAAAAACAAACTTAACTTGGTAGTTGAAAAATATGTTCTCCCATACGGAATGTATGGGAAAACATGTTTTTGCAACTGCAAAGTTAAGTTGGTCGATTATTACTCGTTAACTTGTAGAGTCTACTTAGCTCTGATAGTTTTCCTTTTAATTTCGTTATATAAACTACTGTTGTGATTTTTTTCACACACCCAAAACCAACCATTTAGCCGGCAGGGGGGGGGGCACTTGCCGATGCCGCAAGAAATTGCGGCACAGCGGACAGAGCTCCGGCGGGATCTCATGGCGTCATGGAGGGTGCGATTGTCGCAACCCCGCGCTGGGCACGCCACAATCGCGGCGATAAGACCCGTCTTTGAGGAGTGGCTGGAGAGACGCCACGGCGTTCTCACCTTCCGCCTGACGCAGGTCCTCACCGGACACGGCTGCTTCGGGAGGTTCCTGTTCAGGATAAGGCGGGAGGAAACACCCGGGTGTCACCATTGTGTGGATCGGCCTGAGGACACGGTGGAGCATACGGTGGAGATCTGCCCGGCTTGGGCGGAGCAACGCCGTGTTCTCGTAGAGGCGATCGGCGGCGGTGATCTCTCGCGTCCGGCCCTGGTTCAGGCCATGGTACGGAGCGAGAGGAAATGGCAGGCCGTCACCTCCTTCTGCGAAGCGGTAATGCTCGCGAAGGAGGAGGCGGAACGCGTGAGGGAGAGGCAAATTTCGCGCCCTCACGCCCCTAACCGCCGCAGGAGGAGACGCCCGGGGCGGGAATCGCGAGCCGATTTCCGGCCACCGTAGGCGCGGGCTTGCGGACGGTGAGCAATGGGTAGCTCGCTGTCCGATAAGGACCAAGCCCGGGTCGACGGCGCGTTGTGTTCCACGCGCGCCTCAAAGAGATGTCAGCAGAATTGAAGGGGTCCACTAGGGCCAATGCCTGCCGGGGGTTCGAAGAAAACCGATCGGGAAATCGTGGCCCCCGGCAACAGGGCAACCGAAGGAACACGGGTGGGTTTTAGTCAGTAAGAGTCTGACACGCCCTCCCGCTCCGCCCAGAGCGGGAGAAGTTATTTGATAATTTCCCACCCAAAAAAAAAAAAAAAAAAAAAAAAGGGGGGGCGAACACTTGACTCTAACAAAAATTAGCACTTTAAAGCTTAATATTTCGCAAACGGATCCCTGAATCCAAAAATGGTTTTCACAAACTCGCAATGTTTTTAAAGGACCTTTCCAATGAGAATCACGCTAGACGAGAAATTACAATGGGGACCTCATATAACATCTCTTGCGGGGCGGTTAAGCTCGGCCGCTTATGCTGTTAGAAAGATAAGACAGTTAACAGATGTAGAAACCGCGCGTTTGGTCTATTTTAGCTACTTCCACAGCATTATGTCATATGGCATTTTACTGTGGGGTCGGGCTGCTGACATTGAATCCATCTTTATTTTGCAAAAGAGAGCTGTCAGAGCCATTTATAATCTACGTCGCCGCGAATCTCTCAGGGAACTTTTTAAAAGGATTAATATTATGACGGTACCTTGCCAATTCATTTATGAAAATATTATGTATGTAAGGAAAAATCCACATCTCTTTAATAAAATAAGTGATAGACATAATTTTAATACTAGAAATAAAGATAAACTAGATCAACCATTTTTCAGGTTATCTAAAGTACATACATCTTTTATGGGGTACTGTGTTAAATGTTACAACAAAATACCTTGTGACATATTGCAATTAAATGAAAGAAAATTTAAAACTCATATAAAAAGTACACTTTGTAAACAAGCATATTACAAATTAGAGGATTATATCCAAGATAAGAGTGCTTGGAAACATGCTGGTCCTGCTCCATAGGACAATTTAGAATCAAGACAAAATCAAACTGGTTGCTAATTTAATTGTAAAATTTATTACTTTGTGTTTTAAGTATGACATTGATTTTACATTCTGTGATTACTTCCTTACACACTGACTTATTAATTGTAACATTTTAGGAAAATCGTCTACTTTTACAATGTTTGTAAATATGTGAGAACCATGTATCTGTCACAAATTAAATTATCTATCGTTGCTTCATTTTTAATTTTTTTACCTATTGTGGTATAGTAATTTTATTCTAGGTGCATCGTCTTCACATATAATAATTATTTAACAAATGTACGTACATATACAAACAATATTGTAAAACATTTTAAAAGAGTAACGGTGGAGTTTCTTGCCCATTCTTCTCCATACGAAAACTACCTTTTGGAAGGGGCGACTAGAATCAATTTTATTATTTTGTAATTTTTGACGTTCAAAAGTGCCATACATGGGCCTATTTGAAATAAATGATTTGACTTTGACTTTGACTTTGACTTTGATACCCCTCACTATGGGCTAAAAAAAGAAAAAAATAACATCACCACTTTACGTGTATGAGAGGTACCCTAAAAAAAAATGTTTATCAAAATTTTATTTTACCATTTTGTCGGCGTAATTAAAATATATACCTATGCCAAATTACAGTTTTCTAGTACTAAGGGTCTCGGAGCTAGACCGCGGACAGACAGACATGACGAAACTATAAGGGTTCCTTGTTTACTACGGAACCCTAAAAATCCGGAGTCTCGCGTGATCTGTTCGACTTATATATTGCCCTGCTAAGCCCAAAGGCGGTATCTCTGAAATACGCCCTTTTAGTTTTTTTATACCAGCTTTGACAATTTCGCATCTAATGGTATAAGCGGAACAGCGCTATCTAACTTCACTTACCCACATCACACACACCCACACCACACACACATACACCCACACCACACACACCCACACCGCACGCACATACACCCACACTGCACACATATACACATACACCCACACCACACACAACCATTCCTTGCTCAAATAAAATAAAAATAAAAAAATATAAATGATCAGTGATTAGTACTTAAGATAAACTAAGTTTATGCTTACAATAGTTCAGCAAATTGTTAATGAATTGTAAGAGGAAGGCGCCTGTGTCTGTAACACAGTTTATACTAGCACAGACACAGACGTTCACTCTGTCTCACATAATGCTTAGCGATGTATTAATATAGTGCGTTTGTATGTTTTGTTTGAGATGGAGAAATTGTATTTGGCTTTTTGAATAAAAGGAATTTATATTATAACTTAAAACAGTAAAAAAAACTACTAATAAGTTTTTTAATATCTCCTTTTTTCCTTAAATTACAATTTACAAAAAGTTAGTTTTCTCAAAACTTACTCCGGTTGAGATACCGCACTTGGGCTTAGCAGGGCAACATAACACACGTGTGACGAGCAACTTTACCATTATTGTAAAAATTTATAAAAAAAAACAGTGTCACTCCGGGAGTGCCGATAGAAGTGAAAACTTGAACAAGAAAATACTTGCATATGACATTGATCTGTAACGTAATGGAAATAAAGAGCACAATCGCGTTTACAAAAACGAGGTGTCGGTAACGGTGTCGCGAGTTCAATTGTTTTTTTCCGTCTCAAAAATGTCCAACGCGCCTAAAACAGTTTTCACTTCAAAAACAGTAATTTGCTAAAAAAAAAAAACATGTTTATTTTCAATTGAGTGTAGTTTTTTTCCACAATTTTCTATTTATGAAGACGCTTAATTACTTCCAATCATTATGGAGTTTGTTTCATCGCGATAGATCATTTAGTTTAAAAGTTACACCGTTTTGTTTAAAAATTCCATTAAAAAATATTTAGATTTTTTTTTAATTTTTTTTCCGTCGATAAAATTAAGCATAGATTTTCGATATGTGCACAGTATACTCAAAATCAAAATATTTTATTTCACATAAACCTACAAGGGCACTTATGAAACGTCAGAAGCTAGGTGCACGGTTCCAATTGGTCGTTTCCTATGGAGAAGAGCCGGCAAGAAACTCCACGGTTACTCTTTTCAAAATAAATTGTTTCTACAATGTTTTCAAATTACAGTGTTAATAGCTCAACTAGCACACAAGCTGCTTATATCACTTCTTTACCACCTGAATGTGCTATAATAGCTGTTCAAGGGGTTTACTATAATACTTAGGTGGTTCAGTAGCGTATTTAATCGTTCTTTAACAGGCATGTGGTACAGTAGCCGTACAACAGTAAATATAATCCCAATGGAGATACAACGGCGTGTTATTGTACGAGCATTTGATATAAAGTAGAGTTATAAATACCTTTTAAAACACCGCTAAGTCTTAAAGAGGGCTTTAATAGTTAAAAGTGTTTAAATGGAGTTATAAGCTTCCTTTAAAGCACTTTGGGTTGTATATTGCATATTTCTAAATGTCTAAGCGGTTAAATAGTGCTTATTACCGCCTTTGAAACTCTGTATCTACAGCAAAGAATTATAATTCTAAAGTAGCACGTAGGTTGTTACAGTTGTGAATTTTACAGCAACTGTATCGTAAATAGCTGAATAAGGCAAGAAAACCACGCCTTATAATGCTGAAAGCTCAAAAATTTCGTTTCTAGCGTCAATATAGCGGCTGAAGTGGCACAAAAGTGTTTTACTCATTTAATTGCTTCATTGTGACTCCATTTTGTAAAAGATTATCGCGTGAATTTGTCATGGATAACAAAAAAGCGTGGAAATTAAGAAAAAAACACGGTGGTGTGAGGAAAAATTTGTAAAGAATATCGACTAGAACATAGGATAATACTCTGCTCACAAACTCTTTCGTATTAAGTGCAACCTACCCTACCTACCCTACCTGCCCTACCCGCCCTACCGGCCCTACCCGCCCTACCTGCCCTAGCTACTCTACCCACCCTACCTACCCTACCTATCCTATCTTTCAAGTTGGATCAAACTGCACACGGTGTGCAAATTTGATTAAAATCGGTTAAGTAGTTTAGGAGTCCATCGCGGACAAACAACGTGACACGTAATTTATATATATTAAGATTTACAATACACTGGTACTCGCACTAGTACTTTGCATACATAAAAGGAAAAATGTTGGAAGGAACCTGTTGTTTATTTTTTAATTATTTCCAGTTGTTCCATCAATCACTTTCTTAGACGTCATTGTAAAAATTTCAATAAGTTTTGTTCATTTCCCCAAAATATCGCTACTGTATATCTAATATAGATCTGTAAACTCTAATTCAGAGATACAGACGTGTCTAAATAAGATGCGAGCGCTACAGTCGCGCTACAAGAGCTTATTTTAGATACTGAGGCGTACACTATCGCTCGCATAGCACCTTTGTATCTCCGTACTAACACATATTTACGACCATTGTATCTACATTGTAGAACCGTGGGCCGAATAAACCGGTGCCTCTTTTGGGGGTACAGCGGCGCTATAGCGGCTTGTACATCTACTGTAGAGCTTACTTATGGAGGCTATGCTGTTATTAAGAACCTCTATCCAGCCGGTGTACGGCTTGTTATAGAGCTTTTGTGCTACTTGGGAGGTATGAGAGGACAGTGTAGCCATATCAACAAGTACCAGGTACTTAGTAAAATAGAAAATAGTCCACAAGTCTACAGCCTACAACGTTCTCACATTCACAAAATCTAAAAGAAAAGAATCTATATAAAAGATAAAATAATAAAAATAAGGACCTATTTAAACCAAAAACTCACACTGTATAGCAGTCCGCCCCTGGACATAGGCCTTTATAAAACAATTTATTATTATTATATCAATCAGTAACTTTCTATGTTATATGGTTTGGTTTCCGCACTTAGTCGGTCAGGTGGACCATTGTGCGTGGGCCATGGCGGCCGTTTGGTGGTTATTCCAACCAGCCCACCTCCCTCCAGAAGCTAATTAATTCTCCTGGTCTATTCAGAACATCTGTGTAAGATCTGGGTGACCCGAGGGTTTTTGTTTTAATCTGGGTGACACCTGTGCATTCAAAGAGCACGTGCGCGACGGTTTCCTCAGCCTCCATGCACGTCCTGCACAGAGGACTGTCCGTGATGCCTATTGTGTGGAAGTGTTTATTTAGCGAGCAGTGACCCGTGATTAGGGACACGAAAAAAGTATCGATACTTTGTGGTTTCCATTCGATACCGATACTTTTGTACTCGATACTTTTACTCAATGAGTACTTTTTGGCAGGTATCGTATCGAATATGAAATTAAGTTTTAAATGGGTAATCTTAGAAATTACCCATTTAAAACTTGCTTATGTTTATGGTTATGGCAACGCCATCTAGTTCACTCGTTCCTAACCTTCAAAGTCAAAGTCAAATAATTTATTTCAATTAGGCACAAAAAGGCACTTTTGAACGTCAAAAACAAAAAATAGTATTGAATCTAATCGCCCCTTCCAAAAGGTAGTTTTCGTATGGAGAAGAATAGGCAATAAACTCCACCGTTACTCTTTTAAAATGTTTTACAATATTTTGTATACATTAATTATATAATTATATGTGAAGACGATGCACCTGGAATAAGATTACTATACCACAATAGGTAAAAATAATTAAAAATGAAGCAATGACAGAAAAAAATAATTATGTAACGGATACATGGTGTTCACATATTTACAAGCATTGTAAAAGTAGGTAGCTATACTATATTCCTAAAAAAAAATACAAGTAATACTAATTTGTCAGTGTGTGAGTTCAAGTAATCACAGAATGTAAAAAAAAATGTTATTATATTTAATTACACAATTAAACTAACAACCAGTTTGATTTTGTCTAGACTCTAAATTGTCCTATGGAGCTAGACCAGTATGCTTCCAAGCATTTTTATCTAGTAAATAATCCTCTAATTTGTAATACGCTTGTTTACAAAGAGTACTTTTAATATGAGTTTTAAATTTTCTTTCAGTTAACTGTAAAACATTACTTCAATCTTTGCTCAAAATCGTTCCTTCCGTTCACAGTTAAATTCCTAACATCCTATTCCTTCATTCATTTACTACACAAATCAATCACTTATTCACTCACTCGTTCACCGTTGTCATTTGTTTTTTCATGTCCTGCCCTACTGAAGTTAAACTGACGTTATTTACTGACTGATATTGACCTATGCTCTATGCGCATTAGGCCCTAAAAAATGTACTCGATACCGTGTCCCGACCCGTGATGGTCCCCGTCAGCAGGCGCAGGCCGTTCCTGTCCAGGCGTAATAAACGCCTGGTTAGCCTGCTATCCAAGGATGGCATAGCTTCCCTGGACTGCCTGCAGCCCGGTGTCGAGGTCCACCAGTTCTCCGCTTAAGTGTGGGTGAACTGACAGACGTGTATGTATAGTACACCCACGTTTCGCCAGTTCAAAAAAAGCTTTTTACAAAAAAAATCAACCGACTTCCAAAAAAAACACTACAAAGCGAAAAATAACTTTAATTTCGGAAGTCGGTGTCTTTAGTTTTGAATTTTCGTTTTTTGCCACCGACTTCCAAAATTAAAGTTATTTTTCGCTTTGTAGTGTTTTTTTGGAAGTCGGTTGATTTTTTTTTTTGTAAATAGTTTTTATTTTTCAGTTTTTAGTTGTGGTACCTACCCCACACAAATTCGAATACCACTACCTGCTGTGTAAATAATAGTGACAGGAACTTATCATATCATCCACATACTAAGTGGGAAAAAAATATGTATTATTGAACCCAAACTATCCAAGCAAACTTAATAAAAATTTATATGGGACCACACGGGAAGCACCAGCTTTCAAATAAAAAAAGAATCAAATCGGTTCACCCAGTCGAAAGTTTTTTTTTTATGTTTGTTAAACGGGGCGGGAATCGCGTTCCGATTTCCGGCCACCGTAGGCGCGGGCTTGCGGACGGTGAGCAATGGGTAGCTCGCTGTCCGATAAGGACCAAGCCCGGGTCGACGGCGCGTTGTGTTCCACGCGCGCCTCAAAGAGATGTCAGCAGAATTGACGGGGTCCGCTAGGGCCAATGCCTGCCGGGGGTTCGAAGAAAACCGATCGGGAAATCGTGGCCCCCGGCAATAGGGCAACCGAAGGAACACGGGTGGGTTTTAGTCAGTAAGAGTCTGACACGCCCTCCCGCTCCGCCCAGAGCGGGAGAAGTTATTTGATAATTTCCCACCCAAAAAAAAAAAGGTAACAAACATTTTAAAAAAACCAGGCGAATTGAGAACCTCCTCCTTTTTGTGAAGTCGGTTAAAAAAAATAAGATAAATCTATATTTCCATTCATCTCCAGGTCAGCCCTCGTAAAACCAGTGACAGTGAACGTAGGTCGCGCGGGCGCCGCGTCGCTAAACGTTCGACAAGAGTTAGAACCAGTAAAAGCTGAAGCCAGGACGGTACATTTGCTGCAGTGTCTCCAGAAGACACCTCCTCCGGTCCTGGTGTTCGCTGAGAGGAAGCAGGATGTTGATGCTATTCATGAATATTTGTTGCTTAAAGGTGAGTGGTGATAATCACCAGTTAGTTTGATAAGTGTGGTGAATATGGCTGTTTTACTTTTAAAGTTTATCACTAGTGACCGACCGAAGCTTCGTTTTCGGTAATTTTCAGCCAAAAAAATCATGATCAGAGACCAGCCGAAAATCCGAGTCCGTGAAACACGAAATTTTGTATCCTCTAATAGAATTATCGTGTTTTATTTATTTTAAAGTCTATACAAGGTGTCAGGGACATCGACGCGAAAACTGAAACCATGGATTCAGTATAAGATTCTGAACCCTGCGTTGAAATATTTCGTCGGTTATTAAAAAAAATATCTGCTGTTTCATAGAAAAGTGCAGTATCTACGCGGTCAAAGTGTATGGAACAGCAGATTTTTTTTTTCAGACCCAGAGGTCCTGGGTCCGATTCCCAGCAGGAGCAAAATTTTCTGCTCTGTTTGGCTTGTTCTAAGTCCACCTGGCTAGCTACCGCCATCTTATCTAAGTCTGTCGCCATTGTGTTTCGACAGTTAGGGGTAAGATAGCCAGTTCCTCTGTGGTTGAGGATTCCGGGTGAAGCTCGCTTCCACCTTCGGCCTGATCATCACTTGCCATCAGGTGAGATGAAGGCAAAGAGCATTTCCGAATACAAACGAATGCTAATTTCCAAGTCCATCAATTATTAGATTTATCGTGTATAATAATTTGAATTCAGAACCAAGTACTTTATTGTTGTTTTGTTTTGATTTCCGTGTGAACTATATAGAGCTGTAAAACTATTTTCCTATCTGTCGTGCCTGCGACTTTAGCAGCTTTCCTGCCATTTTTTTAATAAATTACATTAAGTTAAAAGAGTATTAACAACTCTATATACTTCCAAGTCGATTGAGAGCGTCCGGTCTGCACCAAGTGCAAAGGGCAACTGATAGAAATCCGACAACTGACGAAACACGAAGTTTGCCGAGGGACATTAAGAACATAGTTTGTCTGTACAGGTGTAGAAGCAGTAGCCATCCACGGTGGAAAGGACCAGGAGGAAAGATCCCGCGCTGTGGAGGCTTTCAGGAGAGGAGAGAAGGATGTATTGGTCGCTACTGATGTAGCCAGCAAAGGTATGTAAAGAAATATATGTATTCCTTTTGATATCCTTTATTTAACTCTAGAGTGTTAATGAGCACGCGCGCTTCAAAGAGGTGTCAGCAGAATTAATGGGGTCCGCTAGGGCCGATGCCTGCCGAGGTCGCGGTAAAGTCCGAAAGGGAGATCGTGGCCCCTGGTAACATGGCAACTGAAGAAACGCGGGTGGGTTTTAGTCAGTAAGAGTCTGACACTCCCGCCTGCTCCGCCCAGAGCGGGAGAAATTATTTGATAATTTCCCACACAAAAAAAAGGTGTTAAAGACCATGTCAAAGAATCAACTGGCATATGGTTTTATTTATTTTTTCCATTTAATTTTTCATTCAAAATAATTCTATTGTTCATGTAAAACACCCGTTCGTGAAATATATGAAAATATATAAAAATTCAGACTAATCTTGCCAAAAAAAAAAAAACAGTGGCACTCCGGGAGTGCCGACAGAAGTGAAAACTTGAACAATTTTATTGTGCAGGAAATACTTTTAATGATATGTTCGAGTGCGAGTATGCGAGTTCAATTGATTTTTCCCATCTCAAAAATGCCCAACGCGCCTAAAGAAGTTTTCACTTCAAAAATTACAACGTCGCTTTAAATATTTATTTAAGTTTTCATGCACAACATAACAGAATATATTTCCAAGGCGTTGACAACAATATACAAACTAAAAATTACACACCAGGGATGTAACGGATATCCGTATCCGCATCCGCAACTGCGGAGCATCCGCATAAATTTTGATATCCGCAAAACATCCGCTTCCTCAACTTTTGATTTTAAAAGCTCCGCATCCTCATAATTTCTATGGGGATGTGACCCTACGTTGTTCGCACAAATATTGTTTTTTTTTAAACTCGCGCCGAGTTATATGAGCGGGCGGATAAGTGAGTTACGCGTTCCTATTGGCTGAATTCGCAATGTCCTTGTCCTCTGACAGACGATCGGCTGCACGTAGCAGTGGTGGCACGACTGTGGTGTCACAATTTGAGTTACTGGGTGCCGGGTGGCGTATTATTGTTTTCTTTTTGTTAGCTCAGAAGTGAAGTTTTTTATAGATGAATTACGCTACGGTAACCTACCAAATGATTATATTACCTACAACGTATAATACAAATATAAATACTATAAAAAATATGTTTGTACGACATCCGCACCCTCATCCGTATCCTCAATAAGGAATTTTCCAATATCCGTATCCTCATCCGCAAACCCGATTATCTCGATATCCTCATCCGCATCCTCATCCGTTAAATGACATCCGTTACAACCCTGTTACACACATAGCTACGTAAGTAGGTTATGTAAATTACAAAAAAAAAACAAAATAAAACATGAATAAAAATATGAATGATTGGTTTGAATGAATATGATTTACTCGTACTTATCAATGAAACTTATATACACACGTCAAGAATCTAGTGTTATGTTATCTTCGAAACTATGTACTTTTGGAACACTTGTTCTAGTAGTTTTTTTTTAATTATTGTTACTTATAGCATATAACCATAGAAATATAGGACATCAAAAAGGAACGCGTTGTATAAGATTTGTTGCTCACTATGTTGTACATCTTTCGTAGCAAAGAAAACATTTGGAAAAGTTTTACATTACACTAACAGCGCCCCGCGGTTTCACCCGCATAAGTCTCAATCCCGTGGGAATATCGGGATAAAAATCCTATGTTCTAACCCAGATCACCCGTTCAACCGGGTTCTTTTTTTTAATAGATGCATTTATTTACCCTCTTTGCCTATTGCATATTCAAAAACAATCGTATTAAAAAGTAGACTCCAGTCGTGCGTTGAATCACACACACTTTTGTATTAGGTATTGTATTTTCTGTGAATTTGCTGATTTTGCAACAATTCAGTCTTAAATAAAAACACACACATAACATAACATCATGCCTTGTTTCCCCGAAGGGTTGGGCAGAGGTGTCCCTGTAGCAGGTACATCCACATTTCGCCGTAAGTCCCATGTAATAGAGGGCGAGCCTATTGCCATCAACCGGGCACAAATCCAGACTCCGGGCTGCTACTGAGAAATTCCAGAAAACCCAATAACACTGCCCGACCCGGGAATCGAACCCAGGACCTCGTGCTCAGCAGTAGCGCTTGCGACCACTAGACCAACGAGGCAAATAAAAAACTTGATTGCAAACCCAAAAATAAGGTCATAGTCGGACAAAAACCGTTAATATTCAAGCTTACTGTCATCAATCCAAACTCAAACTCAAAGCATTTATTTCAATTAAACCATTTACAGGCACTTTTGAACTGTCAAGGAATCGGTCAGTCAGAAATATGAAGCTAGTTGCCCATTCCAAAGCGTAGTAGGTACTTATGGAGAAGAACGGGCAAGAAACTCCACGGACACTCTTTTAAATAAAAAATTGTTACAAAATATTGGTTACATCATTCATGTTGAAATTGTACATGTGAGAACAATGTAGAAAGACGTGCAAATGAGAAGCGTCCGTAACAAAAAGATAAAAAAAGAACAATTCAAAAAAATTAAAATAAGCCGTGGCAGCTAAGAGATGACCAGTCCCAACTGACGGCGCTCGTTCACGAACATGAAGCATGGATTAGCACCATTCAGCTCAACCATTTTGAAGGGAGCTAAATGATCCAACACACGCGCCACCATCAGCGAAACATTTGAGTGAGCATGAAATACTCACAGCCGCCAGGGCACATTCAAGTCAATGCAAGACATATTACCCGGTAAATGGTAACTCTTTAGTACATAGTGCTCACATAGTGTGCTATGCAATTATATAATACAAAAGAGATTGAGTTTATACAATGCAAAGATGGTCTTACAATCTTCAGCAGCTCCAACAGTATTTGCAAATGTTAATCAATTAGTTGTGGTTGTGGAGCAGGACCAGCATTGAGCCAAGCATTTTTATCAGTGATGTAATCCCCCAACGTATAATATGCATGCCTGCATAGTGTGCGTTTTATACAAGATTTGAATTTCGTCTCATTCAGTTGAAGTATGTGGGGAAGAATTTTATTGTAACATTTTAAACAGTATCCCAAGAAGGCCTATTGCTAAGGCTATGGTCTACTATAAACGCCATCGGCCGCTTACAGCGTCACGCTGCACGCCGCGTCACGATGCTAACTATAGAAATGTACTGTTTGTGGTCTCTTTCACGTCGACATCGGTGTCTTGACGTCGTACGCGGCTTTCAAACGCTTTGCGTCGCGTCTCTAGTTATTTCGAACCATTGCATCGTCAGGAGGTCGTGAAAAGTGTCAAGCGTCACTACAAAATGGCGCGATTTAATAAAGCAATAAAAACCGGTCAAGAGCGAGTCTGACTCGCGCACCGAGGGTTCCGTACCATTATAAATTTTCATCGGCAAGGCTAAGTAATAACAGCTGCACGGGTCGATCGATCAGGTTAAGCTACGCTTGCCGCGGTTGGTCCGTGGATGGGTGACCATCTTTACATACCAAGTCCCCTCCGTGCCTCGGAAAGCACGTTAAGCCGATGGTCCCGGCTGTCATTTGTAGATCTTTGACAGTCGTTACGGGTAGTTAGAAGCCCAAAAAGTCTGACAACCAGTCTTACCAAGGGGTATCGTGTTACCTAGTCACTAGGTTGTGGAGGTCAGATAGGCAGTCGCTCCATGTAAAATACTGGTATTCAGCTGCATCCGGTTAGACTGGAAGCCGACCCCAACATAGTTGGGAAAAGGCTAGGCAGATGATGATCGGCAAGGCCTATATTCGTCAGACAATTTTAACACTGCACACTACGGTGTAGAATATTGCAAGTTTAGGTCAGCGCCATCTCTTGCCCGATAGTGGAACTAATGTAAATTTTGTTGATGACTTTTGAAAAAGTGTGCTATTTAGAGACATCATTTCATTTTTCCTGTAATCTTTACATAAACTTCTACCACAGAATAATTTCAGATTTTTCTCTATGCAAACTTCGGAGATAATAGAACAGTTTTTTTTTTTCGTCAGAAGTCTAAAACTATGCGGCCTATTAAAATATAAAAAATGTGCAAATAGCGCTCTTTCATATGATATCCCACATGCCCTAGTAACCCCACTTCGCATTTTTAAGACCCCGTTCAGTCCCTGTTGCAATTTTTTAAATATTTATTTCATTTCTTATTTGCAAAATACCAACTATTTAAACGCAAACGTCATCTAAAACTGTTCCAAATTTCAAGTTTGTAGCATTAATAGTTCTTGAAATATCCAGCTGGGACAGACAGACAGTCGCACCATAAAGGTTCCTTTTTATCATTTTGGTACGGAGCCCTAAAAGACGAATTATTGATAGAATCAGTGTAAAATTTTGATGCACCATAGTTCACTAAACGATAAAAGTGACAAGGGTCATTAAAATAATATTTAAAAACGCCAAAGCCAGGAAAAATTACTGAAGCGTCGTCGTCCACTACGTATTGATCGCCGACTCTGTGCGTTGCGTTCAGACGTCAATCGGAACGTTGACGCTGAAGTCATACGTCCCATGTAGCATAAAATAGGAGACCAAAACCTAAATACTTATGAATTCAAAGCCTATTTTAATTTTTCCAGGTTTAGACTTTGCCAATATCCAGCACGTTATAAACTACGACATGCCAGAAGACATAGAGAACTACGTGCATCGCATCGGACGAACAGGACGAGCTGGTGGCGAGGGAGTTGCCACCACACTGCTGGGCCGTGCCGCTGATGATAGTGTGCTGAGGGACCTGGCGCATCTGTTGAGGGAGGCGCAGCAGAAGGTAACACATAGAGAACTACGTTCATCGTATAGCACGGTGGCGAGGGATTTGCCACCACGCTGCTGGGCCGCACCGCTGATGATAGTGTGCTGAGAGATCTGGCGCATCTGTTGACAGAGGCGCAGCAGAAGGTAACACATAGAGAACTACGTTTATCGTATAGCACGGTGGCGAGGGAGTTGCCACCATGCTGCTGGGCCGCGCTGCTAATGATAGTGTGCTGAAGGATCTGGCGCATCTGATGAGGGGGCGCAGCAGAAGGAGCAGATGAACAACATTTACTATGGGACCAAATCTGAAATCGCGAAAAAAAATCAGCTGTTCCCTACATTTTGACGAGTTATACGAACATAAATGTACAGCTGATTTATTTTTCGCGATATCAGGTGTGGTCCCATAGCAAATGTTGATCATAATGATGAGAAAAGTCACGTGTTTAAGAATGCAGCAACGCATAAATTGTCCATACAAACGTAATACATAAATCATTTGCAATTTGAGCATATTTCCCCCATATTGTGTTGATATTCGGATTGAGACAGTATTTATCTAGGCTCCTACGTCTTTTTATTTCCAAAAACTTACCTTTAAATAAAGTGTAAGCGAATTGCATTTCGTGCATTTTTACAGCGTAAATGACATGTTTTCATATTGTTTTTTCTGTATTATAAACAAGAATATTTGGAATAATGTTTCCGCAGAAGCATAGTTTATGTTATCAAGTTATAAATTATCGAAAAAAAAAATGGAAATACTTCATAATTTTTGGTATTACGGAACACATCCAAATTTATCATAAATTTTCGAAAGCTAGTAGTGCTATCGCGTCAAGCAATAATTGTCAATGTGTGCGTGGTAGTATTGCTCACTGTAGGTGTATATCGCTCCGACAGGCACTCACACTAGCACAACGTGCTTGGAATTGAATTTTGCAAACATCTCAATTTGTAGTTGCGAGCCGTGTCGCCGGCCTTAATTTGCGCACTAGTTAAAAACTTACTCTGTATATATTCATCACGCGGTAAACACTGCTTGCGCGATGCAGGATTTGTGTGACGTCAGGTCTTTGATACGTAGTTCGTATGTGGCGAAATAGATGCCACCACATGTTCAAATAAATACATTTGTTTCAGGTCCCGTCTTTCCTGCTAGATATGATAGGCGAGCCGGATGTGCCCGTAGCGGATGGACAGGGCTGCTCGTACTGTGGCGGTTTGGGGCACAGGATTACAGGTAAAAACATATTTTTGTTAGTTTTACCCTTGTATAACTAGAGTTGATTTTTCAATAACTTTCATCTGAAGAATAAATATGACAGTTTGACGTATTTTTCATACAAAAGTTGTCAAACCACAATATTTATTCATTAGGGCTGATTTAAAAAAAAAGGATTGTGTGGTTTTATGAAACCACGGTAAAAGTGAAACTTCTATAGGCGCCGCCATATTGGCCATGGCTGCTCTGACGAGCGCCTTTCACTTTATCCCTACTCCGCGGCCGACCGTCACGCGACATGCAACACAGACGAAAAAGTTTCGAGACGATGCAATAAAAGTTCCACTTTAAAAACAATTCGGGCTTAATATTTGAAATCTCCAATAGTCTGTCTGGAATTTAGGCTAAGCGCGTACTACGAATTTTGATTGTTGCGATTTTTTTACTGCGAAATAAAATCGCAAATTAATATAATTCCTACGCGCCCTACAATTTACTGTCGCCTACAAAATAGTGGACGCCAAAGACGGAGTGAAAATCCAAACATGGATGTATAAAAGAAAATAACCATTATACATGGTGGCAGGGACATCGACGCGAAAACTGTTACCATGGATTCAGTACATGATTCTGAAACCCTGCGTTGAAAATATTCTTCGGTTATTTAAAATAAAAAACAGCTTTCAGCATTTTAAAATGTATGGAACAGCAAATTTAAAAAAATAACCGACGAAAATTTTTAACGCAGGGGGTTCAGAATCATGTACTGAATCCATGGTAACAGATTTTGCGTCGATGTCCCTGCCGCCCTGTATACTACTTAATGCTACGTAAAAAAAAAATTGAAGAAGATAAATAGATATACAAGATAAATATTACTGGATCGATTTAACCCAGCCCGTCTCATCCTTGATGTCCTCCCTCCGGTTGACGCCCTAAGCCGAGGTTCGTACCCCACAGGGGGTGCCCTTAGCGAGCGTTCACCTAGTTTTAATTAGCATAGTTGAATAACCCCTGGCTGGAGGTTTTAAGTGTAGTAGCTTAAGGCACCCACAGGAAAGCCCGGTTAAGTAGTCATGATCTCAGAGGTCAACTACGAGATGCCCAAACAAAAAAAAAAAGTCGATTGAACGCTGCGCTTGCTATTTTTTCCGCAGTACCTTGATACAACTTCAGAGGGTACATCTGCTATTTTAAATCGCAAACGATTTCTTTTCGCAGTGCGCGGACTCTAGATATTGGTATTGTTCACAGATTGGCGATTATTATCCGTAACGATTAAAATTCGTTGTGCGCGCTTAGCCTAGAAAAATTTAATATTACACTAACTGCGTCCCGCGGTTTCTAAGTCTCGATCTTGTGGGAATATCGGGATAAAAAGTATCCTCTGTCTCAATCCAGGCTATGTTCTACCCATGTGCCAAAGGAGAACATTCACCATCCATAAATTTTTGGACTAAAGTGAAAGTTTTTAAAACTCGTATAACAGCGCAGGGAATGGCCCTGCAGATTTGGTCCCATACTGAAAAGTGAAGAGGATTACATGCTCTAACGGAATATAACTTTTTTGATGTTTGGCCGGCACTTTCATAATTTAGCCCAAAATGAATTTTCTCCTTTCATCCAAATCCATTCTGCCGTTTTAGCGTGAAAACGTAACAAACAAACTCACTTTTGCATTTATAATAATAGTGAGGATTTTACAAATGTTCATATTTTCTACTTTTACAATGCTTATAAATATATGAACACCATGTATCCATTCAGAGCTGCGCAAAATACATGCTTTGCTTTAATTAAAATACAAATTACAAAATACTATCTCGCAATACAAACTACAGTATTTTAACTATTTTTATTTAAAATACAAATTACAGTCAGGTGTTAGGTTATGTAAATAGAATAGAACTAATACAGCCCAGTGTTGCCGACTCTAAAGATTGACATATCTAGCGGTCGCCATTTTGCTTACGAAAGCTATCGAGGGCAATTTTTTGCAGAACGCACCCATAAGATCGCTAAATGTATTTATATTCAAATGTATTTGAAATACTAACTACAAAATACCTCAGCGTCAGGTATTTGAAATACCAATTACAAATTACATTTTTAAGAAGTAATTGAATTACAAATACTAAATACGTATTTGTATTTCAATTACGTATTTTAATTACAAGTAATTCAAATACTGCCCATCCATCCATCCATTACATAATTATTTTTTCTGTCACTGCTTCATTTTTAATTATTTTTACCTATTGTGGTATAGTAATCTTATTCCAGGTGCATCGTCTTCACATATAATTATATAATGAATGTATACAAAATATTGTAAAACATTTTAAAAGAGTAACGGTGGAGTTTCTTGCCCATTCTTCTCCATACGAAAACCACCTTTTGGAAGGGGCTGGACTCAATTCTATTTTTTGTAAATTTGACGTTCAAAAGTGCCTTTTTGTGCCTAATTAAAATAAATTATTTGACTTTGACTTATTGTCCTTTTCGCAGAATGTCCAAAACTGGAGGCAGTGCAGAACAAGCAAGCTTCAAACATCGGAAGGAGAGATTATTTGGCGAACACTGCCGCTGACTACTAAATACATGCCACGCTTGAATTCCACGAAGGTTTAGGCAGTATTGTAGTACACCCACATTTCGCCAGTTATGTTTAAGTCCCATCTAATAGGGGGCGAGCCTATTGCCTTTAACCGGGGACAAATCGTTTAAGAATTTATGTGACGAGATTGATGACCTTACCAAGTTTATACTTGAAGGATGTTTAAACAGGAATATTAACATTGAAGGCCCTCTATCACCACAAATCACTAAATACAGTTAGTGCTAAACGTGTTTAAAAACTCGTCGGACCGCGCACAAAGAAGGGTTCCGTAGTTGGGATAAATTTATCCCAAGAACAAACTTAACTTTGTAATTGAAAAACATGTTTACCCATACGGAATGTATAGAACATGTTTTTGCAACTGCAAGTTGGTCGATTATTACTCTTTAATTTGTAGAGCCTACTTAGCTGTCATAGTTTTCCATTTAATTTCGTTATATGTACTACTGCTGTGAATTTTTTCATACATCCAAAACCAACCATTTAGCTGGCGGGGGGGGGGAGAAATTAGCACTTTGAAGCTTAATATTTCGAAAACGGATTCCTAAATCCAAAAATGGTATCACAAACTCATAATATTTTTAAACGACCTTTCCAACGACACCCCACACTATGGGATAGATGTGAAAAAAACAACCTCACTTTACGTGTAGGGGAGGTACACGGCTACACATCAAATTGTACATTTCCAGTATAAGCTGACCTCGCATTGTACGGAAATCCTATACGATGCGAGATCAGCATGAACTGGAATTGTATAGCTTGATGTGTGGCTGTGTGTACCTTAAAAAAAAACACTTTGTCGGCGTGATTAATATGTATACCCATGCCAAATTACAGTTTTCTAGTACTGAGCGTCTCTGAGCTAAGTCGCGGACAGACAGACAGTCGGACATGGCGAAACGAAATTATAAGGGTTCCTTGTTTACTACGGAACCCTACAAATCAGAATAATTTTCAAACGATTAACAGTAATTGTAGGTCGTGGGTTCGAACCCAGGCGGGCGCTTTACTTTGTGTAAATAATTTCATCTCTACTGCTCTCAAAACGGTGAAGGAAAACATCGTGAGGAAACCGGCATGTCCTAGAACCGAAAATTCGAAGACATGTGACATCTACCAACCCGCACTGGGCCCACGTGGTGGTACAGCCCACTCCCTCTCACAGAGAGGAGGCCTGTGTCCCAGCAGTGGGAACATTATAGGCTGATTATGCAAACAGTAATTAAACAAATTTTTTGAATGAGTTTAGCCACTAAATGCATTTAATTATTTGTGATGTAACCCGGTCTAAGTAATTTAAGTTATATTTTAAGATGTAAATAAATAAAATTTTAAGAAAACTGCCTTTTATTTAATTGTTGTGGAATACTAATCAATGATCGCAGTGGGTGTTTTAAAAGATTTCTTTTGTTTGTGCTGATCCATGCGTCATGTTCGTGAACGGGCGCCGTCAGTAGGGACTGGTCATCTCTTAGCTGCCACGGCTTATTTTAATTTTTGAATTGTTTTTGTTTTATATTTTATTACGGACGCTTTTAACGTGCACGTCTTTCCACATTGTTCTCACATGTATAATTTCAACAGGAATGATGTAACCAATATTTTGTAACAGTATTTTTATTTAAAAGAGTGACCATGGAGTTTCTTGCCCGTTCTTCTCCATAGGTACCTACTACAATTAGGAATGGGCAACTAGCTTCATCTTTCTGACTGACCGACCCCTTGACAATTCAAAAGTACCTGTAATTGGTTTATTTGAAATAAATGCTTTGAGTTTGAGTTTATAGCGGCAACAGAAATACATCATCTATGAAAACAACTGTCTTAATAGAGACACAGCCTGGTGACAGACAGACGGACAGCGGAGTCTTAGTAATAGAGTCCCGATTTACCCTTTAGGTACGGAACCCTAAAAAGGATTGCACGAAACGTTTTAAAAGTAGATAGGTAGCTAATGGTGCCGATTCTCTTGTACACCGAACTAAACTAACTAAATTATCACTAAAATTCCTTACTTTTTACTATGAGAATCTCAAAGCTATTCTGCAAAATAAATTCTCTTTTTAAAATAATTTTGACATATCTAAATCGAATTTGACAATCGCGACTCCACACGTGATACCTAACCACGTGAATCTTTTGAGAGCCGGAGGCGCGCAGAGGGGCAACCTCGATGTGTTTTATACGAAATTTTTCACTTTGCGTAGAAAAAAAAAAATACCTACATGTAGAGCATTAGGGGTTTAAGGGTTTTATAAAGGGGTTCGAAATTTTCATTATTTTTGCGATTGGACACACCGTTTTCGAGATATAAGCAAAAGAAAAAAAAACATGTGTGCAATTCACACGTGGTAAAAGTGAAACCTTAAAAAATTAAAAAAAATGTTTTTGTACGCGCACGAACACGTATTAACACACGTACACACGGCTACACATCAAGCTATACATTTCCAGTATTAGCGGACCTCGCATTGTACGGAAATCCTATACAATGCGAGATCAGCATGAACTGGAAATGTATAGCTTGATTCCCATTCCCATTCTAACAACCAAAACTCTGTCATCGTCGTCCTCCACTTCTGCTTACTCAATACTTAAAGAATGTGTACCAGAATGTGACAAACTTTTTGAATTCACAATTATTACTGCTAAAGACATTATAGAATCTTTTAAAAATCTTGATGTAAAAAAAACTGCTGACCTTTGGGGATTATCAGTACATACCTTGTCCTCAATAATTGATGTTATTTCACCCTTCTTAGCAATCGTTTTTAACTCTTGTATTGCATCTGGTGTATTTCCTGATCTGATGAAACTTAGCAAAGTGATTCCACTGTTTAAATCTGGCAGCACAACTGATCCTACAAATTTTCGGCCTATTTCGATATTACCCACATTGAGCAAAATCTTTGAAAAATTAATTTTAAAACAAATGTTGGGACATTTCAATGCACATAATTTACTTCATCTGAAACAGTTTGGTTTTACAAAGGGTCGTTCAACTACAGATGCGGGCGTAGAATTACTAAAGAACATATTCGAGGCCTGGGAGGAGTCGCAAGATGCTCTTGGCATTTTCTGCGACTTGTCCAAGGCCTTCGATTGCGTACATCATGATACACTCATCAGGAAACTGTACCACTATGGTATGAGGGACAAGGCTCTTGACCTTCTGACTTCTTATCTGAACAACAGAATTCAGAGGGTCGATGTTAATGGCAAGAGATCTGCAGGATCTGCGGTCACCATGGGCGTTCCGCAGGGTTCAATTCTTGGTCCTTTTTTATTTCTAATTTATATAAATGACTTGCCCTATCACATAAGGGATAATCACAAGATCGTATTATTCGCAGATGATACTTCCCTCATTTTTAAAATCAAACGTCAGTTAGTCAACTTTGAACAAGTTAATGATGCACTCTCTAAAGTTGTGCATTGGTTTATTGTAAATAATCTTCTCCTGAACGAAAAAAAAACTAAACTCATTAAATTTTCAATGCCAAATGTCAGGCAGCTATCTACCAATGTTCAGGTTAATGGAACAGAATTGGACCCTGTTGAGTCGACAGTTTTTCTTGGAATCACTATTGATGGTAAATTACAATGGGGCCCACACATAGAAAAATTGTCAGGAAGGCTAAGTTCGGCTGCCTATGCTGTTAAAAAAATTAGACAGATAACTGACGTGGATACAGCCAGAATTGTTTATTTTAGTTATTTTCATAGTCTTATGTCATATGGGATTCTTCTCTGGGGAACCTGTGCGGACATTAATACTATCTTTGTTCTACAGAAAAGGGCTGTTCGAGCCATTTACAACCTAGGTCCAAGAGATTCCCTTAGAGAAAAATTCAAAGAAATAAATATTCTGACTGTAGCCTCACAATATATTTTTGAAAACCTATTGTATGTACACAAAAATATATCAAATTTTAAGAAAATGTCCGATATTCATAGTTTAAATACCAGGAATAAACACAACCTTGCTGTACATCGCACACGTCTCCACAAAGTAGGCAACTCATTCATGGGTCAATGTATACGTTTTTACAACAAACTCCCTATTGACATTCGAAACTTACCCATTAAACGATTTAAAATCTGTATTAAAACCAAACTTTGTAGAAAAGGGTACTATACAATTTCAGATTATTTAGAAGATAAAAAGCTTGAGATTGAACTGCTCGCTCTGCTAAGCCTTGTGATAAAACCATAGAACTAGACATTTTAATTATTATGTAAAATCAACATATACCAGTTTTATAAAACGTTGACATTGTTGGAAAATATAATCAAAATGACATGATTACTTTGTAAAGTATTATATTATTTTAACTATTGTGAATGTGAGGACTATGTGGATATTATTTTTATTTCTCTTCTAGTTTTAGTGATGGTCTGGCAGTTTGAGTAGTTTTTGCGGCCTACCCAAATGTCCTTTCTTTGGTATTGCTCGTCGAGTTGAGCTCCTTAAGTTCTAAGTTGAGCTCCACGATTACTGACAAATGCTTGCACTGACTGGACAGGTCCACTCAAATCTGTGTGGTTCTTTCCTCAAAAGACCTTTTCAGACACTAATCTACATGGTCCTCATATGGCCTGACCAAGATTATGTCTGGACTTTAAAAGAGACTGCGACCTCTGAGTTTCTTTCGGCCTTTCTTCTCAGAGTAGTCAGATAGGAAAAGCCGAACTCATCTAGCTTATTTTTAATATTTTTTTATATGACGTGTAAAAGTGATTCCGATATCCTATTTACAGAATAAACTATTTCATTTCATTTCATTTGTGTAGCCGTGTGTACAACGCTGAGGCCCAAGCAAACTCCCACTATGCCTTGGTAAACACGAGTGGAGGGGGTACGAAGCAGAGCATAAAGAGAACCACGAACATAAGAACACACACAGACACACCCCCACACACACCCTCAGACACACCCCCACACGCACCCTCAGACACCCACACACACCCTCAGACACACCCCCACACACACAGACACCCCCACAAACACACAGACACCCCCACATACACACACAGAGACACACACCCCCACACACCCTCAGACACACCCCCACACACACAACCTCAGACACACCCCCACACACCCTCAGACATACCCCCTCACACACAGACACCCCCACAAACACACACCCCCACATACACACACAGACACACCCCCACATACACACACAGACACACCCGCACACACACCCTCAGACTCACCCTCAACACCCTCAGACACCCCCACACACACCCTCAGCCACACCCCCACACACACTATAATGCTTCCTATCTCATTTTCTCCCACGTTAAATCTTATGAAAAAAACACACACAGGCACCCCCACAAACACACAGACACCCCCACATACACACACAGACACACCCCCCCACACCCTCAGACACACCCGCACACACACCCTCAGACACACCCCCACACACGCCCTCAGACACACCCCCACACACACCCTCAGACCCCCCCCCCCCATACACTATAATGCTTCCTATCTCATTTTCTCCCACGTTAAATCTTATGAATTTATGTGTCTGTCTCTTTTTCGTTTCATCGAGTTTCAAATCACAACGATGCTAAAGAAGTTTTCACTTCAAAAAAAAGATTCAGTACTGTTTTTGTATCTAAAGTCGAGGTGTTGGTGTGAATTTAAAGTTCATGACAACCAATTTTATTCCACATGTTTTTAGTCGAAAAACGTCAAATTCAGAATAGCAAAATTGCCATTTTCACTAAAGTAATATCTCAGTTCCATCTTCAAAATATAGTTAAGTTCTGTCATTTTAGTCTTTAGAAACTATTCCGCCAACTCGAGATATTTTTTTGTTGTTTTGTTATTACACTTGTCCTTGAACGCACCGTGCGATGTAGAGAATCTAAAATATCTAAGTCGACTCCTAGATGGCGTTGTAAAAGTCGCTTATGCTACCATCTGTTAATAAAAATGGAGGAAAAAAAATAGCCAGTTTTAGGGAGGTGTCATTTCCTTGTATGGGATTGGGTATCTGTACGTAGTATTATATTATCTGTGGTATGGGGAACCCCCAAAATTTATTATTATTTTTTTCTATTTTTGTGTGAAAATCTTAATGCGCTTCACAGAATACATCTACTTACCCAGTTTCAACAGCATAGATCTTATAGTTTCGGAAAAAAGTGGCTGTGACATACGGACGGACAGACAGACGTGACGAATCCATTAGGGTTCCGTTTTTTGCCATTTGGCTACGGAACCCTAAAAACTGTCCGATCCGTGAGGGTGTTGTTAGGTATCGTACTGAGAGTATATTTATGTGGAAATTTTCGAGAAACAAGAAAAAAACATCGTTAAATTATTTTTTTAGGTGGGGAATTTTACCATTTTATTACATGGGGCGCGGGCGGCCGTCCTTTAGGGGTGTCGTCTACAAGTTATAACTTATGACACCTGTTGAAAAAAATTCGCGATTTCAGGTTTGGTCCCATAGTAAATGTTGTTCATAATGATGAGAAAAGTTACGTGTTTAAGAATGCGGCGACGCATGAATTGTCCATACAAACGTAGTACATAAATCATTTGCAATTTGAGCATATTTCCACCATATTATGCTGATATTCGGATTGAGACAGTATTTATCTAGGCTCCTACGTCTTTTTATTTCCAAAAACTTACCTTTAAATGAAGTGTAAGCGAATTGCATTTCGTACATTTTTACAGTGTAAATGACATGTTTTCATATTGTTTTTTTCTGTATTATAAACAAAAATATTTGTAATATTGTTTCCGCAGAAGCATAGTTTATGTTATCAAGTTACAAATTATCGAAAAAAAATATGAAAATACTTATAATTTTTGGTATTTACGGTACACATCCAAATTTATCATAAATTTTCGAAAGCTAGTAGTGCTATCGCGTCAAGCAATAATTGTCAATGTGCGCGTGATAGTATTGCTCACTGTAGGTGTATATCGCTCCGACTGGCACTCACACTAGCGCAACGTGCTTGGAATTGAATTTTGCAAACATCTCAATTTGTAGTTGCGAGCTGTGTCGCCGGCCTTAATTTGCGCACTAGTTAAAAACTTACTCTGTATATATTCATCACGCGGTAAACACTGCTTGCGCGATGCAGGATTTGTGTGACGTCAGGTCTTTGATACGTAGTTCGTATGTGGCGAAATAGATGCCACCACATGTTCAAATAAATACATTTGTTTCAGGTCCCGTCGTTCCTGCTAGATATGATAGGCGAGCCGGATGTGCCCGTAGCGGATGGACAGGGCTGCTCGTACTGTGGCGGTTTGGGGCACAGGATTACAGGTAAAAACATATTTTTGTTAAATTGACCCTTAAGAGAGAAGAGTTGATTTTTAATAACATTCATCTGAAAAAAAAATGTTGACAGTTTGACGTAAAAACATCTTTAGGCGCGTCGGGCATTTTTGAGATGGGACTAAACTATTGATTTCGCGACACTGTGACGACACCAGCTTTTGACTATTAAAAAGACATCAACGCGTTGATTACCGCGGTGCCGATTTTTTTCAAGTTTTCACTTCTGTTGGCACTCCCGTAGTGCCACTATTTTTTTCATACAAAAGCCGTCAAACCGCAATATTTATTGGTTAGGTAAAAGTTATCTGACTATTGAAAAATCAGCCCTTAATATTTGAAAGCCCCAATAGTCTACTACCCTGTCTGGATTTTTTTACTGATAAATTAAATCGTAAATGTAAGTAACTCCTACGCGCACTACAATTTATTGTCGCCTGCAAAATAGCGGAGGCCAAAGACGGGCAGTAGGTACTGGGCTACCACGAAAGACGGAGTGAAAATCGAAACATAGTTTTACAAAAGAAAATAACCATTATACAGGGTGGCAGGGACATCGACGCGAAAACTGTTACCATGGATTCAGTACATGATTCTGAAACCCCGCCTTGAAAATATTCATTGGTTATTAAAAAAAAAACAGCTTTTTCATAGAAAAGTGCAATACCTACGCGGTCGAACAGCAAATTAAAAAAAAAAATAACCGACGAAAAACTTTAACGCAGGGGGTTCAGAATCATGTACTGAATCCACGGTAACAGTTTTCGCGTCGATGTCCCTGCCACCCTGTATACTACTTAATTCTACGTAAAAATGTAAGAAAATAAATACATTATACAAGATAAACGTTACTGGATCCAGTGGGAATATCGGGATAAAAAGTATCCTATGTCTTAACTCAGGTCTAGCCATGTGTCAAATTTCGTCAAAATCCGTTCAGCTGTTTTAGTGTGAAAGCGTTACAAACAAACTCACTTTCGCATTTATAATATTAATTAGGATTTTACAAATGTTCATTTTTTTTTTCCTTTTCGCAGAATGTCCAAAACTGGAGGCAGTGCAGAACAAGCAAGCTTCAAACATCGGAAGAAGAGATTATTTGGCGAACACTGCCGCTGACTACTAAATACATTTATCATGCTGGAATTCCACGAACGCTTACACTCTTACTCCATAGGTTTAGGTAGTTAAATAAAGGTAAACAACTCGTACAAAGGGTTTTAATAGATGACACGTTCTTGTTTAACAATACGATAAAAACAAATTTAATTTATTTTAGATTTTTACAATAGTTTCCTCTTTTATTAATGTATGTTAACCTTTATCATTTATTCTTAAACTACTCTTCATAGATGTCACTGCTTGAGCACAATTTTTTTTGTTAGATTTTTAATCATAATATAATATTTTGTAATCTGTCTATTGTAAAGAGCCCAAACTCTAAACGACGACCAATTACAACGTTACTAAATTGAAGAGTTCAACTGTGACGTAGCATAACAACTGAAGTGACAGGTATTACGTTTAGTCGGTTACTTGACAGCTGTCTCGACACGTGTTTTTTTTTGTTTACCTTTGTTTAACTAGAGTATAGGCATTATTGTAATACACCCACATTTCGCCAGTTATGTTTATATCCCATGTAATAGGGGGTGAGCATTCCTTTAACCGGGGACAAATTGTTTAAGAATTTATGTGACGAAATTGATGACCTTACCAAGTTTATACTTGAAGGATGTTTAAACAGGAATATTAACATTGAAGGCTCACTATCACCACAAATCACTAAATACATTTGGTGCTAAACGAGTTTAAAAACTCGTCGGACCACGCACAATGAAGGGTTCCGTAGTTGGGATGAATTTATCCCAAGAACAAACTTAACTTTGCAGTTGAAAAACTTGGTCGATTATTACTCGTTAATTTGTAAAGCCTACTTAGCTGTGATAGTTTTCCTTTTAATTTCGTTATATGTACTACTGCTGTGAATTTTTTCACATTTCCAAAACCAACCATTTAGCTGGCAGGGGGAATTAGCACTTTCAAGCTTAATATTTCGAAAACGGATTCCTGAATCCAAAAATGGTATCACAAACTCATAATATTTTTAAACGACCTTTCCAACGACACCCCACACTATGGGATAGATGTGAAAAAAAAACAACCTCACTTTACGTGTAAGGGAGGTACCTTAAAAAAACACTTTGTCGGCGTGATTAATATGTATACCCATGCCAAATTACAGCTTTCTTGTACTAAGAGTTTCTGAACTAAGCCGCGGACAGACAGACAGACGGACATAGCGAAACGAAATTATAAGGGTTCCTTGTTTACTACGGAACCCTACAAATCAGAATAATTTTCAAACGATTAACAGTAATTGTAGGTCGTGGGTTCGAACCCAGGCGGGCGCTTTACTTTGTGTAAATAATTTCATCTCTACTGCTCTCAAAACGGTGAAGGAAAACATCGTGAAGAAACCGGCATGTCCTAGAACCGAAAATTCGAAGACATGTGACATCTACCAACCCGCACTGGGCCCGCGTGGTGGATTACGGCCCACTCCCTCTCACAGAGAGGAGGCCTGTGTCCCAGCAGTGGGAACATTATAGGCTGATTATGCAAACAGTAATTAAACAAATTTTTTGAATGAGTTTAGCCACTAAATGCATTTAATTATTTGTGATGTAACCCGGTCTAAGTAATTTAAGTTATATTTTAAGATGTAAATAAATATAATTTTAAGAAAACTGCCTTTTATTTAATTGATGTGGAATACTAATCAATGATTGCAGTGGTTGTTTTAAAAGATTTCTTTTGTTTTTTGGCAAATAATTCTAAACTTTTTCATTATTTGAATATTAGCTGCTCCCCGCGGTTTCTCCCGCATAAGTCTTGATCCCGTGGGAATATCGGGATAAAACGTATGTATATGTCCTAACTTAGGTCATGGTCTAACCATGTGCAAAGAGTAAATACCTGGTAACTTGTTCCAAATTTCATCCAAATTCGTTGAGCCTTTTCGCATTTAAATTATGATATTAATTAGGATTTTTTTATTATTTTTACTAAGGGCATCTCGCAGTTTTGACCATTAAGGTCTTGGCTGCTTAACCGGGCTTTCCTGTGGGTGCCTTAAGCTACTACACTTAAAGCCTCCAGCCAGGGGCATAAACTATTCTAAATTATTAAGCGAGTGCTCGCTAAGGGCACCCCGTGTGGGGTACGAACCTCAGCTTAGGGCGTCGCTGGGGGGAGGACAGCAAGAAGGGACAGGCTGAATCAAAGTTCGATTTTCATCTTGATTATTATGCGGGGTATTTAAAGCTACGTGCCCAGCTGCAACAACTGCTGGCACCTCGTTTTCGAGCAAGGGTCGGGGGGAGGGGTAATTAGGATTTCATTCATTGCGTTATTAACGTAGTTGAGCAGACAAATATTTTCGAAAAAGCAATGGATTAGCAATATCCTTCAAATCATTCACAATGTGATTGAAAGCGTGTTACGCTGACGGTAGTACGTTCCGGTGGGATAAATACCGACATTCACGCTAGTCTAACAAATACGAAAGTCAGTCTGTCGGTTACCTACCCACGCCTTAACGACCGAACCAATTTGGATGAAATTTGGGACACAGGTAGACCATGACCTGGGTTAGGACATAGGATACTTTAGTATATTCCAGAAATCCCCACCGACAAATCCCTACCAGTGGGGATTGTAATTTTTTTTTTCCAGAAATCCCCACTAGTTAAAAGGTTAGGTTAGGTTAGAAGTGTGACACCCTCGCACGAAACGAGCGAGCGAAGCGATCGGTGCCGCGGGAGCGGCCGGGGAGTGCCAAAAACGACTAGAATATTAGAAAAAAAGGCTCGACTTTATTTAACTAGTGGGGATTTCTGAAAAAAAAAAACAATCCGCACTGGTGGGGAATATTTCTGGAATGGTATTTCTGGAATAAACCGATACTTTTTGTCCTGGTAGCCGATAGTACGTTGCCGTGGAATATTTTCAGACCTTCACGCGGGCAAAAGCTGGTTCATCATATTATTATAAGTTCGTTTGAGTCACGGCACAGATTAATACAGATGGAACATTCCGCAAAATCAAATAAAAAGTGACTCTTGCTGCTACATAATAAAGTGCAATTCACCTAGAAGTTGCCTCTCTTTCTATCGCATAGCTCTTATACTGACTACGTTACACTCACTGAATTGGCCCAACAAGACGGGCCCGCTGCGTACTTGTAGCTTCATTCCACTAGCGGGCGAGCGGAGACGTACAGGAATCGTCCAATTACAGGCAAGAAGAGAGACGCGATGAGAATTTCAACCATTCTGGTTGGTAGATTCCTGCGGATTCAGTGAAAACGCACCCTTAGGCCTGTGCCACCACCGACGAGGAAGCGACTGGCTATCAATAACGATTTCCTCGCTCAAGAAACGTATTACATATGTGTACCAGAGAGTAATCGCTCGTCGCCGCCGGGCACTCGTTGCTCACCCACTTTTTTAGAGATAAGAGCTACGTAGAGGTGAAACGATGCTCGCCCAGCTCGCTCGCTAGCTGGCGGTG
Source organism: Agrochola lychnidis (assembly GCA_963680765.1). Taxonomy (NCBI): domain Eukaryota; kingdom Metazoa; phylum Arthropoda; class Insecta; order Lepidoptera; family Noctuidae; genus Agrochola; species Agrochola lychnidis. Next base: position 10,331,981 of record OY796875.1, read on the forward strand.
TGGTCTGTGCGCTTAAGGATTTAAAAGAAAACCCAAAATGAAAAGAAAAGTATTTATTTTTAAAACACTGTTTTATTCATGGTTCTTAAATTATACAACAATATACACCATGATGCTAAATCTATGATTGAACGTGTTGGGTTAAAAAAATATTTGACAAAGCTATTTTTATTTCTTAAACCATTCAGAAAAATAACATATTTCTTCTACGGGGTAGACAGAGATGTACCGATATCCCAAGAAAAGTGTGTGTCTCTTATAATAGGGACAAGCCTATTGCCACTAACCAGTGATATCCGTCAATTAAGGAGGCGGCGGCGGCGTTATTAGGGAGCGTTCAAGTATTACGTAATGAATTTGGGGGGGAGGGGGTCTTCTGAAACGTTACGATGCTTTACAGGGGTGGGAGGGGGTTGGTTTGAACTACGCGTTACGTAACATTGTTGTAACCCTTCAGAACGGTCGCGTAGATTTTTTTCTCACGCATTTCATCATCATTCATCATTTCAGCCGAAAGACGTCCACTGCTGGACATAGGCCTCCCCCAAGCACCGCCACTTCGACCGATTCTGTGCTTTCCGCGTCCAGCGGATTCCTGCGGCCTTCACAAGGTCATCGGTCCATCTTGTGGGAGGCCTTCCAACGCTACGTCTTCCGGTACGTGGTCGCCACTCCAGAACCTTTCGACCCCATCGGCCATCCGTTCTGCGAGCAATGTGCCCTGCCCATTGCCACTTAAGTTTGGCAATTCTTCGGGCTATGTCGGTTACCTTGGTTCTCCTGCGGATCTCTTCATTTCTGATTCGATCACGTAGGGAAACTCCAAGCATAGCCCTCTCCATTGCCCTTTGGGTGACTTTTAGCCTTCTGATAAGGCCCATTGTGAGCGACCACGTTTCAGTACCGTAGGTCATCACTGGCAACACGCACTGGTCAAAGACTTTCGTCTTGAGACACTGTGGTATGTGGGACGAAAAGATATTGCGTAGCTTCCCGAACGCTGCCCAGCCGAGTCGGATTCGACGATTGACCTCTTTCTCGAAATTGGACCTACCTAGCTGGACAATTTGTCCTAGGTAAACATACTCGTACGCATTTAATACGCTAAAATAGGAGAATGCATGTGAAGAATGGCGAAGGACAGGGCCAAGTCAGGGAAACGACGTTATTAAATGTATGATTAGCAGTAAAAAATTATTAGGACAAAAAAAGAATAGAAATCTCTTGCTTTTAAAAACAAGACATTTCAAATAATATTAACACGATTAAAACAATAACATAGGTAAATTAGCGACTTTCCAGTACTTTACGCCACATAATTGTGACTTTCAGGTAAAAATGGTCACTTGGTGGTGGTTACGTAACGTTTTACTAGGGGGAGGTAAAGAAAAACGTTACAGCGTGTTACAGGGGGGAGGGGGGGGTCAAAAATCTCCAAAAATTAAAAATTGCGTTACATAATACTTGAACGCTCCCTTACCTAGTTGATCCTGTGTTAGGCGCCATCTTACGGGCGAGAGAATCGTCGCCATAGTGTCGCCGTGCCATCAAATTTAATAGAAACTCTTTCCAAACGGCGATATCATCGCGGCAATAATTTGAAGGCTCAGCGTGACTATTCTCTCCTCCGTGGAGGAGCGCCTAAATGTATCTGACAGCTCGCCCGTTACGTATATTTATGTTCAAAGGCAAGAATTAGATACCAACATCTCTTGTATGTGTGGTGCAAATTGTTAATATGAGTTGTTTTTTTAATAGTATAAAGGGTTAGGTTACACCCACATTTCGCCAGTTATGTTTAAGAATTAAGCAAATAGGGACAATGCCTGGGCAAAAAAAAGAAATTCTATTTAGTCCATCAGTCAGATAATAAAAAAATAGTAGACACGTATTTTTTGCTTATCATATTATTAAAAAATTACTTAGATAAAACGCATTAAAGTTGGGGGCCTCGCTACGTCACATCACAACTAAGTATAAAATCTACATTTTAAGGCGAAAGCGTCAACCCAGCCCGCGAAATTCAAATTAACTTACGTTTTTTTGCAATTTGCAGATCAGTATCATGTTGTATGTTGATCTAAATATGATTCGCGGCCGTAACAAATATGGCTTTACTCAATTATAATCATTACAATCAGCAATAGTGATTAAGAAGTAGATAAATAAACATGATGTCATGATTTCATGATATTTGACACCTTTGCTAATTTATGGAGTTGTATTGCTGCTTGTAATGATTATAATTGAGTAAAGCCATATTTGTCACTGCCGCGAATCATATTTTAATCAACATAAAACCTGACACTGACCTGCAAAATCGTAAGAAAATTTGAATTTCGCCGGCTACCCTGACGCTTCCCCCTTAACTTAAAGTATCGCCGTAATCTTTTAATTAAGTAAAAAAATACGTGTCCAATATTTTTTAATAATATACCTGAAGAACAAAAACCATTCCTATAATGTTCATAGAGGTAATATTTCATAATAACATATTTTTTTAATCCAACACTCTAAATTAATGGTCAAACAAATATACATGACATGAATATATATCTGATTTATTTCGCTAAATGTTCTTATAATTCATGAAAAAAAAAAACCATAATAGTTAGGCACTCAACTCCGTTTCATATTTGACTGCGAGCTTCTAGAAATAACAAGTCCTTTATTTAATTTTTTTAAAGTGAAATCTTCTTTAGGCGCGTTGGGCATTTTTGAGATGGGAAAAAATAATTGAACTCGCGACACGGTTACCGACACCTCATTTTTGTAAACGCGATTGTGCTCTTTATTTATATTACGTCACGGATCAATGTTCTATCCAAGAATTTTTACTTTAAAGGTTTTGGCGATTGTGCTCTTTATTTAGATAAGGTTACGGGCCAATGTTCTATAGAAGTATTTTTCTTCCACCAAGACGATCTTGTTCAAGTTTTCACTTCTGTCGGCACTCCCATTGTGCCAGTTTTTTTATTTTTATTTTCCTATGTAACAATGTTTCGTATACAGCGTGAATCAGAAATGTGGGGTCATATTTAACCTCGCATCATACTTAAAAGCGATGGTCGCGCTCATATGTACCTTTTATTTTGAAGAACCTGAAAGCTCCCTCTGTCGGCACGACCACACGTTTAGTTTCACCGAACCACAGATTAATACCGGTGGTCCACTCCGCAAAATCATTTAAATAAAAAGCGGCTCTTGCTACGACACAATAAAGTCCAATTCAGGTCGCACAGCGCTAATTACCTACAGTTATATTCACCTAGAAGTTGCCTCTCTTTCTATCGCGTAACTCTTATATCTTCTGACTACAAGACGAGCCCGCCGCGTAAAATGCGGAGTGCGCCAAACAAAAAGTGAATTATGAACGCAACGATCGCGTATTCGCGCGAGTAAAGTAGTAGTAGGGACCATCAAACTGAACAATTTTATCCATCGCGAGAAAATAATCAGCTGTTCCATACAATTTGGGTCGAGTAGATATTCCAGTTTTGTATGGGACTGCCATTTTGCAATTACGATGTAAAAAATTGAATAAATAAATAAAAGAATTGACCACACCTTTCTGAGACACGCTGTAGGAACGAAAGAGGGCGTATGATACGCCCCGAAGCCCTATTTTTAAGAATTTCGTGCTAGAGATCTTTTTCCCCAAACATTTCTTAAAGTTAACATAAATAACTTAAAATGGACACTTTCAAGCAGTTTTCGGTTTATTTTTAAACCTCAGTCAAAACCTGCAGTCAAATATTTAACTCTTAAATAGTTGAACCAAAAAACAAAGCACAAGAATGCATAAAATTTAAACAAAATCTTAATATAATGATGTCGACATTTGATTTTGAATTCTATACAAATTTTAAAGGAATAATATATTGGGACCTACTTACCTAATTATTATTATTAATTAATATGCAATGATAGTGCATAATAATAGTGTACAAATATTGTAAGGTGTAATAGTACTCATGAAAATTAATAATTTCTTTGGGACCAACTTAACGACTTTTCTCTGGGAACAACTCTAACATTATGAAAAAAAAAATGTTTCTACATATACACATAAACTCATGCCGTCTTCCCATGGGGGTAGGCAGAATTACAGAACGCCACCTACTAAGATCCTTACATACTCCTTTCTATTTCATACATTTGTATGGAAAAGCTGTTTTTACCCGACTGCCCCAGAAGGAAGGTGGATGGATGTATGTATGTCTATTTCTTTGGCACGCTCTGTAGCCTAAACGGCTTGATGGATTTTAACATATGAGGTGTCGTTAGATTCGTCTTAATAGTGGGAGTGACATAGGTTGTATAATATTTATATATTGTATCTACAAATATAAAAAGGGAGGGAAAAGTTAATTTAAAAAAACGTGTTTGGTATCAAGCAAAAGCTAGTAATGAGTCAATTCCAAATATATATATATACATCTTAATAAAACTAAAAAGTTTGAAATAAAGCAAATTATTAAAAAAAACAAAAAACCCGACTGCAAAAACACATAAAAGAGTAAAACAAGTATTATCTTATATATAAAATTCTCGTGTCACAATGTTAGTTACCTTACTCCTCCGAAACGGCTTTACTGATTTTTACCAAATTTTATATGCATATTCAGTAGGTCTGAGAATCGGCTACTATCTATTTTTCATTTAAGTGATAAGGGTTGTCCACCCCAAACAAATAATTGGCAAAACAACGTTTGCCGGGGTCAGCTAGTTTTCTATAGAATTCTGGTATTTATAATGCTTGTTTTTCTTTTTTCAGTTGTGTTTTTGCAGTCAGGTTTTTTGTTTTTTTAAATATGTTGCTTTTTGCTGTATTTCAGACTTGTAAAACTTATTTATATTCATGCGTACTATGACTACAAAAAAAGTACACTGTTATTTTTAGATAGACATAAGTCGTAGCGCGAATTCTGTCAGTCACAGACAAAACTAAGAAATATTGCATCTCTTTCTAGCACATAACAAAGAGACCGTCACTGTTTCTCCATTGCTGTCTGTTAGAAAGAGATAACAATATACATGGTTTTTCAGTCATAGATGAACTAACACTGCCCATTTATTTAGTAAACTTAAAAGGAATTTGGATTGGCCATGATTTTTCATTACGAAAACATTATACGTACACTCAAGAGTGATCCGTTGAGACCAGTAGTGGTATTCTGTAAAAATCTCACCATGATAACTTAGGTGAAGTGAGTTGCCAATAGTGTCAATCCTTAGCAACTGACAGCTCACTCCACGCTCACTTCACCTAAGATAACACGGCGAGATGGTTACAGAATAGCACTACAGGTGAGTAAGGCAAATCCCCTCATCTCAACACCCTGTATATTTATTTGAATTTGAAATTTAATTTGTCCCACGACACCTCTAGATTATTTTCTTTTTAAGATTCACGTTTGCAGAAACTGGGGCCAGCATTTCTTTAAAACGTTTCAAATATTGAATTTATTAGGTATTTTTATTTAACTAATTTATTGATGAATATGTTTTGTGCGTGCAATCACTAATGAATAGATGGTTCACTCCGCAAAATAATTTCAATAAAACACGACTCTTGCTACGACACAATAAAGTGGAATTTAGATCGCACAGCGCTAATTACCTACAGTTATATTCACTTAGAAGTTGCCTCTCTTTCTATCGCGTAACTCTACTACGTAACACTCACTGAATTGGCCCGACAAGACGGGCCCGCCGCGTACTTGTAGCTTCATACAAAAAATGCGGGGTGAACCATCTGAATTCATCTGTGGTGCAATGTAAGATATGAATAACTTATGAATATTGAGTCGTGAAGCTATATCAAATTTAGCTGTGTTTAGAATACTGAGTAATCATCAATTTGTCTGCCAAGTGTGATGATCACAGAGCACGGAGACTCCTCGGCGACATTGTTGACACTTTCCATAAAAACCAAGCTTGTCACCGTTTATTCTCACAACGACACTTGACTGTGACGGACACTGGCATTGCTACCATCAGGGATTTTAATTATGATAACACAAAAAATCAAGTCGCAATTTTTCGCGAACTCACAGATTTAGTCGAGTCTGCTAGATCGAAGATCTTTCGTAAACTCTTTGATCTAGCTCTTGGACTATACTTAAAAATTGAACTCTTTGGTGCCGATTCCCTAGTTCACAAACTAAACGAAATTTAGTTCAGTGCATCTTTTTCTTTCTATTTCATTAAGAAAAGGACAGAAGATAAATTCTAGTTTAGTCCTGTCAAATTAATCAGCGCTTGACGTAAATTGACGTAATTTTAGTAGGCAAGTTTTTAATCACGTCTAAACTTGTATGGAGTAGTGACAGGCGCTGATTAATTTGACAGGACTAAACTAAAATTTATCTTCTGTCCTTTTCTTAATGAAATAGAAAGAAAAAGATGCACTGAACTTAAATTTAGTTTAGTTTGTGAACAAGGGAATCGGCACCAATATATCATCTTCTAAACTAAGACCCGACTAAATCTGCGACTTTGGGAGAAAACAGATCTTCGTTAGGTGCCCTAGATTTTGATATTCAATTGGGCCAAGCTGGGGAGATGCTCCCCAGATCGGCCACCTATATACCCTTATAACTTTTGAACCAGTGACCGACAAATTCTGATATCTGGCGATAAATTTCGATTAATTATCAACAATTTTTATAGTGAAACTTTTATTACATAGTCTCAAACTTTTTCGTCTGTGTGTTGCATGTCGCGTGACGTTCGGCCGCGGAGTAGGGATAAAGTGAAAAGTTTCACTTTTACCGTGGTTTCATAAAACCACACAATCCTTTTTTTTTTGGAATTCCTGATGGTGGCCTTGCCAGTGTCAGTCACACCACTTATGACGTATAGAAATGGCTTTGAATAGCGTCCGTGACAGAAGTTGTGCGCTCAAGAGTTTTATTAGTCCGCGCGCGACTGTTGTCACCGCTTGAAATATGTGAGACGGGAGAGGGCGCTATTGACAAAATTGGCAGACTGAGTTAGCTTTGTCTTTATTTACCTCCCCGTCTCACCGCTCATATACCTCAGGCAGTGACTAGCAATCGCGCACAGATTTTAGTACCGCCGCCTCTAGACGCTGCCGGCGCGATGATTTCGTGCTCAGTGGTGGTAATTAATATTTATATTCAGCAGTGAACAAAAACAATCGGGCAAAAACTACTATGTCTCGAGGTCCTGACAGCGCCATACATAATATAAATGGTCAAATTTTTTTGAAGTGAAAACTTCTTTAGTCGGGACTAAACCATTGATTTCGCAACACTGTGACGACACCAGCTTTTGACCATTAAAAAGACATCAACGAGTTGATTACCGCGGTGCGTGAAGTAAAAGACATGAATACCGCGGTGCCGATATTTTTTAAGTTTTCACTTCTGTCGGCACTCCCAGAGTGCCACTGTTTTTTTATTTTTGAAGAATTCTTGATAAGAGAAATGGATGTCACAGCTTTGCCCAGCAGTGGGATAATACAGAAAGTAGCCCAACTTTAATTTCAACTATAACACAACGCATAACATCACGCCAGAAATCTCCGAAGGGATAGGCAGAGGTATAGCCTATAGTACACCCAGATTTCGCCAGAAGCCCCATATAATAGGGGGCGAGCCTAATATAGTCTTTTAAAATTACAATAGGTCTGTTAATAAACGTTCGAGATCTAATTAACTTCTATAATAACTAAATTAAAATGTGTTTTAATGCCAAAAAAAAAGTTTAATTAATAATATACTTTTATACATTTGAAAGACTTAAAAAAACCAACTCGCCTGCAGTATCATCAAGGTTTTAATTTCAAGGGTAGGTAGGATTTTAAGTTTCTTTTAAAACTTGCAATGAGCTAGCGTGGTTATACCGTTATGCTGCGGCCGCATCTGCGTCTATCGTGACGAAGCTTCGCACAGTGATCCGATACACGCAGATGTGACCAACCATTATCGGTTATCATCGCGATAGTTCGGGCTGCGTAGCACTTATCGCCCGGGTGGCGCTACATAATGAGCGTGGCGCGTGGTCAGACTAGCGTTGGTCATTTCAACTGTTGTTTCCGGACTGCGAAGACGCTCTGTCGAAATAATGGAGAGCCATCTTGGATTATTGCACGATAATTAGCGCGATAACTTTTTAGCGAGCAAAACTTATGAAGACGCACGATAGACGCATATGTGACCCCCAGTCTTATATATTAAAATATCTCCAGTCACGCTGTTTTAAGCTAGATATGCCCAACATTGGGCAACAACAAGGCGATTAAAAAGTTTAAATACACCATGTTTTTTTTTTAAATTTAATTGGAAGAGCAACTTTTGGTCGTGAAAATACATCTTTACCGAGACATATTTGTAGAAACGAAATCATTTCATTTTAGTCTTTTATTTTATATTACTAGTTAATTACCGACGCAAATTCTTCTACCAATAAAAAAAAAAAACTTTCTACTGGAGCCGAGTGCAAGCGATTCAGCGTCACGGACCGACTGAAGCCGAGTATGCCCGATTCAGCGTCACGCAACGAAAGTCCGCCTAAAAAAAGTTTTCACTTATAAAACACTATATATAAGATTTTTTTTTAACTTAAAATCCCACCTACTCTCAAAAAGCGAGACTCCAAAATCAAATGTCGACTCAAATAGAAATTCTTAAGTAACAAAATCATAGCCTAAGTATTTTTTATTTTTTCTTCTAACGCGAGAAGCAACCTTCTTCGGATCATCGTAGTCCTCATCTTGTTCATATACAATATTGTTCTCGATCACCCAGTCTGCGGGCTCCTCCTTTATTGGTGGGTTGCTCGACAACCGTTTCTTTTTTTTCCGTCCCGAATCATCTTTAGACCGTTTTTTTGGTCGTTCATCGAGAACCAAATGCTGGTATTCCTCAACGATGTAGTTCTCTGGTTCATAACTCGTTGTTATTTCAACACCAACCGATGGATCTACGTCTGGTAAAATGTAGTAGTTTTCAAAGTCTCCTTGTAGGGTGATTTCGTTCATGTCTGCGGTGAAGTGTCTCTTCTTTTTTCCTGACGAGCAGTGTTTAATGTACGCATATTTTGGTTTTGTATCATCCGGTAAGATGTTGACAGTCCATTCCGGGTTTTCAGAAGTTGTTGCAGGGATTTCTTTGACCTCTTCCATAGTAATCTCTTGTTCTTCAGCTATCTCGTAGATGAAATTGTCAGAAATTGTGCTGTCGTCCATGATTTGTAGAACTTCAGTGTTTTGAGGTTCGGCTGTTGATGTTGATGACGTTTGCGGGATTATCTGTGGGTAGGGTAGTTTGATATTATGCTAACGTAGAAATTGCGTGTGGAATTTACCTATCTAACATTTTGGCAACCTCATGGTGTTATGTGGCTCTCAGCAATGACCGGACAATCCAGTTTTCATAAGTAGTATAAAAAGTTGATAAATAAACAAATAAGGACCACAAGTAAAGAAATATGGCATGTTTATGGTGTCCCACGTTGGGCGCCATTAAAAAAAAGATTCTTCTAAGTATCCTGACCCACTATTAATATACTGTGATTAGCAATCAGTCTTTCAGATGGTGATTACGGCGAAATATCTCTTAACTGGCAATTTAGTCGCTAGAGAATAGGGATTGAGCTGTGATATCATTAGTGTATCAATCACGAGCATAAATATAGATAGTGCAATCCACGAAGACGCGCCCCACTCCACTCCGCTCCGTACTAAAGTACAGCTTACAGTGCAGTAATCGCGGAGTGGTGCGCATCTTCGTGGATTGCACAATCTGTATATTACTATGAACAGCTCGGCAATAATATCTGACTTCATAATTTATCCATTAATATCTGTCGTCAAGATAACGGCAAATATATGTGCCTATTTGTGGAAGGCACATACAAGTGCCAGCACAAATATGTGACATCGAAGGACCACCGAAACTATCTGACGAGACAATATAGGATGCTGCATTGCCTTCAATACATGATCACATATCGTCGTTGCGCGTGCAAAAGTTGCTGTGTTATTTCGTGATTTTCGGTTTTTTATGCAGTTTAACTCTGGGTATTTTTTTAGAAAATCAGTTTTTTGACGTCTCCTGTAAAGTGTGTAAAAAACACATAGTGATTATGGAAAGCGCAGCGACAATATATTTGCCGTCAAAATGACGACAGATATTAAAGAATTAATCAAGAAATCAGATATTTTTGCCGAGCTGTACCCTAATTGCGTATTACAATACAATCACAATCTGTTTTGATTTGAAACAGATTGCTAATCCATTGCTTCATAAATTGGAAAAAAAAATCTGCTCAACAACGTAAATAATGCAATGAATATTGTTGAACTGTCAAAATGAAACAAATTAGGTATAATTGTTCACGAAAATAAGTTACGCAATTAGGGTACTGTTCGTAGTAATAATATCTATGCTTGAGAGTGTAGTTGCTGATAAGAAAAAAAAAAAAATTTAATTTAGCATAGATTTTTCTAAGTGTTTTGAATCTTTCATAGTTTGTACTCGGAAACAATTGGGGGAGGCCTGTCGACAGACAACTTGACCAAAGTGGTTGCAACTAAATTTATTATTTTTAGCTATGTAATTTTTTTGCTATGTAGCATGTAAGTTAAAAAGGTCAGCGAATAAAGGCTTTTATTATTTTTATATATATTTAAATATCTCGGGTCCCGGTCTTTTGGAAGGCGTACGAGGGGCCGAAGCCAACACGCAGAGGCTCCTGGTACGCTTTCCAAAATTATTATTATTATTATTTTAGTTTGTACTCGAGGTAGACTGTCTTAATTATTGTGTCGTGTCTCGTGGACTGTGCCTTTTTGTCTCGTGGACTATGTTTTGTGTCGTGTCTCGTGGACACTAATCCACATTTCTTTACTCGTTAAAGTCGCTGTAAAATCAATATCCAAGCTTGTATAAAAATTACAGTAGTACTTAGGGTATTTTACCTCAATAATCTGCCTCGGATCAGGCATCTTTGTGATCACTTGTTCGGACTGCGTGATAGAGGCTTCAGCCTTGTCGGTCTCCACCTTGACCACCCACAGTTGTTTACGCTGTAGATTCTTCATGGATCTGGTAACAATATTAAATACATAAGAAAATGCTTTACTTTGAAAGTAGTCTCAGACTGACCCTCAAATTCAGAACATTCCGGATATTAATTATAGAGTCTGGCCGTGCTGCAATGGAATAAATGGGTAACCCCAAAAAGTTTTATACATGGTATACTTTTACATCAGTCAGTTATGTCAGTTTCGGGGTTGTAAGTAGATCTAATGATTTTGATATTTTGCCTTTTGATATTTGCATAATAGATTATATGTAATAGACTATGTCGTTCCTATGCTCCACCTCCATACGATGACAAAACTGTATCAAATTCACACTGCATCGTGCTAATCTGACTATTCTTTACCAGGAATATATCAGAATTATAAACAAAATAACCTATCAAAAACAAAGTATCAAATTCTTTTTTCGTAGGACAGATGGTGTTGCCGTCTAAAGATTTTCAAATTCCATCGTTTTTTTACTTACGCAGACTTAGCGTGGCCAGATTCTACCCACACAATCCACGAGATCTGTGGTGGCCCAGTGGTAACAAGTCTGACTTACGAGTTGTAGGTCGTGGGCTCGAACCCAGCTTACTTTGAATAAATAATTTCATCACCACTGCTCTTAAAAATGGCGAAGGAAAACATCGTGAGGAAACCGACATGTCCTAGAACCAAAAATTCAAACACATGTGACATCCACCAACCCGCACTGAGCCCGCGTGGTGGATTAGGGTCCACTCCCTCTCGAAGAGAGGAGGCCTGTGTCCCAGCAGTGGGAACATTATAGGCTGATTATGAGTGTTGTATTATGTAATCAAAGTCGCATCGATGTCTTGGTCAACGTCGATTCTGTTTTTATTTTTTAGGTAGAGCATCTCGTAGTTGACCTCTGAGATCATGACTACTTAACCGGGCTTTCCTGTGAGTGCCTTAAGCTACTACACTTAAAACCTCCAGCAAGTGCTTATTCAACCATGCTAATTAAAACTAGGTGAACGCTCGCTAAGGGCACCCCCTGTGGCGTACGAACCTCGGCTTAGGGCGTCAACCGGAGGGAGGACATCAAAGTTGGGACGGGCTGGGTCGATTCTATGTAAGACTGGATTCAGTATGGTCAATAATCGCGGCTTTTAAATTACAGAAGTTAATCTAAGCCAATACCATGCCAATTGCGATTTTTATCAGCAACCAATATTAGTTACTAACGGAGGAAAACATCTTGAACAAGAAAGCCCTTTTGTGAATTAAATAAATTGAATTTTGAACATTTTAATTATATCTACTAAAATTACTTTTTTATTGTATTTTGTTTGACAGTTTAATTGTATTTTGACATAGGAATTTTATTTTAACATTTGAATAGTATTTTGAAATTTTGATCTTATTTTGACGATTATGTATTTATTAATTGCATTTTGACTGAATTAATCGAATCTTGGGCAGAATGTATGGCTCAAATGTAACTCTTCACGACCTTATTTGTATTACTGCATTCTAGCAAATAAATAATTTGATTTGATTTGTACCTGGCTATGAAATAAAAATGGAGTTGTTGTTTTCTTTAAAACCACATTCGTGGTGTACAATTCGCTCTATTTATCATAGTTTTAGATTTCGTCTTAAGAACGCAGCGACGCATGAATTGTCCATACAAACGTAATACCTAAATCATTTGCAATTTGGGCATATTTCCACCATATTATGTTGTTATTCGGATTTAGACAGTGTTTATCTAGGCTCCTACATCTTATTTTTTCCAAAAAACTTTTCTAAAATGAAGTTTAAGCGAATTTAATTTCGCACATTTTTACAGCTTAAATAACATGTGTTAATAATATTGTTTTTTCTGTATTATAAACAACAATATTTATAATATTGTTTCTGCAGAAGCATAGCTTATATTATCAAGTTACAAATTTTAGAAAAAATAAGGAAAAATATTAAGTTTTCATTCATTATTTTTGGTATTACGGAACACATCCAAATTTATTATAAATTTTCGAAAGCTAGTAGTGCTATCGCGTCAAGCAATAATTGTCAATGTGTGCGTGGTAGTATTGCTCACTGTAGGTGTATATCGCTCCGACAGGCACTCACACTAGCGCAACGTGCTTGGAATTGAATTTTGCAAACATCTCGATTTGTAGTTGCGAGTCGTGTTCGCAGGCCTCTAAAGTTGCCTCTCAAAAAATGCTGCTGGAGACATCTTCTGTAGTGTCTCTCTGCTTACACCTCTGGAAAAAAGCGAGAAATAGTTAAATACTTACAGATATCCCAGAGTATCCACCAGCTGTCGCACATTGAGTCTGGAAACACTTTCCTGCGTCTCCTTCACCGGCTCTACACTGTAATTGTGCTCCATACGAATTATTTCAGCCACTGCGGACAAAAAGATAAGCATTGTTGTATAAAAGATACATGTTGTTAATTATAAATTATTTTTGGAAGCTTAAATAATATAATGCGTGTATTCCCTGACAATTTATTAGAAGTCTCGATTATAAGTATAATTTAATTACAAGTTAGAAATCAAATATTACATTTTATAATAATATTAATCTCATCTCCTCATACCTAAATTTTACAGAATCCAAACCTGTCTATATAAAATAAAATGATACAAAACCTATTTCAATATAAGGTTGCTTGCATTCAATATTATGGGTATATATCATGTTGCAAAACCCCACAAAGTTTTTTTGGCGCCTAACTCACATTGACAAAAAAACAATATGGCGGCGAAATTTTGGACATGCGCCAAAAGACCCTTGTACAACTTTTTCAAATAACCGCAAATACATGGTCGACAGGCCGCATATTAGTGGCTCGACAGGCCGCATATTAGAGACTCAACAGGCCGCAGGGAGATCGTCTCATTTGGCTGTAAAACCAACGCAGAGTATCGCTGACAAATTTGACTGTACGCTCCTACCGATTTTAAATATCTTTTATTTCTAACTAATTTGGTTCGTTATAAAAACTAAAATTAATATTTCTGTCTGTAACAAATGGCAGTACCTTTGGGGACTCCTCCTATGAACTTTTCGAATAGACTCTGATAGGACGGTCCCCTGCCAGCGCCTGCAATAAGGCAGAAATGTCACAATCTAACTATTGTGCTGTGCAGCGATACTCAATGTTTCTAAACGCTGCATTTTTTAATAATAAAGAGCCAATGAAATTATAGTATTTCTATGTTCTTAATGTTCCTCGGGAAAATCAGGAATCATCGCATTTCCGAATACAAACGAATGCTAATTTCCATGTCCATCAATTATTATATTAATCTTGTATAATAATTTGAATTCAGAACTAAGTACTTTATTGTTGTTTTGATTTTCGTGTGAACTATATAGAGCTGTAAAACCATTTTCCTATCTGTCGTGTCTGCGACTTTAGCAGCTTTGCTACCATTTTTAAAATAAATTACATTAAGTTAAAAGAGTATTAACAACTTTATGTACTTCCAAGTCGATTGAGAGCGTCCGGTCTGCACCAAGCGCAAAGGGCAACTGATAGAAATCCGACGACTGACGAAATACGAGGTTTGCCGAGGGACATTAAGAACATATTTGAACAGTACATATTTATTTATTTGGATCTCCACAGAGGCTTTATATTTTAAAGTTCGTTTTTTATCTGTTTTCCTACAATTAATACTATTAATAAACATTTCCTCCTTCCTCTTCGCGGTATAAAGGCGTCACGTTTTATTAGTACTACTAGGTGCTGCACGCGGCTTCGCCCGCGCCGTTAATTTATTTTCTAAAATTAAAATAGCTTAGTTAATCTTTATACCATCAGCTATCTGCCAGTGACAGTCCCGTCAAAATCGGTCCAGCCGTTTCGAAGATTAGTCGGAACAAACACAGACAGAAAAAAAAAACATCATTTGTAACCTCCATACTTCCTATTTGTCAACGCTGCACTTGGGATGATGACGGATGATGACATAAAACAAAAATTACGTTCCCATGACAACATCACGTTGTCATGGGAACGTAGTTACATGGTAAGCGGAGTGGGGGGTGTTAGGTTTTTTTCGTTACGGAATTTCTTGATTCGGTCGCCGCGCTCAAAGCCCGCGATAAAAGCTATGCAATAGCTTAAAAAAATATAAGTACCGTTTCATATGCTGCATTTAGTAAAAAGCTGTTGTTATTTTGACATTAAAAACAGAACTACAATTTTATTTATTTGTATTGTAATAAATAAATAAAACAATCATTTAGTTCTAAATCATCATTTTTATCTATATACATATAAAAATTATGAGTTAGAACTAAATGATTGCAATAAACGAATTATTTAATGAAATAGAAAAACTACTTGCATTTTGTTATACAAGCAGGACGCATACCCTACCTACATAATAAAAGGTTTTTTTTTTTTAAATCAAAACTATACTGATTAGAATACTTTTATAATTCTGAACTTTTGACTTACCTACTTGAACGAAAAAAACACGAGTTCTAAGAACGCGCTCACCAGGCCGCATATAAGTACAGTTGGGCCGCATGCGACCCGCTGAATGTTGAGTATCGCTGCTTAGCTCAACAACATAGATCTTCAGTAAAATCCTAATTTCTATTTACATTACTAATAATAATATATTTTTTTATTTCAGATCTAATTACAAGATCCATGTTGTTAGTTAGGTTTTAACCTAATGTTCGTAAAACACACACACGCAACCCTTCTCACACAGACACAACTACACACTCAGACACACCTACACACACAAACACACCTCCCCTTCTCACACAGGCACCTACACACACACACACCCCCTCACACACACTTATAGCCTGATATGCCTAAATCAATCGATTCCAATATATGTTGGTCTATTAAATGACTTCTTCATGAAATCATGATATTTGAGACAAATTCTAACTTGAATAGAAAATGTATTATGATTCTAAGTCTGTAAATACATAATTATTTGTTATGGTTGCGAATCATATTTTGAACAAGATACAACCTGACACCGACCTGCAAATTGCAAAAACGTAAGAAAATTTCAATTCTGCGTGCTAGCCTTGCGGATTCACCGTAAGACGTTTTTGAAAGTAGATTCAGGAAGGCAGTGTGAGCCAACGCCCGCTACTAAAATTGATCGTATATTTTTATCATAGTAAAAACAACTTACTTTTCTTATCATTCGGCGACTGTATGACTGGAGCTGGTTTCTCCTGATGAGTGAGGAGTTCGGGCAGCATGGGCGAGTCGATCCACAGCCCTTGGTTGTCCAACTCAAAGTGGTAACTGGCAGACAAAAATAGTACATTTATTTTCTAGTAGAATGAGTTTAAGGTGTTAAAATACTGGTATTCAACTGCACCCGGTTGAGGATCTCGTGGCTCAGTAATAACAGCCGCACTGGTCGATCCATCAGGTTAAGCTACGCTTGCCGGGGTTGGTCCGTGGATGGGTGACCATCTTTAGATACCGAGACTCCTCCGTGCCTCGGAAAGCACGTTAAGCCATTGGTCCCGGCTGTCATTCGTGGATCTTTGACAGTCGTTACGGGTCGTCAAAAACCCGAAAGTCTGACAACCAGTCTTACTAAGGGAATGAGCATAATACTGGTATTCAACTGCATCCGGTTGAGGAGCTCGTGGCAAAGTAATAACAGCCGCACTGGTATCAACCGTGGATGGGTGACCATTTCTACATACCGAGACTCCTCCGTGCCTCGGAAAGCACGTTAAACCGTTGGTCCAGGCTGTCATTCGCGGATCTTTGACAGTCGTTACGGGTCGTCAGAAGCCCGAAAGTCTGTCAACCAGTCTTACCAAGGGGTATCGTATTACCTAGTTACTGGGTTGTGGAGGTCAGATAGGCAGTTGCTCCATGTAAAATATTGGTATTCAGCTGCATCTGGTTACACTGGAAGTCGACCCCAACGTAGTTGGGAAAAGGCTAGACAGATGATCAGGAGTGGCCAGTTTGAAATTACTTTTTACAGTTTGTTGGTTTGTCAAGACGCAAAATGTCTACTGCTGGAAATGAGCCTTCAAATGACTTTTACTGAATGGAACCCAGGACCTCATACTCTGCAGTAGCGCTTGCTAGCGGTCGCCTTGCTTACGGCGCATTGGCGACTAGCGATCGCCTTGCTTACGGCGCGTTGGCGACTAGCGGTCCCCTTGCTTACGGCGCGTTGGCGACTAGCGGTCGCCTTGCTTACGGCGCGTTGGCGACTAGCGGTCGCCTTGCTTACGGCGCGTTGGCGACTAGCGATCGCCTTGCTTACGGCGCGTTGGCGACTAGCGGTCGCCTTGCTGACGGTGCGTTTGCGACTAGCGGTTCCCTTGCTTACGGCGCGTTGGCGCCTAGCGGTTCCCTTGCTAACGGCGCGTTAGCGACTAGCGGTCGCCTTGCTGACTGCGCGTTGGCGACTAGCGGTCGCCTTGCTTACGGCGCGTTGGCGACTAGCGGTCGCCTTGCTTACGGCACGTTGGCGACTAGATTTTTAGAGGCGGTGCCGGGGCGTTATTGATCTGGAGCGGTTCTGTTATAATGGGCGATGTCCTTTACGAGGCAGTCTTATTTAATTTGACCCTGTATGGCTGCCTAAAACTGTACTATAACCCAAGTAAAGTTGATGAATATCACTTACCCGCACAGCTGAAGGCTGACATGTCTCCAGAGACACTCGCTCTCCTCGTGCATAGCACCCTCGATCCAGTCCTGGCGTTTGATTTCATTGTCAGTCGATATATTTGCACTGTTGACAAAAAATATACATTTTATTAGAACCAATTTGAAAAGGACTAAATATCTTCATCGTTCTTTTTTTTTTTGACCCTGGCACCATCCCTATTATGGCGTTATCTAAGTCTAATGTATATGTATATAGGGCCAATCTCTCAACATATTTTTTATGACACATAACTTTTATATCTTAGCAGACAGTGTTCAGGGCCTTATAGACCTCTTTTGAGAGCAATGGTGGCCTATTGGCAACAGCCCCGACATTCGAATTGTAGGTCGTGGATTCGAATCCAAGCAGGCACTTTACTTTGTGTAAATTATTTCATCACCACTGCTCTCAAAACGGTGAAGAAAAATATCGTGAGGAAACCGGTATGTCCTAGAACCAAAAATTCGAAGACATGTGACATCTACCAACCAGCACTGAGCCCGCGTGGTAGATTACAGCTAGTGATGTGCTGGATACCCGTATCCGTATCCGCGGATATCCGAGGGAGAAAAAAGATCTGTATCCGTATCCGTTACTTTTTGGAGGATCATGAACGGATCTTTTATATTAATACATTTAATTACGTATATGAAATTTTAAAGATATGTAACAATGAAAAACTTCAATCCAAATTAGTTTTTTTTTTTTTTTTTTTCATATTTATAATAACTGTAGAGTACCAGTAAATTAAGTTATAAGGTAGTAATTAAACTATCTTTGTAGTGAGATCAAACCTCTAATATTTGTGCTATGCTAATTGAAATAATTATGTGAGTTAACACATCAATCAAAACTATGTTGTTTTCAAGAACTTAAAAAAAAAATATGTCATATTTAAATATTGAGTAATGGTAAATTGTATTTCAAAAAGAGTAATTTGGCAGCTTTGTACCCCAAAGTCAGTTACCATGAGGATCATAAATAATTCCTGCTGAACCTGAAGAAAGTTGAGATCCGTATTCGCGGATCTAGACCCTTATGATCCGTATCCGCGGATCACATTTTTTAACGATCCGGCACATCACTAATTACAGCCCACTCCCTCTCGAAGAGAGGCCTCTGTCCCAGCAGTGGGAACATTATAGGCTGATTATGCTAGACCTCCTTTAGACAAGTTCCCATTCACTTATCAGTTTCATACAAATTGCCTATCTTGACACTGATTGCTCTTACACTACCAACATTTTGAACTTAACTCACAATAATATAGTGCCAATAATTAATAAATGTCAACCAACAATAGAATGCTTTAAACAAATACGGTAATCACTGTTGAACATATGTGCTGGTAATAATTTATAACAATTTATGTTATAATGATAAGTGATAACGTATCACATACCACCTAGGTAGATATATTAGTTAAAGCTGTTGTACAATTGTTTCTAAACCCTTTTGCATGCAATGAGTGGCTTTCCTACTTTTTTTTATTTAAAAAAGATTTATTTATCGCCTCGTTGGTCTAGTGGTCGCAAGCGCTACTGCTGAGCATGAGGTCCTGGGTTCGATTCCCGGGTCGGGCAAGTGTTATTGGGTTTTTCTATCGGGAATTTCTCAGTAGCAGCCCGGAGTCTGGATTTGTGCCCGGTTGATGGCAATAGGCTCGCCTCCTATTACATGGGACTTAAAACATCACGCCTTGTTTCCCCGAAGGGTTGGGCAGAGGTGTCCCTGTAGCAGGTACACCCACATTTCGCCAGTTATGTTTAAGTCCCATGTAATAGGGGGCGAGCCTATTGCAGACAGACAATTTTTTTCAAATATTGTGTTTTTGTTCTAACTACCGTATAAATTATACTTTTAGATGCATTTAATAAAAAGTTGTTATTTTGACATTACAAACAGACACTTCAATTAATTATTTGTACACTATACATTTGTATTTCGTGTGAAAGGTCAATAAAAAACTTTTCCCAAGCATTTGGGATCTTGTTAATTATTGACAGCTGTTTTTTTTTACTTTTTGTCATGATATAGGTAGTGCGATCCATAAAGACGCGCCCCACTCCGCTCCGCTCGTACTAAAGTACAGCTTACAGGACAGTAATCGCGGAGTGGGGCGCGTCTTCGTGGACGGCACTATCTGTAGGTAGGAGAAAAGACAGCACTCTGAAATGACGCGCCCTACTGCCGCTTTACCGCATTACCTGGTGCGTAAAACTCACTTACTCACTCACTTGGTATGTCCTCGTGTGATAGTAGTATGTTATAGTTAGGTATCTATATTATTTCGGGGGTTCGAAGAAAACCGATAGGGAAATCGTGGCCCCCTGGCAACACGGCAACTGAAGGAACACGGGTGGGTTTTAGTCAGTAAGAGTCTGACACGCCCTCCCGCTCCGCCCAGAGCGGGAGAAGTTATTTGATGATTTCCCACCCAAATAAAAAAAAAAAAAAGTTATCTATATTATTTATGCACGTACGGTGATGCCTGCGAAATATGTTTTATGTTATTTAATAATATAATTTTTAACCGACTTCCAAAAGGAGGAGGTTCTCAATTCGATTGTATGTTTTTTTTTTTGTATGTTTGTTACGCGATTACACCGCCAATTATGAATTGATTTTGATGATTCTTTTTTTGTTTGGTAGATCATACTTCAGAGGTGGTCCCATATAAATTTTATTAACTTTGCTTGGGTAGTTTTTGAGTTAGCTTCAATAATACGTATTTTTTCGTCACTTAGTATGTGGATGATATGATAACTTCCTGTCACTGTTATTTACATAGCAGGTATTGGTATTCGAATTTGTGTGGGGTAGGTGTTTTTTATTCTGTTGTTTTTTTTATTTTGTTACCTACCTATTTAACAGTCTACCTATTTAACAGACAGTAATCACTAAACCTGACTTCATTTCCGTACATCTTTTTTCGGATGACCACTGAAAATGCTGAGTGGAAGCCTTCTTGTCACAGTCATGACGTGCAGCTGCCGACTAATTATTTCTGTTTTATGCTCGTGATTTATTATGTACTTTTTATTGTTTTCTGATTATTCTTGTCTTTAATGTCTGCACGTGTTTCTGTGACAAATAAACCTTTTTTTCTTTCTTTCTAAAATGCGATAATTTATTTATTTATTTATTAAAACTTTATGCACAAGTAAAAATACTGTACAAAGGCGGACTTAATGCATAAAGGCATTTTCTACCAGTCAACCTTAGGGTGATGCAGAGACAAAATATGGCAGGTGCAACATAAATGACAGATAACTTGAAAATTTATACATACTAATAAATAAATACATACTAATAAATAAATACATACATATAAACCGAATAAACTTTGTCAGGAGAAATAACGATAGGTAGAGGAGAAAACAAATCCAGCAAATCAGCGCTGCAAAGATTTTGCCAACTTTTCACGAATATGTTCACGTGCTTTCACTTTGAAAGATAACCGACTGGTTGCCATCCTGATGTTCAGAGGGAGCGCATTCCAAATACCGCCTGGACAAAGAAAGAAGAGTGAATAAAACCGGAGCGGTGAGAAGGACAACGTAGAAGACGATTGTTGGTAGAACGAAGATTTTTACTATGGGCAGAGCATAGGTATTGAATATGGGAAGTGAGGTAAGAAGGAGAAGTGGGTTTGTCGAGTATTGAATACAACATAGACAGAGCCCTCAACTCTCTAGTGATAATCTAGTGGGGCGCGTCGTTTCAAAGTGGACAATGTATAACATGGTTTCCTTAAATAAATAGTAAGACAGTGCTATCTTTTCTAAAGGGAATGTTTTCACCAATTCGTACCAAGTATGTGGGATATGTCAATAATAAAAACAAGTGATTGTAACATTGTCTGTTACGGTTTATTTGTTAAATAGTGGATGTTAACAAGTTTTATCCGTAATCAGGTGCAAGTGAAAACTTCTTTAGGCGCGTTGGGCATTTTTGAGATGGGAAAAACAATTGAACTCGCGACACTGTTACCGTTACCGACACACCTCATTAAAAGTATTTCCTGCACAATAAAATTGTTCAAGTTTTCACTTCTGTCGGCACTCTCGGAGTGCCACTGTTTTACAGGTTGTCCATTCGGAAATGATGCGCCCTACTGCCGCTTTACCGTGTGCGTAAAATGCGGTATTAGGTAGTGATGTGGCGGATATCCGAGAGAGAAAAAAGATCTGTATCCGTATCCATTACTTTTTGGCGGATCTTGAACGGATCTTTTTAACCGACTTCAAAACAGGAGGAGGTTCTCAATTCGTTTATATTTTTTTTTTATGTTTGTTACTTCAGAACTTTCGACTGGGTGAACCGATTTTGATGTTTTCTTTTTTTTTATTTGAAAGCTGGTGCTTCCCGTGTGGTCCCATTTCAATTTGGTCCAGTTCTGACAATGGGCATCCATGAGAAAACCATATAAGTCTTAAATTTGCAATAAGTATGTGCGCGACAAATGAACGAATAACTTTATATCACGCCAACCGATTTCGATGATTCTTTAACCGAGTACCACAACTAAAAAGCGAAAAATAACTTACTTAACTTTTCGTATACGTAATGAAATGTATTAATATAAAAACTTTTTACAAAAAAAAAAACAACCGACTTCCAAAAAAAAAACACTACATAGTGAAAAATAACTTTCATTTCGGAAGTCGGTGGCAAAAAACGAAAATTCAAAACCAAAGACACCGACTTCCGAAATGAAAATTATTTTTCACTTTGTAGTGTTTTTTTTTGGAAGTCGGTTGTTTTTTTTTTTGTAAAAAGTTAAAACTACAGATTAGGATTAGATACAGATCTTTTTTCTCCCTCGGATATCCGCGGATACGGATATCTGGCACATCACTAGTATTGGGGCGCGACATTACATAGTCGACAAGCTATACAAGACATCTTAATTATTTCTTGAAGTACCATTTTAGAAATCATTGCTGCAACAATGTTGATATCTATAATATTCATAGATTTCAGTATGATATTAAATATTCAGTGCTAGCTAATGATAGAAAGTGGCCTTATTTACCTTCTAAACTTGAAAACATCCTTTCATAACTAAGTTTTCTAACAAGCGTACACAATTTACTTTACAGAACTTAAGTATTGAACCCAGTACCTCAAATTCTACAGCTATACTTGCCATAACTAAACCTAAGATTGATTTCAATATCATGTGCTATTATCTATGGCAGGGTTTCTCAAAGTGGGGTACGCGAACCTCTAGGGGTTCGCCATTCGACGGTAGGGGGTTCGCGAAAAGATTTTGGCTGCATTACAAAGTGTACCTACTCTGTGGGTGGTAGTACCTTATTTTCTTCAACATACTATTTTATTATTATTTTTATCTTGGGATTAAGGGTCTGCTATCATCTAGAAACTTTAATGGGGGTACGTGGCGCCATAAGTTTGAGAAACCCTGATCTATGGTATTAAGATGGGTAAGACTGCTAAACTTTACTAAGTAACAATATGTAAGATGACTTAAGAAGTGCTATTACAGCGTAGATGAATTTTTAAATGATATTTTGCTTGTATAGATTTCTGATTGTGCTTATTGATTTTATTTTTCTGTCTGTCTTGCTCCAATTAAATTTTGACATTGTGATTACGAATTGAATTTAGACTTTAATATTGTAATTATGAATGAAAAATAAATTTTGACATTGTAATTTCTATTTAATTTAAATTTTCACATTACAATTTGTTTTTATTTTATTGTTTTAATATTACAACTAATTTTGTACGCCATACATGGCAAAACATGTAGCCACCTCATACTAATTATAAGACCTTTATGTACCTACCCATGTTTTACAAAATAAATATTATCTTATCTTATCTTAGCAGATTTTAAAGACAACAAAATAACTACTATACAAGTTTTTCTTTTGCTCCAAGTAAAATGCTGGTATTTATTCAGCTGCATCTGGTTAGACTGGAAGCTGACCCCAACACATTTCGGAAAAGGCTAGGCAGATGATGATAGGTACCTTTTCCAAGCCCCTATAAAATGGGACTTAAATATCATATTATCATAATCAGCCTATAACGTTCCCACTGCTGGGACACAGGCCTTCTCTCTGTGCGAGGGAGTGGGCCGTAATCCACCACGCGGGCCCATTGCGGGTTGGTGGATGTCACATGTCTTCGAATTTTTGGTTCAGGACATGCCGGTTTCCGCACGATGTTTTCCTTCACCGTTTTGAGAGCAGTGGTGATGAGATTAAATACACAAAGTAAAGCGCCTGCCTGGGTTTGAACCAATGACCTACAACTCGTAAGTTAACCGTTACCAATGGGACACCACTTAAAACATAATAGCGTAAATAAAATATGGATATTCTATACATACTTTCTGTTTTAAGACATAATTATCTTTTTGTTTCTCTACATATTTTATTGTGCGTGATTTTTTTAACCTAAATGAACAACTTTTACTTTGGGAACAAACCTGAAATCGCGAAAAGAAATCAGCTGTTCCCTACATTTTGATGAGTTATGCGAACATAAATATAGGGAACAGCTTTTTTTTTTGTCAGTCTGCGGCTTAGCTAAGAGTAGGCATGGGCAAAAAATATCGATATTTTTCCATTCAATTATCGATATATATCGTCAATATTTTTAATCGCGATATATCGATATTCGATATTTATTTTAGAGTATCGAATTCGTATCAATTTCGATTTTTTTTAACGCAAACTTTGTTTTGTGTTAACTAACCTCTTTGACAGGCGAGCACATCAAACAGAGGGTGCTCCTAATGTGCTTAACTGATGACTATTGGTTTGATTAAATTGTGTATAATTGTTTAGACTCGAGCATTAATAAAAAATACTATTTTCTTCTATTTTCGTCTATTCTTTTTTACGAAGTTTGAATGCTTTGAGAATTTATGTATGAATAATCATGCAAAAACTGACGATATATCGATATTTTTCACTCGATAATTATCGATACTGTTTAAAAAATATCGATACGATAAATATCGATATTTTTTTTTCACTTGCCCATCCCTAGCTCAGAGACTGTTAGTACTAGAAAGCTGTAATTTGGCATGAGTATACATATTAATTACGCTGACAAAGTGGTAAAATAAAATCATGAAAACAATTTTATTTTAGAGTACCTCCCCTATACGTAAAGAGAGTATGTTTTTTTTCTCATCTGTACCATGGTTTGGGGTTTCGTTGGAAAGGTTATTCAGACATATTGTGAGTTTTTAAAACCATTTATGGATTCAGGGATCTGTTTGCGAAATATTAATCTTCAAAGTGCTAATTGTTTTTAGAGCCAAGTGTCCCTACCCCCTGCCAGCTAGATGGTTGGTTCTGGATATGTGGAAAAATTCACAGCAGTAGTATATATAAAAAAATTAAAAGGAAAACTATCACAGCTAAGTAGGCTCTACAAGTTAACGAGTAATAATCAACCAACTTACATTTGCAATTGAAAAAACATCATGTTCCCATACATTCCGTATGGGAGAATGTGTTTTTTTCAACCTTCACTGTTAAGTTTGTTCTTGGGATACATTCATCCCATTTAAACTCTTCATTGTGCGTGGTCCTACACGCACTTGGTCAGATTTTTTTAATTAGAATCATAAGGTTTTTTTTTTTTAATTGCCCTTTTCTATTTGGGATAATATTATAACCTCTGTGTGTGTAGTAATTTCAGTTCATGTTGATATTAAAATATTAAAGTTCTAATCACAGCGGTTACTGATAAGGTTAACAAAATGTAGCTGATAGGCATTCTGCCAACCGCCAGACTTAGTTTTTGAATGGTAAAAAAAACCTACACTAAAGACATGATATTCCTTAAGTTACATTACTTTTAAGGTTAAATTAGGATATCAAATGAAGCGTATTTGATATTGTATTCGAGATTGTGATCACAAAGATGCCTTTGTACGAATGTAGAACTACAGTAAAGTTATTATGCATGATTTATCCCCTCCAAAGGGTAATAATTATCATTACTGATTGAAAATTAGATTTATACGGGTATCAACAATAATGTTTATAACCAATATTAATGAGGTTTTCACCATGTAAATGATGAAATATGTGTTGTATGAGCTTTTTAAGGGCAAAATAAGAATTGTAATGGAAAAATACTGTATCAAAACTACATAATGCTAATTATGTTTACAATCATTTTACCACTTCAATTTTTTCGAGGTCACACGAACAAACCATAGACACTATCTTGGTGGCACAAAAGATAAAAATAAATCTTATATTCGAGAAATAATATCATAATAACAAACTCACTTGTAGAAGGAGAAGCTGCAGACTACATCGTACTCTAAATTGCAGCCTTCGACAACACACTTTAGAGCACTCATTATGGAATGGAAGCGCGCAACCAAAAATGGACACCTCACGATCACATCATAGTATTAAAAGTAAAACAGCGAAATAATAACATTTAGCGCCCAAACCAACTTTCAAACAAACTAATTTGATGGATCTTTAGAAAATTATCAATCAAATGTCGAAATTGACGTGCTGTCACGAAAAGTCGAAAATTTTAACAAATGCGTCAAACGCGTGCCATGAAATGGTGATGTAATTGCGCGGCAAAACTTACTGGCAACACTGGAAGCATCGATTCATCGATTCAGAATTGATATTTTTAATTGATTTATTGGCGATACTTAATCGAAATTTTGTTAATAATATTTTCATTATAATAATATTAATATTCTTTTGCTAACAATCCTGAAATGGGTGACAAGCAACCATTGTAGTGATTTCTCAAAGTAGATTCTAGAAAACAAAAGATAAATAGCAAAAATTATTTATTACAATGCGCCCACAACAAATTTTTAAATGCATAAATAAGCCTTGATCCATTACAATATAGTTAGAGACTGAAATTTCATAAAACAATGCTACAATACCTTCAAGTAATGTAGTATTTTATTCAAAAAAGAAATGATTCAACACTCACTTTAAATTCAGTTTAAATTTTTAAGTATTCAGATAGCTTTATAAATCGTATATAATGCTTGAAGAATTGAATGCAAAATATATATTTTTTAAACAAATCGATTTCAATATTTTTAGAACGATTTTAGATTTTTAATGTTACCTGTTACAATTATTCACCATAAGCAACATGATTTACTCTTCATTCCAATCTGGTCTATGGGATGCTATGTTGAAAGAGGAAAAAAAGAAAATGAATAAAATTTACATTATTTAATTTAATTTAAGTAATTTCAGTAGAAACAAAAATAATATTTAAGAATATTAAAAGTGATCGAATATTAATATAGTCATTATATCCGAAAATGAGGTCACCATCGACAATTTTCGCAGGCTACCGGATGTTACGTTACTCCTAGTTCATTGATCGACGGTCTATTGATTGCTTCTTTTTCAGGATTTTCATGTTGTAACAAAAATGTAGACAAAAAGATTTTTCATCTTATTTTGTCAAAATGACACTGATTCTGCATGTCACATGTCAATGATGCCGTCATCCGTGACATTATTTTGTCACTTTATTTGACTTTAATATGTCATTGATTGAAGACATCTCGAAGTCTGTCGAAGTCAAAACAAAGCCGAGTTCGCTTTGATATGCGCACAAGTTGCGCAATACTTCTAATTATAGAACTATTTGAATAGAATCGACGATCTTTATTATTGTAGGGATTTATATTTATTCATTTCATTTATTTATTCATTAACAATTAACATTGTGTTGAACATTACATATTATAAAATTATCATATTATGCAGAAATAATACATTTAAAGCCTAATTAAAATTGAAGTGAAAAGTTAGTTCAAAAGTCAAATTAATTTAAAATATGACTCTATTACTTATCTATCAGATCTAAGATGAGAATTATAGTAAGTAGTCTAAAGGATAAACCTACTTACTTTTTAACTGTTAAAAAAGAAAGAGGTTACTTTAAAAACTTGGTTAAAATCAGCGTGCAATTAAATTAACTTCAGCTACTTAAAGACTTGTTTCATTTATCTAACATTTCATTTGGATCTCATTATTGACCCCACCTTGTCGGCTGAAGAATGCAGTTGATTCTAATAGGTAAAACAATAGAATAGTTATGTAGGTCTTTTGCAGTAATCTTGGTCCTTTGAGTAAATTAGTTATGTAAATTATGCAGAATATAAGTGCTTACAGTTCAACTTTAGTCTTTTTTTTTCTTCAAAAGGCGCCCGGGCTTTGGGTTTAAGACCGGGGAGTGTCGGATTTTTACCTCACTCAAAACTACCCCGGTGGTCGCCATCTGCACATGGAAGGGGACACGTTACCTCTCAAAACACCAATCTGAAACCCCCTCTATGGAACGCCTGTTAGGGCACATTCCTGGGGAGAATAAAAAAGGGGGGCGGAACTAGAGTTGCCAACCGTAATACTATATATAGTATTGTACTATATTTCGAGTCTGCGTACTATATACTGTTGAATAAATATATATCTAGTGCGCAAAAATACAATATTTTCAACACCGAAAACTAACAAAAAAATTTTTCATTTAAAAAAAAAAACGCTGCTCTGTTACTCTGAAATAACAACAGCAAATTAAATCTTTGTAAAAGTAAAAGAATGTAGTGAGTTTGCTGACAAAACTTCAGGCCAAAAATGGCAGCATATTAAAAAAAATACTTAAGTACTGAAAATAATTTATCATGTTAATCCCGCCACTTCGGCATTCACAGAAAGGATATTTTCGGTTATAAATTCGAAATGGCGAGAAGAAAGAAATGGAAGAGTATCTCATTAATAAAAAATGTGCTTTTGATTTACATTCATTTAAACATTTTCAGCTCCTGCAATTCTTGTAAGCTAGAATCTACAGAGGAGACAACTAGAAATACGTCCAGACAAAGCTCGACGAGACCCGTACCCTAATTGCGTAATACAATACAATCTGTTTCGATTTGCAACAGATTGCTAATCCAGTGCTTCATAAGTTGGAATAAAAAATCTGCTGAACAACGTAAATAACGCAATGAATGTTGTTAAACTGTCAAAATGAAACAAATTAGGTAAAATTGTTTACGAAAATAAGTTACGCAATTAGGTTACTGGACAAAATTACTAATTCAACTGTCTTGGAACCCGCCATAATGTAATAAAATAAAGCATTACGACACTTGAATTTTAGAATTTTTTTTTTTTTTTTAATACATGAATTAAAGTAAAGTAAAACATTATTTGCATAGATTGCAGGTACAGTAAATAAGATGTAACAGTTAAAATATGGGTGATCCTTGTGCAAGAAAGTGCAAGAAATATAGTTTTTATAAAATTATATAAGTAACAAAATACATCTTTGTCTATTTTTAGCTTTTTCCATATATTTTTTTATTGCTTATTTTGAAAAATACTATATTTCGCCGAAGAAATATTGGC
The DNA here is from genome assembly GCA_963680765.1 of Agrochola lychnidis. NCBI lineage: Eukaryota > Metazoa > Arthropoda > Insecta > Lepidoptera > Noctuidae > Agrochola > Agrochola lychnidis. The sequence continues at coordinate 10,361,103 of OY796875.1, forward strand.
AACCCTAGGCGGAACCTAACTGTGCTAGTGTGATAGGCAGCACGTGATCTCAGTGCGCCGCCGTCTTCCCTGAGGTAATTCGGTGGGTGGAAAAAGTCCCGAGTCCCCACTCTAAGCACACGAGCCACGAAGCGTTGAGGCGTTTCTCCGTGCGGAATCAGCCCTCTCTCTCAGACCTTGAGTTGGCCTAGCATTCTAGCATAATACTAAGTTTCAATAGCATGACCACCTCTGTGGTGCAGTGATTGACCACCTGTCTCAAACCCAGAGGTTATCGATTCCCAGTAGGGGCGAAATTTTCTGCTCGGTTTGGTTGGTGGTAGGGCTTGTTCTAAGTCCGCCTGGCTAATAGCTAGTAGTTACCATCATCTTGGGTGTGGCAAAAACAACATGAAAGTAGAATAAACGCTGTGGAAATGCGTTCCTTGCGAAGCATGTGTGGTCTGACTATGAATGATAGGCTGAAGAATGATGTGATAAGACAGCGGCGTGATTTAAAAGAAGATGTAGTGACAAAAATTGAAAAGGGTATGCTGAGATGGTTTGGGCATGTTGAGAGGATGAATGAAAGGCGACTAACAAAATTTATTTACAAGGCTGATGTAAAGGGAAAGGCCGGGCGGGGACGCCCTAGGAGGACATATACTGACCTTATTGGTGATGTTCTTCAGAAAGGCCAGGTGCGTAGTACTCGCAACCAGCGTGTGTCTGACCAGATGTATGAACGTAAACGAGGCAAAAGGAGTATGTAAGGATCGTAGCAGGTGGCGTTCTGTAGTTTCTGCCAGGGTTGTAACGGATATCCGTATCCGCATCCGCAACTGCGGAGCATCCGCATAAATTTTGACATCCGCAAAACATCCGCATCCTCAACTTTTGATTTTAAAAGCTCCGCATCCTCATCCGCATCCTCATAATTTCTATGAGGATGTGACCCTACCTTGTTCGCACAAATAGTGGATTTTTAAAAACTCGCGCCGAGCCGAATGGGCGGGCCAATAAGTGAGTTACGCGTTACTATTGGCTGAATTCGCAATGTCCTTGTCCCATGACAGATGATCGGCCCCACGTGGCACTGGTGGCACGACTGTGGTGTCACATTGCACAATCTGAGTTAGCCGACGTTCACACGGACGTGATAAAATCGCAGCGATTTTTTTTTTGTGCACTGGATTTTCAACGCTCTGCTTAGCGCCGAGAGTTAAAAATCCAACAGTGTGTTTTTTCTACGCGCTGGGACGAGTGTGCGTCCTAGCGCATTGGATTCTCAACGTTCGGCTTAACACCGAGAGTTGAAAATCCAGTGCGCGATAAAATCCCGCCGAGATTATATTGCTTCTGTGTTTACGTCGGCTTACTGGGTATAAAATCATTCGATTTTTTTTATCACCGCCACTGGCAAGTATCCCGAGCGAACAATTATTTTGTGGCCGAATGCATGCCGCTTCAGCCATCATGGCCAGGGAAGTTAAGGACCACTCGATACGAATACTCTCAGACAGCATGGCTGTTCTGCAAGCGCTAAACAGTCACACTGTTGATTCTGGGCTGATATACGAGTGCCACCAACGCCTCAACCAGGTGGGTGACCTCAATAATATAACCATTCAATGGATCAAGGGACACAGCGGTTCGCGGGGCAATGACGCAGCCGACGAACTTGCCAGAAGGGGGTCGAGCATGGCACCAGTGGGGCCTGAACCCATCACGCCACTCCCCTTCGGGTACCTACGCTCTCTGGTAAGGAAACGAACCAGGGAACAACATCACAAAATATGGGTGGACCACGGTGAGTGCAGGCAGGCTAAGGAGGCTCTCCCTACAATCGACGGCCGCCTCACGAAACAGGTTCTCCGATTAACAAAACAGCAGCTGCGCACAGTTACAGCTGCCCTAACTGGCCATGGGTCATTTAATAAACACCTCTTTGTCATAGGAGTCACAGACAGTCCGCTGTGCAGAGCTTGCATGGAGGACGACGAGACAGCAGCCCATGTGCTGTTAAACTGCCCCGTGGTCGCCACATACAGGGCCAAGTACTTCGGTAACCCAGGTACCCTACGTGAGATTGTCAGTGACACCAAGGCGTTGCTGGCCTTCTTTGAGGAGCTGGGGTGGATCGAATAACAGATTTTCCCACCCGTACGCAAAATACGCGCTTTGACGTGCAGTTGCGGATACCAGCCTGTATTACCTATTACCTATTATTATTACGTCGGCTTACTGGGTATAAAATCATTCGATTTTTTTATCACCGCCACTGGCAAGTATCCCGAGCGAACAATTATTTTGTGGAGCAGGCCCTTATTTATGATGAACTTAGAAACCGCTTAGAAGGCGAAACGGCCTGCCAGTTACTTTTTATCAAATATAATTTACCTTTACTTAATTTTGAATATTAAAGTTGTGCATTTGACTCCACAATTTGAAATTTCAGTTATCAAATTTCATCATCATATATCATAATCAGCCTATAATGTTCCCACTGCTGGGACACAGGCCTCCTCTCGGTGAATATTAACAACTTTAATATTCAATTTTTTTTTACCTACCAAATAATTACCTACAACCTATACAAATATAAATACTTTAAAAAACAAGGGCTATTTTTTGTACGAAATCTGCATCCGCACCCTCATCCGCATCCTCAATAAGGAATTTTCCAATATCCGTATCCTCATCCGCATCCTCAAACCCGATTATCTCGATATCCTCATCCGCATCCTCATCCGTTATATGACATCCGTTACAACCCTGGTTTCTGCCTACCCCCATGGGAAGAAGGCGTGAGTTCATGTATGTATGTACCTCCATCTTATCTAAGTCAGTCGCCATAACAACAATGTTGTGTTTCGGTAGTTGGAGGTAAAATAGCCGCCAGTTCCTCTATGCCCTGCTAAGCCTAAAGGCGCTTTCTCAATCGGAGTAAATTCTGAGAAAATTTACTTTTTGTAAATTTTAGATATAAAAATTTCTTAGTAGTTTTTTAAATGTTTTAAGTTAGATAGCGCTATTTAGCTTATACTTAATAATAGATGCGAAATTGTTAAAGCTATTGAATGGTACAAAAAATATAAAAGGCTGTATTTCAGAGATAGCGCCTTTCGGCTTAGCAGGGCAGCTCTGTGGTTGAGGATTCCGGGTGAAGCTCGCTTCCACCATCGACCTGATCATCACTTACCACCGGGTGAGATGTAGGCCGAGAGCTTCGCAGTGGTGAATAATAAAAGAAAAAAAAAACAACACTCCGAGAGTGCCGACAGAAGTGAAAACTTGAACAATTTAAAAAATACTTCCAAAACCTTTAAAGTAAAAATACTTGCATAGAACATTGATCCGTAATTTAATATAAATAAAGAGCACAATCGCGTTTACAAAAATGAGATGTCGGTAACGATGTCGCGAGTTCAATTGTTTTTTCCCTTCTCCAAAATGCCCAACGCGCCTAAAGAAGATTTCACTTAAAAAAAAGAGGCCATATCGGTACTGGTTTAGTTACCACAGATGTGCAGCCGAGTAGGTACAATGTTTACACAGTTTATTTTTTTGGTTCCTGTTCATTGCGATACGTACGAAGTTACGAAGCTTTCATACCCACAGTCCTACAGTTTACGGTTATCGGTTCGTGGATGGGTGACCACTCCTTGTGGTGGATGGGTGAACATATCGAGACACCTCCGTGCTTCGGAAAGCACGTCAAGCCGTTGGTCCCGGCTGTCATTCGTAGATCTTCGACAGTCGTTACGGATAGTCTGAAGCCCAAAAAGTCTGACAAACAGTCTTACCAAGGGGTATCATGTTACTCAGTAACTGGGTTGTGGAGGTCAGACAGGCAGTCGCTCCATGTACAATACTGGTATTCAGCTGCATCCGGTTAGACTGGAAGCCGACTCCAACAGAGTTGGGAAAAGGTTAGGCAGATTGATTTTTGATCCCACAGCTGGACAAAGGTAGTTTTCCACTCTTCCTTGTGTGTTGCCTTCTCCGGCCAATCTCCCATAAACGTCTTGTCGTCACGCCAACGTTTCCTAGACCTCTTTTGTCGACGAATCCCGTTGGGACCTAAGCAAGCTGCTTGGCGTAGCAAGAAGTAGAGTGTGGCCACGCTAAGTCTGCATAAGTAAAAAAAAACGGTGGAATTTGAAAATCTATAGACGGCAACACCGTCCTGTCCTACGAAAAAAGAATTTGATACTTTGTTTGTCTTTGACATGTTATTTTGTTTAAATTCTGATTTATTCCTGGTAAATAATAGTCACTTTAGCACGATGCAGTGTCGATTTGATACAGTTTTGTCATCGTATGGAGGTGGAGCATAGGTACCTACAACATAGTCTATTACTCATAATCTATTATGCAAATATCAAACACATTAGATCTACTTACAAACCCGAACTGACATAACTGAATGACGTAAATTGGAGTTGCCCATTTAGACCAGGGTCTAAATTTTGAGGTTATGTGAAAAAAGTGTAAATACAAAAGTTTTAGATCTTTTTATTATCTACAACTTTTCCATTTGACTTTTTTTGATAGGACTTTTAGTTTTGCCGGAAATCGAGAAAAACCGTTTTTTACCCTTAAAAACTCACCCCCATCCCCTTCCCAACCTCAGATCGCCCGTAAATTATTTTTCCTTTCATTTTTATCATATTTCCCTCCTTTTCTAATGGGTTTCATCCTATTATGATTTTTTTTGGTTTTAAAAATTATCGACCCTGGACTAATTTATTCCATTGCAGACTTAGTGTGGCCAACCTCTAGATGGTAATTGTTCTTACCATCTATTTTTTTGACGCCGAGCAGCTTTGGGCCGCGTTTACACCATACCTGCCTATAGACCATACTCAAGTAGAATCAGCCGCCGATCGTGAACAGGTTTGCGTACAATTCGGCCGATGAGTTATGACCGATCAGAACACAGGGTCTCCCGAACTTTCTTGCGTGTGCTCTCGCTCACACTCGCTTCAATTCACCATTTGGATCCTAAGAAATTTTGTAACGCAGCCTTTTGTGCAAAGTTCGGACCGGCCATATTGTATTAGCTCCTAATAGCGTATTGTCAGTTTGAGTGTGAACGAAAAATTGAATAAATATATGATAAAGCAGTAAACCGCGCCCAGCCCGTCCCATCTTTGATGCCCTCCCTCCGGTTGACGCCCTAAGTCGAGATTCGTACCCCACAGGGAGTGCTCTTAGCGAGCGTTCATCAAGTTTTAATTAGCATAGTTAAGTAAACCGCGTTACGCACGCTCAACCAGGAGTAATAGTGTTCTGAGCCTGCGCAGGCTGGCGGACGGGACGGCAGAGAATTTTAAATTTATCAATTGAATTTAATACTTATCCAATCGAAATAAGATATATACTTCAATGCTCGATGATCGACCTTGGAGCATTGCAGGGCAGTTTTCTCTGGAGTATCGAAGCTGGAGTCTGCCAGGTCTATTTATCCAATGAATGCCAGGTCAAAAAAAATGTTAGGCCTCCATCCCCCATATCACCGCCCCCGTCCATTCGTACGGTAAGGTATTACTTCAAGACCCAGATTACCACTCGCCATTCGGTTGCCTCTCCGATAAAATTTTACGTGCCATTGCCTTGAATATTAGTGAAGTGAGATGTCATTTCAACTGATGCTAGGGAAGGGATTGACACTACAGACAGGTTACGTCAGAATAGATCAGCTGGCATCTTCTAATCCACTCAACTGTTGCGCTTCACACAATGTAACCTCCTTCAGCCTAGCAGGATGAATTCCTGATGAGGCCTGAATTCCTCTTACGCTGATGTCGATCGCGTACATAGGTCGCGCATGCGTATATACGTGTGTTCTATATAGCACCATACTGCGACGCTGACGTCAAATGTCCCTCGGGTATCATGGGATTTCCGAATACAAACGAATTCTAATTTCCATGTCCATCTATTATTAGATTTATCGTGTATAATAATTTGAATTCAGAACTAAGTACTTTATTGTCCTTTTGTTTTGAACTATATAGAGCAGTAAAACTATTTTCCTATTTGTCGTGCCTGCGACTTTAGCAGCTTACCTACAATTTTTTAAAATAAATGACATTAAGAGAGTATTAACAACTTTATATACTTCCAAGTCGATTGAGAACGTCCGGTCTGCACCAAGTGCAAAGGATAACTGATAGAAATCCGACAATTGACGAAACACGAAGTTTGCCGAAGGACATTAAAGAAAATAGATATACAGTAGGTACATACATTGCGTACGCGACCGACATCACCGTAAGAGGAATTCAGACCTTAAAACTGTTTTTATTATGACAATATTGCAACAGTAGACATGGTGAAGAGTAGCCGGGATTCGAACCCAGAACCTTGTGTTATGATTAGAGATCGGATATTCAGATGCATATTTACCTAAAGTTAATATTTGGCTAAGAAATTATGGAATTGGCTTCTTTATAAATAAAAAATTAACATAAATCCCGGAATTCCATAACATCCGGGAATGCACAACTAATCAGATACATGGTTATGGAAATGACTTATCAGCCCTCTTATGAAGGTTACTTTTGCAGTGTTAACATAAAAATTTATATACCCACTAAACATTTTTTTACGAAACTCAAGACACCGATTTGTTTGTCGCTATGTGCTATGCCAATTTGGCAACTTACTTTACAACATTAGCTAGCATTTCTATAGATAAAAAGTACTAAATTTATCAATTCCAGAGTCGCGAGATTTTTGCGATCGATACTAAAGTGCATTCCATATTAGTCAACACCTGAACGTTAGTAAATATAATAACATTCGATTCTATAATCACAACTCTTAAAGTCGATCCGGGAATCCAGGGATTTTTTCGATACAAAAGTGCATTCCATAATAGCCAACACCTAAACTTTAGGTAAATATGCATCCGATTATCCGTTCACTGGTTATGAGCCTTGCAGTAGCAAGGCCAATTACTCAGAGAAGTATTTCTACTAAGAAGAGAATTAGGGTAAAAATAAAAGTCCCAAGTGTGGTTTTATTATTAATTTATTTACTTCAAATATAATATGTATATTTAACTTACAGCCTTACTTACCGCGTCTTGCGACAAGACAGTGATAGCTAAAATGCAAATTTCTTTTAAAAATCGTGAATTAATACATACAACTGTCTACGTCACTCGACGAAGCAAATCTTAAAAAAACAATTTTTACTTAATTTCTGAACTAACCCTACCTACATTGACTAATTTTTTTGAAACTTCTACGCAATTTTTTTTTTTAATATTATTTTACAACAACCAAAGATTGACCGAAAAAAAATTGACAACAAAAAATTGAATGCGCTGGAGATATTGAACCTACTTTATGGTCACTTTGCACTATGGCAAATAGACAAATAGAGTTTTAACATTTTCACGTATCAAAATTGTTCATCTATCCGCCATTTTGCACAGTTTCAATAATAATTACCAAGCCTTAGTTTATTAGCAAGATATTTTTTTTATATTTTTCATTTATACAGTAAACCTAAGTGTTACTTAACACTTGTCTTCAAACACCTTTGGCGCGCTTACAATAAGAAAAAAAACTTGCAACGAATGAACTTAAAAAACAACTTAACGATTATCCCGCCATAAGAATTTCATGGCGTTATATTTATACGCGGGAAACTTTCCGAGAAACTCTTGGGAATAATTCCGAAACTTTCCGAATTCACAAAATAACGGCTGTCTAAATACAAAGCCATTTCTGATACCTTTAGGTCAAATACTGGTGAAAATTACAAGACGCCGATATAAAATGATGTCCACCGCTCTTCTGGACAACCGTAGCTTTGAGCAGTCTATCGTTCTTTTACAGAGCAGTCTACAATACAGCCGATGAATTATGGCCAATCTGAATATGGGCTTTCTAAACTTTCGCGTATGTCCTCTCACTCACACTGGCTTTATATCACCATTTGGTTCCAGAAAAAACAGTGGCACTCCGGGAGTGCCAACAGAAGCAAAAACTTAAAAAAAATCGGCACCGCGGTCAATACGAGTTGATGTCTTTTACTCCACGTTGTCGTTAAATTGCGTTACAGTGTCGCGAAATCAATGGTTTAGTTCCATCTCAAAAATGCTCAACGCGTCTCACTTCAAAATGTTATTTCTTCGCAAAATCTCGTTTACAAAGCAAAATAATCACACTATCTAAGCACTTGTTATAACTTCACGCCTGTATCCCTGGAGTAGGCAAAGGGGTATTAGTACACCCTAATGTAACGGGGCGCCAAATTGATTGACTATTTTTACAGTCTATTTCCTACAAACTATTTTAATTCTAGTTCACAGTAACAAAATATCGAATAAATTTCCAGTCAGCAAGTTGGTAGCGAGGCTAACAGTGCAGGGTGCGTCCCACGGACGGTTAGATATCGCGAGTCGTGCAGGCTAATTTAACGTAACTACTAACTCGTGAACGAAGATAAAGCGCTATTTATTAACTAGATAAATCTATGCTAGATCAAACTCAGAAGTATATAAGCTCTATTGTGAACGAAACGCTAATTAAAATTATGACAGCTGAGAGCTGACAGCGCCATTTTAAAAACAATATTGAACGGTGATTTGGAGAACTAATTGAGTCATCGTTTTCGTGAATATTATTAGCTTGTAATTAATAAAAAATACAGATTAGTTTATCTAATAACCGCTTAATATTTAAAGAAAATGGCGCTTGTGTCGCTTTTCGGAAAACTGCAAAAATTCCTACATTTGTATTTCGAAATTATTCCCAGAAGTTTACCCACTTGGTCATACAGGACAGTTGCATCGACCAGAAAAAAAAAATTCATGATGACATAAATTAGCAAAAATGCCATTGAAAATGAATCCATCGAACCATATAAAAATTTCACGAACTAAAATATGATTACAAGAATTATTATCGTTTGAAGAATTTCATTACTAAGTTTCGGCTCCAATAGACCAATTTTAAGCCCGCGTATAAATACAAAACCTCGGCTCTCGATCGCTTCAATACTAATTTGTTTCGATACAATGAAATACAAATTTATCTATGGTCAACATTAATTATAATGCTTCTATTTTAAGGGACGGGAGAAAAGAAATGTATGCGTATTGACACAAAAACCTCGAAAAACAGTACATTCAACGAATTCATAGCATTTTGAATCAATTATCTAACAATTCGTAAGCCATCATTCCTGCCTGCATTATCGAAAAAACGCCATTTTGAATTTTTAGTTTGAACTAAAAACACTTGTCCAGTTTGGACATCAAACCAATGCCCTTTTGCTCAGCAGCCGCGTTTGCTACTATCAAAACAATTACCTAAACAAGATTGTAGAAAAAAAAAATACATCATTTATATTCTCTTTGCTGCCATTCCATACAATCTTGCCCCTATCTTCAGACCGGTGTAACTAAGGTTTTCGTGTCAACAATTTTTAGTAAAACCTTAAAAAACATTTATCAATAATCGTATAGGAACTATCTCGTCTGGTTTCGAAGCGATCTAAGCAAACTACTTGTATTTTTTTTTCTTTTATTCATAATCCTAATATATATTATTAAACAGAATCGCATTGAGTGCGCGGTATGCCTTATAAAAATATATATAATAATAATAATAACACAAGCATGTTTCAGTCGAAAAATTTTATGAAAAAAAGCTGGTTTTTGAGTAATTTACAATTTTTTTTTTGGAGTATAACGGTCAAAGCTGAAGTACTATCGACGTGATCGATAAGAAGCAGCCATTTTTTTTTCTATTTTTTTTTGTTTTTTTGTATAGACATACCACGGACACAGTGCACAACAAAAAAATAAAAATAAAAGCACACTTAAACACTAGAAAAAAATTAAAAGAGCCATTTCGCACACCAGCATTCCTTATATGAATCCTATACACAGTATTTTAAATATATATTTTAAATTTAATATTTATTGGCTAGGTTTTAATATTTATTATATCCGAATTGAATGCACAGATACAGTCTATCTATAAAAATAGCTAATAATAGTTGTTAATTATGAACATCAGAACAGGATGTATACTTAAAGTTTCAGATTGATAGGACAAGTTCCATCTTGACATGCTACAAGTAAACTTGTAAATACGAATGAAAATTCATTAAAATCACAATTTAAACTAAATATTTTTACACCACGATTCTGCCTTTGAAATTTGAAAGAAAAATAAAAAAGATCGTGCAAACAGAATTTAAGAATAAAATATAGATAACTGGCAAGATTTTCAAAGCATTTATCATCATAGATGAATTTAGTTTATTTAGTTCGGTATACCACCACTAGGGGCGCTGTCTGTAAGTACTATTAGTTCGGTAATCCACCGCTAGGAGCGTTGCCTATTCGAAATATTAGTTCGGTATATCACCGCTAGAGGCGCTGTCTGTTAAATTCAATTCGGATTAACAACTTTGAACATACCACAAATACACACTCATACATGAAGAAAAACTTGAGCAAGTTAGTGTTTAATTATCGAATTGTTTTTAACGGAACGATTTTCAATTAATGCTTTATTATTACTTCCCAAGAAAATCTGCGGGGTTTGCGTAACACACTTACAGTCATGTGATTGGTAGTCACCATTTTGAACTCTATTGGTCTTGAAATTAAGACTACAATATTCAGTGCTACCAAGCGCGGGTCAAGTTATAATGAACGCACTGGACAATGACATTCATTTTGACAGTTCGTCAACATTCATTGCGTTATTTACGTTATTGAGCAGATGAATTTTTTAACATTTGAAGCAATGGATTAAAAGTGCGTTACGAAATTGGTTGCGGGGTTTAAACAATGTTTTTTAAAGCTGAATGTTTCACAATATCACACCTGTATTACTCCGAATGGGTAGGCAGGAGTGTAGTCTATCCACACTTAGCATTTCATGAAGAAAAATATTAGTATCTTCATTAGAAAGGCCACCATTTCTCAGCTTGCATTAGTATTTACAATTTAGAACAAGTTGTTTATATCAATATTATTGCTTTTAAATTCTCTCTTTAACTTTAAAATCATTGAAGAAATATTACACCCAACAGGGACGATGCCTGGGTCAAATAAAATAAATTCTATTTAGTCCATCAGTCAGATAATAAAAAAATATTAGACACGTATTTTTTGCTTTATCATATTATAAAAATGACAGATAAAACGCACTAAAGTTGGGGAGTCACTACGTCACAAGTAAGTATAAAATCTACATACTCATGACGTCATGGCAAATTTTAACTCAATGTATCGCCGTAATATTTTGATAACGTAAAAAAGAAAAAATACGTGTCCAATATTTTTAATTAATCTACAAGACGGATAAAAAATATTTTTTAAATCATCATCCCTATTATCAAGTAATAAAAATACACGAATCAATTGAAAACCGTCCCAAAATCATTGGAATGCAAATAAAACGGTTGCCCAAAACAATTTTATTTAAAATAGCACCAAAATTATGTTTGATAAAGATTATCTGACATTATTGCTATTTATTGGCAGTCGTAATCTGACATAATATCACGCCCGCAATTTCCAAAGGGTCTGGCAGAGAGGTATAAGTAACAGCCACATATCGCCAATAATGTTTAAGTCCCAGGGGCGTATACTATCATATCTTTACATTATAACAGATTGCAAATGTAAGGCAAAAAGTGCTTATTATTTATTAAGGCATTGAACTAGTATGATATTTTAATGCATTTATGACATAAATACATCTATGAAATACTGAATTTCAGCCATTTTCCCTCATTTATTCTTCACATTCTTAACGATTATTATGAAATATTATGTTCATTTTATAGTGATTGGTCTGACCCATGTCAAATGCTTGAAAGTTAGTTATTCTTTTAATCCACTGCTACGCAGGATATTACGTTAGCTGCGCGGTACAGAGGGTTGGCGCACTCTTTTAAAATGAGTATCGTGCGAGGCACTCATTTTTATTCACGAAGAGGTTTGCCACGTTAGCTGCGCGGTACAGAGGGGTGGCGCACTCTTTTGAAATGAGGATACACATACGCAGTTAAGCGTGTCAAATTAAACTTAGACCTTAAATCCTTTGCTTAGAATCGTAAATACACATGCAATTGAGTGACTAGTTTCATTCAAAACTCACAATACGAGTACAAAGCATTCTGTGTAGCTAATCTATGCCCTGTGGTGTGTGGTATCACATCTAATTGAAAAGAGTTACTCTTTTGATCCAAGTGAGTAGTAGCACATGTTCTGAGTTACCCAACAGTACTGCACAGTTTATTTGTTTGCCAGCGACGCTTTCGAGCGTAGCGTGGCCGTGGGCTGCTGTAGAGCGGCGCCATTTTGGTCACAGACAAACACGTATTAAGGTAGTTTAAATAGTACCAGTCATATTGGTCATCACAATATGAACACAGTATAACAACCGTTTTATCCGTATTCCAATGTATCGATAAAGTTATGTACTAAATTAACTGTGTGCTCAGTTTAAATATTTTAAATACAAGTGGCAGTATCTTGCAAACCGTTTATCGAAGATTGTTTTAAATGGCGGCAAAATTTTGTTAAATAATTTTTTGTTATTCATGTTTTTGAGAAATAGAATTTCAAATTAAGCTTTTGTTCTGAAAGCTTCGGCTGACAATTATCATGTGAACGAATATGATTTATGGTTGTTATTTCGATCAAAGAAACACAACAGCTTGCATAAGATTTGATTACAGATTTACCGATAACTTTCAGAAATCCGTGCCAAAACCAAGGTTACCCAGAAAGCCGCTACGCTTGAGTGGGACTGGGCCGGACATGTCTGCCGAATGTCAGATGACGAATGGGCTAAAAGAACTACTGATTGGGTCCCACTAAACGCACGACGACATCGCGGCAGGCCGAGACGAAGATGGCGGGACGAGCTTGACTCCTACCGAAAGGACTGGCCGACACTAGCAATAGAGAGAATTGTGTGGAAAAGGGAGAGGGAGGCCTTTGCCCTGCAGTGGGACAATACAGGCTAGGTAGATTAGTTAGATTTCAAAAATAGGGGCATTATATGTTAATAAAGAACTGTTGTTTAATTGTGTTTGGTTTTCAGCTGCATCCGGTTAGATTGGATGCCAACTTCAAAATAGTAGGGACAAGAATGAATCTTCTTTGGTTAAGATGGATGTAGACACCAGATAACCAAAAATTATGAAGAGTAGATAAAGTACGTAGTATACTGGGTGATTTTTTTTACCGTCTCTAAATTTTTACAGGGTGTTCTACCCATGAATGTAAACAACTTTCACTATGGGAGCAACCCTGAGATCACGAAAGAAAAAATCAGCTGTTTCATACATTTTGGTCAAGTAGGTATTGAACTTTTGTATAAACAGCAGATTTTTTTTTTTCGTGATGTCATAGTTGCTCCCATAGTGAAAGTTGTTTATATTCATGGGTAAAACACCTTGTAAAAATTTAGAGACGGTAAAAAATATAATTCGGTATATGTTCAGCAAAGGACTGACGCTGTTTTTAATGTCAGCTCGAAGTGATCAATATTATAAAAAGAAAAGATTTGTATTTTTGTTTGTAATGCATAAACTATGCTATATTATCACTGAGTAATATAAGCTAATAATTTATAAAGATACTAGTTTTCGCCTGCGTGGAAGTCAGAATTATTAGAATTAGAACGTCCTACCGGGATAAAAAAAATATATATATGTTTATCCAGGCTATAAACCATTTAGCCGTTATTGCGTGACTGAGTAAGAAACATTTAAACACACAAACTGTCACATTTATAATATTATTAGTAGGATCACGCGAGCGATGTCGCTGGCGGAAGTTAGTTCCTATTGACATTATGATCACTTAGTTCTCAAGCAATTTAAAAAAAAAAAACTTTTCCTGGTTTCAAAATAAAATATGATAAGCCTCAGTTTGAAATTCTATCTAACAAAAATTTAAAAAAAATACCTAAACACACAAATTGCCAAAGTCAAACGGTCCACATAAAAAAATAAAAGAGTATACTAAAAATACATTAAGTATTTTCAACATCGAGTTAGCATTACCCAATCTCTTATTTTCTCAACATTTGTAATTTTTTCTCGCAAATTCAGAATTAAATTCCAGTCTTCTGTCATTTATACATTTTTTTAAACTATTTTTATACATGACACTACTCGGCTGTACAATTATACAAAACATTTTATTTTTATGATTGCAACATACAGTCCTAGTACATATTTTTATTTTTTTCTAGAGATCCAAACAATTGAATTTGGGGTAACTCGAGTGAAGGTGACTCGAGTATGAGTATAACTAACCTTTCAACTCGAGGGATAAATATTCAGGTGAATTTTTCTCGAGTCTGACTGAAAAAATAAATACCCTTTGATTGAAAACTTGAATGAGTTACATAATGAGTTCTTATTACATTAAATTCAACCCGACTTATACATACAAAACCGTATTAACACCCAAGTTCACTCATCGACACCCACCCAAGTTTTATAGAAATTATTGCTAAATAACTCGAGACACGTCACTCGAGTTCCCAAGAAAGAGGATAAAAAAAAAATGCGAGGATAGTCGATGTCGCAGCACCATAGTCGCCACAGATAAAAAATACTTAACCTACCAAAGACTACGACAGAATAGTTTTTTTTTTTAAATGTCATTTTGAATTTTCTCAAGATGAATGTCGTTATTTTTATACAATGTCAAAAATATATAAATATATATTGTTATATGGTAGTACATACTTACTCTAGCTATTTAGATGTCAAATTGATAACGCGTGAATATATGAGCGTAGCGTTGCTTATTGTCGATGCATATAAGCTGGAAATAAAGAAAAAAACATTGTTAGATTATTCTTCAACATGATTGGGGTCGATTGGGGGTTGTATAGATTCTTTTCTACATATTTTGTGAATGTGAAAACGCTGTAGACTTAGTGGATTGTAGACCTGTTGACCATTTTCTATTTTGTTTAGTACTTGGTACTTATTGAAAGACCTACACTGTCCTCCCATACCTAGAAACACTGTTATTTGAAAGTATTGTAAAAGCCAATTATTTTTAAAAGAGTAACCGTGGAGTTTCTTTCCGGCTCTTCTCCATAGGAAACGACCAATTGGAACCGTGCACCTAGCTTCTGACGTTTCATAAGTGCCCATGTAGGTTTATGTGAAATAAAATATTTGATTTTGATTTTGACATAAATCCGAAAACTAGATTCAAAAATATCAATCCAAAAAATAACAAGGGATTTGACAACCAATGAAATTGGATAGAATTTTTAGAAAATCGGAAACACAGTGAGTTTCTGAGTTTTTTTGTTTTGAAATACAGGGTGGCAGGTACATCGACGCGAAAACTGTTATAGATGGTGCAATCTACGAAGACGCGCCCCACTCCGCGATTACTGTACTGTAAGCTGAACTCTAGTACGGCGCGGAGCGGAGTGGGGCGCGTCGTCATGGATTGCACTATCTATACCATGGATTCAGGACATGATTCTCAACCCCTCGGCGTTGAAATTTTTCGTCGATTATTTAAAAAAACTGCTGTTCTAAACATTTTTGAAAAAGCAGATATTTTTTAAAATAACTGATGAAAAATGTCAACGCAGTGGGGTTCAGAATTATGTCCTGTATCCATGGTAACAGTTTTCGCGTCGATGTCCCTGCCACCCTGTATATGATATAAACAATATTCATCATCATCATTTTGTTTACAACCTCTCGGAAAATGGGTAGGTACCATCTGACGGCCAACTTTAGCACCGCGCGCGCTCATTGATCAAATCAAATAGCGCGCGCTTCCCCGGCTTCCTGTTACACACTTCCGTCCCTTTTCACGAAATCACTCCCACAGATTGCAGGAAAGCGAGAGGCAAGATGTTACACATCAGTGGTGTGACCGCTGGACTGCCAAGTCATAGGTCTCGAGCTCGAACCCAAGGCACGCACCTCTGGCTTTTCAGATTCATGTGCGTATTGTATAATTATCACTTGCTTCAAAAACGGTGAAGGAAAACATCGTGAGGAAACCGTGTCTGAGAGATATTTCTCGACGGCATGTGAAGTCAAGTCAGAGGCCCATGGGCGGCTTTAAAAACTCTCTCAAACTCAAAGCATTTATTTCAAATAAACCAATTACAGGTACTTTTGAATTGTCAAGGGGTCGGTCAGTCAGGAAAATGAATCTATACTCCATAGGTTTAGGTAGTTAAATAAAGGTAAACAAAAAAAAACCACGTGACGAGACAGCTGTCAAGTAACCGACTAAACATAGTATCTGTCACTTCAGTTGTTATGCTACGTTATAGTTGAACTCTTCAATTTAGCAACGTTATACTTCGTTGACGTTTAGAAATTGGGTTCTTTACAATAGACAGATTACAAAATCTTATAAATCAGACAAAAAAAAATGTGCTCAAGCAGTTACATCTACGAAAAGTACTTGAAGAATAAACGATAAAGTTTAACATACATTAATAAAAGAGGAAACTATGGTTAAACACTAAAATAAATTTAATTTAGTTTTATAATTTTTTTAACAAGAAAGTGTCATCTATAAAAACCCTTTTTACGATTTGTTTACCTTTTTTAACTACCTAAACCTATGGAGTATAGTTGCCCATTCCAAATCGTAGTAGGTACCTATGGAGAAGAACGGGCAAGAAACTCCACGGACACTCTTTTAAATAAAAAATTGTTACAAAATATTGGTTACATCATTCGTGTTGAAATTATACATGTGAGTACAATGTAGAAAGACGTGCACGTTAGAAGAGTCCGTAATAAAAATATAAATACAAAAACAATTTAAATAAACCGTGGCAATTAAGAGATGACCAGTCCCTACTGACGGCGCCCGTTCACGAACATGACAGTTCTCAAAGAAGATCAAAAATATAAGTATTAAATACAAAGTGGACTCACCTAGGCTCCGTAAATAACCATCCAGTATCGCCATAACGAACCACAAAGTGTCACAGCACTCACTACTAATATTAATAAAAGTATATATAGAAAAGAAAATGCATCTGAATGAACGTTGTAACTCTACGACACTCGTTGATTAAGCACAATGCACTCTAGTTTTTTATGTACAACAATCACTGCTTCGCTGAGAGCTGCTTGGGTTCCGATTCTGGCTTCGTTTTTGGCGTGGCTGCAATAAAAATAAAAGATTTAATTTTATAAAAAAAATGACGTCATAACAAGTACTTCCACTTTGCCCCACCAAGCCACTGGTGGGGTAAAATGGAATGCCTACAATTTTGCAGTGGAATCTGCCCCACTGGTTCGACTTGGTGGGGCTGATTCCACTAGTTTTAAATCTTGTAGATTCTGCCGCACTAGGGTTGGCACCTTAAAAGGAGATGTTTCATTTTCGGCCATAAAGTGTACGTTAATGAAAAAAAAGGAAAAAATTCCACGAATTGAGGAAAAATATTCTTTCCTGTTTATTCCCCTGATTACTTCGGCACAAAAAATAATAGTTTAACAAATTATTGCCATATTCTATTCATCATGGCGTTCGTCTTACTTGCATACTGCTTTCGTCCAGAAATCATGTTACATTTTAACATAATAATATCACGTAGACGTTATTTAAATAAATATGACAAGCATGTATTTCTGTACTATAATAAGATAGCTATCTGATACAACTTTAATGATTAATTAGAAAGTGTGATTCCTCATTAAAAAAAAAACTGTTTTTGTGGATTTGTAGGTATTTCTGGACGAAAATGGCTAGCTGTCGATGATCGTATTTCTCCTGACAAACGTCAAACATTTTCGGTTTTTATTTTGTGCCCAAAAAGTAGTAGATATTATGGAAAAAAACAGACTTAATTGTATGTAGGGATTCGTTGCCCAGGTTTTCTAAAATGTACATGTTATGGCCGGAGTCCCATACAAAAATGAAACGTCTCCTTTATGTGAGTGCTCGTATTTTATATTAATTTTGAAAAGAAAGAAATGTATATCTAAGTAAAAATCAAACCAATGGGGCAGATTCCACTGCAAAGTGTTTGGCATTCCATTTTGCCCCACCAGCGGGGCAAAGTGGCGTTTTTATAAGACTCTAGGGAAAGGCTCTATTGTATTCTCAACGCTCGGCTCGACGCAAAGAGTTGAAAATCCAGTGCATGGTAAAAAAAAACGTCGCGTTTCATTCAACATTCATACTTCTCTATTAAGTAAATATCAAGTTGTTGTACTCACGTCTAGGCCTAGCGTTGGCGACGACACTCTGCGCGCCGCAGGAGCCGGCGCGGCCGCGGTTGTTGTTGTTGTTGCTGTTGTTGTTGTTGGGGCGACTGCCGGCCACATATTTACTGTTAGACAGAGATGTTCGTGAGTGGTGGTAAGTGGTAAATAAAGTGATAGGGTACGGTGAAAAATAGCAGGAATATCACAAACAAACGTATGAAACAATACAGATATAAAGGAAAAGAAAAAGAGAATAAAAAGAGAAGGAGAGGTAAAAAAAGAAATTCCATTTAGTCCGTCATCCACATAATACAAAAAAAAAACACTACAAAGTGAAAAATAACTTTAATTTCGGAAGTCGGTGTCTTTGGTATTGAATTTTCGTTTTTTGTCACCAACTTCCGAAATTAAAGTTATTTTTCACTTTTTTTTTGTAAAAAGTTTTTTATTTTTCACTTTTTAGTTGTGGTAGCTATCCCACACAAATTCGAATATCACTACCTGCTATGTAAATAAAAGTCACAGGAACTATTCATATCATCCATATACTAAATGGGAAAAAATACGTATTATTGAAGCTAACTCCAAAACCATCAAAGCAAAGTTAATAAAATTTATATGGGACCACACGGGAAGCACCAGCTTTCAAATAAAAAGAATCATCAAAATCGGTTCACCCAGGCCGCATTCCGAGTTACGCCATAAGTGATTATATCGCGAATCCGACCAAAGTCCAAAGTCACAATTATTACTCAATAGCCCTTTTATTTTGTGACTATTAAATTTGGTTGGATTCGCGATATTATCACTTTTAATGTAAGTCGGAATGCGGCCCCAGTCGAAAGTTCTGAGGTAACAAACATAAAAAAATATTGTTGAATTGAGAATCTCCTCCTTTTTTGAAATCGGTTAAAAATGAATTTATGCTCTAATGACCAAGAAAGGCGCGGACTTATAGCACGTTACCTGGTGTTCCTGCTGGCCGCGACGGCGCGGTCGGACTCGGACACGGAGCGCGTGCGGTCGTAGGGCCGCGCGTGCGGCCCGCGCCCCGGCGCAGACTATAGCACGTTACCTGGTGTTCCTGCTGGCCGCGACGGCGCGGTCGGACTCGGACACGGAGCGCGTGCGGTCGTAGGGCCGCGCGTGCGGCCCGCGCCCCGGCGCAGACTATAGCACGTTACCTGGTGTTCCTGCTGGCCGCGACGGCGCGGTCGGACTCGGACACGGAGCGCGTGCGGTCGTAGGGCCGCGCGTGCGGCCCGCGCCCCGGCGCAGACTATAGCACGTTACCTGGTGTTCCTGCTGGCCGCGACGGCGCGGTCGGACTCGGACACGGAGCGCGTGCGGTCGTAGGGCCGCGCGTGCGGCCCGCGCCCCGGCGCAGACTATAGCACGTTACCTGGTGTTCCTGCTGGCCGCGACGGCGCGGTCGGACTCGGACACGGAGCGCGTGCGGTCGTAGGGCCGCGCGTGCGGCCCGCGCCCCGGCGCAGACTATAGCACGTTACCTGGTGTTCCTGCTGGCCGCGACGGCGCGGTCGGACTCGGACACGGAGCGCGTGCGGTCGTAGGGCCGCGCGTGCGGCCCGCGCCCCGGCGCAGACTATAGCACGTTACCTGGTGTTCCTGCTGGCCGCGACGGCGCGGTCGGACTCGGACACGGAGCGCGTGCGGTCGTAGGGCCGCGCGTGCGGCCCGCGCCCCGGCGCAGACTATAGCACGTTACCTGGTGTTCCTGCTGGCCGCGACGGCGCGGTCGGACTCGGACACGGAGCGCGTGCGGTCGTAGGGCCGCGCGTGCGGCCCGCGCCCCGGCGCAGACTATAGCACGTTACCTGGTGTTCCTGCTGGCCGCGACGGCGCGGTCGGACTCGGACACGGAGCGCGTGCGGTCGTAGGGCCGCGCGTGCGGCCCGCGCCCCGGCGCAGACTATAGCACGTTACCTGGTGTTCCTGCTGGCCGCGACGGCGCGGTCGGACTCGGACACGGAGCGCGTGCGGTCGTAGGGCCGCGCGTGCGGCCCGCGCCCCGGCGCAGACTATAGCACGTTACCTGGTGTTCCTGCTGGCCGCGACGGCGCGGTCGGACTCGGACACGGAGCGCGTGCGGTCGTAGGGCCGCGCGTGCGGCCCGCGCCCCGGCGCAGACTATAGCACGTTACCTGGTGTTCCTGCTGGCCGCGACGGCGCGGTCGGACTCGGACACGGAGCGCGTGCGGTCGTAGGGCCGCGCGTGCGGCCCGCGCCCCGGCGCAGACTATAGCACGTTACCTGGTGTTCCTGCTGGCCGCGACGGCGCGGTCGGACTCGGACACGGAGCGCGTGCGGTCGTAGGGCCGCGCGTGCGGCCCGCGCCCCGGCGCAGACTATAGCACGTTACCTGGTGTTCCTGCTGGCCGCGACGGCGCGGTCGGACTCGGACACGGAGCGCGTGCGGTCGTAGGGCCGCGCGTGCGGCCCGCGCCCCGGCGCAGACGCGCCTTGCGCCGCCAGCAGCTCGTTCAGTTGTGGCTGTAAGGAAAACTATTGTTCAGAAAACTATTTTCCTCACAAAATTGAACAATATCATGTGGTCGAAAGAGGAGCTCGTGGCTAAGTAATAACAGCCGCACGGGTCGATCTACCTACCAGGTTAAGCTACACTTGCCGGGGTTGTTTCGTGGATGGGTAACCATCTTTACATATCGAGACTCCTCCGTGCCTCGGAAAACATGTTCAAACGTTGGTCCTGGCTGTCATTCTTGGCTCTTTGACAGTCGTTACGGGTCGTCAGAAGCCCGAAAGTTTGACAACCAGTCTTACCAAGGGATATCGTATTACCCAGTTACTGAGTTGTGAATGTCAGATAGGCAGTCGCTCCATGTCAAATACTGGTATATTCATCTGCATCCGGTTAGAATGGAGACTGACTCCAACATTGTAGGGAAAAAGGCTAGGCAGATTGAATGTGATCGGAAGAAAAAAATTAACCGTCATCGTCTGCCTAACCTTTTCCCAACTATGTTGGGGTCAGCTTCCAGTCTAACCGGATGCAGCTGAATACCGGTATTTTACATGGAGCGACTGGCTATCTGACCTCCACAACCCAATAACTGGGTAATACGATACCTCTTGGTAAGACTGGTTGTCAGACTTTCGGGTTTCTGACGACCCGTAACGACTGTCAAAGATCTACGACTGACAGCCGGGACCAACGACTTAACGTGCTTTCCGAGGCACGGAGGAGTCTCGGTATGTAAAGATGGTCACCCATCCACGGACCAACCCTGGCAAGCGTAGCTTAACCGGTTGAATCGAACCGTGCGGCTGTTATTACTTAGCCACGAGCTCCTCACACACGTTACACGTTGTATTTGGAAAGAAAAAGATCCAATAAATCATATACTAAAGTTCCATTTTGATTGTATGCGTGACTTTTTCAGAATATTAATGCATATTAACATACAATTTAGGGAGCCTCCTCTAAATTATGAATCATTTATTTTACTCAAAAATGCATGTAATGTGGTCATTATTTTGACAACCTTGTTTGAGCAAAGTCGACCTTGCCGTTCTGTTTCAAGGAGCGGCCGGCAAAGTTTTGCTGGTCGCTCTAACAGGCCGGCAAAACATTGCCGGCCGCTATTTTGACGTTTCAACGTTTTAAAAAATCAAATGAAAAAAGATTTTATTTAAAACACAGCTGTTTGTATTTATAGAGATAGGTACAAAAAAAATTTATTCCATATTTGGCTGTATAGTTCCAACTACCATTGTTAGAAAAAAAAAAAACAAAGAAGTAACAAAAGCGCCGTTCAGCGAAAATTTTATTTTTATTTAGTGACTTTTTCGCTAAAAATGATCTCTCAAAGCGAAAATTATTCCGATTCAATGTGTTTAACACCGCCAGACATTAAAGATGAAGCTAAATTAGTGGTTGAAAATTTAATACCGCGGAACTCAAAGGAAAAATATAAGCTTGCATCTGAAAAATTTGTGCAGTGGAAAATCAGTAGGAAATCTAAATCTTTACTTGCTGGTTTTATTTAGATTAGGTACTTGCATTTTTGAGTAAAGCACTATACAAGCCTTGGCCCATTATGACTGCTTCGCTGTTCACGCTATGATTGCCTCGAGCTAGCCTAGCTACGCTCTAGGCCTTCCAGCTTGGCCATCATTGCAGCCCTTGCTGTCCTGGCTGTAAAGGCCTCGACCTACGGCCTCGGCCTTTATCTCAGCTCGTCCATCAAGTGCTGCACGCTGACCGCGCTGTGTCGGCCTGGAGCTGCGCTGTCGGCCATCATCAGCGCGACCAGCAAAGTAGTCATTATAGACCGCGGCAGTAATGTACTATATCTTGTCGCGTCAACAATGCACCCGTTCTGCCTAAGCCGACAACACGGAACGCCTGGCCGACTCTGTTGATGTAGCACTTACATTCGCAGTGACTGACTACGATATTGTATCGTATACAGTGGACATACGGTGCAAATTTGACACTACCAAAGAACCCTATTTACTAGTACAATGAAGGGCTTCGTAGTTGGGATGAATTTAACGTAAGAAAAAACTTAACATTGTAGTTGAAAAATATGTTCCCCCATACAATCCAACTGCAAATGTAAGTTTGTACGCACAATATTGAGAGATTTCCTATATTATTTTAAGACCATAAACTTCTTATAGGTTTTCCTGTAATCTACAGATCTAGAACTATTTATTCTCTGTATTTTTTTCAAAATATTAGGCTTAGCAATTTCGGAGATAATGGGGGAACGGTCAATTTTCATCAATTTTCTTTAATAACTTTAAACTATTTATAAAAAAATTGAAATCCTCAAAACAAGCCCTTTCATTTGATGTCACACGGTACCCAATCTGCCTAGCCTTTTCCCAACTATATTGGGGTCGGCTTCCAGTCTAACCGGATGCAGCTGAATACCATATTTTACATGGACCGACTGCCTATCTGACCTCCACAACCCAGTAACTAGGTAATACGATACCCCTTGGTAAGACTGGTTGTCAGACTTTCGGGCTTTTCACGACTGTCAAAGATCCACGAATGACAGCCGGGACCAACGGCTTAACGTGCTTTCCGAGGCACGGAGAAGTCTCAGTATGTAAAAATGGTCACCCATCCACAGACCAACCTCAGAAAGTGTAGCTTAACCTGATGAATCGACCCGTGAAACATTTGTATTAATATGTGGCATGATAGAAATTATCGAACTCACCTCGAGCACTCTAAAGTCTTCGATGCTTTGGAAGTTTTCTAGGTAGCCCATCAGCTTGGGGTCCACTTGGAGGGCGCCGGTGTGCTTGTAGTACTTCAAGAACGCCCAGAACTTCTCCAGACCGTATAGTTGACCTGGAAAACAAATATATTCTAATTTATATTGGCTTTAAAAACTTGAACAAGATCGCCTTGGTGGAAGAAAAATTGTATAGCTAGATGTGTAGCCATGTGTACCGACCAGAAATAAATTGAGATAATAACAGAAGAATAATGATGATTCTACTGGTTTTAGCTCTCAGCTTCGCTCCCGCGGAGTTCAGGAGCTGTGCATATTGAAATGAAAACTTCTTATTTATTATTTTTTTATTTATTATTTTTGTCTTAGTAATAGTATGATTGTGGTGTGTATTTGAATACTAACATAACTCTTAAGTATATCTACTAACAAAAATATGGATCATTGTGTCTGAGGTAAATAAATAAATAAAAAAAACTTTTTACAAAAAAAAACAACCGACCTCCAAAAAAATCATTAAAAAGTGAAAAATAACTTTAATTTCGGAAGTCGGTGTCTTGGGTTTTGTATTTTCGTTTTTTGCCACCGACTTCCGAAATTAAAGTTATTTTTCACTTTTTAATGATTTTTTTGGAGGTCGGTTGTTTTTTTTTGTAAAAAGTTTTTATTTTTCACTTTTTAGTTGTGGTACCTACCCCACACACATTCGAATACCACTACCTGCTACCAGTGACAGAAACTTATCAGATCATCTACATACTAAGTGGGAAAAAAATACGTATTTTGTAGCTAACTCAAAAACTATCCAAGCAAAGTTAATAAAATTTATATGGGACCAATTCGAGAGCACACCCTTTCAAACAAAAAAAGAATTTTCAAAATCGGTCCACAATTGACGGAGAAATCGGTGGACATACATAAAAAAAAAAAAAAACAAACATACGCGACGAACATATAACCTCCTCCTTTTTGGAAGTCGGTTAAAAATATAAATTAAGTAGGTTCGGTGTACTAGCAGGAGAAAACAATAAAAACAGTTGCAGAAAGGAGGCAGAACAAATTTTTCGATCACAGAGCACTCTCTAATGCAAAAACTGCAAAAACTCATCACGATACAGTGGGAGCGATGCTTCATCATCATCCACAACCCGAATTCACCCACTGGTGGGCAAATGTCTCTCTGTTCTTGGCTTCAACCCCCACGATGCTATGCAAGTCTCATCCCATCTCATCGCCGAACGACCGACACTTTTCGTGAGTCGTCAGATTTCTATCAGTTGCCCTTTGCACTTGGTGCAGACCGGACGCTCCCAATCGACTTGGAAGTATATAGAGCTGTTAATACTCTTTTAACTTAATGTAATTTATTTTAAAAATGGTAGGAAAGCTGCTAAAGTCGCAGTCACGACAGATAGGAAAATGGTTTTACAGCTCTATATAGTTCACACGGAAATCAAAACCAAACAACAATAAAGTACTTAGTTCTGAATTCAAATTATTACACACGATAAATCTAATAATTGATGGACATGGAATTGTATTCGTTTGTATTCGGAAATGCGATGATTCCCGAGGGACATTCAGAGAATTGAAATACAGTAATAACCAGTGATCGGAGTAGGTAGAGTGATTTTACGTACTCGCATCATGAATAGTCATAGAAATCATAACATGGATAAGCCTTTTTTCCGGGATTTCATTTTGGTACTTACGGGATTGAATCAAATATTGTTAAAGTAAGGATTTTTAAACTACTACATTAGAAATTTATAGAATATTATTATATTGTTTTTATAGTATACCTATTCTTTTCTTGGAGTCCGATCACCTATATACTATTAAAAAGACAGCAAAAGGGTTAAATATTTCTTATTCATATTGATGTATTCTTTATTCTACACATTACAACATTTAAAATTCGTTAAAATAGGTCTTAGTAATTTCAAAATCCCGGAATTTCGGAGGCATATCCATACTAATAATATATACATGCCAGTGCATTGACCTTAAATAAAAACCTACAATCGACGGCCGCCTCACGAAACAGGTTCTCTGATTAACAAAACAGCAATTGCGCACAGTTACAGCTGCCCTAACTGGCCATGGGTCATTTAATAAACACCTCTTTGTCATAGGAGTCACAGACAGTCCGCTGTGCAGCCTGCATGGAGGACGACGAGACAGCAGCCATGTGCTGTTAAACTGCCCGGTGGTCGCCACATACAGGGTCAAGTACTTCGGTAACCCAGGTACCCTACGTGAGATTGTCAGTGACACCAAGGCGTTGCTGGCCTTCTTTGAGGAGCTGGGGTGGATCGAATAACAGATTTTCCCACCCGTACGCAAAATACGCGCTTTGACGTGGAGTTGCGGATACCAGCCCGTATTACCTATCACCTATTATTGACCCCAAATCACTCTACCTACTCCGATCACTGGAAATAACTTACCTTTTTCATAGTCAGCCATGGTCTCAATCTGGAAGTGCTGGTACAGCTCGGGGCGGAACTTCCTCTCCAGGCCGTACGAGTAGAAACGGAACAGGCATTCCAAGCCGTAGCGGAAGCCGGCGGAAGCGTCCTCGTTGGCTAATGTTCTGGAAGATGTAGCGATAGATTGGTTTAAATATGAAGAGCATTATTTTCTTGATGTTCTTGACATTTTAGTATACAAGGTGGCAGGGACATCGACGCGAAAACTGTTACCATGGATTCAGTACATGATTCTGAGACCTTGATAAATTTCAAGTTATCAAGGTCTTACAGCATAAGTAAAGGGAAAATTCCAGCCCGTCCCATCCTTGATGTCCTCCCTCCGGTTGACGCCCTAAGCCGAGGTTCGTACCCCACAGGGGGTGCCCTTAGCGAGCGTTCACCTAGTTTTTAACCGACTTCAAAAAAAAGGAGGAGGTTCTCAATTCGTCGGGATATTTTTTTAAATTTATTTTTTTATCTATGTTCCCCGATTACTCGAAGACGGCTGGACCGATTTGAAAAATTCTTTTTTTGTTTGAAAGGGTACACTTTCAAGTTGGTCCCATTGTCATTTGGTCACGATCTGATGATGGAATCTTGGAGAAATCGAGGGAACTCTTCAAATATTAAAGGCACATCTATAGCGATTTGGGTATTTTTGATGAGCAGTTGACATAAGGCTATCGTAACTTAGATAAATTACAAGTCAACCCACTAAAACGTGAAAAAAAAAACGTTTTTACAAAAAATACAACCGACATCCAAACTACAAAGTGAAAAATAACTTTAATTTCGGAAGTCGGTGTCAAAAAACATAAATACTGATCCAAAGACACCGATTTCCAAAATTAAAGTTATCTTTCACTTTTTAGTTTGGAAGTCGGTTGTATTTTTTGTAAAAAAGTTTTTAATTAGCATAGTTGAATAACTCCTGGCTGGAGGTTTTAAGTGTAGTAGCTTAAGGCACTCACAGGAAAGCCCGGTTAAGTAGTCATGATCTCAGAGGTCAACCAAGAGATGCCCTACAAAAAAAAAGGGTAAATTCCAAAAAATAAAAAGTTGAAAATTAAGGTATTTTTTAGTACTTACAAGTTTTCGCGTAAATCTAAATTTGCCCATATCTTTTTTTTTGTGTTGATTCAGGACCTTGATTTTTATACACCTAATAGAGACTATAGACCTCAGTATCTGGTATAAATTTCAACTTGCTAGGTCCACCCGTTCCTGAGAAAATCGGTGGTGATACGCGGACAGACGGACAAGAGAGTGATCTTATACCCTAAACACCCTTTCAAACAAAAAAAGAATTTTCAAAATCGGTCCACAATTGACGGAGAAATCGGTGGACATACATAAAAAAAAAAAAAAAAAACAAACATACGCGACGAACATATAACCTCCTCCTTTTTGGAAGTCGGTTAAAAACAGCTGTTTCATAGAAAAGTGCAATACCCAAAATGTGTGGAACAGCTAATTTTTTTAAATTCAACGCACGGCGTTCAGAATCCTGCCGGGGTTGCGAAAAAAACCGAAAGGGAGATCGTTGATCGCCCCCGGCAACATGGCAACCGAAGGAACACGGGTGGGTTTTAGTCAGTAAGAGTCTGACACGCCCTCCCGCTCCGCCCAGAGCGGGAGAAGTTATTTTGACAATTTCCCACTCAAAAAAAAAAGGTGGATTCAGAATCATGTACTGATTCCATGGTAACAGTTTTCGCGTCGATGTCCCTGCCACCCTGTATATGTAGTGAAGTTGAAATTAAAATCAAATACGTAGATCTATGTTCCCTTGGAGCTCTAAAAAAATCAAACTTCTAAGTCAAGTCAATAAAAAAAAATACAGAAATTGTTATTTACGTGTTTCTTTCTTTACAGCCATTTATGCGACATATTTTGATACTCAAAGCAAACAAATCAAAACCTACAGGGTACTTCCTGTTGACCTAGAATCATAAAATTTGGTAGGAAGCAAGGTCTCACAGCACAAGTGAAGGAAAAATTTCGAAAATTGATAATTTGTAGCTTTATCACAAAAACATAAAATTGGTTGTCTGTAAAGTCGATTTACGGACGATAATTTTACGTGATAACGTCACAAGCCGAACGCTTAGGCCGATCGTGCCTCTCTATCGCTTGTTCCGCGCTCTCGCTTGCACGCTCGGCTCAGGCGGAACGTGACACTTTCGTGCGTGCAGCCGGCGTTCATCGATTTATAAGACGTTATCACGTCAAAAACTG
Source organism: Agrochola lychnidis (assembly GCA_963680765.1). Taxonomy (NCBI): domain Eukaryota; kingdom Metazoa; phylum Arthropoda; class Insecta; order Lepidoptera; family Noctuidae; genus Agrochola; species Agrochola lychnidis. The sequence continues at coordinate 10,389,256 of OY796875.1, forward strand.
CGATTACAAACTTACATTTGCAGTAGAAGAATTGACTGTGACGTATATCTATGTACGGGAGATCATGTTTCTCAACTACTAAGTTAAGTTTGTTCTTGGGATAAATTCATCCCAACTACGGAACCCTTCATTGTGGTCAGACACGCCGGCTAGTTTTTAGTCATTGGTTTTACATGCAACCAGCGCTGTGGCTCTCTCGCATAGGGTCGCAGCATTATGCTGAGCGATGGCCGTTTTACGTCGATGTGACGCATAATAATAACAGTCTATTATTGTCCCACTGCTGGGCAACGGCCTCTTCTCATACAGAGAAGGCACGAGCATTGATCACCACGCACGCTCAAGACGGGTTGGCGATTTCAGACTTCTATTAACTATAAGTCCAGGTTTCCTCACGATGTTTTTCCTTCACCGATGTCAGTAATGTCCAAGATAAACTCAGAAAGTACATATGAATTGAAAAAGTCACATTGGTACTCGCCCGGACCCACAACCTTGTGCATAAGAGGCGAGGCCTTAACCACAGGGTCATCAATACATTGTGACGCATATTTTCCCCCAATTTGTTATTTACGTGTTTTTTTTATCTTTCTTTGCGTCATGTTTACCGAATTTTCTTTATTTATTTTCTTTACATATAAATAAATGCTGCATTTACCTAAATTCATTATACATGGTGCGGTTGAAGTGATCTCGTAGGAAGAACGACCAAAATCTGAACAGCGTGTTCATCTCTTGTGACTGGCCGATCCCAAGCTTCTTGCGCTCTGAAATTAAAATACAATAATAAGAATAAATAATAGAAATTATCAAAGTCAAATAATATATTTAAATTAGCCACATAAAAGGCATTTTTGAACGTCAAAATTTACAAATAATAGAATTGATTCTAGTCGCCCCTTCCAAAAGGTAGTTTTCGTATGGAGAAGAATGGGCAAGAAACTCCACCGTTACTCTTTTAAAATGTTTTACAATATTTTGTATATATCACCGTAAGATTGTAAGAACCGTTAGTTTATAAATCTATAGGTATTATTTCCTTTAGATCATAATCTGTCGAAAAATTGTGAACTGGGTGAAATGGGTTAGGTTAGAACTGTAACAAATCGCGCGCGAGCCAAGCGAGCGGAGCGAGCGGTGCCGCGGCAGCGGCCGGCGATCGCTACTTCCAAGTTGCTCGCAGCCAGGCAGGCTATTTAATATTAGCGCAAGGTGCGTTACGTCGCAAGCAAGTTTGATACCAGTTCACAATTTTTCGGTTTCTCATGGAAAGATTATAAACTAGCGAAAAATAATGCGTTGAATTGTAAATGGTTCGTTGCAGTTCATAATTTTTCGACAGTTTATTATTTAACGGAAATAATACCGATAGATTATAAACTAACGAAGTTTATAATTATACGGTGACATATACATTACATTGTTATTATGCACTAGCAGCGTTTCACCCGCTTAAGGCTGACTGTCCACGGGAGCGGAGCGAGGCAGCGGAGCGGAGAAATGTGCCAATATTAAGAGGGTACCGAGCTTTTTATGCACACAAACATGTTTCTATTAAGTTTATTTGAAGTAGTAAACAGTTAAATTAAAATGTAAGGAAATAAATTGGTATTATTGGGGATATATACTAGACATCATCCGCGATGGAAACACGATTTGATCAAATTGGCTCGATAGAATAAATTCGCAAAGTTACCTCTTATCGAGTATTTTTTTCTGTATTTTGCTACTTTTTTGTATAATAAGTAAATTCATATTATGATTAATTTACTAAAATAAAGTTCATAGATGACTTTTCATGTATGAACTTTATTTTATGGCGTTTCTCCGCGTTAGTTTTTTATTTAAGAGCAATATGATAAAAATAACAACGAAAAACATTGAAAAAGTACAAAAGTGTGGTTATTTTCTTTACTCTTTACACGTAAAGAAAAATACAGAGATAAAAGCAAAATGGTCGGTACGCTCTTAACCAATAGGAGCGGAGCTCTGAAGCGGAGTTTAGATTCTATTGGTTAATATTGGCACATTTCTCCGCTCCGCTGCCTCACTCCGCTCCAGTGGACAGGCAGCCTAAGTCTCGATCCCGTAGGAATTTCGGGGTAAAAAGTATCCTACGTTCTAACCCAGGTCATGGTCTACCCATGTGCCAAATTTTATCCAAATCCGTTCAGGCATTTTAGCGTGAAAGTGTAACATACATACAAAAAATCAAATCTTTTCTCTTCATAATATTAGTTTAGATATAGATTATTTTTTTTGGTTCTAGGACATGCCGGTTGTGTCATCATCATCATTTTAGCCGAAAGACGTCCACTGCTGGACATAGGCCTCCCCCAAGCACCGCCACTTCGACCGATTCTGTGCTTCCCGCATCCAGCGGATTCCTGCGGCCTTCACAAGGTCATCGGTCCATCTTGTGAAGGCCTTCTAACGCTACGTCTTCCGGTACGGGGTCGCCACTCCAGAACCTTTCGATCTCATCGGCCATCCGTTCTGCGAGTAATGCCCTGCCCATTGCCACTTAAGTTTGGCAATTCTTCGGGCTATGTCGGTTACCTTGGTTCTCCTGCGGATCTCTTCATTACTGATTCGATCACGTAGGGAAACTCCAAGCATAGCCCTCTCCATTGCCCTTTAGGTGACTTTTAGTCTTCTGATAAGGCCCATTGTGAGCGGCCACGTTTCAGTACCATAGGTCATCACTGGCAACACGCACTGGTCAAAGACTTTCGTCCTGCCAGTTGTGCAGTTACAATTTTTTTTGTAGTATTCACATGAATAAACGTAGTGACGAAGACAGTTTGCCTTTGATAAGGCTAGTAGAATAATATTGCTTACCTTTAAGACAGCGCGAGTAGTACTTGTGGTAGGCCTGTTGCGTGAAGTGGTTCTCTCGCAGCAGGCCGTGGCTCGGGTGGTGGAACGTGGGCAGCGAGCCAGGCGCCGAACCGCACGACGAGCCCAGCGTGGGCGACGTGCCCAGGGACGAGCTGGGGAGAACAATTGGAGGTTACTAGTGTTAACAACACAAGCTGTGAGCCCAATAGGATTTATTTTCGACAAAAATGAAGAACTTTCTCGCTCCACCCTCAATCAATCAATCTTTCTACTTGTCTCGCCTAGCCTTTTCCCAACTATATTGGCGTCAGCTTTCAGTCTAACTGGATGCAGCTGAATGCCAGTATTTTACATGGAGTGACTGCCTATCTGACCTCCACAACCTAGTTACTAAGTAACACGATACCCCTTGGTAAGACTCCAACTATATTGGGGTCGTCTTCCAGTCTAACCGGATGCAGCTGAATGCCAGTATTTTACATGGAGCGACTGCCTATCTGACCTCCAGAACCTTGTTACTAAGTAACACGATACCCCTTGGGTAAGACTGGTTGTCCGACTTTTGGGCTTCTGACGACCCATAACGACTGTCAAAGATCCACGAATGACAGCCGGGACCAACGGCTTAACGTGCTTTCCGAGGCACGGAGGAGTCTTGATATGTGAAAATGGTCACCCATCCACGGACCAACCCCGGCAAGCGTAGCTTAGCGTAGTGGTGGGTAGTTCACAGTAAATTCCTGACCTTTCCTTCATTCATTTATTACACTAATCAATAACTCATTCACTCACTCGTTCACCGTTTTCATTTATTTTTTCATGTCCTGCCCTACTGAAGTTAAACTGACGTTATTTACTGGCTGATATTGACCTATGCTCTATGCGCATTAGGCCCCAAGAAAAGTACTCCATACCTTGAAGAATCGATACTTTTGTTTCGATACTTTCATGAGTACGATATATTTTTTTTGTATCGATACTTTCTATTCGATAAAGTGTCCCTACATATAGACAGCCTCAGGTCAAGAATTCTTCGAGGTTATTATGTGGGTATATCATGCAATGTGTCAGTCTCTCCTGATATACTGCATAACATCATGGGGTGGTGCTCCCAAATCGAACATTTTAACATTGGAAAGAGCCCAACAGGTTTTACTAAAGGTGGCCTGTTTTCTACCATACCTAAAGTAGATCTATACAAACACTTTAAAGTCTTGTCAGTGAGGCAACATATCTCGGGACCCTGGGGTCCCGGACCTTTGGAAGGCGTACGAGAGGCCGAAGCCAACTCGCAGAAGCCCCTTAGACATTTTTAAGTGTTGAGACACCAACCAACGATTATCCCTGTTCGCACTATGCAAGGGCACCCAAGGACAACCCCCGGTTAGTGTAGGACTATTGCAGGATATGGAAACAAAGATATTGGACTATGGGTTTGGGTGGCTAAAGTGGACTGGTTACCTGGAACTATGGAAGGACTATGGCCCCTGCCTGATCAAAGTTTAATTGCACATGGATAAAATGCACATGGATAAAATGGCAGGGGGTGACTTGCACACTCAATAATGGGTCCCCGAAAATGGTCGCTAGCACAAAGTGTCGTAGCGACAAGGGGGCAACATTATTAATCATTTTATTTCAGATAAAAATTAATCCATTAAATTATAAAAATACAGTGACAAAAAAAAATGTACTGTTCTAAAGAAGCACTCCTCCATAATATTTGCTACCCTCTCTGTCTCAGGAAAACGCAGAAAATAGTCTGCAAAACTCCATCTACGGACCAACCCCGGCAAGCGTAGCTTAACCTGATGGATCGACCCGTGCGGCTGTTATTATTTCGCCACGAGCTCATTAATACTGGCAAATGTTTAACTTACCCAGTACTGTGCGTCCTCGCTCGATGTTCACGGATGTCCATAATCCAGCCGACATGATGCTCCACGGGCGGATTGAGACTATGTCGAGTCTTGTGCTTTCGGCTGCTACTGCAAATTACAAATATAAATATTATTAGTATGATATTGTGATGTTGTACTACAGTTATTTATGCAAATGTTGTATAATAAGGGGTATTTATTTAGCCGAGTGTGATAATCAGTGATCGGATAATCGGATGAATATTTACCTAAAGTTGAGGTGTTGGCTATTATGGAATGCACTTTTGTATCGAAAAAATCCCGGGATTCCCGGATCGACTATAAGAGTTGTGATTATAGAATCGAATGTTATTATATTTACTAACGTTCAGGTGTTGGCTAATATGGAATGCACTTTTGTATCGATCGCAAAAATCTTGCGACTCTGGAATTGATAAATTTAGTACTTTTTTCTACAGAAATGCTAGCTAATCTTGTAAAGTAGATTGCCAAATTGGCATAGCACATAGCGACAAACAACTCGGTGTCTTGAGTTTCGTAAAAAAATGTTTAGTGGGTATATAATTTTTTATGTTAACACCGCAAAAGTAACCTTCATAAGAGGGCTGATAAGTCATTTCCATACCATGTATTTGATTAGTTGTGCATTCCCGGATGTTATGGAATTCCGGGATTTATGTTATTTTTTATATTTATTAAGGAGCCACTTCCACAATTTCTTAGCCAAATATTAACTTTAGGTAAATATGCATCGGAATATCTGATCTCTAGTGATAATAGTATCACATGAGTGTTTTAATACCTAATTATATACAGTTGCATACAAGACTTTATCTACACCCATGATAATAATTATGAATCCTCTATAAAAGGTTCTGAAACCATAGGGTGTTGTACAATATTGTTTTCTCGACTTTTCTGGTAATAATTGGTTAGAAATGTCCTTTGCTGCATTAGAAATATCTGGTGGTGTGTTATCAAAGCTTGTATCACTCATTTTTGTAAACAAAAAAGTAACAAAATTTTGCAATATTATTATCGAACAGAAATGGCGGGATACGACGTGAATTCGAATAACCTATAAGTTTTTTTTTTTAAATTACGGCGCTGTGGTAGTGAAACGCACGTGCATGACAATGTTCTTTTTTTGAAAATCGAGTTATATAATGAAATTTAGAACAACATTATAACACTCATTTGGATGATATTATGGTTACTATGACACTGACTGTTTTAATGTTGGAAATAAGCTTACTGTTTCAGAAACTTTTATGATTTTATATTTTTGTTATTTTGGACGTAAAAACGATTCACACTATAGTTGAGTGTACTTTATCGACCCCAGACAAGAGCTTTACTTTGTGTAAATAATTTCATCACCACTGCTCTCAAAACGGTGAAGGAAAACATCGTGAGGAAACCGGCATCTCCTAGAACCAAAAATTCGACGACATGTGACATCTACCAACCCGCACTGGGCCCGCGTGGTGAATTACGGCCCACTCCCTCTCACAGAGAGGAGGCCGCAGTCCCAGTAGTGGGGACATTATATGCTGATTGTGTTGAATATTCAACTTACATAACATCGGTAGCATGGGGGTCCTTGTTGGCTGCGTAGAATCGTGCGGTGCGTCGCGGCCGCTTGGATTTGCTGTGCGAGTCTGATTGGTGATCAACCTGCAGAAGAATTAAGAAGATATTATTATGAAAAAAATTAAGTATCGCGCGTTGATGTCTTTTTAATGGTCAGAAGCTGGTGTCGTAACAGTGTCACGAAATCATTTCTGTACCTGTACACAATAGTAACTCTACTTTTTATGAAAATATGTTTCTTGCACCATACAAATCGCAATAACCAGTTCTACATATATCCAAGATAAGAGTGCTTGGAAACATGCTGGTCCTGCTCCATAGGACAATTTAGAATCAAGACAAAATCAAACTGGTTGCTAATTTAATTGTAAAATTTATTATTTTGTGTTTTATGACATTTATTTTACATTCTGTGATTACTTCCTCACACACTGACTTATTAATTGTAAAATTTTAGGAAAATCGTCTGCGTTTACAATGTTTGTAAATATGTGAGCACCATGTATCTATCACATATTAAATTATCTATCGTTGCTTCATTTTTAATTCTTTTTACCTATTGTGGTACAGTAACTTTATTCTAGGTGCATCGTCTTCACATATAATAATTATTTAACAAATGTACGTACATATACAAACAATTGTAAAACATTTTAAAAGAGTAATGGTGGAGTTTCTTGCCCATTCTTCTCCATACGAAAACTACCTTTTGGAAGGGGCGACTAGAATCAATTTTATTTTTTTGTAATTTTTGACGTTCAAAAGTGCCATACATGGGCCTATTTGCAATAAATGATTTGACTTTGACTTTTACATAATGGTATCCGACATTAAGTCCTATGACATCTATGAAAAGAAATAGCCAATCGTATATGACATTATTAAATCCACAAACATTTAAAGGGTATAAGACCTTAAATGAAGTAAATAGTCTCAAGTCCACAATAGTACATTACTGCCGCGGTCTATAATGACTACTTTACTGGTCGCGCTGATGAGGGCCGACAGTGTAGCTCCAGGCCGACACAGCGCGCTCAGCGTGCAGCACTTGATGGACGAGCTGAGATAAAGGCCGAGGCCGTAGGTCGAGGCCTTTACAGCCAGGACAGCAAGGGCTGCAATAATGGCCAAGCTAGAAGGCCTAGAGCGTAACTAGGCTAGCTCGAGGCAATCATAGCGTGACCAGCGAAGCAGTCATAGTGGGCCAAGGCTTGTATAGTGCTTTACTCAAAAATGCAAGTACCTAATCTAAATAAAACCAGCAAGTAATTTCAATTAAATATATATTAATTAACTAGAAATTAAATTAAAATGACAATTATGAAAAGTACAGTTACTAAAATTCAACACCGACTTTCCCGGTGTTTGACAATGGTAGTTGGAACTATACAGCCAAATATGGAATAAAATCTTTTTGTACCTATCTCTATAAATACAAACAGCTGTGTTTTAAATAAAATCTTTTTGCATTTGATTTTTTAAAACGTTGAAACGTCAAAATAGCGGCCGGCAATGTTTTGCCGGCCTGTTAGAGCGACCAGCAAAACTTTGCCGGCCGCTCCTTGAAACAGAACGGCAAGGTCGACTTTGCTCAAACAAGGTTGTCAAAATAATGACCACATTACATGCATTTTTGAGTAAATTATGTGTATACATAATAATTCCATCTTATACTAATAAAAAATACTTTTGAGTTTGTTCCAATATTTTTAAAGCAACGTCAAAATTGCATTCAAAGTTCCACTCCGCGCATTTTAGCCTCTCCTGTAAAATGTTCGTTTAGTCACATAATGTTGTATGCCACTGAGGTACAGAATTGTTTAGTCCCATCTCAAAAATGCCCAACGCGCCTAAAGAAGTTTTCACTTCAAAAAACAGAGGCACTCCGGGAGTGCAGACAGAAATGAAAACTTAAAAAAAAAATCGGCACCGCGGTAATCAACGCATTGATGTCTTTTACTCCACGGTGTCTGTCGGTAACGAGTCGCCAAATCATTTGTTTAGTCCCACCTCAAAAATGCTCAACGCGCCTAAAGAAATTTCACTTCAAAAAATCTTTGTTTTGTCGTTTATTTTGTAGTGAAAAGATTAGCTACTCAGCAAAATGGAGTCTACAGTCCTTTCATAGTTATTACACGCCTCACAGCAGACAGAATCTGGCCACGTTTAGTCTGCATAAGTAAAAAATCGGTGGAATTTGAAAATCTATAGATGGCAACACCATTCTGTCCTACGAAAAAAGAATTTGATACTTTGTTTATCTTTTGGTTTTTGATAGGTTATTTTGTTTATATTCTGATTTATTCCTGGTAAAGAATAGTCACTTTAGCACGATGCAGTGTGGATTTGATACAGTTTTGTCATCGTATGGAGGTAGAGCATAGGTACGAAATTATTCTATTACACAAATTCCCTTAAGAACGTCCGCATTCTAATCTCAGACTCAATCTATCAAAAAAGCCTCTGATATATCTACATTTTTGACAAGTTTCTGAGATAGATTGTCGCTGAGATGAGATGGCAATTGTCCTTCTGGTTTTCAATAATAAATGTCATAGATAAATGATCACACTGTATGTAAAATCTTGTCGCGTCAACAATGCACCCGTTCTGCCTAAGCCGACAACACGGAACGCCTGGCCGACTCTGTTGATGTAGCACTTACATTCGCAGTGACTGACTACGATATTGTATCGTATACAGTGGACATACAGTGCAAATTTGTTTTTTATACAATTTCTTCGACTACTAAAGCGTTTGTTGACGAGTCGTTTGGATACAGCAAGTGTGTGTGTGGTGAGCAATGTTCGTTCCTTCTTTGTTTGAGAAGAAGCTTTTGGGTCATCGTTTTTAAGGTTCTGTACCTCCATAGGAAAAAACGGAACCCTTATAGAACCATTTCGTTGTCCGTTCGTCAGTCTGTCAAGACCCTTTTTCTCAAGAACGCGTGAAAGTATCAAGTTGAAATTAATATCAAATACGTAGATCTATGTTCCCTTGGAGCTCCAAAAAAAGCAAGCTTCTAAGTCAACGCAATAAAAAAATACGGCCATTTATGCGACATATTTTAATACTCGCAAGTAAATCAAAACCTACAGGGTACTACTACTCACTAATCTAGAATCATGAAATTTAGCACGAAGCAAGGTCTCACAGCACATGTAAAGGAAAATGTCCGAAAATAGTTAATGAGTAGTGTAAAACGTACGTGGCTGGGCCGCGGCGGCGGCGGCGGCGGCTCGGCGGGGTTGCAGTGCTTCTCGCTGGGCGGCGCCGCCGCCTCGAACGCCGAGCGGCTGATCAGCGATACCGTGCGGTACTGCTGGGTTTGGCTGCCGTACGACTGCAGGAGATACACAATTTACCTATATAGCAACCGTAATTTACCAATATAAATGCATTTCTCGATAAGCACCCATGAAACTAAAATACAACTTACAAGTCCTCTAAGAATATGAGGAATAAAGTTGGTCCCAAAATACTACCTTGAGGCAAACCAATAATGAATTTTTCTTAATGATTTATGAAGCCCTTCATTCTCATATACTGCGACCCTTTTGACATTTAATGAGTAATAAGATTCAAAGCAAGATATGGAATGTGAAACTCTCAAATTTTCTTAGGAACATAGGGGCAAAAAATTTATCAAATGGTTTCTACTAACTTTTAACTACACAAAAAGTTATAAATTTTATTATCATTTAGATTTTTTCAGTAAATAATTTAACTTACCGATGGATAATCCGTATCATTCCATAAGTCTTCCTCATATCGTCTCAAACCATCTGTGATAACCTGAAAATTAACATAAATCCAATTAAAATCTTGTTTGCATTTTCCGAAGACATAATTTGTGGCAACTATTCATTTACGTAGACCTTAGAAAGCTTTGTTGTTTTGCCTGCATCACAGATTAGCACACCGCGCATTAGAATCAGCAATACAGCTCTTTATGTTAGAATAATCCTAAAATGTCATGATTTCATGAAAGTCATTGAATAGGATTATTTATGAACTTACGAGTTGTATTGACGATTTTTATGATTATAATTCTATAAAATAACTATTTGATACGGCCGCGAATCATATTTAGATCAACATACAACGTGAAACTGACTTGCAAATTGCAAAAAACTTAAGAAAATTTGAATTTTGCGGGCTACCCTGACGCTTTTGACTTAAGTAGTAGTTTAGGTGTGGCTACATCAGTGCTAAAAAGTAGAGTAACGGTGCGGTTGGAGGCTGCCTTTACGATTATTGACGTTCAAAAATGTGTAAATAAAAATAACAAAAAATAAAAAAAACACAGCTGTCCTGCCAAAAAACGAACTAAACAGTAAAAAACAAGCTGTATTAGTTAATCTGTATATACAAAGCGAAAGGTCACTCATTTGTTCGATGACTAAACAGATAAATAACATTGTTATTTTTTTGGCAGGGTAGCAGTTATTTTTTTAAATTTATTAAAAAAATAATAATTTTATTTACACATTTGATTATGGAACCATACTGCCACCATTTTGATTTTTCCAAATCTGTTCAGGCATTTAAAAGTTATGGTGACACAATGAAATTCACATACATACACGAACCCTGAAAACATTACACTCCTTTTGGGGCAGTCGTGTTAAAAGTGCTATCTTTCCAGTGATTCTCAGCTTATCTATATCACTACATCTATACTAATATATAAAGCTGAAGAGTTTGTTTGTTTGTTTGTTTGTTTGCTTGAACGCGCTAATCTCAGAAACTACAGATCCGATTTGAAAAATTCTTTCAGTGTTAGATAGCCCATTTATCGAGGAAGGCTATAGGCTATATATCATCACGCTAAGACCAATAGGAGCGGAGCACCAATGAAGAATGTTTCAAGATCGGGATTAATTTTTTCCTTTTGAGAGCTTCCGCTGCGTGCGCTGCGTAAACAGTTAAAGTTTCGCAAAAATCATGTATGACAGAATTGTTCCCCTTTAAAAGTTCTAAAAAAAAGTCCGCGACAGCATATGTCTATCTTTTAAGGTTGGCTCACTCTAACCTTTTTTATGCTAACCAAATTTGTTCAAAAGTAATGCGTTATTTACGAAGGTGTTTTTATAAACATGACATTAATCCTTATCCAAATAAATACGTTATTCATCACAAGTATTTAATTTAAAACAAAATCTATCTATATCTATACTTCTATACTTAATATATAAAGCTGAAGAGTTTGTTTGTTTGTTTGCTTGAACGCGCTAATCTCAGGAACTACTGATCCGATTTGAAAAATTCTTTCACGGTTAGATGGCCCATTTATCGAGGAAGGCTATAGGCTATATATTATCACGCTAAAACCAATAGGAGCGGAGCACCAATGAAGAATGTTTCAAAATCGGGGTTTTTTTTTTTCCTTTTGAGAGCTTCCTCTGCGTGCGCTGCTGCGTAAACGGTTAAAGTTTTGCAAAAATCATGTATGACAGAATTGTTCCCCTTTAAAAGTTCTAAAAAAAGTCCGCGACAGCATATGTCTATCTATTAAGGTTGGCTCTCTATAACCTTTATTATGCTAACCAAATTTGTTCTACAATAATGCATTATTTGCGAAGGTGTTTTTATAAACATGATATTAATCCTTATCCAAATAAATACGTTATTCATCACAAGTATTTAATTTAAAACAAAATTGCCGTTTACATCATTCGATTTCAATAAATATCTTAGGAGATATCGCAGTTTTAAAATAACATCGCAGCAAAATAATGATCAAGTACTGCGCGCGATTTCCAGTGAAGGTATCGTTTGGGGTAACAATTAATAAGGCCCAGGGGCAAACATTTAAGCACGTAGGAATAGATTTACGCCTAGAGTGTTTTTCGCACGGGAAACTATATGTTGCCCTATCGAGATCTGGTTCTTTTTTTCGTGCTCTTGATTTTCAACGCTCTGTTTAGCGCCGAGAGTTGAAAATCCAATAGTGTGTTTTTTCAACGAGCTGAGACGAGAGTGCGTTCCAGCGCGTTGGATTCTCAACGCTCGGCTTAACACCGAGAGTTGAAAATACAGTGCGCGATAAAATCCCGCTGCGATTTTATTACGTCCGTGCGAACGTCGGCTTACTGATTAAAGCGTGAAGTAGGTACCTAAAATAGCTAACATAGGTACGCATTATTAAAAAAAAAACACCTTTATTTAAACGAAGTCGCGGATTAAAGATAGCGTTAGCCCAAAGTAGCTACTCCATGCGGACGAAGTCGCGGGCAGAAGCTAGTAATAAATATAAAATATAAATAAAAAGCTTTATTAAATCCTTACAACTACATCAATGAGGTTTTTACAATTAGAGTATAAGACACTATTATAATTATAAGTATATTAGTGTGTTAATAGTGAAATAAAATCTTTATATACGTATTTGTTAGTATTGTGTGTTAGTATCTATCACTACATAGTATAAAACAAAGTCGCTTTCTCTGTCCCTATGTATGCTTAAATCTTTAAAACTACGCAACGGATTTTGATGCGGTTTGTTTAATAGATAGAGTGATTGAAGAGGAAGGTTTATATGTATAATAACTCGGTTTATACCCATGTGAAGTTTATACCCGTGCGAAGCCGGGGCGGGTCGCTAGTCTATAATAAAAGGAGAAACTGACTGACTGACATATCAACGCAGAGCCGAAACTACTGGCACTAGGAACGTGATATTTTGCGCACAGCTTCCTTTTATAATGTAGGGGAGCACTAAGAAGGAGTTTTTAAAATTGAAACTTGGCACAAAAAGTACTAGGCTTGCATGAATTCACGACAGTATTCAATCATTATGTTATGCTACTAATAGGATTTAGATGAGGCAGACAGATAGTTTATAACCTGCATTAACACATAGGATACTTTTTATCTCGGTAGTACGTTTCCATGGGATAATTTCCGAAAAAGCTAGTTTTGTATAAAAAGTTTTGAATTTTGCACAAACCTGTTCCAAGTCCTGTGTGATCTTGGTGCGCGTATTCCAGTCGCCTTGTCTGTCGTGTCCGTCGTGTTTGGGCTGGCGCGCCGGCGTCTGCGTCACGATCAGCAGTCGCCCAACGTCTTTGTCTGTGAATTCCGCGTCTGATTCTTCATCAGACCTGGGAAATAAATAATTTATGAAAACGTCGTTGTGTACCAAAAACTTAAGATATCTTAAAACCTATCGTCTTTCTACCTGTGTATCTCAAACTCAAAGCATTTATTTCGATTAAACCATTTACAGGTACTTTTGAATTGTCAAGGAATCGGTCAGTCAGAAATATGAAGCTGGTTGCCCATTCCAAAGCGTAGTAGGTTCCTATGGAGAAGAACGGGCAAAAAACTCCACGGACACTCTTTTAAATAAAAAATTGTTACAAAGTATTGGTTACATGTTGAAATTATACATGTGAGAACAATGTAGAAAGACGTGCACGTTAGAAGCGTCCGTAATAAAAAGATAAAACAAAGAACAATTAAAATAAATTAAAAATAAGCCGTGGCAGCTAAGAGATGACCAGTCCCAACTGCCGGCGCCCGTTCACGAACGTAACGTATTTTATCATATAAACAAAAAATGACTTAGATAAAACGCATTAAAATTGAGGAGTGGGGGGTCGCTACGTCACAAATAAGTATAAAATCTACATTCTCGTGACGTCATGACCAGTGATCGGAGTAGGTAGAGTAATTTGGGGTCAAGGCACTGGCACGTATATATAAGTATGGATATGCCCCCGGGATTCCGGGATTTTGAAATTATTAAGATCTTTTTTAAGGAATTTTAAATGTTGTAATGTGTAGAATAAAGAATACATCAATATGAATAAGAAATATTTAACCCTTTTGCTGTCTTTTTAATAGTATATAGGTGATCGGACTCCAAGAAAAGGATAGGTATACTATAAAACAATATAATAATATATTTTAAATGTTTATCTATCGCATTCTATAGATTTCTAATGTAGTAGTTTAAAAATCCTTACTTTAACAATATTTGATTCAATCCCGTAAGTACCAAAATGAAATCCCGGAAAGAAGGCTTATCCATGTTATGATTTCAATGACTATTCATGATGACATAAAATTACTCTACCTACTTCGATCACTGGTCATGACGCATGGATTATAACCTCCAGATTCACGAGTAGTGAAAACTCTGTTCCGGTTCACTAATGTAAAATCTTGTCGCGTCAACAATGCACCCGTTCTGCCTAAGCCGACAACACGGAACGCCTGGCCGACTCTGTTTATGTAGCACTTAATTCGCAGTGACTGACTACGATATTGTATCGTATACAGTGGACATACAGTGCAAATTTGTTTTTTTATGTGACAAACAGGGGAGTTGGTTTCTGCCTCCTATAGACATCTCCAAAAACAAGGGGTTTGCGGTTGCCCATGTCTTGCCGACACGAAACAACAGTGAAATATGTTATGTGCGTGAATTTGGGAGTGTTCGAGTATTACGTAACGCAATTTGGGGGGGGGATGTTGTGTTGTATGCATGTGAGGAGCTCGTGGCTAAGTAACAGCCGCACTGGTCAATCCATCAGGTTAAGCTACGCTTGCCGGGGTTGGTTAGTGCATGGGTGACCATCTTTACATACCGAGACTCCTCCGTGCCTCGGAAAGCACGTTAAGCCGTTGGTCCCGGCTGTCATTCGTGGATCTTTGACAGTCGTTACGGGTCGTCAGAAGGTCGAGTCTGACAACCAGTCTTACCAAGGGGTCTCGTATTATTCAGTTACTGGGTTGTGGAGGTCAGATAGGCAGTCGCTCCATGTAAAATACTGGTATTCAGCTGCATCCGGTTAGACTGGAAGCCGAGGTTCTTTGTTACCCCGACAGAATAGCTGATTTACTCCCGCGGGGGTAATTACCCCCAGGTTCGGAACCTAGGAACTTTAAACCCTTCAGAATGGTCGCGTAGAGATTTTTTTTTCACCCATTTTTTAAAACGTTATTTTTTTTTTTTCTAAATTTCAAATGGAAATGACCACTTGAATTTTTTTTACCTTCACAAAATTTCTTGCTTGCTTTACAGGATAGTGATTTTTTTTTTTTTATTCCAAGTGTAAAGCAAAAAAAAATATTTATCAACAGCTTGTACTTTACGCCACATAATTGTGACTTTCAGGTAAATGGTCACTTGGTGGTGGTTACGTAACGTTTTACTAGATTCTTTTTATTTTTTTCAAACTTGAACAGACAGCTGTGCTGCTGGACAGTTTGTTGCGCCACTTCTTCTTCCCAGCTGAAGGCACTAAGAAGTGGTGAAGGGTGGGCGTTTTTGGGGGACTGTCTTATGTAATTGTGACGTTCGAAAAGTGTTGATTCTCAGCCTAGTTTGAATAAATGACTTTTGAATTTTGAATTTTTGGAGGGGGGTAAAGAAAAACGTTATGGCGCGTTACATGGGGGAGAGGGGGGTCAAAAATCTCTAAAAATTGCGTTACATAATACTTGAACGCTCCCGGGATTTCAGGGTCATCCGTATTTGTGACTGGTATGATAAGAATTCGATCAGTATCTTACCAAGCGTCAGTGAAGGTGTTCTGCCTGGGTGGAGGCAGATCCAGTTCCTCGTCCAGTTGAAAGTGAAGCTCCTCGCGCTGCTCTTCGTCGGTAACTGCGGGAGCTCGCTCACGAGAACCTGCTTTTGTACGGCGTTTTACCTGAGGAGACAAATGTTAGATACATTTATTAGTTTTTGAAGTGAAAACTTCTTTAGGCACGTTGGACATTTTTGAGATGGGAAAAAACAATTGAACTCGCGACACCGTTACCGACACCTCATTTTTATAAACGCGATTGTGCTCTTTATTTAGATAAGATTGCGGATCAATATTCCATGCAAGTATTTTTCTTCCAAGGCGATCTTGTTCAAGTTTTCACTACTGTCGGCACTCCCGGAGTACTACTGTTTTTTTTTATAACTTTTTAGTTTTAGGATTATCTAATAAAAAATTTACGGCTATAAACTTTTGTTTTTAACCGACTTCCAAAAAGGAGGAGGTTCTATATATTTTTTTTTAGATAGTGCAACTCGTAGTTGACCTCTGAGATCATGACTACTTAACCGGGCTTTCCTGTGGGTGCCTTAAGCTACTACACTTAAAACCTCCAGCCAGGGGTTATTCAACTATGCTAATTAAAACTAAGTGAACGCTCGCTAAGGGCACCCCCTGTGGGGTACGAACCTCGGCTTAGGACGTCCACCGGAGGGAGGACATCAAGGATGGGACGGGCTGGAGGAGGTTCTATGTTCGTACCGATTTCTCCGCCATTTGTAGACCAATTTTGAAAATTGTTTTTTTTAAAGAGTATTCTCTCGAGGTGGTTCCATATAAATTTTATTAACTTTGCTTGGACAGTTTTTGAGTTAGCTTCAATAATGCGTATTTTTTCCCACTTAGTATATGAATGATATGAGAAGTTCCTGTCCATATCTAAAAAGTGAAAAAATAAAACTAACAATCAACTTCCAACTTGAAAAAACACAAACAAACAAACACAACATCAAAACTAAAGACACCGACTTCCGAAATTAAAATTATTTCTCACTTTGTAGTGTTTTTTTAGAATTCGATTGTCTTTATTTTTTGTCCACGTAAAAAAATTCAAGAACTAAAACTCAAAGCATTTATTTCAATTAAACCATTTACAAGCACGTTTGAATTGTCAAGGGGTCGATGAGTCAGAAAGATGAAGCTAGTTGCCCATTCCAAAGCGTAGTAGGTACCTATGGAGAAGAACGGGCAAGAAACTCTACGGACACTCTTTTAAATCATAATATTGTTACAAAATATTGTTTACATCATTCGTGTTGAAATTATACATATGAGAACAATGTAGAAAGACGTGCACGTTAAAAGAGTCCGTAATAAAAGGATAAAAACCAATTCAAAAATTAAAATAAACCGTGGCAGCTAAGAGATGACCAGTCCCTACTGACGGCGCCCGTTCACGAACATGACGCATGGATCAACATCATTTAGCTTAACCATTTTGAAGGGAATTTAACGATCCACAGTGCCGGTTTTAGCAATACCGGCGCCCCGGGCGAGATTTCTGTGACGCCCCTCACGACTCTTGGAGAGTAGAGGCGCGAAACTTTTAGCTTTTGTTTTAATTTGAGGAATAAGAACATGCAGAAAAACGAGCGAAGCGAACTCAAAAATTTCAGCACCCCGCCACGGAAAACTTTTCTTTTATTTCTTTTTTTTTTTTCTTTTAAGCAGAAAAGTTTAAGAATTCAGACTTCAAAGAACGCAGGGTGCAAGAGCGACCTCAACATTTTTTAGCACCCCGCTGCGTCTTTTCTTTGGCCCATTCATGTAAAAATAGTACCTAAACTTTGTCGACTTGTTCAGAAAAGTTAGAGAAAAACATAACCCTGTCTTTGCTGTCCCGCAGTCGGGTAAAAAAAAAGTTTAATAACAGAAAAGATAGAGAAATGAAAGGCCGGTGATTCGCGTTGGGCGCTCCTTCATGTCTGGCGCCTTGGGCACCCATGCGCGCCCTACCCTAACACCAGTACTGACGATCCAACACAAAAAGTTTCTATACTCTAGCACTTAGTGAAAGTATGAAGATTGAACTCAAGATTCCACATTCAGCAACCGTGCTTACATTGTATTACAAGGCGGTTATTTCATGATAATAAATCGTCATAAAAAATTTGTCTTGTCGCGTCAACAATGCACCCGTTCTGCCTAAGCCGACAACACGGAACGCCTGGCCGACTCTGTTGATGTAGCACTTACATTCGCAGTGACTGACTACGATATTGTATCGTATACAGTGGACATACAGTGCAAATTTATATTGATTTTGCAGGATGATTTTACTGATATCGACCCAAGCAAAGTTAATAAAATTTATATGGGACCACCTTTGAAGTTATGACCTACCAAACAAAAAAAGAATCAACTCATAATTGGCGGAGAAATCGCGTAATAAAAAAAAAAACAGTGGCACTTCGGGAGTGCCGACAGAAGTGAAAGCTTGAACAAGATCGCCTTGGTGGAAGAAAAGTACTTGTATAGAACATTGGTCCGTAACCTTATCTAAATAAAGAGCAAAAACGCGTTTACAAAAAAAAAAACTTCTAAAACCTTTAAAGTAAAAATGCTTGCATTGAACATTGATCCGTAACGTAATATAAATAAAGAGCACAATCGCGTTTACAAAAATGAGGGTAACGGTGTCGCGAGTTCAATTGTTTTTTCCCCATCTCAAAAATGCCCAACGCGCCTAAAGAAGTTTTCACTTCAAAAACATAAAGTCGAATTAAGAACCTCCTCCTTTTTAAAGTCGGTTAATAAATAGTGAATTCTTACCTCAGTCCAAACTTGTTCCGAGTTGGGACTGGCGTTGCCTGACTGCGGTCTGTCGTCTGGACTGTCCGATTTGTCGTTGCATTCTTCTGCAAAACACAATAAAATAACATTATTATATCTTTAGATTATTCGAATTATTTCATAAAAGTTAAATAACAAACACAGGTTCTACTTCTTTTCGTGTGGTTAATGACTAACCTGGTGTCAGACTTTTAAAGCCGCCTACGGGCCTCTGTCTTGACTTCACATGCCGTCGAGAAATATCTCTCAGGCATGCCGGTTTCCTCACGATGTTTTCCTTCACCGTTTTTGAAGCAAGTGATAATTATACAATACGCACATGAATCTGAAAAGTCAGAGGTGCGTGCCTTGGGTTCGAGCTCGAGACCTATGAGTTGGCAGTCTGACGGTCACACCACAA
Organism: Agrochola lychnidis; assembly: GCA_963680765.1. Lineage (NCBI taxonomy): Eukaryota > Metazoa > Arthropoda > Insecta > Lepidoptera > Noctuidae > Agrochola > Agrochola lychnidis. Next base: position 10,408,323 of record OY796875.1, read on the forward strand.
GGCTAACACTGCTATTACATACATAGGATGGAAAGTACCTACATTAAGTTCCATATTGTGTTTAAACTGGAAATTGGTCCTAATCAGAGATATTACGGATATCGTTTTACCGGAACCGGAATCGGAGGTTTCAAATTCAAACTCAAACTCAAAGCATTTATTTCAAATAAACCAATTACAGGTACTTTTGAATAGTCAAGGGGTCGGTCAGTCAGAATAATGAAGCTAGTTGCCCATTCCAAAGCGTAGTAGGTACCTATGGAGAAGAACGGGCAAGAAACTCCACGGACACTCTTTTAAATCAAAATATTGTTACAAAATATTGGTTACATCATTCGTGTTGAACTTATACATGTGAGAACAATGTAGAAAGACGTGCACGTTAAAAGCGTCCGTAATAAAAATATAATAACAATTCAAAAATTTTTTTTTTTTAAATAAGCCGTGGCAGCTAAGAGATGACCAGTCCCTACTGACGGCGCCCGTTCACGAACATGACGCATGGATCAGCACCATTTAGCTCAACCATTTTGAAATTAAATTTGATTGATTGATCGGAATCGGAACCGGAACTTAAGTCGAAGGTGGAAGTAGAAGACAGATGTTTTATGCGAAGGCTTAATGAAACAATTGAAATATAATTCAATCTCTTTAATCAGTCAAATATTAGCGATAACATCCACAAACAAAACAATAAACTGAGACTTCGAGCGCGAGCGTGTATAAAATAAACTAAAATGACACTGGCGACGAGTTAAAGCTTGTTTGTACGCGCTCTAGTCACGTGCATCGCTGCGTTTCGAACTTCGGTATAACTCCGATTAAAAATTATCGTAACCGGAAACGGTGTAAAATTAATCGGAAGTTCCGACCTTTTGGAACTGGAACCGGTGCTCCGTAATATCCCTGGTCCTAATGTAACTGTAAACTACGGTTTGTTCGCTGTGATTAGGCACGGTCGACAGTGTTCTATGGAACTCTATAGGAGCTTGTTGATAGACACGATTTTTCCACGGCGCGATTTATACGTTGTACCGTAAATAAACCGTACCGTATAGAGACAGGCCCCTCTTTTCCACTGGGCACTCTGGGCACGTGCCTAGGGCCCCGCGAACGACGGGGGCCCCGGCCTGCCCTCAAAAAAATCATTCTATGTAGCTGCCATTCCATTCTATGAATTATTTGTACCCGATTCAATGACAAAATAATTGATTTGCAGTGCGATTTACAATAAGTTTCTAGCCCCAAACTTATGAAATGTTAGTAATAAGTTTCTTTTGTTGTATATCATTTTTATATCATTTATTAGATTAAATATGAACATTGAAAAAATAATAATTTGCCAACTATCAAAATACGTAAAATGGGACCAAATGTGGAAATGATATTGAATAATTATCTAATTAGCATACTAATTAAGTCGAAAAACTTATTCAGGGTAAACCAAATGTTAATATTTTGTATTTCGTGACAGAAAATTGAATCATTTTTAGCACATAATTTTTTCTATACCTTTTGCTTATCTACACAGGGGTCCCTGTGATCCTTATGTGCCCAGGGCCTCCAATAGGTTAAAGACGGTTCTGTATACAGAGTAGGGATGTAACGGATATCCGTATCCGCATCCACAACTGTTATTTTAGAAGTTACAGGGAAATCTCGACACACACATTTTACCACTTTGGAAGTGTCTCTCGCGAAAACTATTCAGTTTAGAAAAAAATGATATTAGAAATCTCAATATCATTTTTGAAGACCTATCAATAGATACCCCACACGAATGGGTTTGATGAAAAAAAAAAAAGTTTCAGTTCTAAGTATGGGGAACCCCCAAAATTTATTGTTTTTTTTTTCTATTTTTGTGTGAAAATCTTAATGCGGTTCACAGAAAACATCTACTTACCAAGTTTCAATAGCATAGTTCTTAGTTTCGGAAAAAAGTGGCTGTGACATAAAGACAGACATGACGAATCCATTAGGGTTCCGTTTTTTGCCATTTGGCTACGGAACCCTAAAAACTCCGCATCCTCATAATTTCTATGGGGATGTGACCCTACCTACATTGTTCGCTCAAATAGTGAATTTTGTTAAACTCGCTCCGAGCCAAATGTGCGGGCCGGAGTGTGAGTGACACGTTCCTATTGCCTGAATTCGCAGTGTCCCTGTCCTATGACAGACGATCGGCCGCACGTGACAGTGGTAGCATGATTGTGGTGTCAGTTGTCAAAACAAGGGCTATTTTTCATACGACATCTGCATCCGCACCCTCATCCGCGTCCTCAAACCCGATTATCTCGATATCCTCATCCGTTACAACCCTGATACAAAGGGCCCCAAATACATACATACATCAACTCACGCCTTCTTCCCATGGGGGTAGGCAGAAACTACAGAACGCCACCTGCTACGATCCTTACATACTCCTTTTGCCTCGTTTACGTTCATACATCTGGTCATACACGCACGCCGTTTGCGAGTACTACGCACCTGGCCTTCCTGAAGAACATCACCAATAAGGTCTATATATGTCCTCCTAGGACGTCCCCGCCCGGCCTTTCCCTTTACAAATAATGCGATTTATTTGATGTAAGCTGCAATGTATTTCTCACCGTGTCTGTTAGCTAGTGGCACGAATTCCGGCACGTCAGGGTTGAGCGGGTCGTGAGGCGTTGCGCCTCCCGCCAGCCCGCCGCGACCGGTGCGGAACATTCTGGAACGAAGACATTATATTAAACCCTGATCATAACATAAACATAACATCACGCCTTGTTTCCCCGAAGGGTTGGGCAGAGGTGTCCCTGTAGCAGGTACACCCACATTTCGCCAGTTATATTTAAGTCACATGTAATAGGGGGCGAGTCTATTGCCATCAACCGGGCACAAATCCAGACTCCGAGCTGCTACTGAGAAATTTCAGATAGAAAAACCCAATAACACTTTGCCCGACCCGGGAATCGAACCCAGGACCACCTCAGCAGTAGCGCTTGCGACCACTAGACCAATGAGGCAGTTGGGTGAAACCCTGATCATAAAGCCTCGACTCACTAGGCAACATTTGCCGCGCGACATGTTGCACAACATGTTGAAAGTTAGCGCGGAACTTTTGTTTAGCAACGTTGTCTGTTGTCGACAACATGTCGCCAGCGGAACTACAGTTAATTTCAGCGGCGGTGGTTACAATTTTATCGAAAAATGCATCAAAAAACTAGCACCAGCAGTAAACATTCATAGTTTTGGTACAGTTCAATTAATTTGAGCACTCGTACGTTACACCACAAGGCGCAAGGTCATGTCAATCGTCATCCTGAAGATGCCTCGTTAAAACGTGAAGCAAAAACTTTGTACCCCTTTTTACGAAAATTACGGTAAATTACACCGTTACAGTTTATATGGAGAAGGAGTGCAGAAAGCTTTAATTTTTATATAATATGCATTAGACAAAAAAAATATTAATAAAAAACATTCGCGCTTGACGTAAATTGACGTAATTTTAGTAGGCAAGTTTTTAATCACGTCTAAACTTGTATGAAGTAATGACAGGCGCTGATTAATTTGACAGGACTAAACTAAAATTTATCTTCTGTCCTTTTCTTAATGAAATAGAAAGAAAATAATGCACTGAATTTAAATTTAGTTTAGTTTGTGAATAAGGGAATCGGCACCACTATCCTATTAAATTTAAATTTTTAAATGAATTATGGTCGAATTTCGACCACAAGGAAGTATAGATACCTGGGTAAGGGCGGCGGAGGTACGGCCCTGAGCAGACACGACACGGGAGCCACGAGGGGACCGCCCATCGTGGGCAGCGGGAAGATACCCACCATCTGCTTCTTGCGGCTATGACAAACAATAAATACTGTTAAGTTAAGGGCGGCCAACCCGTTATACGTTTTCATACAAACGCTTGTAAGTGATTATGGCGTTGTCAAACATCTTTCTTCAAATGTTTTATACTAATAGGTATTTTGTGAACTATATCTAGGTTTCAATGAAAACAAAACAAAAAAAATCGAGAAACAAATTCAGTATTCATTCTATTCTATTAGCCAAAGCCGAAAGTGCTTCTAGCGGAGGCCAAAATTGCTCCTTGTGGAGGCCGATTTTTTAAAGCCGATGGCAACATTGCTACCCTTGGAGGTCCAATTATTTTTGTTAATATTACCAAAGTTTAGTAATTGCTACTGGTAGATGTCAAAATTGCTAAGGGTTGAGGCCAAAATTTCTCCTTGAGGAGGCCGATTTTTTAAAGCCGATGGCAACATTGCTACCCTTGGAGGCCCAATTACTTTTAATAAAATTACCAAAGTTTAGTAATTGCTACTGGTAGATGTCGAAATTGCTAAGGGTGGAGGCCGAAATTGCTCCTTGCGGAGGCCAAATTTTTAAAGCCGATGGCAACACTGCTACTCTTGGAGGCCCAATTATTTTTGTTAAAATAACTAAAGTTTAGTTTCTTACCGTTTCTCTCCAGGCTTATCATCGCCTCCTTCAGATTGTAGAGGCGGATCGTCAGCAGAGTCAACAGCCTTATCATTCTCAGCTTCACCTTCTGCCTTCTCTTCCGTTATTTCTTGTATTTCCATCGGTTGTTTTACTTCTTCTGGAGCTGGTTGTGTCTGTGGAGTTATGAGGTATTAGTGGCGGCCCCGTAGTTGTTAGTATAACATTGAGAGGTTTCGCGGAATGCGGTGTTGGAATTAGTACAGTAGGTGCGCGAGTTCTTCAGAGATTCTCATTGAATTTTGAACAAATTGATAAAATCGATATTGTTTTCCTCGACGAGGTCGACAGAGGAACATTTTTCTAGTTAGTTGAAACCCTGAAACACAGGCTCATGGACATGTGTATTCTTCCCGTCTTAACCCATGGTGCTCAAACTTGGTCTTTGACTAACATTCAGAAGTCCAAACTCAAGGGCTGCCAACAAGCAATGGAGCGCAGTATACTAGGCGCGAAATTAACGGATCGTGTTCGAAACAATACTGCGCTCCAAAACAAAAATAGCTGACGTGGCTCAAAAGGCTGCCCAACTTAAATGGGACTGGGCAGGACATGTCTGCTGCATGCCGTTAGCCGGACTAACTGTGGGCCCAAATAGCACAGAACTGGCGCTCAAATAACTTCTCCCACTCTGGGAGAAGCGGGAGGGCGTGTCAGACTCTTACTGACTAAAACCCACCCTTCTGTTCCCGGCAAGCATTGGCCCAATCGGACCCCGTCAGTTCTGCTGACATCTCTTTAAGGCGCGCGTGGAACACAACGCGCCCTCGACCCGGGACGGCGAGCTACCCATTGCTCACTGTCCGCAAGCCCGCGCCTACGGTGGCCGGGAATCGGCCTACGACTCCCTACGCCCAGGGCGTCTCCTACTCTCCTGCGGCAGTTAGGGGCGTGAGGGCGCGAAATTTGCCTTTCCCTCACGCGTTCCGCCTCCTCCTTCACGAGCATTACTGCTTCGCAGGAGGTGAGAACTGGTGCCCTGAGACAATGAGGCGGGGTCGCGGCAGACCACGTAGGAGATGGTGGAACAAGCTGGATAGGTTCCATCAAAACTGGAAGGAGGACGCGCGGCCTCGCGAAAGGTGGAAGGAGTGGAGGGAGGCCTTTGCCCAGAATTGGGACAGCGCAGGCAAAGAAAAAAAAAACTTTGAAACCCTATGTCATCTACACAAATATTATAAAGAGAAAAATTAATATTCTTGTATGTAAACAATTTAGAAATGTGGTTAACTATATTCCATTTTAAATAAGATTAGACATTTAACTAAACCTTTTTTACAGTCCGTTCAACCGATTTTGACTTCTATTGCGTTGGTGGCATGACAAATGGCAGCTGCAGTAAACAGTTGGTTTGTAACCACTTTTTTTGCTTTTAATGCCATCCTTATGCCTACGCAGTAGAAGTCAAAATCAGTTGAACGGACTGTAAAAAAGGTTTGTTTAAATAATGAGTATAGGGAACTAAAATATTAAATATGAAATGCAATAATTAATATCGTAACAAATATTTAGTTTTTGATGTAAAAAAGTATTTGGTAACTTTCCAAATGCTTTTTTACACCTAAAACGGTTACAACATCAAATTCAGTGTTATACTTGCAATTCATTATTAATATTCTAGTTCGCTAGTTAGCCACATTTCTTTTTTCCATACAGTAATAGTTACCAAATTAATCAAAACAGCGAAATATTTGACATCTATTTGCGACGTTGCCCACTTTCAAACTAAACGCTCTTAATGCATGGGGTGCCCGAATTCGAGTAAAGTCTTATGAGCACCCGAATACCGACTAACGACCAAGTGTTTTTGCACCGTAAAGGATATCAAATGACATGAATATTTACTTTGTAAAGTGTAATATTATTTTAATTATTGTGAATGTGATGACAATGTGGTTTATTGTATTTTTTTTTTCTCAGTTTTAATCATAGTCTGGCAGTTTGAGTAATTTATGCGGCCTACCCAAATGTCCGTTCTTCGAATTGTTGAGCACCTTAAGTTCCGAGTGCACGATTACTGACAAATGTTTGCACTGACTGGACAGATCCACTCAATGTGTGTGGTTCTTTCCTCAAAAGACCATTTCTGATACCAGTCTACATTGTCTTCACACCAAGACTATGTCTGGACTTCAAAAAAGACTAAGAATTCCGAGTTTGTTTCGGCCTTTCTTCTCAGATTAGTCAGATAGGAAACGCCGACCTCAACTTGTTTTTTTTTTAAATATATGATTGACGTGTAAAAGTGTTTGTACAAACCCATCATTTATCAAAGAACTCGCGCTCTTCCTGTAATAATAGCACAGATTAATACGGATTGGTTACTCCGCATTTTAGTACAAGTACGCGGCTGGCCCGACTTGTCGGGCCAATTCAATGAGTGTCAACGTAGTCAGAAGATCTAAGAGTTGCGCGATAGAGAGGCGACTTCTAGGTGAATATAACTGTGGGTAATTAGCACTGTGCGACCTGAATTGCACTTTATTGTGTCGTAGCAAGAGTCGCTTTTGATTTTGCGGAGTGAACCATCTCTATTAATCTGTGTTAATAGGCAAAAGCAAATAAATAGTCATGCTCTAATGTATTCTATCGTATCGAAACGTCTATCTACAGAATATAGGCGTCCGCGACAGTAAGAAAGTTATTGTACCCTGCCGTAGTGACCCTCCTCAGTATTAAATACTGAAGAGGTAAGAAAACAGGGTTGTTTATGCGACGTTCACATGTTAAGAGTTCTTTAATGGGTCCTTAATTTGACTGCAATATTTTCAATGGTAGCTCGGCCATCAATGCAACTTTTTGGTACTGATTTATAATCTGGAATGGTTATGGCTCTTCGATCAACAATAAGAAAGAAAGAAAAATTATTGGGACTCACACAGGAGATCACAAATTAAACTTATTATATTTAGAACAATTAGCTTAACATAAATAAACCCAGACAAGTGCGTGTTGGACTACGCACAATGAAGGGTTCCGTAGTTGGTATGAATTTATCCCAAATACAAACTTAACATTGTAGTTGAAATACATGGTCTCCGATACATTCCAACTGCAAATGTAAGTTTGTACGCACAATATTGAGAGATTTACCATGTTATTTTAAGACCATAGACTTCTTATAGTCTTTCCTGTAATCTATGAGTAAAGAGTCATACTATGTATTTTTTTCAAAATTTTAGGTCTTGTAGTTTCGGAGATAAGGGGGGAAATGGTCAATTTTCATCGAATTTCTTGAATATCTTTAAAAGTGTTTATTTTAAAATTATATAAAAAATACATTTAAGATCCTCGCAACAAGCTCTTTCATTTGATATGTCACACGGTACTGTTAGCAAAACTTTTTTTTTTTTAATTTTCTTGTTAGCCCCCCATGAGTGACTCCTATATTCAAAATTCATATATTTACGTTACACGTTCATGTTTAGTTCACAGAAATATATACATCTACCAAATTTCAACTTAATTGGTCCTTTAGATTCGGAGCAAATTGTCTGTGACAGACGGACAGACAGACAGACACACGAGTGATCCTAAAGGGTTCCGTTTTTCCTTCTGAGGTACGAGACCCTAAAAAACAAAGTAAAATGAAAGCAGAAAGTTCTTTACGAGGTCAAAAGGCTCCTATCTCAGCATGATACTGCGACATTTAAAAATAAGTGTCACAGTGCTTTGCAAAATAGTTCTCAACCTTATTGCTTAAAAATTATGCTTTCTTTTTCCATAAATATTTTTGTTCTTATTTTCAAATACGTTTACTTTTCAATCGAAGTAAAAAACATATTGCAAACGATAATAAACTTTACGTTTGAGTAGTAAGGTTTATAATCAAGTTGTAAGCAATCGCGGCGACCAATTCGCCGCGATTGCTTACAACTTGATTGTGCTTTTGTTCCTAGTCCTTAAGAGCGTACCGACCATTTGCCTTTGTCTCTGTCTTTTTCTTTACGTGTAAAGAGCAAAGAAAATAACCACACTTTTGCACTTTCTCAATTGTTTTCGTTGTTATTTTTATCATATTGCTCTTAAATAAAAACTAACGCGGAGAAACGCTGGAGTCATCTATGAACTTTATTTTAGTAAATTAATCATGATATGAATTTACTTATTTATATAAAAAAGTAGCAAAATAGAGGAAAAAAAATACTCGATAAGAGGTAACTTTGCGAATTTATTCTATCGAGCCAACTTTATCAAATCGTGTTTCCATCGCGCATAATGTCTAGTATACAATGTCGCCCATCGGCATGTGACCGCCCGCATTTTTCTGAATGTTCATGAAAGATTATTGAAAAATAACTTTAAAAGGGGGGTCTATCTTAATTATTTTTTTACTTTTTCAATTTTTTTTTTCAAAATCCCTCCCTTTTATTTTACTTGTGTTATTTTTTTAAATACGATTTTTTTTTTAGAAAAAAAAATGTTATCACCTCCGTTTTTTTTGCATGGTTGACAAATTTTAATAAAAATATTAGTTAATCCGCTAAAATAACTCATAAGCTTTTAGAAATAAAAAACAGAATCCAAATCGAGCCAATAACATCGGAGATATGGCAAACGCTAATCAAAACATAAAAATTGTATAACATGAAAAATATTAAAGATAGTTTTGAAAGTTTTTCATGAATATTCAGAAAAATTCGGGCGGTCACATGCTGATGGGCGACATTGTATATCCCCAATAATACCAATTTATTTCCTTACATTTTAATTTAACTGTTTACTACTTCAAATAAGCTTAATAGAAACATGTTTGTGTGCATAAATAGCTAGGTACTCTTTTAATCTATTGTTGATCGAAGGTTAGGCTATAGTAATTTCAACAATTTGTGTACACCATAGTGAATTGTTCAAAATTGGGAGTGAAATGTTTTCATATAGTTAATTGATTTAGGCGTGATCTTGCGAAAATACATGATAAAAACAATAGACGTTGATATATTTAGTAACCAGTTCCGCTGAACAATTCCTAAAGAGCCATCAAAAACCCTGTAAGAAATCGACACGTGTTTTACCTCTCGACGAGGCATCTTTTTTTTTTTTTGTTGGGTGGGAAATTATCAAATAACTTCTCCCGCTCTGGGCGGAGCAGGAGGGCGTGTCAGACTCTTACTGACTAAAACCCACCCGTGTTCCTTCGGTTGCCCTGTTGCCGGGGGCCACGATGTCCCTATCGGTTTTCTTCGAACCCCCGGCAGGCATTGGCCCTAGCGGACCCCGTCCATGCTGCTGACATCTCTTTGAGGCGCGCGTGGAACACAACGCGCCGTCGACCCGGGCTTGGTACTTATCGGACGGCGAGCTACCCATTGCTCACCGTCCGCAAGCACGCGCCTACGGTGGCCGGAAATCGGCTCGCGATTCCCGCCCCGGGCGTCTCCTCCTGCGGCGGTTAGGGGCGTGAGGGCGCGAAGTTTGCCTCTCCCTCACGATGACGATTGACTTGTCGCGAACTCGAACACGGCATGTTGCCACACCGAGCGCTGGACGCTGAGCGCTGAACAGGTTACTAAATATATCAACGTCTATTGTATTTTATGTCTTCATATGTTGAGCGAACTCGGGTCAGCCTGCGTTCATGTAAATGTATTTATGTTCAAATATGAACGTTTAATTTCCGATTTTTGACACGTGAATCTAGCCTAATTTCTAATAAAATCTAGCGTCTAAAGGTGCTCCCTCACCGGGAGCATTCTCCTGTAATGTAACGTTACAGATTCAGTTTTGAGCATTACGTTACAATACTGCCTCCCTTGACTGACGAGCATTCGCTTGTAATGTAACATTTCAGATTAAGAATTTATAAGTTTATGCTGATCTCGCATTGTATAGGTTTTCCGTATAATGCGAGGTCAGCTTATACTGGAAATGTATAGCTTGATGTGTAGCCGTGGGTACGGCTCGGTTTTCGTCCTTCACTGATGTAATGTTCAACTCTGAACGTTACATTAGAGGCGAATGCTCTTGGTGAGGAAGTAATTTAAGCTAACCAAAAAAAAGCATATTTTCTTAAAGAGCTTCATGAATAAATGAACGTCTTAAATAAAAAAATATCTAAAAGCCACTGCCAAGATTTAGATTTTTTCTGAAATGCTTAAAGTTTTGAAAGCCCAGTTCCTACTGTGTCGTGGCGACAGATGGTTATACTGTTCAAAATGTCGGCTTGTATTTTTTTTACGGAGCAGTAAAATATCACGACACGACTCACTGTCGTCCAACATCATTTTACAGTGAATTTGTAATTTTTTGGGAGTTTGTTGCGCCTCTTCTTCTTCCCAGCTAAAGGCACTAGGAAGTGGTGAAGGGTGGGCGTTTTTGGGGGACTGTCTTATGTAATTTTGACGTTCGAAAAGTGCTGATTCTCAGCCTAGTTTGAATAAATGAATTTTGAAAGGGTACACACGGCTACATAACAAGCAATACATTTTCAGTATAAGCTGATCTCGCATTGAACAGGATTTCCGTACAATGACAGGTCAGCTTATACAGAGTGATTCTTTATAATGTGCACATATCTAAATGACAGAATCTATGCTTAATTATAACGAAAGAAAAAATATTAAAAAAAAAAAAACTAAATATTTTTTTAATACTTTTTATGGAATTAAAAATAAAACTGTAACAAAACGGTGTAACTTTTAAACTAAAAATCATCTATCGCGATGAAACAAACTCCATAATGACTGGAAGTAATTAGGCGTCCTCATAAAATGAAAATTGAGAAAAAAAACTACCCTCATTTGAAAACAAACATGTTTTTTTTAGCAAAAATCACAATAATTGTAAAATTTATCAATAAGATGCTAAAGAGATTTTTTTTAAACTTATTTTTTTTTTTACTAAATTTATTTTTTATTTTTTCCGTTGATAAAATTAAGCATAGATTCCCTCATTTCGATATGTGTACATTATAAAGAATCACACTGTAGTAGCCATCATTAGTGTGTAGTGTACATCATTTTTCTTTTCTTGTTCGTAATTTATCTTTTAGTAATGAACACTTACACCGGAAATTAATGACATATCTCAACCCCAATCTTGATCCGAGATCTTTGACTTGTGATTCGCTTTCTCATAAATTGGCAAACTCCGCCGTTCATATCATTTTTAATTATTTTTACCTATTGTGGTATAGTAATCTTATTCCAGGTGCATCGTCTTCACATATAATTATATAATTAATGTATACGATATATTGTAAAACATTTTAAAAGAGTAACGGTGGAGTTTCTTGCCCATTCTTCTCCATACGAAAACTACCTTTTGGAAGGGGCGACTAGAATCAATTCTATTTTTTGTAAATTTTGACGTTCAAAAGTGCCTTTTATGTGCCTAATTGAAATAAATTATTTGACTTTGTTCATTGGTTACACACAAAAGTCGAGATTAAGATATGGGAATGTGATTCATTATTAATTTCAGAATTTAGCGAGAAGTGTGACTCGGACTTTTCTGTCATCACAACCCAGTAAGAACTGCTATAAACGACAGTCGTATCGTCGTAAATGGGTTTTGTCGACGGAAGAATAGACAAAATTACAGATTGTTATTGTGAATCTGACATTATGTCTATTCTTCCGTAGACAAAACCCGTTTCTACGGCGCTCATTCTACGCGTGCTGGAAGTCGTGATTGTCGCTTCTACCATCATGCGACCTAACACAACATGCGACATTTCTATACAACACAATAAGATGTAATGTGAAAGGTAGGTTTAGACCAAACGAACATAGAACATGAACAAGAGTATTTTTCTTGATAATCTTGACGTTTTAGTTTGGATAAACCAAGGCAAGAATCCTCTATCCCTATTTACAAATAAAATAATAGGGTATTTGACTCGCCAAAAGCCTCGACCAACACCAGCCACCAGTATGACCAGAATAGAAACGAGTTTTGTCGACCGAAGAATAGACAAAATTACAGGTTGTAATTGTGAATCTGTAATTTTGTCTATTCTCTCGTCGACAAAACCCGTTTCTATTGTGGTCATGCTACACGAGCTTAGGAGGCTCTCGTTAGGCAGTCGGATCAAGGGTTTGATCTAGAAAGTGGTACATCTGGACAGGGTTCCTATTGTTAGGGAGGTTCCTCTCCGGTAGCTTGGACAACTTTCTGACTAACAGACCGACTCTTTGAAAATTCAAAAGTGCCTGTAAATAATTTAATTGAAATAAATGCTTTGAGTTTGAGGTTGGACCCTGTTCCGGATAATGGGACTTTTAACTTTTAATAATTTATTATATTTTAAATAATTATTAAATATTTATACAGGGTGGCAGGGACATCGACGCGAAAACTTTTACCATGGATTCAGTACATGATTCTGAACCCCACTGCGTAGAAAATTTTCGTCGGTTATTAAATGACCGCATACGTATTGCACTTTTCTATGAAACAGCTGTTTTTTTAATGGCCGATGAAAAGTGACAACGCTAGGGGTTCAAAACCATGTACTGAATCCATGGTAACCGTTTTCGCGTCCATGTGCCACGCTGTATATTTTTTTTAAATGTTATTTTATAAAAAGAAATAATAATTGACTTTTTTATACGTTTCGAAAAATTAAATTAAAAATAACTTGTCAAATACCCTTTTTGGTTGTATGGAAATAGAATCTACGTTCGCTCGTTTGTTCTAAACCGCCCTTTATAAAATGACTGACTGACGTACATAATCCACGATATTCGAGTATAGGCGAAGACAATCCGCGGCATGTATCCACATGAGCCGCGGTGTTGCCATGTCGCACGAATGTTTCATAGTACGCCTTTGAAGCAGGCACTGGGCAACACCGCACACGTTGCCGCGTTGGTGTATTGTCGTCTTTACCTTACGATTTCCATTATTTATATGTATACTTACATCCATATAATTTTTTTCTCAAATATGTTTGTAAATTCGAGCATTATTTTGACAACCTTCTTTGAGATAAATCGATAATGCGGTATAGCTCGAATACATGCGAGCGCCCGGCCGGCAATATTTGTATGAAAATGCTGTCGTGTTTGGTGGCCGAATAAATTAGTATAAAAACTCATATCTGTCGTGTTATTTAAAAATGGAACGAGCTTTTTACTTCAACACATGGCAACCAAGGAGGTATTTTATTTAAATTTCGATTTGGCTTGCAAATGGAGCTATTTAAACTAAAGAAGAAACGAATGAACATATATGCGCGACGCGCGGACGCGTACGGACGTGTTACGTATCGTGTGTCACTAAATCACAAAGATTAAATTTAATATTCTACTATTTGAAATTATAAATGGAGGACAAGTGTAGCGGCTGTGATGCTGTTGTTAATGATTCACTATTTATGGAGTGTTCGCGAGTAAAGTGCAGGAAGAAATTCCACCTCAGTTGCCTGGCCTTAACAACGGAAGATGTTAAAGCTTTCACGCCGGAATATAGGAGTCTGTGGATATGTCCCGAGTGCATGTGCACAATGCCGAAGAGGGGTAATGCAGACACACCTGTTCGAGGAACTGCAGTCACCGGCAAAACGTATTCACCGAGCAGCCATGTGAACGTCGCCAAGCGAGGCAGTAGTCGGAATACAAGTGAAGTAATTGATACGGAGAGCCTACTTCTAGACGAGATACGTGAGTTTCGATGGGAGGTGAAGTCTCATTCGGAGCAGCAGCGGAGAGATTATTTATTATTGCAAAATAGATTTATCAAGACGGGAGAAGAGTTGAAGGAATTAAAACAAATATTGGAGGTAGTACAAGAAAAGGCAAATAAAGTTGAGATGCTAGAAGCAAGAATTAAAACGCTAATGGAAAGAAATGAGAGCCAAAAACTAGAAACCGGTCTAAAGGGACGTCAGGCAGTAGTGCCAAATCAGACAGAGCAAGGCTCTAAAAGCTTGACACCGTCTTTTGCAAAAGCCGTCAATGATAAACAGAAGAAGGTAGTTGCTAATAAAGTACCAGCGAAGGAATGTGTGGCCACGAAATCGACAAAAGTAGTATCGAATGAGGAACAGATGCCAGTAGTAAACAGAGAAAGGAAGTCTGAGAAGGTATTTATTTTGGAAAAGGAAGAACCAGAAAGAGAAGAAAATTGGACTACTGTAGTACGAAAAAAAACCAGACACACGCACAGTGAAGTAAAAAAAGGCGGAAATACGAGTGCAATCGACATACAGGGTACGGAAAAGAAAAGATTCTTACACATATGGCGTTTGCAGAAACAAACAACAGCAGAAAGTTTAGAAAAATATGTTAGGAAAATTTATGAACAAGAAGAAGTACAGATTAAAGTTGAAAAAATAAAACATAAAACGGAACGGGATTACGCATCCTTTATCATCGGAGTTCCAGAGAGTAAATACGACAAGTTATGTCAGCCTGAAAACTGGGCAGTTAATATAGAATTTGCGGAATGGGTGTGGTTTCGTAGAGCAACCAGCAACGCGAGAAACCCTGAGTAGCTCCGTTGAAATATTGTATCAAAACGTGCGCGGGCTTAGAACAAAGCTGGAGGAATTTTATACCAATATTTCAACGGCAAATGCAGACTTGTTTGCCATCACCGAAACGGGCTGCAATGACTCCATACATGATGCAGAAATTATTCCACCTGGATTTACTATTTTGCGGTGTGACCGAGCGGATGGACGTAAACAAGGCGGCGCGTGTCTCGTGGCCACACCGCGTTTTGAGTTGCGGCGAGTGTCACTACCCGATGACGTCAACGTGGATGATCATATGTTCGAACTGGTTTGTGCTACTGTTTACCTACATAACAGATTTATGTTTTTACTTTGTGTCGTCTATATTCCACCTGGTAGTAATGATAATGAATATATGTTACTATTTAGCATCATTGAACAATTTTGCAATAAGTATAGGGATATTCTAGTTTTAGGTGATTTTAACTTATATTCGTGTTCTGTAGCTATAAGTAATTATTATGAATACTTTCATACTTTTTGTGAATTCACTCAGAGTAACGCAGTGGGAAATTGTAATGGTCGTCAGTTAGATTTGGTGTTGAGTACACTGGCGAAGGGAGGGAGCGTGAGCGTGCGCGCGGCGGAGGCGCCGCTCGTACCGGTAGACGCGTACCACCCACCGCTCGAGATCTCGGTTAGTACACACACGCGCCTGCGCCGGCGCCCCGGCTCAGCAGGCTCAGCTACACCTGACGTTGACGCATATGTACCAGACGGGTGGAATTTTAATAAAGCCGACTTTTTGTCTCTATATTCATCAATTGCAGCCGTAGACTGGGCTCCGTTGTATGAAATGGACTTAGAAGTAGGTTTAAATTATTTTTATTGTATTATTAATTCTATTATAGATGACTGTGTGCCCAAAAAAAAGCGAAGTCGTGGAAACTCAAGGTACATTTATCCTGAGTGGTACACTGTTGAAATAATTCGCGACATAAGGTTGAAGGCTTCTCTGCATAAACAGTACAAGACAAGCGGTTCAAGGGTCGATTACGAAGCATTTGCTCGGTGTAGGACCAACATTAAAGATATGTTAATAGTGGCACAGGAACAATATCGGAGCCGTGTTCAAGGGCAAATGCTGAGTGATCCTAAATCTTTTTGGAATTATGCCAAGTCTAAGAGAGGTAGGAGAAGCCCTCAAGCTATCGTGAAAGATGGGGTGGCATTATCTGGCCAGCGGTCTGTGGAAGAGTTTGCGGCTTACTTTTATTCTGTGTATAGGGAAGAGCGACCGGAGTTGGACGTGGACGCGGCTATAGCCAGCGCAGGTAGCGGAAACGGAGCGGCGCGAGTGCACTTGCACCAATTACAGTTAGGAGACGTGAGTAGTGCGCTTCTAGATCTTAAGCCGAAACGGTCCGCAGGGCCTGACGGCATTCCGCCTTACATATTTAGGGATTGTCGAGTACCGCTGGCTAGGCCTCTTCTTCATATTTATAACCAGTGCCTCAAAGCTGCCGTGATTCCGGAAAGGTGGAAAGTGACCCGCGTTGTTCCGGTTCCGAAAGCAGGGTCAACAGAATCGGTGGATGGGTACAGACCAGTTGCGGTATTGTCTACGCCCGCGAAAGTGATGGAAACTGCTATACATAAGAGCATATATCTTCAGGTTAGCGCACAGCTGTCAGACGCTCAGCATGGGTTTCGACCAGGAAGAAGTACCACCAGTAATCTTCTCTGCCACATGGCTCATCTGGTGCCGACGGTGGATGGTGGGGGGCAGACTGATGCTGCTTACTTTGACTTTAGAAAAGCGTTCGATTTAGTCGATAATGACATTTTGCTTAAAAAGTTTGCAGGTATTGGTTTCACCCCACACTCTCTCCAGTTTTTTGCCAGTTATTTGAGGGATAGGCAGCAATATGTGGAATATGCGGGACACGTGTCAAATCCATATTTCACTAGGTCCGGGGTAAGTCAAGGTAGTAACCTTGGCCCTTTGGGCTTTCTTCTGGTGGTAAACGACCTACCAGAAGTAGTCCAAGACGCGTCTTGTCTGTTGTTTGCTGACGACCTCAAATTATCCCTCGCGATAAAGAGCAGCGATGACTGTGTCAGACTACAAAGGGACATTGATAGGGTAGTGAGATGGAGCAGAGAAAATCTCTTACAATTTAATAGCTCGAAGTGTGTGACCATCACTTTTTCTCGCGCACACAATCCCATCTTACATACCTACTATATTGACGGGTCGCCTATGGAACGGGTCACAGAAGTCAAGGACTTGGGAGTAAAATTTAACACTGGTCTGACTTTTCGGGATCACATCATGCGTTGCTGTAAAAAAGCGTATAGAAATTTAGGTTTCATGCTTCGTACGGTCCGAGGTTTCACAAATGTGAAAGCTATTATAGCATTATATAATGCATTGGTGAGGAGCCAGGTAGAATGTAACGCAGTTATCTGGTCTCCGCATGAAGCTAAATATAGTCTCATGCTGGAGAGGGTACAAAATAAATTTATAAGATATTTATATATGCGCTATTACGGAGTCTATCCCTTTTACCCGTTAATGTATCCAACCTTATTTATTCTAGGTATGGTAGGATACAACGAGCTAAGGGTTAGGAGGGATCTTACACTCGCCTCATATATATTTAAGATACTGAGAGGGAAGGTGCATAATGCAGTTGTTTTAGGTCAGGTGAGTCTGTGTGTTCCGGACAGGTACGTGTGGCGACGACGGCAGCCACGACTGCTGGTGGAACCGCGTGCTAGGACCAACCTTCTGAAGGAGGCGCCGCTGACGCGTGCACTCCGCACGCTCAACCTCATAGCGAGTGAGACAGACCTATTCTGTTGTTCTCTGAGTGAATTCACAAGGAACGCTTTGTTTGTTATTAGTTATAGGTATTAGTTATAAGGAACAAATATGTTAAAAAATTAATTAAGGCACATTTACCGCATTGGTTAGCTGTAAGGGTAGATGTATGATGATAAATAAATAAATAAATAAATAAATAAATAAATAAACATATTGGTGCGTGAAAAATTATTGTGGTTGATTGATTCTGGAATTTATAATTAATTTACTTAGTTTGAATTTTCGCGCATTAATTGAGAAAAGTACTATACAAGCCTTGGCTGCAATCAGGCATTGATGGACCTTGCCTCGGCCCACATTTTTAACCGACTTCCAAATAGGAGGAGGTTATACCGGATGATTTTTTTTACCATCTCGAAATTTTTACAGGGTGTTCTACCCATGAATATAAACAACTTTCACTATGGGAGCAACTCTGAAATCACGAAAAAAAATCAGCTGTTTCATACATTTTGGTCAAGTAGGTATTGAACTTTTGTATAAACAGCAGATTTTATTTTTGTGATTTCAGAGTTGCTCCCATGGTGAAAGTTGTTTATATTCATGAGTAGAACAGCCTGTAAAAATTTCGAGACGGTAAAAAAAATCACCCGTTATGTTCGTGGCGTATTATGTTTTTTTTTTTAATGTATGTCCGCCGATTTCCCCGTCAATTGTGGACCGATTTAGAAAAAAATTTTTTTTGTTTGAAAGGGTATGCTCTCGAGGTAGTCCCATTTAAATTTTATTAACTTTGCTTGGATAGTTTTTGAGTTAGCTTCAATAATACGTATTTTTTTTCCCACTTAGTATGTGGATGATATGATAAGTTCCTGTCACTGTTATTTACATAGCAGGTAGTGGTATAAAGTGAATAATAAAAACTTTTTACAAAAAAAACAACCCACTTCCGCAAAAAACGAAAATTCTAAACCAAAGACACCGACTTCCGAAATTAAAGTCACTTTGTAGTGTTTTTTTTTGGAAGTCAGTTGTTTTTCTTTTTTCGATCACGAAATTTTGATTCACGATCGTCCATCAATGCCCCATTTGCAGGTCGTGGCAGTAATGTACTATAACAAGGTTAGTGACTTAGTTACAAGCCATTCTAACCAAGGTTAAACTAGGTTTGCATCAATAACATACCGAGACTCCTCCGTACCTCGGAAAGCACGTTAAGCCGTTGGTCCCGGCTGTCATTCATAGATCTTTGACAGTCGTTACGGGTCGTCAGAAGCCCGGAATTCTGACAACCAGTCTTACCAAGAGGTATCGTATTACCCAGTTAGTGGGTTGTGGAGGTCAGATGTAACATACTGGTATTCAGCTGCATCCGGTAAGACTGGGCATAGTTGGGAAATGGCTGGGCAGATTAATGATATAAACTGTTTGTACGTTAGTGTACTTATAACTCGAGAACCATGTGTTTGTCTCAATTCATAGGTTATGTTCTCTGTAAAAATTTACAAAAATATTAGTGACCGCGAGTGAAGCCTAATTAGTAGTAAAATGAGGTTTTTTTTTTGTTATGCTTTTACGCTAAAACGGCTAAACGGATTTGGATCAAATTTGGCACATGGGTAGACCATGACCTGGATGGGGATATAGGATACTGTTTATCCCGATATTCCCACGGGATCGAGAGTTATGCGGGGCGCAGGTAGGTACATTATAAAACTGATTTACATCCGTCACATCACACTTTCAGGTCCAGTTGAAAACCAGCGTCAGGCACTTATTGTTGTCTGGCATTTTTGCTGAACTGGACCTTTTTGGCGCAGCCGTGAGGCATACTCTCCTGCTAATTTCTTACATCCGTCTTTACACTTATTATTTGATTTTTATTTTTATTTTTTTTATCTGCTGTTAATTATATTGTGTGGTTTTTTGGTCTGTGCTAAATAAATGTATTTTCTTTCTTTCTTGCTAAAAAATATTCTAAACATACCTCGATTTTCTCCAGTATAGAAGTAGTAGTTATAGCACCAACTGTAACCCTTTCTTCCTTTATTTGAACAGTTTTTTCTACAACAGCCACACTTTTTTCTTCATCTTTTTTCTCAAATTCTATACTCGGTGCTTCCTCTTTCACGATTGTCGTTTCTTTCTCTTTGACGTCATCTTCGGAAGGCTTCGGCTTGTCCTCGGGAGTCTTCGGCTTGTCCTCGGGAGACTTCGGCTTGTCTTCGGGGGCGGTCGGTTTATCGTGTTTCTCTTCTTCGGCGTTCGTGCCTGATGTTATGTCGAGGATCGGCCATTTTGTTGGTTCGAAGGCTGTTCGGACCTGTTGATAGAGTTTTTTGTTATTAGTATATTTTATACAGTTGGTTACTAATGAGGAGAGGCAGTCTTGGCCCTATACCACAAAACTCTACGAGTCTACAATTCTACAAAACTGTGAAAGAGCGCTCATACTGAAAGTGGGTGGTAACGTCGCAAATAGCTGTCACATATCTCGCTGTTTTGATCAATTTGGCAATATTACTGTATGGAAATCACACTAATATTATATAATACGAAAGTTTGTGAGTGTGTCTCTTATTCACGCAAAAACTACTGAACGGATTTACGCGGGTGAAACCACGGGGCGCAGCTAATAATAAGATTATTTAGAAATATTATACCTCGCCTCGCCTGAAATACAGGATGACCTAGTTCAGGCACATAATATAATTTAATTTTTCGTAGATTTAAGCAAATTTGTATTTAGTATCGTCACTCGGCATCCAATACCGCGTATGTGACGTTTTTGACGAAAATCATTTTTACATGCAGGATCACGTATTTGAACGTGTAGAATGAAATAAAACAAAAATCTGATATTCGTCAAAAATGTCACATTCGCGGTACTGGATGCCGAGCGACATACCTTTTCACCTGAATAAACTATACTAATATATATAAAGCTAAAGAGTTTGTTTGCTTGAACGCGTTAATCTCAGGAACTTCTGGTCCGATTTGAAAAATCATTTCAGTGTTAGATAGCCCATTTATCGAGGAATTCTGTAGGCTATATATCATCACGCTAAGACCAATAGGAGCGGAGCACCAAAGTAACTATTCCACGCGGACGAAGTCGCGGGCAGAAGCTAGTATTATTATACAGAGTGACGGGGATATCGACGCGAAAGCTGTTACCATGGATTCAGTACATGATTCTAAATGCCCCTGCGTTGAAAATTACGGTCTTTTATTTAAAAAAATCTGCTGTTTCTGCAATACCTACGCGGTCAAAATGTATGGAACAGCCGATTTATTTTCTTAATATCTGACGAACATTTTCAACGCAGGCGTGTTCAGAATCTCGCCGTCCGATAGGGACCAAGCCCGGGTCGACGGCGCGTTGTGTTCCACGCGCGCCTCAAAGAGATGTCAGCAGAACTGACGGGGGCCGCTAGGGCCAATGCCTGCCGGGGTTGCGGAGAATACCGATAGGAAAATCGTGGCCCCCGGCAACATGGCAACTGAAGGAACACGGGTGGGTTTTAGTCAGTAAGAGTCTGACACGCCCTCCCGCTCCACCCAGAGCGGGAGAAGTTATTTGATAATTTCCCACCCAAAAAAAAAAGGTGTGTTCAGAATCATGTACTGAATCCATGATAACAGTTTTCGCGTCGATGTCCCTGCCACCCTGTATTATAGTTTTAGTTACTATTTAATTCTTCAGTTACCTTGAACCCTCCGATGAGCTGCAACTTGTCCGAGTCCCTGATAGCGTCGAGCACGAGCTGCACGTCCGCTGTGAGCGCCCGCACGCGGTGGAATGACGCAATGAGCGTGACGGGGATAGTTCCGTCGGCCGCCATCTTGCGGCGGAGGAAGAAATCGCGGGCTAGGTTGTCGGGACTGAAGTAGTATTCGCTGTGGATAAGAATAAAATTATTATTACCCAAATATCCTCTTTTTGGTATTGTTCGTCGAATTGTTGAGCTCTTTAAATCCTAATTCCAGCCCGTCCCATCTTTGATGTCCTCCCTCCGGTTGACGCCCTAAGCCGAGGTTCGTACCCCACAGGGGGTGCCCTTAGCGAGCGTTCACCTAGTTTTAATTAGCATATTTGAATAACCCCTGGCTGGAGGTTTTAAGTGTAGTAGCTTAAGGCACCCACAGGAAAGCCCGGTTAAGTAGTCATGATCTCAGAGGTCAACTACGAGATGCACTACCAAAAAGAAAAAAAAAAAAAAACTAATTTGTGCTGCACGATAACTGACATATGCGTGTACTGATGGACAGGCCCTGTCAATCTGTGTGATGCTTTCCTCAAAATACCACTTCAGACACCAATCTACATGGTATTATGTCTGAATTTTAACAGAGACTGCGACCTCTGAGTTTGTTTCGGGCTTTCTTCTCAAAGTAGTCAGATAGGAAACGCCGACTTTATTTAGTTTTTAAAATATGATTGACGTGTAAAAGTGTTTGTACAAACCTACTTACAGAAATAAAATCATTTATCATAATAAATACATCATGGTTTTGAGCAAGGCTCGGATACCGGTTAAATTTTCAACTTGACGCAAATACCTTTACATTCGGTTTCATTCGAATAAACCGGTTTTTTCAAATCGGTTTTTCTAGTTTTTAAATAAAGGTTTTTTTGGATTAAACGGTTTAGAGCAATAAAAACTGGTTTTTTGTTTAGTATTTATTCAGCTTCAGAAGTAGTCGCAAGTTGCAACACGTTCACCGATAAATCGCTTGTCGAATAAACCGGTTAATAAATTAACCAGATTGTGGAGGTCAGATAGGCAGTCGCTCCATGTAAAATACTGGTATTCAGCTGTGTTCGGTTAGACTGGAAGCTGACTCCAACACAGTTGGGAAAAGGCTAGGCATATTGATTGGAGATTCTTAGTTTAGCTAAAAATAAAAAGCACACTCACATCTGTTTCTTGATCAAGTCCTTGAGCGTGGCGTGGTCCAGCCCCATGCCGTAGGGCGCGGCCGTGGCCTGCGCGGCGCCGTAGTAGAAGGCCTGCGCCAGCGGCGGCGCCAGCGGCGCGCCCAGCGCCGCCAGCCCGCCGAACGGGACCACCACCTGCGCCACGCCGGCTGACACTCGGAGCTGCGCGGGGGGGAGGGGGGGGACTGAGCTTGGTTGCGCACATTTTTGGTGTGGAAATCGATATTTTTATTTTATATGATTTAATCAGTTTGTAAATATTCCGTTGTGTTTTATTTTTTGGTATAACAGAATCTAGTAAGTTGACTTTTATGTGCAATGGTTATCCAAAGGTAACATTTGTTACTCTGTGAATTAATCTTTTATTATAAAATTCAATCCTTTCTTGGTGTAACAGAACACAGTAACTTATTTCTGACGTCATGTGATAATTTTGTTTGGTTTTATGACACATGATTTTTTAGGTCAATCGTCAATGGCACAAATTTACAAAAGATTATTTTTGCAATTTTTTTTCTTCACAACCAAACTCGCATAATAAAATAATAATAAATGAAAACAATGACATGAACACCGACAAACACACCACTATTAGTAATAATATGCATTCATTAATAAGAATAAAATATACTATAAACTTTTTAACAACCATAATAATAAACATGCTTCATATACTAAAGACCGATTTTTCTATCGTCAAATAGCTTTCATCTAGAGAACAAATATGGCAGTTTAACATATCAATCAAAATATTTTATTTCTCATAAAACTAGATGGGCATTTATGAAACGTCAGAAGCTAGATGCACGGTTCCAATTGGTTGTTTCCTATGGAGAAGAGCCGGCAAGAAACTCCACGGTTACTCTTTTAAAAATAATTGGCTATTGCAATATTTTCAAATAACAGTGTTAATATGTATAGGAGGACAGTGTAGGCCTTTCAACAAGTACCAGGTACTTAACAAAATAGAAAATGGCCAACAAATCTACAATCCACTAAGCATAATCTAAAGAGGTCCAATATTTCTATTTTCTTAGTGTCCGTCGGGAATCATCGCATTTCCGAATAAAAACGAATGCTAATTTCCATGTCCATCAATTATTAGATTTATCGTGTATAATAATTTGAATTCAGAACTAAGTACTTTATTGTTTTGTTTTGATTTCCGTGTGAACTATTTAGAGCTAGCTGTAAAACTATTTTCCTATTTGTCGTGCCTGCAACTTTAGCTTAAATTACATTAAGTTAAAAGAGTATTAACAACTCTATATACTTCCAAGTCGATTGAGAGCGTCCGGTCTGCACCAAGTGCAAAGGGCAACTGATAGAAATCCGACGACTGACGAAACACGAGGTTTGCCGAGCGACATTAAGAACATAGTTTGTTTATAATTTCTTTATCGTCAGATAAAAGTTATTTGAAGATTGAAAAATCGGCCTTAAAGAAACTAGTTGTAGACACAAAAATGCATATAAAAGTAAAGGTAATTATAGAAAATGACACAAAATTTAAAACAAGAAAAACTACTACTAAAGAAAATTGTATTGGGTACAATTATTAGTCAGAAAATATTAATTATGTCAACACAAATGCAAGTTACATGCACCTGGTATAACAATTATGTCAGAAAATAATATAAATATGCAAACATTCGTATAAAATGGTTAGTAAATACATAAATACATCCCATGAATGTTGAACACCCAAACAAATGTATGAAGGTTATTTTGAGTACCATGTGCCTTTTTATAGGTTATGTTTTCCCATCATGGCGACCAAAATGAGGTTATGATTGCGAATACTTTTTGCATTTTATTCTTGTTTTTATTTCGAAAGCAAGCTTATTTCCTACTGATTCGCTTAGATACTTTGTAAAACTAGTGTGACCATATTATAATATTGTAAAGTCTGGCAACACTAAATCTGCAATGGAATGAATGGGGAAACCCCAAAAAGTTTTATATACGGTATACTTTTACATCAGTCAGTTATGTCAGTTTCGGGATGGTTTGATATTTGCATAATAGATTATGTGTAATAGACTATGTCGTACCTATGCTCTGCCTCCATACGATGACAAAACTGTATCAAATCCACACTGCATCGTGCTAAAGTGACTATTCTCTACCAGGTATAAAAACAAAATAACCAAAAGACAAACAAAGTATCAAATTCTTTTTTCGTAGTACAGATGGTGTTGCCGTCTACAGATTTTAAAATTCCACCGATTTTTTAGTTATGCAGACTTAGCGTGGCCAGACTCCAACCCTGAGTCCACACTCTCTAGGAGGCAAGACGAGGTGAAGCGAGTGCGATAGTGTGGATGGCGCACTCGTCAACTCTCGTTGTCTCTCGCCTCACTTCGTGCGCGCTCGACTCGACTTCGGTTTTTTGACCGCAGTCAAAGAACGCGAAGCGCGAAGCGTGGCGGGCTACTGAATAACACGAGAGTGTGGATGGGAAGCACTCGCGTAGCCTCCGCTTGCCGCGGCTCGTACTAGAACCTCCACGAGGCACACTCGCGAGAGTGTGGACTCGGGGTAAGATGTGTATTTCCCTGCTGATCAGGTCGAGATGAAAGCCGTCTTGTCATGTTACAAGATGAAATAATACTTCAACCACTTCTATAATACATTGAATTGAAAAGTAAAAGCTAAGTTTATCTAGGTAATAGGCAAAAAACTAACACCAGTTTTCTGAAAGCTTTTCAAATCAAATTTGTTGGTTATTTTAGCCAACCAATTCCAACACACTTTAGAGATTTCCCAGCAGATTTTCTGTTTAGAGGCACAGATGAATACAGATGGGCCACTCCGCCTTTTACATATGAAGCTACAAGTACGCGGCGGGCTCGACTTGTCGAATTCAGTGAGCGTAACGTAGTCAGAAGATATAAGAGTTACGCGATAGAAAGAGAGGCAACTTCTAGGTGAATATAACTGTAGGTAATTAGCGCTGTGCGACCTGAATTGCATTTTATTGTGTCGAAGCAAGAGTAGCCTTTTATTTAAATGATTTTGCGGAGTGACCCATCTGTACTAATCTGTGTCAGAGGTTTGATCAGGCTCTCAAAAACCGATGGTAAGATTTAATAATGAAAAAGCTATACTAAACATCTAGCGGCATTCACGGTCGCAAAACATGCAAGAAGAATTCGCGTCATCACTGAAGTCCTTTTTACGCGGTGCATGATCACTTGTAATTTGACGAGCAGTGATAGCCTGCCGGCGCAAAGTGGAAAAAAAAAAACATGTGGCACTCGGGGACTGCCGCGGTGAAGCTATTGCATAGCATTTGTAACCTCCATACTTCCTATTTGTCAACGCTACACTTGGGATGATGACGTGATGACATAAAACAAAAATTACGAACCGTCATTACATGGTAGGCGGAGTGGGGGGTGTTAGGATTTATTTTCGTTACGGAATTTCTTGATTCGGTCGCCGCGCTCAAAGCCCGCGATAAAAGCTATGCAATAGCTTAATAAAAATTTTTTGTTCAAAAATCTGCCTACACCACAATTTTTGACGTATCGCTGCCATTTTTTTTATACACTCCTGAGATGGTGTGTCACTGCCACTTTTCCAAAATCGAAATTTCTTTTTAAAAAATGAAACGGGACATGAATGAATTTTTTTTTTTTGGCCGCCTTTTGCATTCGCCATTTTGTATTTTTATAAACAGACAATAAATTCATGACCTGAAAAACCCCTGGAAACTGATTTTTGTTAAAATATTTTTTTAGAAATTGTTTTTTGCTTCATTTCCCGATTTTTTGAGGTTATGGTTTTGACTTTTAAGGAAAAGTGGCAGTGACACACCAAAGTGTGTTATCTCAGGAGTGTATAAAAAAAATGGCAGAGATACGTTAAAAATTGTGGTGTAGGCAGAATTTTGAACAAAAAAAGTAATTTTTTTTCCACTGTGCGACGTGACTGCCAAGTCATAGGTCTCGAGCTCGAACTCAAGGCACGCACCTCTGACTTTTCATATTCATGTGCGTATTGTATAATTATCACTTGCTTCACAAACGGTGAAGGAAAACATCGTGAGGAAACCGGTATGCCTGAGAGATATGAAGTCAAGTCAGAGGCCCATGGGCGGCTTTAAAACTCTGACACCAGGTTAGTTACTAACCACTCGAAAGATTTCTTCCACGATTTGAAAGTGTGACCCATTTGCAACAATTAAGCACCCCATAAAGCCTAGACGAAAATTCATGGGATTCGAGAAAACCCAATTGCACGACTCATAATGCGAAGCATTAGAGCGTGCTCTGCGATCGAAAAATTTGTTTTGCCTCCTTTCTGCAACTGTTTTTATTGTTACACTCCTGCTTATACATAGAACCTACTTAATTTATTACCATTTTATAGATAATTTTATGGATATTAATTCGGTACGTTTCAAAAATTGATTTAATGCGGCAGAAATGAAAAAAAAACATAAAAATAGTTTTAAAAAATACAAATAAATCAAGTGTGAAATCTAAAAACATTGTAGCTTGCGAAAAAATCAATTAACATAACATAACATCACGCCTTGTTTTCCCGAAGGGTTGGGCAGAGGTGTGCCTGTAGCAGGTACACCCACATTTCGCCAGTTATGTTTAAGTTCCATGTAATAGGGGGCGAGCCTATTGCCATCAACCGGGCACAAATCCAGACTCCGGGTTGCTATTGAGAAATTCCAGATAGAAAAACCCAATAACACTTTGTCCGACCCGGGGATCGAACCCAGGATCTCATATTAATTTGACAGGACTAAACTAAAATTTATCTTCTGTCCTTTTCTTAATGAAATAGAAAGAAAAAGATGCACAGAACTTAAATTTAGTTTAGTTTGTGAACAAGGGAATCGGCACCAGTGTCTATGTCATTGCATCAAATTGCATTAAAAAAAAAACCTAGCTCCACAATTTTAACGCCAGACTTCAGTGGTGGCGCGGACCTGTCCTAGAGACAGTGTATTATTTCTAGCCAAGATATATCGTTGGCGTACGTGGAGAACTAAATACCAAAAAAAAAAACTTGTTTGGAGAAAATTGCGATTTATTTATGCGGCATGATTTGGGTGTTACGAAAATGGTGAAAAGTCAATTTGACCAAAATCGCAGCTATTTAGTTCTCCACCTACGCCAACGATATACAGGGTTATTTGTTATACGTCGGTAATCCGGGGATGTAGGAGAGGTCATTTGCAACCAAATTACCTGTGATGCCCCTATGCCAATGGCAACCACTTTCGAGTAATTTAACATTTTTTTTAAATGTATGAAGTAAAAATATAAAATGTGTGAAATGAAAATATAAAATGTCAAATCACTCGAAAATTGTTGACATTTGCGTAGGAGTCAACAGGCGTCATTTGGTTGTAAATGATCTCTCCTACATCCCCTTAACACAACACTGCTCTCAAAACAGTGAAGGAAAACATCGTGACGAAACCAGCATGTCCTAGAACCGAAAATTCGAAGACATGTGACATCCACCAACGCGCACTGGGCCCGCGTGGTGGATTACGGCCCACTCCCTCTCACAGAGAGGAGGCCGCAGTCCCAGCAGGACATTATAGGCTGATGATGATGACATCCCCTTAATGTATTGCCGACGTATAACCAATAACCCTGTATACGTTACCCAGCTTGTGCTTTGTCTTAGAGTTCCTGTCTCTTTCTGGCACTTGTAGTTTGACAGTTGTGTGACAGTGAGAGGAATAACGCTTTATAAGTACCTTGCTAAGTAACGGAAACGATGTTGAACTTACTGTACTGGGTGGCGGGGATATCGACACAACCTGTTACCATGGATTCAATACATGATTCTGGACCCCCCAGCGTTGAAATTTTTGGTCGGTTATTAAAAAAATAATTAGCTGATCCATACATTTTCTTTAGTAAAATATCAACGCAGCGGGGTTCAGAATCATATACCGAATCCATGGTAACAGTTTTCGCGTCGACGTCCCTGCCACCCTGTATACTGAGTTTCATGCCATCTCGCTCTCACATTTTATTATCACTACTGCTACTAATATTGGTGAATACTAAAATGATTTAAATCTACGGAATAAGCATTAAAGCAGCCAGTGATAAATGAAAAATGGTACTCAAAATGAAATATAAATGAAAATAATTTAGGTTTTGGGATAGGGACTTCATTCTGGTATAAATATCTATACATTTTGATGTATAATATGTATACCATGGACAAGACGCGCGCAGCTAGCACGTCTTGCCCTTACACGAGGAAAAATACATATTTGTCAATGGTTAAACACACATTGTTATCATTAAGTAATATTAGATTTACAATATTATTAATAATACAGGGTGGCAGGGACATCGACTCGAAAACTGTTACCATGGATTCAGTACATGATTCTGAACTCCCCTACGTTGAAATTTTTCGTAGGTTATTTTAAAAAAAAATCTGCTGTTCCATACATGTTGACCGTGTAGGTATTGCAATTTTCTATGAAACAGCAGATTTTTTTAATAATAACCGACGAAAAATTTCAACGCAGAGGGGTGTAGAATCATGTACTGAATCCATGGTAACAGTTTTCGCGTCAATGTACCGGCCACTCCGTATATTCACACACATCCGGAATTTCTCTGCATAGATAACATAACATCACGCCTTGTTTCCCCGAAGGGTTGGGCAGAGGTGTCCCTGCAGCAGGTACACCCACATTTCGCCAGTTATGTTTAAGTCCCATGTAATAGGGGGCCAGCCTATTGCTATCAACCGAGCACAAATCCAGACTCCGAGCTGCTACTGAGAAATTCCTGATGGAAAAACCCAATAACACTGCCCGACCCGGGAATCGAACCCAGAATCTCGTACCTCATACTGACAGCTATCTAGATTAGGGTTGCCAAACCTACTATCTTAATATATATAAATTACGTATCATGTTGTTTGTCCGCGATGGACTCCTAAACTAGTTAACCGATTTTAATCAAATTTGCACACCGTGTGCAGTTTGATCCATCTTGAAAGATAGGGTGGGTAGGTAGGGTAGGTAGGGTAGGCAGGGTAGGCAGGGTAGGCAGGGTAGGCAGGGTAGGCAGGGTAGGCAGGGTAGGCAGGGTAGGCAGGGTAGGCAGGGTAGGCAGGGTAGGCAGGGTAGGCAGGGTAGGCAGGGTAGGCAGGGTAGGCAGGGTAGGCAGGGTAGGCAGGGTAGGCAGGGTAGGTAGGGTAGGCAGGGTAGGTAGGGTTTGTAAGTGATAAAGATGGTACACCCCAAACATTTATATGGCAAAACAACGTTTGCAGGGTCAGCTAGTCTATATATATAATTCTCGTGTCACAATGTTAATTGCCATACTCCTCCGAAATGGCTTGATCGATTTTTATGAAATTTTATAAGTATATTCGGTAGGTCTGAGAATCGGTCGTAATCTATTTTTCATACCCCTAAGTGGTAAGGGTGGTCCACCCCAAACATAAATAATTTATATGGCAAAACAACGTTTGCCGGGGTCAGCTAGTATAATATAGTTTTCTACTATGTTAGAGGCCTAAATACTATATTTATAAAGAAAAAATATAGTAGTATATTTTTATTCCAATACAAAATGGCGACATGATCGCAACAGGGCCAGTATTCATCTAATAAAAGTCTAATTAATGATATTTTGTAACCATATTTTAGAGTGTATTAATATTTGGTACGAAATATTTAAAAAAAAAACCTGTTAAAAACAGTGGCATTTCGGGAGTGCCGACAAAAGTGTAAACTTGAAAAAAATCGACACCGCGGTAATCAACGCGTTGATGTCTTTTACTCCACGGCGTCGGTAACAGGTCGCGAAATCAATGGTTTAGTCCCATCTCAAAAATGTCCAACGTGCCTAAAGAAGTTTTCACTTCTATAATAAAAAAATTGCATTGCAGCAAAAAATATGCATTTTAATTAATCAAAATGTTTTTGAAACACAGGTATCCACTTACTATATTTTTTCGCCATTTAAGTACTATATTTTTACAGGCAATGGCTTCGAAAATACTATATTTGAAATAAAAAAGTTGGCAACTTTCGTCTAGATAGACAGTATGAAACCTACATTTCCTGGCAAAGCCTCCATTTGAATTCAAACTGAATATTTTTGCACTAATTGGTCATTTTTATGTGCATATAATATAGGTAACACATTTTGAATACATAATGTAATACCACACTTTGTTTCCCCGAAGGGTTGGGCAGAGGTGTTCCTGTAGCAGGTACACTCACATTTCGCCAGTTATGTTTAAGTCCCATGTAATAGGGGGCGAGTCTATTGCCATCAACCGGGCATAAATTGAATACGTTATTGAATAAAATATAGAAAATTCCGGATGAATGATCAAAGAATATCTGTAGTTAATATTTGTAAAGCATCTGACGATTCTTGTAGAAATTTTCTTGGTACCATCGGGGTAACGCATATCTAAGCAAATTGAAAACAAAATCCCGTGCACACGACCCTTTTTTTTCGTAAGTAAGCGATACTATAGCGGTCGAGCGCTGCAAGCAAGAATAGTCCTTACAGTGTAGAGATATGCGTTTCTTCGATAGTACCATCTGTCGGTTGGTGACGGAATCGGCCATGTTTGAAATAGTGTACCTGTGCCAAATCCGGATGGTGCGGGAAGTCGTGCGCGTGGTGGTAGAGCGTGTGGTGGTGCGGCGCGGGCAGCGCGGGCAGCGCGGAGGCGGGGCGCGGGGCCGCGCGCCGCGAGCCGCGCGACCCGCCGCGACTGCCGCGCGACCGCGCGCCGCCGCGCGAGCGGGACTCCTCGCCGTTTAGGGATACTGTGTCTGTTGGAGAGATACAATTGATCAACACACCTACTTGGAATACTGTCTATTCATAAAAAACCGGCCAAGTGCGAGTCGAACTCGCGCGCCGAGGATTCCGTACAAACCTGTAGATATTTAAGTTTAAAATTATAAAAAATATTTTTAACAAAAAATTAATGCTTTTCGCAATTTTTCCTTTATCTGTGTTATAAGACGTTGCTTCGTATCAAATTTCAAGATTCTGAATTTTCGGGAAGTACCCTGTAGGTTTTGATTCCCTTGCGAGTGTCGAAAATTTGCAGCATAAACGACTGTATCTTTTGATTGCATTGGCTTAGAAGTTAAATTTTTTTCACAGCTTCAAGGAACAATAGACCTGAGTATTACAGCTTGATACCTCCACGCGTTCCTGAGAAAAAGGATCTTGACAGACAGACACACTAAATAAATAAATAAACAAAATGATCCTATAAGGATTCCGTTTTTCCTTTTGAGGTACGGAACCCTAAAAAATTGCCATAAATATAAATACAGAATCTATTTATTCAATAATACGTGAAGCGAAAACTAGTGCCCCGTTTTACGAAAAATACCTGGGCGACCGAGCACTGCTCTGGTGAAAATAGAGAATGCTCATTTAATAGTAAAGGATAGTACCTACTAATTCCATGCTGCCATGGTAGTAGGTACTTACTAATTCCATGCTGCCATGTCATTAATGTCTTGTCATTATTCATTATCTTGTTCTAAACTTTGAAAATACGGAGAAAACGAATTTTCCCAGTAATGAGACTTAGATTGATTTTTCGCCCCCGTAAACCTCTATATTGCAACTTTTATCGAAATCGTTAGAAGCAATTTTGAGAACGTGAGTAAAAATCTATACAATCTATAAATATATTTACGAATATAGCTCGTTTAATAGTATAGGATTTGGCACAGTTACAGTTTATATGGAGTGCAGAAAGCTAATATTTTTATACATATAATATGCATTTAAAATAAATTAAATGTAATAAAAAAACATTACACACACTACCATACGTTTGACACAAGATGGCTACCTTAGAATAATGACATGGCAGTGTAGCCACCACTCATCGCACCACGTTTTTGACTTTCCGATACCAAGAAACTTAGATCACAACAGTTCTCAAAAGAACTTTGGGCATAGCACGTTTTTGACACTCTGAACAAGAAACAGAGAAACTGTTAGAGGAAGCACAGAACAGGAACTGTCAACGCCACACGCCACCAGACGTACTCCGGGCTTTGCCCCTGTCTTCTGCCGACTTCACGTATGTTTGGTTCGGGCGGCAGAAGACAGGGGCGAAGCCCGGAGTACGTCTGGTGGCGTGTGGCGTCGACAGTTCCTGTTCTGTGCCTCCTCTAACAGTTTCCCTGTTTTTGTTCAGAGTGTCAAAAACGTGCTATGCCCAAAGTTCTTTTGAGAACTGTTGTCATCTAAGTTTCTTGGTATCAGAAGGTCAAAAACGTGGTGTGATGAGTGGTGGCTACAGCAGCATGGAATTAGTATGTACTTATACAACTTAAAATTTTAATTATGGTCGACCGCTAGTTACAATAATTATTTAACGAGTATCATGCAGTATTCTCGCCAAACATTCAAGTAAAATGGCGGATGCAGACGAAAAACACAAGTGAAATGAAATTGTTTATTCTGTAAATAGGATATCGGAATCACTTTTACACGTCATATGTAAAATAAGCTAGATGAGTTCGGCGTTTCCTATCTGACTACTCTGAGAAGAAAGGCCGAAACATACTCAGAGGTCGCAGTCTCTTTTAAAGTCCAGACTTAATCTTGGTCAGGCTATATGAGGACCATGTAGATTAGTGTCTGAAAAGGTCTTTTGAGGAAAGAACCACGCAGATTTGAGTGGACCTGTCCAGTCAGTGCATTTGTCAGTAATCGTGGAACTCAACTTAAGTCACAAAACTGGTTTTTTTCTCTCTTATAACTCTCCTATTTCAGGCATAATAAAAAAAAAAACTTGTAATGTTCTTTAAAAATATTCAAATTAATGTTTTTCTCAATAAGTAATCAAGAACATCGCAGTAACGTTCTCAATAAATCCTACTTACTGTTAAATATTTACTATACCCGTATTGCGTAACCCAGCATCTCTATTGGGAAGAGATATGAGGCCTAAATTACGGGAGAATCCATGCATCACAAATAATGTCCCCACAGCTGGGACAAAGGCCTCTCTCTGTGAGAGGGAGTGGGCCGTAATCCACCACGCGGGCCCAGTGCGGGTTGGTAGATGTCACATGTCTTCGAATTTTTGGTTCTAGGACATGCCGGTTTCCTCACGATGTTTTCCTTCACCGTTTTGAGAGTGGCAGTGATTGCCTAGTGGTGTGACCGTCAGTCTCGAGTTCGAACCCTAACTTTTCGGATTCGTGTACGTATTGTATAATTATCACTAGCTTCAAAAACAGTGAAGGAAAACATCGTGAGGAAACCGGCATCATCATCATCATTTCAGCCGAAAGACGTCCACTGCTGAACATAGGCCTCCCCCAAGCACCTCCACTTCGACCGATTCTGTGCTTTCCGCATCCAGCGAATCTCTGCAGCCTTCACACTCTCACACTCATCTCATCGGTCCATCTTGTGAGAGGCTTTCCAACGCTATGTGGAAACCGGCATGCCTGAGAGATATTTCTCGACGGCATGTGAAGCAAGTCAGAGGCCCATGGGCGGCTTTAAAACTCTGACACCAGGTTAGTCACTAACCACACGAAAAATAAAGAAAGGGGACTGTTTTGAGAGCAGTGGTGATGAAATAATTTACACAAAGTAAAGCGCCTGTCTGGGTTCGAACCTACGGCCTACAACTTGTAAGTCGCGGCCGTTACCACTGGGCTACCACTGGTCTAACTGTCTATGGTTGTTAGAAATATTTGGTAACTACATTTAGTTACTAAGTAATCCTATCGACGGTTGAAAGGCTAATTGATCTAAGCGACATTTTGTAAAACTTGCAGGAGGATGGATTGGTTGTTTTTTTTTAAATCATAATAAGATCTTATTATGATTGATTGATTTAAGTAAATAAAAGTCTACCAAATAGTTGTATTTTTACGAATTTTTTTTCAACAAAAATAACTATGATCCGTCCAGGAGGACGAATCATAAAATTGCAGGAGCAAGTTTTACAAAATGTCGCTTAGATCAATTAGCCTTTCAACCGTCGCTATACTATTAAACGAGCAATATTTATATATTATTTGTTTGTAGGTACATAGATTTGTACTCACGTTCTCGAAATCGGCTCTAACGATTTCGATAAAAGTTGCAATTGGGGTTTACGGGGGCGAAAAATCGATCTAGCTAGGTCTCACATTTGGGAAAAATATTTTCTCCGTATTTTCACCCGATCAGAGCTCAGTCGCCCAAAGTTAAGAACAAAATAATAATGACATGACATTAATGACATTACAATAATGACATGGCAGCATGGAATTAGTAAGTACCTACTATCATATAGGTGCAACTTTCTTCTTAATGTCCCTCGGGAATCATCGGATTTCCGAATACAAACGAATGCTCATTTACATGTCCTTCAATTATTAGATTTATCGTGTATAATAATTTAAAAAAATTCAAAACTAAGTACTTTATTGTTGTTTTGTTTTGATTTCCGTGTGAAACAGAGCTGTAAAACTATTTTCATGCCTGCGACTTTAGCAGCTTTCCTCCCATTTTTGAAATAAATTACATTAAGTTAAAAGAGTATTAACAACTCTATATACTTCCAAGTCGATTGAGAGCGTTCGGTCTGCACCAAGTGCAAAGGGCAACTGACAGATATTCGACGACTGAGGAAACACGAAGTTTGCCGAGAGTGCCCGAGAGACATTAAGAAAATAGTTAGACTATCCTATACTATTAAATGAGTCATCATCTGCCTAGCCTTTTCCCAACTATGTTGGGGTCGGCTCCCAGTCTAACCGGATGCAGCTGAATACCAGTATTTTACATGGAGTGACTGCCTATCTGACCTCCACAACCTAGTGACTAGGTAACACGATACCCCTTGGTAAGACTGGTTGTCAGACTTTTTGGGCTTCTAACTACCGTAACGACTGTCAAAGATCTACAAATGACAGCCGGGACCAACGGCTTAACGTGCTTTCCGAGGCACGGAGGGGACTTGGTATGGTAAAGATGGTCACCCATCCACGGACCAACCGCGGCAAGCGTAGCTTAACCTGATCGATCGACCCGTGCAGCTGTTATTCTCTATTTTCACCAGAGCAGAGCTCGGTCGCCCAAGTATTAGTAAACTATACACATACCGTTCTCCGGTCTTGACGAATGCTGTGGTCCGTGCTTGCCGGGCCTGGCGGCTTTGACGTCGATGTCTAGAGGTACCCATTTATGCTTGCCCGACTTACTACCGCCTTTGCCAGCACCTGAAAATAACAGTTACAGAATTATAGTATTTTTCTCAAACATTAACGATGATGATGATGATAAATATTGTTTCTATTATACAGGGTTATTGGTTATACGTCGGCAATCCATTAAGAATGCGGCGACGCATGAATTGTCCATACAAACGTAGTACATAAATCATTTGCAATTTGAGCATATTTCCACCATATTGTGTTGATATTCGGATTGAGACAGTATTTATCTAGGCTCCTACGTCTTTTTATTTCCAAAAACTTACCTTTAAATGAAGTGTAAGCGAATTGCATTTCGTACATTTTTACAGCGGAAATGACATGTTTTCATATTGTTTTTTCTGTATTATAAACAAGAATATTTGGAATAATGTTTCCGCAGGAGCATAGTTTATGTTATCAAGTTACAAATTATCGAAAAAAAATGGAAATACATTAAGTTTTCATTCATGATTTTTTGTATTACGGAACACATCTAAATTTATCATAAATTTTCGAAAGCTAGTAGTACCATTGCGTCAAGCAATAATTGTCAATGTGTGCGTGGTAGTATTGCTCACTGTAGGTGTATATCGCTCCGACAGGCACTCACATTAGCGCAACGTGCTTGGAATTGAATTTTGCAAACATCTCGATTTGTAGTTGCGAGCCGTGTCGCCGGCCTCTTAAGAGCCTATACAACCTCAGCTCAAATTCACTTTTTATCTCGCTCGCACCATACTGCTCGCGGACTGAGTGAGAGCGAGACAGAGTGGGGTGCTAGCGGCTCCGAGGCGCCAATAATTTAGGTAATTGCTTTTTACGGCGAAAATAAAGGTAATTTAAAAAAAATAAAAAACATAGTCGCTGCTTTATAGTTAGTTCAATTATTATGCAAAGTTTCAAGATCTAATTTGAAGTATTTTTTGAATACCAGCGGTTTATTGTTCGGTTTGGAGGTAACTTTGGATTTTTTTTCTATCGAGAAAATTTTATGGAATCGTGTTTTCGTCTAACATAGTACTTAACATTAATCCTTAACTTTAACATATATTTATTTCAAAATTAATGCTGCAGTATTTTCGATATAACGGAGGATCATGTTAAGCCATTTGAGGTAGTATAGGCCCTTAAGGGGATGTTATAACCAATAACCCTGTATTTCAGGGTTAATGGTTACATTTTAGATTTTTATTTCATACATTTTAAAATAAAAATGTTTAAATTTGGTTGCAAATGCCCTCTGCATTTGCAACCAAATGACGCCTTTTGACTCCTATGCCAACCATTTTCGAGTAATTTGACATTTTATATTTTAATATGAATGAAATAAACTGTACTGATCAGCTGTACTGTTCTGCTCAGTAGGTTCACTGAACTCTGAACACTGAACAAGATGTGTTGCGAGACCGATGAGCCTACTGTGCAGGGGTAGACGGTCTGTTTAGTTTTATTTTATTTTTTTAACTTTTCGTACTAATATTAGTTTTAAGCGAAATTATTGTTACTAACAACCTTGCCTTGCCTATGGACTTTTTTGTCTGAAATAAATGATTTTTGTTTTATAAAAATATAAGTGTCAAATAATACGAAAATTGTTGACATTTGCATAGGAGTCAAACGGCGTCATTTGGTTGTAAATGACATCTCCTACATCCCTTTAATGTATTGCCGACGTACCATTAAGGTTGAACTAGTCGCGGGCTCGAACTCATTGGTGGGCTTGGTCAAAAAGCACGCTATCTCACCTGGCATCGTGTCCGACAGAGATAGTATCAGTGATGAGCAGTTAGACGCTGGTCTACATGCACAAACTCTAGTTCGCACGCACACAAACACCGTTCAGAACGATTTTAGTAAAACGAGCGCGTAAAAATTACGAAAAGTCCTTTGAGAGGTGGAGTTATATGAAAAAACTACTGCATAAATCAATTACGAATAAAGTTTATTATAATCTTCGACAATTGAGCTTTGTCGGAACGAGCTTTGTTTTGGAGATTTTATACTTTTTTTATTACTTATTTACTCCCAAAGTTGCGTTAAACTTAGCAGGAAAACCAAATCTTTGTTGGCTCATAACTTTTTAATTGCTTTTTTTTTACTATTCTGCTTCTGTACAGACAAAATTAATAATAAGACAAAACGATTTCATGTTTTACTTTGGATGTACAATGTGTAACAGTGGAGTAAAAACCCCGAAATTTGTATGGAAAAAGTATCGTTTAGTTGCGCCTTAACCCTGTATTTCAGGGTTATCGGTTAAATTTTACATTTTTATTTCATACATTTTAAAATATTAAATGTAAAATTACTTGAAAATGGTTACATACTCCTCTTGCTTCGTTTACGTCCATACATCTGGTCATACACGCACACCGGTTGCGAGTAATAAATAATACTCCTCTAGACCAAATTTCGTCCATGGCGACCAATCTCAGCCGACACCAGCTTTCGGCGAGAGAGATATTATAGTGCAGGCGTGTGTGCGCAGACACAGCTGCACTCTCTCTTCCCTCACTCTCATAGTCCGATGGGACGGCAATCCGACACGACCGGAGAGAGATCAGGTGCAGGGCCTACAGCTTAAGGGGGAAGCGTCAGGGTAGCCCGCGAAATTCAAATGTTGCTAACGTTTTTTGCATTTTGCAGGTCAGTGTCAGGTTTTATGTTGATTAAAATATGATTCGCGGCCGTAACAATTATGGCTTTACTCAGTTATAATCATAACAATCAGCAATACAACTCCCATAAGTTAGCAAAGGTGTCAAATGTCACGATTTCAGAAATCATGACATTTGACACCTTTATCTTCTTCTTAATCACTATTTCTGATTGTAATGATTATAATTGAGTAAAGCCATATTTGTTACGACCGCGAATCATATTTTAATCATATCTTAACGTGATTCACGAGGCACGGGGGTATCACACCGCCAACTTCCAAACTGCGGGCTGTTACTAAGAAATTTCTAATGAAAAAACCCAATAACACTTTTCCCGACTCGGGAATCGAACCCAGACCAACAGGGCCGCGATTGTACGCCCCTTATCGCGCTGATAACGGTCCGAGCCGAAGTGTCCCGAGCAGTATATAAGTGGGTTTGTCGGGCGATATTGCTCACCGCTCACTATGCGTCCAGCGCTCGATGTGGCAACACGCCGTGTTCGGGTTCGCGACAAGTCAATCGTCATCCTGAGGATGCCTCGTGAAGAGGTGAATCACGTGTCGATTTCTTACAAGGTTTTTTATAGCTCTTTAGGAATAGTTAAGAGGAACAGGTTACTAAATATATCAACGTCTATTGTATTTTACCAACAGAGAGCAGTCTGTGCGAGTACTACGCTCTTTTTTTTTTGGTAAATTATCAAATAACTCCTCGGGTGTGTCAGACTCTTACTGACTAAAACCCACCCGTGTTCCTTCAGTTGCCATGTTGCCGGGGACCAAGGTATCCCTTTCGGACTTCTTCGCAACCCCAGCAGGCATCAGCCCTAACATTTCTTCTTTTTAAAACAAAATTGAGCTGTTAGTACCAACCTGAACTCTTAGCCTTATCAAAATGTTTATCATGGTGTTTGTCGTTGTGCTGATGGTTGTGCGTGGGTTCCACCCTCTCAGGCTTCGAGGGTTGCTGATGATGAGGTTCCTCTGGAGGTTTGCGGTCTTGTTCCTGTAACGTGATGAAGATATTATAAGCAATGTTTAATGGATTATTAAAAGGGTCTTCTTTTTCGGGTGAACACTGAAAATTAGCGCATGCTGAGTGGAAGCCTTCTTGTCACAGTCATGTCGTGCAGCTGCGACTATTTCTGTTTTATGCTCGTGATTTATGATGTACTTTTTTGTTGTTTTCTGATTACTCTTGTCTTTTATGTCTGCACGTGTTTCTGTAATAAATAAACCTTCTTTTTTTTCTTTCAAAAGAAAATCACGGCACGGACGGCTGCCGTGGCTGGCCCAGGAAGAGGCAGCGAGACGTTCGGATGCGAACCGCGAGGGCTGGTTTGAGTTGACGCTGGAATGGAGTTCCTGACAGGGATCGGGGCATTCCTTTGTCCAGCAGTGGAACAGATCACGCTAAACAAAACAAAAAGTCGGCCCGTCAAATGGATGGGCTATTTTAGATTAGTGCTAACCGTCTCTTGGTCTGGTTGAGCGTAGGTTCCTACTAACTAGGGGTCAAAACCCCCCGTCTCCTAATACATAGGACCCACTTCGCAGGATTACAAGCGTGAAGTTTAGTTTTATAAAACACATGTTTTTCTCAATAAGTAATCAAGAACATCGCAATAACGTTCTCAATAAAACCTACTTACTGTTAAATATTTACTATACCCGTATTGCGTAACCCAGCATCTCTATTGTGAAGAGATATGAGGCCTAAATTACGGGACAATCCATGCATCACAAATAATGTTCCCATTGCTGGGACAAA
This sequence comes from Agrochola lychnidis, assembly GCA_963680765.1. NCBI lineage: Eukaryota > Metazoa > Arthropoda > Insecta > Lepidoptera > Noctuidae > Agrochola > Agrochola lychnidis. Next base: position 10,448,640 of record OY796875.1, read on the forward strand.
GGCCTCTCTCTGTGAGAGGGAGTGGGCCGTAATCCACCACGCGGGTCCAGTGCGCGTTGGTGGATGTCACATGTCTTCGATTTTTTTTATTCTAGGATATACCGGTTTCCTCACGATATTTTGATAGCTATAAAATAATTTACACAAAGCAAAGCGCCTGTCAGGGTTCGAACCTACAGCCTACAACTCTAAGTCGATCCCTTACCACTGGGCTACCACTGCTCTAACTGTCTTTTGATAACTACATTTAGTTACTAAGTACACAGGCCTCCTCTCTGTGAGAGGGAGTGGGCCGTCATCAATCACGCAAGCCCAGTTGGCGGAATTTTACCATATTGTATTCAAAAAAACTGCATCTAAAATTCAAATAAACATCTTGCTTGGCGCACAGTTGTTCACAATCGGCGGCTAACCTTCCCAAGGTCATTTATATGCCGATTTCAAAACGTAACATAAACAATGAAACTAGTCTCTTATCTTGCATTCTGATTACTATTGCTTTGGCATGTTATTCGATATTGCGAGTTGAATTTGTAATAGAATTCTTTTCACTTGGTTGTGTTTTGTTTTTGGTATTTTCTACGGTTAGTTAAAGTACCATTCTGTACCCGACCGCAGGAGGCAACTTTCGAAGGAGGAGACGCCCTGGGCATCGGGAATCGCGAGCCGATTTTCGGCCACCGTAGGCGCGGGCTTGCGGACGGTGAGCAATGGGTAGCTCGCCGTCCGATAAGGACCAGGCCCGGGTCGACGGCGCAACGTGTTCCACGCGCGTCTCAAAGAGTCAGCAGAATTGACGGGGTCCGCTAGGGCCGATGCCTGCCGGGATTGCGAAAAATACCGAAAAGGAAATCGTGGCCCCGGCAACATGGCAACTGAAGGAACACGGGTGGGTTTTAGTCAGTAAGAGTCTGACACGCCCTCCCGCTCCACCCAGAGCGGGAGAAGTTATTTGATAATTTCCAACCCAAAAAAAAGGAGGCAACTTTCGAGATTCTGCCAGATAGAGGGAACCCTTTTTATAAAAACATTTCCGGCCGGGCACTCGCATGAATTTGACCAGTACAGCATTTTCGATTTATTTCGAAGGTTGTAAGCTTGAATTTTCCAAGCATATTTAAGGAGGAAGCGTCAGGGTAGCCCGCGAAATTCAAATTTTCTTACGTTTTTTGCATTTTGCAGGTCAGTGTCAGGTTTTATGTTGATTAAAATATGATTTGCGGTCGTAACAAATATGGCTTTACTCAATTATAATAATCATTACAATCAGCAATAGTGATTAAGAAGAAGATAAAGGTGTCAAATGTCATGAATTCATGAAATTTTAATTTTTCATTATATTTGGCACCTTTGCTAACTTACAGAGTTGTATTGCTTAACATAAAACCTGACACTGACCTGCAAAATGCAAAAAACGTAAGAAAATTTGAATTTCGCGGGCTACCCTGACGCTTCCTCCTTAAGAAAAAACGTGTTGTCGCTGTCGCTACACGTGTCGGCTGCCACTCGCACGTAGCTGCCAACGAGTTGTGTCGCTAGCTACGGAAGGTATTTCATAGAAATTCATAGAAACCAGTCGTGTCGCCGCGACACGTCGTCTGCAGTTGCCTCCTGCGGTCGGGTACGGAATGGTACCTTTACTCCTCCTCATTGATCTACTGAGCGTGATATCCTGGGATTGATCCTCGAGTCAAGCAAAGTGCTATTGGAATTTACTTGTTTCATTAGGGATTTCTCTACAGCAGCACAGAGTCTGGATTCGTGACTGTTTAATGGCAGTGCGTTTGTCCCTTATTTAAAGGCTTCACAGTCAGGCGCGATGCGACAATTTCCGTGAAATTTTAATAGAAATTGTTCCACAAGAGTTGCGTCGCGCCGTCGCGTCGTGCCGTGCCTTAAGGTTAAACAAGTCGCGGGCTCGAACTCATTGGTGGGCTTCGTCAAAAAGCACGCTATCTCACCTGGCATCGTGTCCGACAGAGATAGTATCAGTGATGAACAGACGCTGGTCTACATGCACAAACTCTAGTTCGCACGCACACAAACACCGTTCAGAACGATTTTAGTAAAAACGAGAGGAAGGTGGAGTATTATGAAAAAACTACTGCATAAATCAATTACGAATAAAGTTTATAATAATCTTCGACAATTGAGCTTTGTCGAACGAGCTTTGTTTTGGAGATTTCATACTTCTTTTATTACTTATTTACTCCCAAAGTTGCGTTAAAATTAGCAGGAAAAACGAATCTTCGTTGGCTCATAACTTTTTAATTGCTATTTTTATAATATTCTGCTTCTGTACAGACAAAATTAATAATAAGACAAAACGATTTCATGTTTTACTTTGGATGTATAATGTGAAACAGTGGAGTAAAACCCCCACGAAATTTGTATGGAAAAAGTATCGGCTAGTTGCGCCTTAATGGGACTTATAGCATAGCTGGCAGTTGATATCTGCTTAAAAGCTTAGCTTACTTAATAAAAGACCCAACTCGACATTGAAGCTGTTTTTATATTCATCTAAAGTTGAGGTTCCGATTATATTCTAAAGGCATGGAGAGCATCGAAAGAGCCACTTTAAATGGCAACCTATTTATGGACATTAAGGCGACGATAACAGACTTTTAATGATTTTATACTGAAGATCACGTCTAAACGAGTAGTGTTAATGATTTGGAAAAAATATATGTTAAATTAGAATATTTTCTTAATTACTTAATGTAGGAATATTTTAGATCATGTTTAAAATTAATTTGTAAAGTTATGTCTAACGCGGATAAAAAACTGAGAATCACGCAAAATCTATCAAGCGTATTTTTCTTAAACCTTCACCAGTTTAAAAATAATTTAATTATTGATCTTTTAGTATACGTGTTTCATTAAAATACCTTTTGTTTTAAGTATAATAAATTAATAATGCGTCTAATTTGGGACATCGATCCTTGATGGGCGAGTCCTATTACTGGCTGGACGTACGACGCGTTGCGTGAGCTCAGTACAGAACACTCAAGGTCACTGGCATATATCTGCGTTTACAGCTTTGCTACCAAATTTTCTCACCACAATATGACCGATTCTTGAATGTACGAGAGAAAACTATAACTATGGATAAAGAAGATTTCAGAAGTCGAAGTATCTTACCGCAGTCCCATTATGATGTGCCGGATCAGCATCATGAGGAGGTGGCGTGGAGTGACACCTGGCTCCTCCGGAGACGGCGGCGCCAAGGGTCGGCCAGTCGCCTATATCCGTGAAGTCTGACGCCTGGAGACAAAGAAATATAGAAGGTTAGTCAAGGTGTTAAAACACATATTTGGCCTTATTACAAAAGAGACCTTCGAGACATTTTTTTTAAATTACAAAAACTGACGTCAAAGCAGAGTCAGTCTAAGTTGTCAATTTTGTAATTAGAACTTAAAGCTTGTCTGGATAAGGTTCGAATTTTTGCGCATTGCTGATGATGAACCGTCTTCAAATCGACTTGATATCGGTATCTTCCGACTGTTATATCTTCACCCACACCAGTAGGTGTTTAAGGACTTTCTATAGCGACCTTTACCAAGCAGTTCCTGGCAAGCACCTTACGTTGTGCTCTGTAGATAACAATAAATTGCCAGGACAGTCGACATATATTCCATATTAATTGCAAACTCTACCATACGTAGTAGATATAACTAACAAATAAGTAAACATTACAAAAAGCCCATAAGATTATGACCGTAAATATTTTGCCGTGAAAGAGCTCGTAAGATACCGTCTTACTTGGTAACACAGGTCTTCCAAAGCCTGCAGACTCTTCTTTAAGCTAGTTATTACAAAACTATCCTATAAAATAGAAAACTAAAACAACACCCATTCACCATAATATTTTCCTTATTTCTTCCACAATACCTGTCCATCGTGCTCCACCTTGGCCCAACTTCTCCGAGGCCTGGACTTGCGCCTCGCTGCCACTCCTGCCGTCATTGCGTCCGTCACTATGTCTGGAGTTACTGTATCATCTTGGTAAGTCAACAGTTTGGTACTTTTGATTTTGGTAGTATTCGAGTTACGAGTTGGGTAGTTCAACTGTCAGTTGGCGCTTTTCAATATATACGCTGTCCACTTTTTACTTGGTTCAATGTTTTTGAGTCTTTTACACTTTGGAGTTGATACTTTTCGATAGTGCACTTGGAATGTATCTTTTTAAGTTTCGTGTTATGTATAGCTCTTTAGAGTATATCTTTTAGTTTGCTTATCACTAAAATCTGTTACGTTAAGAGTTATTTAGTTAAAGTTGTTTCGTGGTTTGATTTTTGCTTATTAATGTTCTGGTGGTGCAGAGGTTTATTTAGAGGGAGGCCAAAAAAAGAGATGGATTGTGTGAGGAATGATAAGAAAGAGAAGGGAGTGAATGATAGCGTGACGGTCGATATGGGAGAATGGAAAGAGAAAAGTGTTGCGCCAACCCCACGTAACGTGGGACAAGAGCAGGAAGATGATGGTGAAGCATAATAACCTCAAGAGACTTGCAGTTACGATGCAGTTGCTTAAATGCCTGCAATTTTTGCAGTCGATAGTTCTTTAGGAATTCTATTACGAAAGATAAAGAGTTAAACATTGTATTTTCGCACTGGTTGACCTTGAGTTTAGATCTCTATTTCTATATCGATAAGGATATCGTTACTAGCTTAAATATAATTATATATGTCGAATGCAAACGCTTACTGCAACGATAGAGCATGGAAATGGGCAAATTCATGCGTGTTTTAGGATCAAAAGACCGACTTTTGAGAATCTTTCCGCTTGACACCTGATCTTAGAAGGATATTTAGTTATAATAATACTAATATCCCATCATTATAAATCATTATCGTCATTCTCTTCTCTTGTCTTGTCTTGTCTACAACGCCACATGCGAAATACGCATCAGAGATCTGACGTCCCACAAATCCTGCATCACGCAAGCAGAATTTACCGCACGATCAGCACATACATAACTTTCCGACATCGATTGTCGGGCAGTTGCCCATCAGACACGACACCCATCTAGTCGGAAGATCCTCCCTTTTCTATAGAGGATGAGTGAACTTTACACCCTGTTCCTCATCCCTCTATACTCTTGGCCTTATTCCAATTTATTTGGGGTCGGCTCAGCATCTTGTATCTTGTATTTTGACATTCAAAAGTGCCATACATGGGCCTATTTTAAATAAATGATTTGACGATGTTTTCTTCTCTTGTAGTTATCATCTTAGTAGTAATCCCTTTTCTAGCCTCACACAGTTCATCCATCGTTTGGCCATCCACATTCATGAATGAAATGACTGAATGAGATGCACCGACCCCAGCGTGGTTTAACCAGACTCGATAAATCGAATGAACCTCGAGATTTGCACTAGCCGCTGGAGCCTCATACTTCATGGGGCTACAGAGGCCATTGCATATCAAGGAGTAGATCGGGGGCGCGGTAATGGTAGGGAAGACGTGCCCTTAGGATAAGGAGGGATTTGCGAGCCTACCGGATATGCAGCCTTGAGTAAGCAATGGAATAGTGGAGAGACGAGTGATATTTACGACGGCTTTGGCCATCTACATTCATACTCAAAATTTTCCTCACGACATTTTCCCCGTATTTCCACATCACATGCTAATAAGATGTCCGTATATTTAGATCAAATATCTAATATAGTTAAAACGCAGTTTGATCTGACATTTCTCAATCCAGGAAACGTATTACTTAAATGGAAACAAGTTTAGTGACATTTTAATGTTACAACTTTACGACTTAAATATATATTTGAGGTCAGTTGGCCCTAGCGATGATAAATATACTTATTTTGATATTCTTTATCTTAATTAAATAAGATCGTTTTCTACTATACTTGTTGATGGACTTGGCAATATCGGAGTTGACAGGGAACTGAATATTTGACACTTTCAAGTAGTAAATTTGAAATATCACGGATGAAGCAACTAAGATTTAGTAACTAATTCATCATCATCATCATCATTTCAGCCGAAAGACGTCCACTGCTGGACATAGGCCTCCCCCAAGCACCGCCACTTCGACCGATTCTGTTCTTTCCGCATCCAGCGGATTCCTGCGGCCTTCACAAGGTCATCGATCCATCTTGTGGGAGGCCTTCCAACGCTACGTCTTCCAGTACGTGGTCACCACTCCAGAACCTTTCGACCCCATCGACCATCCGGCCAAACAATTAGTATTTATCAATACTGACGGTAAATGCCTCGTATACGATAGAGAATTCAAAGATTGATCAAGCGAAGCAAATTGTACGAGTGATGCTGATAATACTAGGTGGCGCCGGCGCATAAGTAATCACCTCTTTGGAAGATTCTCTCATTTTTAAAATGGAATGTAAAATACACATCGTAAAATCATGGTGCACTATAATCTACAAGAGAAAAGTAATGCAAAATGTTCTAAAACGCGCCCAAATGTGCGTCAATTCTGGCGACGGGCACTAGATAAACAGAACTAAAGTCCGAATGAACATTATGACAATAACCAGAACGATTTTTCTTATTTACAAAAAAGTTATAGCCTAAGGAAATCAGGTGATTACGGCGCCACCTAGTATCCTACACTATTAAATGAGCAATATTTGTATATGTATATTTATATTTGTAATCACGTTCTCGATTTCGATGAAAGTTGTAATATAGCTGGGATTTTTGGGGGCGAAAATTCGATCTAGCAAGGTCTCATATCTCGGAAAATTCGTTTTCTCCGTATTTTCACCCGAGCAGAGCTCGATCGCCCAAAGTTTAGAACTAAATGGCTACCTTAGAATAATGACATGGCAGCAAGGAATTAGTATGTACTTTCCTTTACTATTAAATGAGCATTCTCTATTTTCACCAGCACCGTAGAAACGAGTTTTGTCGACGGAAGAATAGACAAAATGACAGATTGTGATTGTTTATCTGTCATTTTGTCTATTCGTCGACAAAACTCGTTTCTACGGTGGTCATGCTACGCGTGCAGAGCAGAGCTCGATCGCCTAGGTACTATTAAGTAATTGATTGAGTGAATGACGACGATGGTTCATTCTTGCCAAAAACTAACCAATTCTCTCGTGAATAGGAGACTCCCACTCCTAGGTTAAATCTATTGGGAAACACAGATTTCGGCGAAGCGAACTTAACCCATAGTAAATGTACTGGCGACACTTTGTGCATATAGGAGGAGTATCTACCATAAAGAATTGGCGCATAGCCACGCGTACGTCTGGCCATGAATAGTGCTTCAAAGAAAAATAAATTGTCAACAAATGGAGAAATGGCGATACTTAAAAGTACCTACGTCTAGCGCACCCAGGGTGGTGTCGGATCAGCACGAACAATAAGAACCCACAATAGAAACGGGTTTTGTCGACGGAAGAATAGACACAATTACAGATCTATTCTTCCGTCGACGCGTGCAAGCTGCAAACACGACATAAGATATTCTTCTCGTATATTTCGTACCGTACAAAAGAAGAATTATGCAATTACAACGCACTCTTCGAAACAGTGATCTACGAGGAGTGAGTTTATAATTATAAAACTCAATTACATACATAACATCACGCCTTGTTTCCCTGAAGGGTTGGGCAGAGGTGTCCCTGTAGCAGGTACACCCACATTTCGCCAGTTATGTTTAAGTCCCATGTAATAGGGGGCGAACCTATTGCCATCAACCTGGTACAAATCCAGATTCCGAGCTGCTACTGAGAAATTTCAGATACAAAAACCCAATAACGCTTTGCCCAACCCGGGAGTCGAACCCAGGACCTCATGCTCAGCAGTAGCGCTTACGACCACTAGACCAACGAAAACTCAATTAATCAAAACATAATTACTATGTCACTTCTCTTATCAAATCTACATCTGAACTGCTCTAAGAGATTTCTTCACGACTTTTGCAATTTGCAAGTGGCGAAACTAGATATTTTAAGCTTGTCTTAATGACTTACTAGTCTGTCACAAGTAATGCAATAATTTGAATACCAATATACTTATTATGTATGGCACAAGAGTTTTAACACTCCTAGTTGCAGTAACTGCAGTTACCCGTTTTATATAACTGCGAGAGATTGATTCGCTGTTGTTTAATAACTCGATTTTTCTTACTGTGCGCTTGGAGCTGTCAAAGTCGTAGGTTGTGTTAGGTTTCAATTTATTAATACGTAATTGTTGGTTATTGTACTGGCAACACCCAAAGATTCGATATGTCAGAATAGCGGAATAACTGCCCTTCTGGGTTAAGACGTGTTTGGTGGCTGTGTCGGTAAAAAAATAGATTGGCATGGTATTGGTTGCTATTAGTTTTATGGTAAATATTAGAATACTGATTAAATAGTGTTATTATGTGGGGAATAGGAGATGTGATTGTATGGTGTAGAATATTGAATTTGATGTTGGCAAAGAAATATTAATGACCGACAAAATATATTGGTGTTTCATATTATTTTCCTTATCCCTGAAATATTGTAAATATGTAGTTTTATTAAACAGTTTAAATTATGATATTGGGGTAACGACTTTAAGATTCATTTGGGGATTAGTATCCATTTTGAGGTTAAATAATTATATTCGGAATTAAATTAGTTATTTTAGAGCAAGAATGGTTCTTATTTCAGTTGGTTTGTTAGTATTGAATTCACCCGCCCGGTTACTTCGTCAGTGCCTCGAAGCAACATAATACTGTCTACACTACTCGTGTCGTCTCCACAGTTCTGTCATTTTATTCGTTAAGTTGTTATTTAAATCTACACACACACTGGTGCCGATTCCCTTGTTCACAAACTAAACTAAATTTAAGTTGAGTGCATCTTTTTCTTTCTATTTCATTAAGAAAAGGACAGAAGATAAATTTTAGTTTAGTCCTGTCAAATTAATCAGCGCTTGACGTAAATTGACGTAATTTTAGTTGGCAAGTTTTTAATCACGTCTAAACTTGTATGGAGACTGACAGACGCTGATTAATTTGACAGGACTAAAGTAAAATTTATCTTCTGTCCTTTTCTTAATGAAATAGAAAGAAAAAGATGCACTGAACTTAAATTTAGTTTAGTTTGTGAACAAGGGAATCGGCACCATTGTAATATTTTGACGTTGACAGACGCACAGTTAGAAAAATCGGTACACTAATTGCGTAATACAACGCATTCACAATCTGTTTCGATTTGAAACAGATTGCTAATCCATTGCTTCATAAGTTGGAAAAAATATCTGCTCGACAACGTAAATAACGCAATGAATGTTGTTGAACTGTCAAAATGAAACAAATCAGGCAATTTTTTTTACAAAAAATAAGTTACGCAATTAGGGTATTGGTTATAATAGCTACTAGCGACTCGCCCCAGCTTCATCTGGGTGAATGATCAAATATGTATCTCCGTTTACTGTATCTATTATAAGTATTCTAAACGGATCTTTGGAAATTATTTAAAATATGGTAAATGCCGCATCAATATGCATAAAGACGTTTATGAGTTCAAAGGAAATCGACACACACGATTAGGTGATGTAATATTTGGAGTTTGAGTCAACGAATCTCCTAACCGATTGTGGGTTCACGTTGGCCGCTGTGGAAATAATCTACCCAAATGGAGTATCCCGTTCCAAACACAGTGCCAGTATGAAGCCCCTTCACAGGATTATATCTCACCTCCTTTCCTACCCATCATGTCCAACCACCTGCACATTCCAGGTTTTAAGGGAAGCCAATGATAGAGCTGTCCAAGTGGCTATATTCTTATCGGACTTTTGAGTCAAATTGGCACGTAAAGAATATTTGGAAAAGCAGAAAGATAAATTAGTGTCCACTGTCTCTATCCTACAGTTTCGTTTTAAAGCATTTAATAACAATTTCAGGAGTGCTACAGGGTACTAGATCAGGACCAGTCCTAATCGCATAAAAAATAACTGATCTTACAATGTGTTTCTACATAAGTTGAGAACTATGCTGATGAATGGTTATTTATCAAAGGTCAAAGCTAGCAAATATTAAAACAAGTTACAAAAAAAATTGGTCTTTTGGTACGGCTTTGAAAAAACTCATGAAATATAACTTTTGGAGAGGAGTTATGTTTTCACATATTGTTTTCAATACTCCTGCATCTGTTTTACTAAACTGAAAATTAAAACAAATGCGACGCTAAATACCTAGGCCAATCGTTCTGACAACAGTCATAGAAAACACAGCTTCTAAAAACACCTGTTGGCTTGGGACTAGAGTTGCCAACCCTACTAATCCTTTTTTCGCATTCTTTATTTTGACTAATAGTAATTTAAAAATACTATATTTGACATAAAAAATATTGGCAACCCTACTAAGGACTGTTTGGTCAATAGCTAGAAGCCCTTTCCGCCGTTTTCAAACTGCATTAGGATATAAATAGATGATTAGAGAGTCATTTAGTCTCGCATAAACTCGAAAATGGCTCAATCAATTGTGATGAAGCTTTGGTACGTTGCTGTATGCGCAGCGGAGTAGGCACGAAACAAAAAAAAAAAAGAATTGCAATGCATTAGCTAGTATACAATATAGTTACTTTTTCTTATCATAGAAATATTAGTCAGCGACTTCATCCATACCATAATTATAACATAAATCCTATGGCACTCGATAATAGTGTATATGAAAGAATTTTTGTAATCGAATCAGTACTTTCAAAGATTACATCTTATGATCTTATAGACAAACAAACAATTCTAGCTATTTGTGATATTATTTTAGAAGGTAAATTATATGTACGTAGGTATATTACACTTGTCACTACCACTGCTGTATATAATTCATAGTGTCAAGTTTCAGTCAATGTCAGTGATAATTAAATAACAAATTCAAATTCAAAAGTCATTTATTCAAACTAGGCTGAGAATCAGCACTTTTCGAACGTCAAAAGTGCCAATTTAGCTCCTAACACATATTTCTCGTGTCTTCATTTTTTTAAAGACTTGGCAATGCGCATTGCGCTTGTTGAGTATGTTCAATAGGGAGAAAGGACAATGTATTTTTTTTTTGTATTCTCTTCACCCCTAAGCAACAGCTGTGCTTCGACGAATTCATATTTGTGCTTCGAGGAAAAACCCATGGCAACTTTTTTTTCTTCATTCTTTTTCGTGTGGCTAGTGACTAAACTGGTGTCAAAGTTTTTCCGCCCATGGGCCTCTGACTTGGCTTCATATACCGTGGAGAAATATCTATCTCTAGTTCAAAACCAAGGCACGCACCTCTGACTATTCGGATTGCGTATTGTATAATTTATCACTTGCTTCAAAAATGGTGAAGGAAAACATCGTGAAGATTTAAAAAAAATACTATTTGGTATTTGACAAACCCAGCTGTAAATGTAGGTTATGAACCGGTAGCATAGTAACTAGGTTCGAGTCAAACAAAACAAGTAAACTCATTTTAAAAACATAACCCTGTCTTTGTTGACACGCAGTCGGGTAAAAAGAGGCCACAATATAACAATAAGTTATCAAGTACAAAGCGATAAATAACAGTCTAAACAATAACTCTATAAAAATACAAGAAACAATTTGAGCATCGTGCTTACCCCTCTCCGGACACTTGTCATCCAAACATCCATCCATACACACTTTTAAACCACCACTAAAAACATCACTCAAACTTTAAGGTCAACCTAACACTAAAAAACATCAATCAACTCCTGCGCAACAACTTAGAAAACTATCACAAACACTAAAACAACGATATTACAATAAAACAGGACTAACAAACAACGTGTTCCGAACACTATAACCCGTCAAATGGCGTTGTCCTATAACACCATAAACAAAAAATAGAATCACGTGTCGAAATAAGGTTATAAATAAAAATGTCCTCGAAAATGTTGAAACCATAGAGATATCGAGCTGCGTCGAAATATAAAAAAAATGCATGTAACACTCTGGTTTTAAAAACTCGAGTGTTCTGTATTTGAAAGCACATGACATAACCTAGCAAGTATAACCTAACTTAGCCGCGTGGCGAGCACGCCGCACGCGCCGGTATTGTTATCTCTCTCTAACTTAAGAGAACATGTTTTTGTCTCGCTCACTCGCTGCAGGGGTCCGCTCGTCGATTATGCCAAGGTTAACGAAACGGCACAATACGTAATTCTAGTTTATTGAATGTATTATCCATCTATGTCTATATACATAGTATGCTTTTGGTGTATATCTTTATCTGCTGACATCTTTTAAATTTTTCAATGGATTTTGATGCGGTTTTCAACATCATTTAGAGCATTTATGCCGAAAGGTTTATGTATGTATTTTTGTAATTATATGCTTTATGTATCTGTGTATTCTGTTGTATATGTAAATGGTACACCACTGACTACCTGCAGTATTGTCTCTCCTTTTCCATTTAAATCCATCCAAAGGTTGTCTGTAAAAGATCGCTTTTAGCGATAAGACCGCCCATTGTGTCACCCAATGTAAAATTTCTATATTAATGTCTGTAATTTTTATGGTGTACATAATAAAGAATATTCTATCTATCTATCTATCTATATCATAATCAGTTCCCACTGCTGGGACACAGACCTCCTCTCCGTGAGGAGTGTACTTAGATATAGCCCCAGAATTCTCTATGTTTTGACATGTGACTCGTGCGAAACTGGGGTTAGGCGATAGTTTTGTTATTGTAAAATCATAAAGTTTATATTGTTTGTAGATAAGTTTTGTGTACCAATTATGTTGAAGAAGTGTAAAAGTAATATAATTCTGGCTTTTAAGGGTCCAATCATATTTGTGTCTAATGAGTTAGATGATGGTATGGATGATGCATTAAAGAATCGTTTGTTAATTGTTAGTGCTACGGAACCGATGGAAGAAGACTCGCCCCTTTGGTCTCAAGAAACAATATGTTTATTGTCGGAAGATGAGGTGTCCTCGTCGTTGTTAACGTCATGAAGAAAATTAACACGCAATAGGCGAAATTATTTTTGTTTACCTTGAGAAGCGTCACAGTGATTATCAATGTTGCGTCATTTGGTGTGGGTAGGTAAACATACAGTGATATTTTTAGTAGCAAACCAGAATGGTTATATTCAGAATCAGTAATAGAACTGATAGAAAGTTTTAGGTCTTGATCGCAATTAGGTAACTGGTTAAATAGAGTCTCGAGAACAAAAGAAGCTGATGACGAAGCAGGAGAGGGAGCAAGCGGCGAGTAAAGGTGAAGTTTGTATGAATACCAAGTAGTTAACAAAAGCTAGTCATGTTATAACGCTATTACGGAAACAGTTATAAAAATTACTCAATAAAAAGGTTGAGAAACGCCCGAGGCGAAGTAAACTCAGACATATCGATTACATGGTCCATACTAATATAATAAATGCCGTAACTCTGTCTGTCTGTTACTTTTCACGCCTTAACGGCAGAACTGACTTCGATGGAATTTGGCACACGGGTAGATCAAGACCAGGACATGGATACTTTTTATCACGGTACTACATTCCCGTGGAATAATTTCTAACCTTGACGCGGGACTGACTGCATTGTTGGATTCGTGGTCGGGGTGCTATTTCCAAGTCGGAAAAGGTGTTTATTTCTCAGTAATAGCCAGGAGTCTATTTAAGTGCCTGGTTGATGACAATCGGGGAGACAAAGCATGATGTTATGTTACTTTAGGAGGGCGACACATGATAATCAGCTGTTTTTTTTAAATAATTGTGCAATGATAATGCCTGGGGCTAGCACGTTATAAATGTCATTGCACTATTGCAACTGTCAGATGTTTTAATAGATAACGGTTAATAAAGAAGGCTTTAAATAGTTATTTATGCAACTGTTGTATAATAAGGGGTATTAAAACACGAATGTGGGTTATAGTATCACATGAGTGTTTTAATACCTAATTATAACAGTTGCATACAAGACATATCTACACCCATGATATGAATCCTCTATAAAAGTTTCTCAAACCATTGGGTGTTTGTAATTCGAGATCAAGAATAAAGAAATTCCCACGAAATTCAGAACAACTGCACGTATGAATGTCGCCTGCAGCAGCACATCACACACACATGCGTGCAGCGGGTGTTGCTGTCCCCCGTTTGAATGAGTTGCATAATGATATTTAGTACAACATTATAACACTCGTTTGGATGATGTAATGGTTAATATGACACTGGCTGTTATAAGTTGCCAATAAGCTGTTTCAGAATTTTTTATAGAGGTTTTATAGCATAGGTGTGAATAAAATAAGTAACAGTAGTATTAATATCAGGTTCTAACTGTCTAGCTGCAGCGCAAAGGAATCTACGAATACAGAGCGAGAAATGAGTATTGATCACGAATGCTACTTCAATCAGAATGTTGGACAAAGTGATGAATGAAAGGCAATTGCATGCAGCTGAGATGAGAATGCTGAGAGGGATGGGTGGTGTTACACGAACGGATAGAGTAAGAAATGAGTACATAAGAGGAAGTTTGAAAGTGGCAACGGTGACTAAAAATGTGTACGGAAATCGGTGACATGGTATAGGCATGTGATCGGATGAGGAAAATGTTGTGAGGAAAGTTTTGAGTATGAATGTCGATGGCTATAAGAGCAGGGGAAGACCATAGAAAAAATGGATGGACTGTAGGATGGAAGAAAGGGGCATGGGGAAGCGACCCCAAATAATTTGGGATAAGGGTAGCAGAATGAGTATGAATGAATATACTCTCTGCGTGCTTCAGAACATGAAAATTCAAAATCCAATGATTCAAAATCAAAAGTCATTCATTCAAACTAGGCTGAGAATCAGGACTTTTGAACGTCAAAATTACATGAGACAGTTCCCTAAATCGCCAGCCCTTCACCACTTTCTAGTGCTTTAGCTAGGAAGAAGTGATGCAACAAACTCCCCAGCAGCACAGCTGTCTGTTAAGATGTAAGAACTTGATTCAATACAATAGATACTATACAAAGTAATAAGTACTAGATTGGTAGGTAAAAGGAATCATTTAATCGAAATAGGAACCGGATATAAGACAGTTGAATATTAATCTTCTCCCATCAATTCTCTGAATCATGCAGAATTATATTGCAAAAACAGACGTAAAAAATACGATAATGGGAAAAGCCAGACCCTTTTATACAACAACTGTTACTACAATTATCACCTGCCAAACCAGCTATGTTATGGTCAGGTCGTCAGGTTCCAGTCTAATCGGATGCAGCTGAATATCCGTAGAGCGACTGCCTATCTGACCTCCATGACCCAGTTACTGGGTAACACGATAATCCTTAGTAAGACCGGTTGTCAGATTTTTTGGCAACAACTACAATACAGCAAAACTACAATTTGTAGAAGAATTTTACACAGCCTTAGTAAATTAAGTTTAAATGTCAGCGTGGTCTCTTGCACTTACAGAATGCGGTATTAAGAGGTAAATACTGCGGGCTTTAGGGTTCCGCAGATCTAAAAACCGAGTTTAAAAAAACTAAAACTATTGGCTTGAAGATAGAGGAAAACACCGTAGGGAAATCTGAAATATCGTCATCTTCTAGCTAGTTAAGCTATTGCATAGCTTTTATCGCGGGCTTTGAGCGCGGCGATCGAATCAAGAAATTCCGTAACGAAAAAAACTTACTTCATGGGAACCGTCATTACATGGTAGGCGGAGTGGGAGGTGTTAAGTTTTTTTCGTTTCGTAATTTTTGTTTTATGTCATCATCCCAAGTGTAGCGTTGACAAATAGGAAGTATGGAGGTTACAAATGCTATGCAATTGCTTTACCACGGCATTTTTTTTTTCCAATATTTCTCACGATGTTTTTCCTTCACCGACGGCGACGTTAGTAATGTCCAAGATAAACTCAGAAAGAACATATGAATTGTAAAAGTCACATTGATCATTTTAGTCAGAAATCGCCAACCTGTCTTGAGCAAGCTTGGTGATCAATGCTCGTGCCTTCTCTGTATGAGAAGAGGCATTTGCCTTGCGGTGGGACAATAATAGGCTGGTATTATTATTATTTACAAGTATGTTGGGTTCGGCTTCCAGTCTAATGATATGAAAGAAAAGGGAGTCAATGAAAGCGTGGCGGTTGACAAATGAAAACGAGGTGCGCCAACCCCACGTACCATGGGATAAGAGCAGCAAGATGATGATGGCTTCAAGTCTAACCGGATGAAGCTGAATACCAGTATTTTACATGGAGCGACTGCCTATCTGACATCCACAACAAAGTTGCTGGGTTCACAATATCCCTTGATAAGACTGAAAACACCGAAAATATCGTAAGTCTCCAACACACAGTAATCAGCAAATGTGGTAAGTGATCAATGCTAGATCATTCTCTATGTGGGAAATCACTGTTGTGTATACCCCGCAGTGGGACAATACAAATACTGTGTGGTACTGAGGATTTCCCCAGAATGACGTCAAGTCTAAGACATTTTACAAAACCGTCCAATCAATTTAGCGTTAACAAGTGACGTCAGAACGGTAAAAGTAATTAAAAAGCAATAATTTTCTAATAGTTTAGAACATAAAAACAAATTGTGTGTTGGCTGATCAAATAAATGGCCAATGAAAAGAATATGAAAAAGCTATCGATAAAGAAGTACCCTTGAAAACTAACACAGAACATTATCGACAAACCGTAAGTCTCAAAGAAACAAAAGATAATTCTAAAATTAAGACAACGTATCTTCTCACGCAAAGAAGGAATTATCATCACCCATTTACCATGCTTGCTCACTACAATAGGGATGATGCCTAGGTAAAAAAAAAGAAATTCTATTGAGTCCGTCTTTCAGATAAAAAAAAATATTAGACACGTATTTTTTGCTTTATCATCATCATCATCTGTCGGCTTCCAGTCTAACCGGATGCAGCTGAATACCAGTATTTTACATGGAGCGACTGCCTATCTGACCTCCACAACCTAGTGACTAGGTAACACGATACCCCTTGGTAAGACTGGTTGTCAGACTTTTTGGGCTTCTAACTACCCGTAACGACTGTCAAAGATCTACAAATGACAGCCGGGACCAACGGCTTAACGTGCTTTCTGAGGCACGGAGGGGATTTGGTATGTAAATACTTAGCCACAAGCTTTATCATATTAATCAAAAATAACTTAGAAAATACGAATTAAAGTTGGGGAGTGGGGGCTCGCTACGTCACAACTCAGTATTAAATCTAGCAAGGCGTGACGTCATGCCACATTTTAACTCAATGTATTGCCGTAATCTTTTGACTACGTCAAAAAAGAAAAAAATATTAATTTAAGTGAAGGACAAAAAAAAATTTTTTGACACAGGCCTATTCAGACAACAGTCCTGAAATCGTAGTGAACCAAGCGCGTTGCATAAACATCAGTCAATGTTCCGACTGCTGGGACACAGATCTCTTCTCTGCGAGAGGCATTGGGTCGTAAACCACCTCGTGAGCCCAGTGCGGGTTGGTGGATATCACATGTTTTCGAATTTTTGGTTCTAGGACATGCCGGTTTTCTCACGATTTCCTTCACCGTTTTGAGAGCAGTGGTGAAACAAATAACACAAAACGTGATGAACAAGTGCTAAATAACAGGCTAATATTAAGTCCGTGGTTTTACGAAAAACAACGAAAAAGCTTACTGAAATACACAAGTTAAACAAGAAACGGGTTTAACAAAACCCGAACCGACAAGTCCGGCTCGCGCTTGGCATTATTTTTTTGCTCCACAAAGCAGCGGCTGGCAGAATGCCAGACGGCACGATCAGGTCGATGCAACTCAATAAAATGTCAAATTGAATTGTCGTATTTGACAAGTTTACATTCTTATCAAAGACATTGCTACTGTTCGTGAATTACGCAATTATCCCGCTGACAAACAAAAAAAAAGCGAGCCAGAAAGTAGTCGCTTATGACTGTAACATCTCACCTTGGTATAAGCAACATTAAGGTAATAAGCCATATTAAAGGGGCGGGGAGTCGTCAAGGTCGTTTTTAACGGCCAACTCTAGGACCGCGCGTGCTTCCCCGGCTTCCAGTGACACACTTCCGTCCCTATCACGAAATCACTCCCACAGATTAGATTTGGATTTAGATTTTGATTACAGGAAGGCCAGAGGAAAGTTGTTACACACCAACAAACAATTTTAGATTGGCCGATCACTGAAAATCATTGAATTTAGTTTAAGAATGTGTTTTTCTTTGTATTTATAGAAATGGGAACGACTGTCTCGCTGTTTATACCTCAAAGTGGAGTTACATATGAATGATTTTGAGACTAAATTCTTGCATTTCGAGAAATAACATTTTTAAGCAAATAATTATCTTGGCGCTTCGATCGGTTAGTTGATGGTTTCCTCGTATTTCTAGACAGAAAACTTGCAGTTTTAAAGTTACTTTTAAACTACTAAGTTAGTTTTAAACTACTAAGGAAATCTATAGTTATTCTGACACAGTCTTCAAATCTGTGTGGTTCTTTCCTCAAAAGACCATTTCAGACACTATCTACATGGTCCTCATATGGCCTGACCAAGATTATGTCTGGACTTTAAAAGAGACTGCGACCTCTGAGTTTGTTCAGGCCTTTCTTCTCAGAGTAGTCAGAAAGGAAACGCCAATCTCATCTAGCTAATTTTTAACATTTTGATGTGTAGAAGTGATTCCGATATCCTATTTACAGAATAAACAAATTCATTCTCAGATATTTCCGTCAGACTTGAGAATCTCTACAGCTGAAATACAAACTTTTAGAAGTTAGCCCCACTACCAACTTATATTTCTAGCAGCTAGCTTATCATTTTCTCCAAGACACCATATATTCTGATCGAAAATCATGCCGACCCATTCACTATTATCATCTGCGTCGTCCAGGCTATCCGGATTCAGCTGAATACCAGTAATTTATATGGAGCAACTGCCTATCTGACCTCCACAACCCAGTTACTGGATAACACAATACCCTTTACAGTGTTTTCTGTCTTATCTGCCTTAAATTCTTTCCAAAAATTCTGCTATAGCGACAAACTAACAGATACGAAACACGAAAATGACCGTACAAACCGGTCCACGCTTATCAACTGACATATTAACATATAATTATATAAGTTAGGTATATAGGTGGACGGCGATACGCAGACCTTGACCCGTGGGTGCGGTGATTGAGATTTAGTTATCTATTTGAATATATAATTTGTGGAGTTTATATATAGATGTCGGATTTCTGATGGGTTTTGACCGTTTCCAACTGAAGGTCAGCTTCTTGATGAATTCATTGATTTGTGAACACACGGCTCTGATGGAAACATGTTACTGTGATTTTGAACACCTTCAAACATTAAGAGGACAGCTTGGGTCAGCTGATGCTTTACTGACTGAAGAGGCAAGTTACAAAAGTTTAAATAAAGTGACCGACCCGGGAACAGCAATTCCGCAAAATCTTTCAGAAAGCAAACGGAAGATGAATTTTACTACTAAGTTTGAGCTAATATGTCAAATTAAAAGTGAAGAGGATACAAACAACCATGATGTTTCGTCAGATAGTTAACATTCACATATTTAGACGATTAAATAATCCTTCAAACTTAAAAATAAAATGAAATACAACTAACTAGTTCAAAACAACAAGATCACTTTTCAAACAGTCTTATGCAGTGATTGGCATCAAATCTGAGACTCAACGAAAATAACTGCCACAAAGATGTATACAAAGCCATAGACAGATACGCGTGAAAAACACAACCCAGTCGTTGCTCTTGCGCAGTCGGGTAAGAGATGCATGAATGAAGATTCATGAAACGAAACAAAAGAAGTACCTACGTAAAGATCGTAGTGTCCTATAAATTCCGTCTCAGGAAATAGGCACAGACATATGGCTCATTGTATGCTGCACCGGTCAACGTCATAACGTCAACGCCGGCTGTCTCTGAAAACCAGCGATGGGGCTCTGTCTAGGGACACGGTATCGAATAGAAAGTATCGATACTGTACTCATGAGTAGTATCGAAAAAAAAAATCGTACTCATAAAAGTATCGATACTTCAAGATATTGAGTACATTTCTTAGGGCCTAATGCGCATAGAGAATAGGTCAATATCAGTCAGTAAATAACGTCAGTTTAACTTCGGTAGGGCAGGACATGAAAAAACAAATGACAACGGTGAACGAGTGAGTGAATGAGTGATTGATTAGTGTAGTAAATGAATGAAGGAAAGGTTAAGAATTTAACTGTGAACGGAAGGAACGATTTCGAGCAAAGATCGATGTAATGTTTTAGAAGGTTCAGAACGAGTGAACCAGATGGCGTTGCCATAACTATAAACATAAGCCGTAAGGTCGCAAGTTTTAAATGGGTAATTTCTAAGATTACCCATTTAAAACTTAATTTCTTATTCGATACGATACCTACCAAAAAGTACTCATTGAGTAAAAGTATCGAATGCAAAGTATCGAGTACAAAAGTATCGGTATCGAATGGAAATGTACTCGATACCACAAAGTATCGATACTTTTTTCGTGTCCCTAGCTCTGTCTCGCATAGGGTCGCAGCATTATGCTTAGCGATGGCTATTTTGCGTGGATGTGACGCATATTTTCTCCCAACTTTTTCTTTATGATTTTGTTCTTTTTTGCGTCATTTTACCGCAAATAAACGTATTTTTAACCGACTTCCAAAAGGAGGAGGTTCTCAATTCGACTGTATGTTTATTTTTTCTGTATATTTGTTACGCGATTACTCCGTCAATTATGATTTGATTTTGATGATTCTTTTTTTGTTTGGTAGATCATACTTCAGAGGTGGTCCCATATAAATTTTATTAACTTTGCTTGGGTAGTTTTTGAGTTAGCTTCAATAATACGTATTTTTTCCTCAATTAGTATGTGGATGATATTATAATAACTTCCTGTCACTGTTATTTACATAGTAGGTAGTGGTATTCGAATTTGTGTGGGGTAAGAATCACAACTAAAAAGTGAAAAAAAAAAAAAAACAACCGTCGTCAAAAAAAACACTACAAAGTGAAAAATAACTTTAATTTCGGAAGTCGGTGCCAAAGAACGAAAATTCAAAACCAAAGACACCGACTTCCGAAATTAAAGTTATTTTTCACTTTGTAGTGTTTTTTTTGAAGTCGGTTGTTTTTTTTTTGTAAAAAGTTTTTTCTTTTTCTTCTTCTTTCTTTTCTTTGACATCACTGACGCAAAATGAAAACAAAAATTTTCTCAGACATTCCCGTCAACCCACAAGTATCAAAGCTTCTACAACAGTACGTTGTCCAACAGTGTTTCACCGTGACGATACATTGTTTATTATATCGGCGAGCAGACAGCATTGTTCACGGAACAATGGTAAATATTTTAATAACTTCACTCTTATTAGTTCAAACTGCATCTGAATGGATTTTTCATTCTTTAGTTCAGGATATTAATCGGTCGAGGTACTTAGTTACATGGCCTTTGCACGAGGAAAAGGATATTACGTAATATAATCAGCATATATTGTTCTCATTGCTTGGACTCAGGCCACCTCTCTGTAAGAGGGAGTGGGCCGTAATCAACCACGCGGGCCCGGGATTGTGGATGTCACATGTCTTCGAATTTTTGGTTCTAGGACATGCTGGTTTTCTCACGATGTTTTCCTTCACCGTTTTGAGAGAAAATTCCTGTTGCAGTCCCGTTGCAGGACTAGAGTTGGGTATTACTTAGAAAGAACGAGTATTCATCAATAATCACCACGCTTGTGGGTTGGCGATTTCAGATTATTTTAAGTTCAGGTTGTTTTCACTATATTTTCTATCACCGTCAGTCAGTCAATCATAGTCATCATGGTCCTTATTTAAATCTTTTTGGGGTTAATGCAGCATGTCAATCTTCCATACATATCTCTATTAGTATATGAAATTTTATAAGACATATTGGTAAATTCTTCAAAACCCAACTAGGTAAAGCCACTACCGATCACCTGTACCGCACTTTTCCACTAAACCATTACCCCTTAAAAACTGTACACTCTATTCTCTAACAACAAACGTATTATGTAAATACGAAACGGGACCGAGCCCTACTGCCACAATTGTACACATTTTGATGTAACGTAACATGCAAAACAAAAACTTTCCAACATACTATGGCTGCTCATTCCCTTCCTACTTTATTGTGTCTGATTCTCAGTTAATCAATAGGTCTATCGCTTGGCTTTTGACTTGATGACCTTATTGCTTTTATACACGACAGTTTTTGGTTGATAAATTAAGATGGCAGATAATTTTTGCAACACAACTTAGCAAGGAAACGCCCACGTCGTGCTGTGCTTAATTTTGGAGTATATACTTTCTGTCTGCGTATCTAGGGATCAAAAGTTGGAAACTGCCCAAGATAGAAAAAGAAGAAGAAAGAAAGAAAGAAAATGCGTTTATTTGCGGTAAACATGACGCAAAGAAAGAACACAAAACAAAAAAGAACACAAAACAAAAAAGAACAAGTTGGGGAAAATATGCGTCACATCCACGTAAAACAGCCATCGACCCTAGGCGAGACAGAGCCCCAGCGCTGGTTTTCAGCGTACTTAAGTAATCAAGAGGTTATTTTAATAAACCTGTCATTGTAAATATACACAGCGCGCAAACTAATACTACGCATTTATTTTTGTCTGTCTTGGAAGTTTTCGTAGACAGAGACGCTTCATACTTTTTCGCGAATACAACGTCCATGGATTGAGACAAGGCCACAATTGGCACTTGGAAAGATACCCTCCATTAGCAAAATTGTTTAAAAATAACTCTTCAGAACATTTCTAACCACGGATAAATCTTTTACAAGAACAATAATTCCTGGACTGCTAACTCCAAAACGACTTTCATTTGACATTCAACCGACATATCCTATTTCTGCCATAACCAATGAAAAAAAAATGAAATGACTGCGAATAATCTAACCATATATTGACACAGGTATAAAAAAATCTAGTACGAAATCACACAACCAAAATATTTCACGTCTGGCAAGTTTTTAAATGGTTTGGGCAGACAAATGTCACCGGATTCGAATGGCGAAGGCCGATTGTGATAGCTGGTTGGAATTTATTAAAAAAAGGTGTTTTTATTTCAACATATTTTATGGTGAAAGGGTAGGTAATGTGAATGGGTGACTCACTTTTCGTAATTTTAATTACTTTGCATATTATTGTTTAGAATGAAGTTCATCTAACTAAACAGACAGCTGTGCTGCTGGGGAGTTTGTTGCTCTAGGAAGTGGTGAAGGGCCGGCCGTTTTGGGGGACTGTCTTACGTAATTTTGACGTTCGAAAGTTCATCTAACTGAACACACAGCTGTGCTGCTGAGGAATTTGTTGCGGCACTTTTTTTATCCAGCTAAAGCTCTAGGAAGTGGCGAAGGGTGTGCGTTTTTGGGGACTGTCTTATGTAATTTTGACGTTCGAAAGTTCATCTAACTGAACAGACAGCTGTACTGCTGAGGAATTTGTTGCGGCACTTTTTCTATCCAGCTAAAGCTCTAGGACGTGGTGAAGGGTGCGCGTTTTGGGGGACTGTCTTATGTAATTTTGACGTTCGAAAAGTGCTGATTCTCGCCTAGTTTGAATTAATGACTTTTTGGACGAATAGAGAAAAGTCAACGGGGCAAGAGGGGAGATTTAGAAGACCTTATGTGTGGGCGAATTTAAATGAGTGCTGCCATTGGGCGTCGTATCTAGGAAGGAAAAACACGCTACATATTAAGAAAGCGAGAGATTTGAACTATGTACAGATAGCGCCATCCATGAAGACGCGCCCCACTCCGCGATTACTGTACTGTAAGCTGTACTTTAGTATGGCGCGGAGCGGAGAGGGGGCGAGTCTTCGTGGCATGGATGGCACTATCTACATCAGCAGTTTTATTCGTCATTTCAATGGTGTCCTGTATCGGCAATATTTAGGCTAGAGTAGAGACCAATTACTTACTTTGGTCCTTATTCATGTTCATTTTGAATGCAAAAGCCTCCACTTTTTTCGATTCTTAAATCTGGCAACTTTTGGGCAGTTAATCCCGCTACTGAATTTGCTGGCGGGCTAATATTTTAACTATGAAGTGAGCTATTATCGATTAGTACCTGCGAGACCGAGCTCTGCTCTGGTGAAAATAGAGAATGCTCATTTAATAGTATAGGAAAGTTCTTACTAATCCATGTTTAGTATCTACTAATTCCATGCTGCCATGATAGTAGGTACTTACTAATTCCATGCTGCCATGTCATTATTCTAACGTAGCCATTTTGTTCTAAACTTTCGGCGACCGAGCTCTGCTCGGGTGCAAATATAGAGAAAACGAATTTTCCCAGATATGAGACCTAGCAAGATATTTTTTTTTTTTCCTTATATTCCAACTTTCATCGGATTTTTTGAAGATGTGATAGAAGACCAGATGTATGAACGTAAACGAGGCAAAAGGAGTATGTAAGGATCGTAGCAGGTGACGTTTTGTGGTTTCTGCCTACCCCCATTGGAAGATGGCTAGAACTTATGTATGTGTATGACAGAAGAGAAGATGACTGTATTTTAATCTTTATGGTTCTAAAGACCATTTAATAACATCATGTAATATTATTTAATATTTTATTCTGAAACTCGTTATAAAACACCAAAATTATCGTTTCAGAAGCCGTCACCTCAGACCGATAACTTTTTTCTTAAAAAAATATCTCCAATCACACCGTTACACTACTATGCGTGCTGCGTGGCAACAACTGCACAATAACTATCTCGTTCTAACTTAGGAGTTGCAGGTAGTGCTGTCTCGCTCGCACCGGCCACGCGAATGCGTTGCATCGAATCGTGCGCATTTTTTATTTAGTTATTTTTATAACATGCGAATGGTGAAAAATCTTGTTCAGGTTTTTGATTTGAGTAATATCTTTGGCAAATTGAGGAGTGTTAAGATTTGCAATTCAGAAGATCTGGTTTTTTTTTTTGTAAATTGACCTTCAAACGGATATTAAGATTATAATTAAGTATTATGTAAAGAGTATCTGAATGGATGGGACGTTGCTAAGAGACTAATGCCTATTTTATACCATGACAGTGACTGGTCCCAGCGACTCTGAATTTCGGACCCAGTCAGTGGGTTCATGTAGACGAGATCAACAGTAAGTCAGGCGGGGGAAGCTACTGGGCCCGAAAATAGACGGGTAGCTTAGTCAACTGGACTGACTTGAGGCCGCGAAGTCAGCACTGGACCGGGTTGAAACTAGTGTCTACACGAGCCCAGTTGCAAGTCAGCGCTGGACTGACTTAGGGATGTCGCGCAACAACCACGACGTGAAGTATTCAAGAGGATTTCACCACAAAAAAAAGGCCCTGGTGGAGATGGCATGATGAACTCGACTTTTTAAACTCGTACAGCAGTAGATAGGGATATGTGGAAGGAGAGAAAGGAGGCGTTTGCCCTGCAGTGGGATACAAAAGGCTGGTAATCCTATACTATTAAATGGGCAATATTTATATAATATATTTGTAATCACGTTCTCGAAATCGGCTCTATCGATTTTGATGAAAGTTGCAATATTGGGGTTTACGGGGGAAAAATCGATCTAGCTAGGTCTCATATCTGGGAAAATTCGTCTTCTCCGTATTTTCACCCGAGCAGAGCTCGGTCGCCCAAAGTTTAGAACAAGATGGCCACCTTAGAATAATGACATGACAGCATGGAATAAGTAAGCACCTACCATCATAGCGGCATGGAATTAGTATTTACTACAAATGGAATTAGTATGAGCATTTTCTATTTAGCTCGGTCGACTAGATACTAAGAGTAAAAGTAATAAAAGTTTGAGTGGGTTGCCAAACAAAATAACGATTTGGAGCAAGGCAGCAAAATTAAATATTAGATCGAACAGAAACAGAACTTATATTTCAAGTATTTATTGGTTAACTTTGCTTAAAGACCAGGCGAAGTAAAAAAAAAAAGGGGTGGCACTCCGGGAGTGCCGACAGAAATGAAAACTTGAACAAAATCGCCTTGGTGGAAGAAAAATACTTTTATAGAACATTGGTCCGTAACCTTATCTAAATAAAGAGCACAAGCGCGTTTACAAAAAAAAAAAACGAAACCTTTAAAGTAAAAATACTGGCAAAGAACATTGATCCGTAACGTGATATAAATAAAGAGCACAATCGCGTTTACAAAATAAAGTTTTCACTTCAAAAAAATCTCATCTGAGTAAAAACGACAACATAACGATGATTTCCGATCTTCCCCGAATACAGAAAACACAATACATAACAGCATCTCGCTATTGAATCATCAAAGAAATTCCTTCTGAGTCATTAGTCATACATAACATGACCTGAATTGCACTTTATTGTGTCGCAGCAAGAGTCGCTTTTCATTTAAATGATTTTGCAGTGTCCCATATAATATAATATCACACCTTGTTTCCCTGAAGGGTTGGGCAGAGGTGTACCTGTAGTAGGTACACCCACATTTCGCCAGTTATGTTTATGTAATAGGGGGCGAGCCTATTGCCATCAACCGGGCACAAATCCAGACTCCGGGCTGCTACTGAGAAATTCCAGATAGAAAAACCCAATAACATTTTAGCTGACCTGGAAATCGAACCCAGGACCTCATGCTCAGCAGTAGCGCTTGCGACCATTAGACCAACGAGGCAGTTAAAATACCAGTTAGTAGTTATACATGGAGTGACTGCCTATATGACCTCCATAACCCAGTACACTACACGATACCCCTTTGACCCCTTTGGTAAGACTGGTTGACAGATTTTCGGGCTTCTGACTACCTGTAACGACTGTCAAAGATCGACGAATGAGCAGTGACTAAAAAAAAAACCCGACAGAAGCGAAAACTTGAAAAATAATCAGCACCGCGGTTATCAACGCGTTGATGTCTTTTTAATGGTCAAAAGCTGGTGTCGTAACAGTGTCGCGAAATCAATGGTTTAGTCAAGTGAAAACTTGAAAAAAAAATCGGCACCGCGGTTATCAACGCGTTGATGTCTTTTTAATGGTCAAAAGCTGGTGTCGTAACAGTGTCGTGAAATCAATGGTTTAGTCCCTTCTCAAAAATTCCCAACGCGCCTAAAGAAGTTTTCACTTAAAAAAACCAATTTCATTTCCAAATCACGAAATCGCGCGTCCGTTACGATACAGTTCGCTCCAAACCTTGTTTCTCATACTCATTTGAGGTCAATCTCCATTTTAAACTTTACTATTGCGACAACCATGTTAGCTATAAAACAAAATCAACTCGATACAAAACTTACACAATACGAGAGTTGCGAAAAGTTTGAAAACCTGTTGAACTTGGGTATATTGAACTTTTAAGTTACGAAAGTAGAATACAAATTAAATAAACAGCTGGTTTTCCTAATAACTTGGTGTTATGGAAGGACGTTGTTTATAGGACGATTTTGTTTATCTTTTATATAGATTCTTTTCTTTTAGATTTTGTGAATGTGAGAACGTTGTAGGCTATTGACTGTGGACCATTTTTAACCGACTTCCAAAAGGAGGAGGTTCTCAATTCGACTGTATGTTTTTTTTTTTGTATGTTTGTTACGCGATTACTCCGCCAATTATGAATTGATTTTGATGATTCTTTTTTTGTTTGGTAGATCATACTTCAGAGGTAGTCCCATATAAATTTTATTAACTTTGCTTGGGTAGTTTTTGAGTTGAGTCGACGCGATGTGCCGGAACCGAAATGTAACACGGATAAATACAAGAAACAGGGTGTCGAGGGCTTCACTACATGGAAACTGATGGTATGCAAAACTAACTGTAGTAGCAATATAAAATGTAAATACACTGTATGTATACAAACACATTATATATTTACCATCCTATAAACTATATGTGACAATAACAATATTATAGTTAGCTTGGTAGCTTGCCAGATCTAAATTTGCTTATTGTCTAGACAACAGTTGTCATGGACAGATATCTTTGAATTAACTGAAAGGGTCTCCGAGAGGAAAAATACGGTGGATTTTAGTGCGTTTAATCGTGCCAAGTAAGCATTTTCCTAAAGTGTCCATATCTGGGAGAAACAAACGCACGCTTGCGATTTACAGTGAGCTTCATATAATTATGGCTGTCCGGGAGACCCGTGCGGGCCACCCATACTCTAGCTCTCGGAACGGAGACACGTGAGGGGACCATTGTTTCACAGCGACGCGGATTGGTCCGTACGCGACCCGCTCCAGTTAGAGCCCGTACAACGCTAGCAACCGTATTGTACTAACTCCCTCGTTTCAGAGCACTGCGGGCGCTACCCGTACGGGTTTCCCGTGTGTGGGCGGCCCGTGCGGGTCTCCCGGATAACTGTGAAACCAGCCTAAGTCCGTCAACCAGTGACAAATTCAATTTTTAGAACGGGCTAATTAAACTATTCGGGATTAGAGAAAACTGACGAATCTTATTCTTAGTTCGAGCGCCAAAGTAATCTTAAACGCCCGTAACTTCGGCCGAAACTACGGATCTGGTGTTTAGATAGTAGTCCCCCTGAAGCAGGCTATTCCCTGCGCAGTACCCGATCCCTTACGCCCGCGGACACATGAGTATGGGCAGAGCCGCAATAATTTGCATCGGGCTATAGCAACGATTAGATTTGCCCCAAGCCTAACAGGAGCATGGAATTTCATTCGCAAAAAAAAAACCTTGAAAAGCTTATCTTCCATGTTTTCCTATAATGCACCAATTGAGGCTGTTCTCTACCTACAAGATAGCAGTTATAGCCCAGTGGTGTGACTGCTGGACAGCCAAGTCATAGGTCTCTAGATCGAACCCACGCACGTAGGAGTATTTCACTTAAAAAACCGGTCAAAATTGAAAATACTGATGTTAATCCAACCGCACCCAAAATACATGTTTCTTTACCTACGATAACCGGTTTATCAAAAGGCAGACCCCCAACCCTCAACTCCCGCGCATGTGCCACAACGTCTCAGTCGGAACTCAGTCATCGTACTGTACGCGTGTCTTTGTTCTCGGCGCTCTCGTTTGTGTTTATCAGTTTTCTGTGCTAAAATGGCTTCGTGTAGCAAACAACAGGAGATTAACTATTCGGATATGGATATAGAAGGTTAGTACTATATACTGAAGTATATTTTATTACGTTTCTTCCAAATTTTCTATTTGTATAGCCATCAATAAACAGCAGCACTTTTTTGACTTGTTTTTTAAAGAAATTTGAAATACATTAGTGTTTTTGTTTATGTGTCGCGCCTTGTCGCCTCAAAATTTTTATGTGGGCATAAAATCTAGACTCTAAGGAAGTAGAAACACGAATAAAAAGTCCCCCCAACGTACCCCATATTTTTTTATAGTAGTTCAAACTATATGGGGAAGATTATAATTATATTGACAAAACTAATTTTTTTGCTTTCTTTTGTCATAGATCCTTCGGAAAGAGTGAAAAAAATCACCAGAATGGAGCTTTATACTATTATAAAAGAGTTTAAAGGGAAGAAGATTGAAGAAAAATTTTCGTTGTTAGAAGAAAGACTTGCGCAACTAACTTCATGTCAGTGAGATTCTGTCGTCCTATCCGGGCTCGGTTCAGTCACGAAACAAAGGATATCACAAAGGAAGAAATCACCTATATTGAAGAACAAGCAAGGAATCTCAAAGAAACAACTGGTATGGAAGATTCCGTTAAAATAAATCACACCCTTTTGCTCACAATGGTCGATGGAAAGGTGTGCAATGCCGCGACTGATACGGCTTCAACGATGAGATGCTATATATGTGGACAGACATCTAAGGACTTCAACAAGCTTGAAAGAAGTAATGTTTGTGAAGAGTCTCTGAAATTCGGACTCTCCATTCTGCACGCGAGCATTCGTTTCTTCGAGCTATTGTTGCACCTGGCGTATAAAGCGCCCTTACAGAAGTGGCAAGCCCGAACGGCAGAAGACAAAAATGTTTTGAAGGAAACAAAACAGAAGATACAAAAAAGCTTCAAAGAAAAGATGGGCCTTCTTGTTGACATACCCAAAGTCGGTTACGGCAATAGTAACGACGGAAATACGTCAAGAAGATTTTTTGACAATCCTGAATGCTCAACTCGGATTACTGGAATAAATATAGATTTAATAAAAAGGTTCCAAATCATTATTGAAGTGATATCAAGCGGATAT
Source organism: Agrochola lychnidis (assembly GCA_963680765.1). Classification (NCBI taxonomy): domain Eukaryota; kingdom Metazoa; phylum Arthropoda; class Insecta; order Lepidoptera; family Noctuidae; genus Agrochola; species Agrochola lychnidis. Next base: position 10,478,730 of record OY796875.1, read on the forward strand.
GATATTGATCCTGCGAAATTCGATGACTTTGCTCACACAACTGCCAAACTGTACGTGGAACTGTATGGTTGGCATCCCATGTCACCTACAGTTCACAAGATTCTGATGCATGGCGCACAAGTTATATCAAGTCACATTGTACCTATCGGACAGCTATCAGAGGAGGCTGCTGAAGCCCGGAACAAACATTTCCGTAAATATCGCGTAGACTTTGCAAGAAAATTTTCAAGAGTGGACTGCAACACAGATATTTTAAATAGGTTGTTTGTTGCTGACATCTGATCCCTTTATCAGCTGCAACAGAATAAAATGGAAGAAGAAAAGCAAGTCCTTTTCCCAGGAAGCTATTAGTATGCTTCTCACGAAAACACTGAATTGTGACAGTTCCGACGACGAAGATGGTGAGGATCAAATCACCTGTGAACTTGGAGACAGTGATTCTGATTGATTCGGTCCCCTCATGATTATCCTTTTGAAAACAAATCCTGTTTTAAGAGTAAATCTCTCTTAGATTAGTAACTTTTTTTTAAATTGTTTTTCTTTTTAAATAAATGCCTTATTATGATGAATTATTGACTTTTATTTCATAAAATAGTAAAATAAAATATAAAATAATTTTGTCCGGTTTTTTATGTCAAATACTCCTATGTGCCACGGTACGCACCTCTGACTTTTCATATTTATGTGCGTATTGTATAATTATCACTTGCTTCAAAAAACGGTGAAGGAAAACATCGTGAGGAAACCGGCATGCCTGAGAGATATGTTTCTCGACGGCATGTGAAGCCACGTCAGAGGCCCATGGGCGGCTTTAAAACTCTGACACCAGTTAGTCACTAGCCACACAAAAAGAAGACCTGCAAGAGTTTCGTAAAATCTTTTCATACAGCATATTTTTCTAAAGGAAGATCTTCCAAATGTCATCTATCTATATTAGGCGGTACATCATTTGTCAGTCAATCAATCTGTCAAACACGGAACTGATTTATACTATGTATTACATACAGGCAGCGCCGGCCCGAGAATTCCTGGCGCCCTAGGCGAAAGGCTGGAACGGCGCCCTTTTAATAAAATTCGTGACAAAATAAAACCATGTTCTTTCTTTTTCGTGTGATTAGTGACTAACCTGGTGTCAGAGTTTTTAATATTATATTGACTGAGAAACTTAAAGATGACGAGGACATAGAAAGACAAAGACGTTCGCTCGCTGCTAAGAGCAATATGCTGGCACGACGATTTGCGAAGTGTTCAAATCAAGTGAAAATCACTCTGTTTAACGCATACTGCCGGAACCTTTACACCTGTGCCCTATGGTACAAATATACGCAGAGTGCTTACAACAAGTTGCGTGTTCAATATAACAACGCATTCAGATGCATACTGGGTCTGCCTTGGCGGTGTAGTGCGTCCGGCATGTTTGCCGAAAACAGGGTAGATGACTTTTATGCAGTCTTGAGAAAGTCGCAGGCCTCCTTTATGAACCGAATACATAAATCTGACAATGGAATATTGAGGGCCATATACGAGGTTAATTATTTCTTCGTATATGGCAATTAATATTCCAGCTAAAATAATACTTTACTAATAATTTTTTTGTATTTTTTTATTGTTTTATAATAATGTATAAATTGTATTAATTAATTGAATTTGTAATCTGTCGTGAATTTCATATGGGTGTATTCCTGAAATAAATTATTTTGAATTTGAATTTAAAGCCGCCCATGGGCCTCTGACTTGGCTTCACATGCCGTCTAGAAATATCTCTCAGGCGCGATCGATACAGCGATCGCGGTCAAACTATAATAGTCAAATAAATTTTGAACAAAACATTATAACATACAATAAGAGAAGAAATCGCGATTTTCTTGGCAATGGAGCGAGTTGAGGCTATCAACTAAACTCGCTTTTGATTTCCAGATGAACCGTACCGATGGTTTCGTAAATGTCCATGAGCGCATTTTGATAGAAAAATGGGTACAAAATTGGGAGTATTTTCAAGTTGTAGGTACCTAAACAAAAATAAAAATAATAATTTCGATGCCGCCGATTGCCGCCCCCCTAATACGAGCGCCCTAGACCGTCACCTAGTTCGCCTATATGAACGAGCCGGCCCCGCATACAGGCACTATTAGTTACCTTACTTAAGCTCATAAGTTAATCATAAACGAGAGGTTCGATCGATCTCCTTCTGCAGTCTGTATTTTTGAAGTGAAAACTTCTTTAGGCGCGTTGGGCATTTTTGAGATGGGAAAAAGCAATTGAACTCGCTACACCGTTACCGACACCACATTTATGTAAACGCGATTGTGCTCTTTATTTATATTACGTTATGGATCAATGTTTTATGCAAGTATTTTTACTTTAAAGGTTTTGGAAGTATTTTTTTTAATTGTTCAAGTTTTCACTTGAGCTTGTGGCTCTGTGGCTTGTGGCTAAGTAACAACAGCTGCACGGGTCGATCGATCAGGTTAAGCTACGCTTGCCGCGGTTGGTCTGTGGATGGGTGACCATCTTTACATACCAAGACCCCTCCGTGCCTCGGAAAGCACGTTAAGCCGTGTTGGTCCCGGCTGTCATTTGTAGATCTTTGACAGTCGTTACGGGTAGTTAGAAGCCCAAAAAAGTCTGACAACCAGTCTTACCAAGGGGTATTGTGTTACCTAGTAACTAGGTTGTGGAGGTCAGATAGGCAGTCGCTCCATGTAAAATACTGGTATTCAGCTGCATCCGGTTAGACTGAAAGCCGACCCCAACATAGTTGGGAGAAGGCTAGGCAGATGATGTTCAAGTTTTCACTTCTGTCGGCACTCCCGGAGTGCCACTGTTTTATTTTTTGTTTAGAATTGGTTATATGTTGTTAAGTATTTTCACTAACACTGTCCCAGCAAAGGAATAGTATAGTAGACTTTCATAATCAGCCTATAATGTTCCCACTGCTGCGACACAGGCCTCCTCTCCGTGAGAGGGAGTGGGCCGTAATCCACCACTCGGGCCCAGTGCGGGTTGGTAGATGTTACATGTCTTCGAATTGTTGGTTCTAGGACTTGTTGGTTCTAGGACATGTTGGTTCCGTCACGACCTTGCCTGAATTTTAAAATGGCATGGAGTTATTTTCATATAGCTTGTCGTAACAGAATAAGATTTTCAAGCACAATTTTCTATTGAAAAAATTGAAATTTCATATTTTTAACCGACTTCAAAAAAAAAGAGGAGGTTCTCAATTCGTCGGGATTTTTTTTTAATGTATGTTCCCCGATTATTCGAAGACGGCTGGACCGATTTGAAAAATTCTTTTTTTGTTTGAAAGGGTATACTTTCAAGTTGGTCCCATTGTCATTTGGTCACGATCTGATGATGGGATCTTGGAGAAATCGAGGGAACTCTTCAAATATTAAAGGCACGTCTATAGCGATTTGGGTATTTTTGATGAGCAGTTGACATAAGGCTATTGTAACTTAGATAAATTACAAACCAACCCACTAAAAAGTAAAAAAAAACTTTTTTACAAAAAACACAACCGACTTCCAAACTACAAAGTGAAAAATAACTTTAATTAAAGTTTTTTTTCACTTTGTAGTTTGGAAGTCGGTTGTGTTTTTTGTAAAAAGTTTTTATTCATACTGAACAAATGAATCTCACAGTACGTAGGTGCGTACATAATGACGTGTGACGATTCAAGGCCGTTGCTGACATTAGCATGTAGGCACATATCTGCGAAAGATAACATTATCATTATCTATAGAGCATAATCGTCTTACTATATTTAATGATAATATGGTTTAAGGCGCCTATGAAGTATGGTCAGGAAAAAAACACTAGCGTAAGGTGACGTTTCATTTTTGTATGGGACTCCGGCCATAACATGTACACTTTAGAAAACCTGGGAAACGAACCCCTAAATACAATAAAGACTTTTTGGGCACAAAATAAAAACCAAAAATGTTTGACGTTTGTCAGGAGAAATACGACCATCGACAGCTAGCCATTTTCGTCCAGAAGTACCTACAAATCTACAATCCACAAAAGCAGTTTTTTTTTTTTATGATGAATCACACTTTCTAATTAATCAAAAAAGTTGTATAAGATAGCTACCTTAATATAGTACAGAAAGACATGCCTTTCATATTTATTTAAATGACGTCTACGTGATATTATTATGCTAAAATGTAATATGATTTCTGGACGAAAGCAGTATGCAAGTAAGACGACGCCATGATGAATAGAATATGGCAATAATTTGTTAAACTATTATTTTTTGTGCCGAAGTAATCAGGGGAATAAACAGGAAAGAATATTTTTCCTCAATTCGTGGAATTTTTTCCTTTTTTTACATTAGGTTCAATCCCTAAATACCAAACTTTTTTTAAGCTATTGCATAGCTTTTATCGCGGGATTTGAGCGCGGCGACCGAATCAAGAAATTCCGTAACGAAAAAAACCTAACACCCCCACTCCGCCTACCATTTAATGACAACGTGATGTTGTCATGGGAACGTTATTTTTGTTTTATGTCATCACGTCATCATCCCAAGTGTAGCGTTGACAAATAGGAAGTATGGAGGTTACAAATGCTATGCAATAGCTTTACCGCGGCAGTCCCCGAGTGCCACACGTTTTTTTTTTTATTTGAATATTTACTAATAATTACATAATAACTGTTCATCATCATCATCATCTGCCTAGCCTTTTCCCAACTATGTTGGGGTTGGGTTCCAGTCTAACCAGATGCAGCTGAGTACCAGTATTTGACATGGAGCCACTACCTATCTTTTTTTTTGAGTGGGAAATTATCAAATAACTTCTCCCGCTCTGGGCGGAGCGGGAGGGCGTGTCAGACTCTTACTGACTAAAACCCACCCGTGTTCCTTCGGTTGCCCTGTTGCCGGGGGCCACGATTTCCCTTTCGGCCCTTATTCGCAACCCCGGCAGACATTGGCCCTAGCGGACCCCGTCAATTCTGCTGACATCTCTTTGAGGCGCGCGTGGAACACTATCTGACCTCCACAACCCTGTTACCAGGTAACACAATACCCCTTGGTAAGACTGGTTGTCAGACTTGGGCTTCTGACTACCCGTAACGACTGTCAAAGATCTACAAATGACAGCCGGGACCAACGGCTTAACGTGCTTTCCGAGGCACGGAGAGGTCTTGGTATGTAAAGATGGTCACCCTTCCACGGACCAGCCGCGGTAAGCGTAGCTTAACCTGATCGATCGACCCGAGCGGCTGTTATTACTTAGCCACAAACCCCTCAATTACATAATAACTGTTATTAGTAAAAATTACAAAAAAAAAAAAAACTAATTAAAAACACGCCAGCGATGTCGCCGTTACAGCCATAGCAAAATAATGGACATACACACGTACACAGTCACATGTAGAAACATGTGAGAACCTTTAAAAAAAAAATACAGTTGATTTTGTAGACCGACTGTGTTCGACCATTTGTTCTTTCATTGGTACAGTAAAATTCATACAGGGTGCAGGGAAATCGACGCGAAAACTGTTACCATGGATTCAGTACATGATTCTGAACTCTCAACGGTGTATGGAACAGCATTTCTTTTTTTTAAACCGACGTAAAATTTCAACGCAAGGGGGTTCAGAAATTCGCGGCAAAATCCGAAAGGGATACCGTGGCCCCTGGCAACAGAAGGAACACGGGTGGATTTTAGTCAGTAAGAATCTGACACGCCCTCAGTTATTTGATAAAAATCAACCCAAAATAAAAAACCCCGGTTTCAGAATCATGTACTGAATCCATGGTTTAAATATTTTGGTCCTTTTGACATAATCAAAATATTTGAACCCGAGCCTTTTCTTGTTCCATCCTGGCAAATTGTACAAACTACAAATTTTTATGTGTTCTTTCTAAATAAAAACAAAAAAAAAACGAGCGTCATCATCATCATCCTGTTAACAACCTCTCGGAAAATGGTTTGGTACCATCTGACGGCCAACTCTAGCACCGCGAGCGCCCCCGACTTCCTGTTACACACTTCCGTCCCTTTTCACGAAAACGCGAGACGAAAGATGTTACATATCAAAAACACTGATTTAATAAAAAGACGGAAAACTTCGCGAGGATCTGAACTTTAAATAGTCTCGAAATCATGCTCGTTCCTTTTCTGTACGAGAAGTATTTTTTCCCCTAAACATCTGCAGACTGAGGCTGCTGGTGTCACAGCTGTTCGGGAGACCCGTGCGGGCCGCCCGTACGAGCTCCTGGAACGGAAAATTGTTTCACAGCGACGCGGATTGGTCCGAACGCGATCCGCTCCAGGTAGAGCCCGTACAACACTAGCAACCCCCTAACAACTCCCTCATTTCAGAGCACTGCGAGCGCTACCCGTACGGGTCTCACGTGTGCGGGCGGCCCGTGCGGGTCTCCCAGACAGCTGTGAAACCAGTCTGATAAATTTAAATGTCATCAACTGAGCACATCTTTTGACACGCGACGAAATATTTTTATCATTCTTCCAACTCAACGTTTGCTAATCATTTACGTAATACATTTTGTAATATATGCTGATGACATACAAGATACCTTAAGATTGCATGTTTTATATCAAGTGACAGACTGACTTACTTTACGGTGGAGTTTTTTCTTGTTATCTTTCTAGCAATGAAAGACAAAATACGTCACTGTATTGACAGTTTAAAGCAGTGTGTTTCAACCTTTTTCATGACCCCTTAGTACGAAAAAAAAAATTCGCTAATAAAATAAGAGTAATTACGTTTTTAAATGCAGTTATAGATGAGGCAAGTTTGGGAACCAACCTAAAAGAAAATCTGCTGGAATTATCTAAAGCAACAAAACAAAGTTGAAAAAATAAATTTTTCTTTTATAGAGGTTGCGCGAACCCGGGGGTCGCGACCCACGCGTTGAAAAACACTGATTTAAAGTCTTGTTTGTTAATAATTATGATAATAATTGATGTTTTTTTTTTTATCTTACATAATTGTTTATTTTATTTGAATTTATAAGTAATTTTTTTTTTTTACTTATTTTTTACGAGTTAATTTATTTTTATTTTATTTTATTGTTGACATAATCTACTCATTACAATGTTTTTGTTATGAGTTGTATTGCAATTTGTGGTTAGCTAGCGACCTCGACAATTGATCAAATTATTTTTTGCCTGAGCAACCAGCAGCAAGTTCGTCATGCTCCCTTAGATGTCACTGCTTGCGGTAGCGTCGGGGGTCGGGTTGCCTCCTTCCCTCAAATATGGCGAGGGGGGTAATGGCTGATCTTTGAGTTATGCTCGTGAACGGGTGCTGCTTGTGGTGACTGGTCGTCTTGCTGATCATGGTTTTGTTATTGTTACTAGTAATTAACTGTTCATTTATTTTACCCCGATGGTCCTAGTTTATCATTTATAACTGCCAATTACAGCTTTATGTAAGCGGGCACGCCCTTTATGTCTGGAGGCTTTTATTTAGATATTTAGTTCTTTTTACGTTTAGTTTTTTTTTTTTTAATATTGCTATAGTATAGTTCTCGATGTTTTTGGTTGGTATATTGGCGTGTGCTAGCTGGCATATGGCCTATAATTTATCATTTGAATTATGTTTTGTGTTGCATAATGTAAGTTATTTGTATAGAATCATTTTTCTAACTTGAACAGACAGCTGTGCTGCTGGGGAGTTTGTTGCGCCACTTCTTCTTCCCAGCTAAAGGCACTAGGAAGTGGTGAAGGGTGGGCGTTTTTGGGGGACTGTCTTATGTAATTTTGACGTTCGAACAATGCTGATTCTCAGCCTAGTTTGAATAAATGACTTTTGAATTTGAATTTGAACTTACTGACGGACTAAATAGTCTTTTTTTTTTTACCCAGGCATCATCCCTAATACCCCACAGGACCCATGCTTGGCAAATAGCGCTTGCGACCACAAGACCTATTATATTGCCTCATGTAGGTATTGTTGTAGAAAAATATAAGTCGGTTACCAAGAAGAAATCTAGTAACTGCAGAGTTCAAAATTAATTAAAAATTGAGGAAATTGTCGTGTCAACAATGCACCCGTTCTGCCTAAGCCGACAACACGGAACGCCTAGCCGACTCTGTTGATGTAGCACTTACATTCGCAGTGACTGACTACGATATTGTATCGTATACAGTGGACATACAGTGCAAATTCTAGTTAGTGGAGTAATATTTTTTGTTTTTTTTAATGTACTGAATAAATAAAGTTTTAAGGCGACGATAACAGAGTTTTAATGATTTTATACTGAAGATAACGTCTTAACGAGTAGTGTTAATGATTTGGAAATAATGTATGTTAAATTAGAGCATTTTCTTAATAACTTAATATAGGAATATTTTATTGAAATTAATTTGTACAGTTATGTCTAACGCGGATAAAAAACTGAGAATCACGCAAAATCTATCAAGCGTATTTTTCTGATTTCTTCACCATTTTAAAGATAATTCAATTATTGATCTTTTAGTATACGTGTTTTATTAAAATACTTTTTGTTTTATGCTACTAGCGACCCGCCCCGGCTTCGCACGGGTATAAATCGGGTTATTATACATATAAACCTTCCTCTTCAATCTATCTATTAAAAAAACCGCATCAAAATCCGTTGCGTAGTTTTAAAGATTTAAGCATACATAGGGACAGAAAAAGCGACTTTGTTTTATACTATGTAGTGATACATTAATAATGCGTCTAATTTGAGACAGCGCTCCTTGATGGGCGAGTCCTATTGCTGGCTGGACGTAGGACATTAGCTTGCGTGTTCTATAAAGAACACGCAAGCTAACCACTCAAGGTCACTGGCATTTAACTGCGTCTTAAATATCTATTTCAAACATTAACACGTACGTACACAGTAATAATTTAAATTAAATTATTTGAAATTACCTGACGTTGGTGGCGCCAACTTTTTGCATTATTTATCTAAAAAAAGAAGTTCAAGGACTCTTTAATCCTAAGTATACGATTAAAAACCTGAATGCTTGGCCGCAAAAAGTGCCAAATCTGTAGTTAGGTTTTTAATTATAATTTATATTTTACTACAGATGAATACAAATGGTTAACTCCGCAAAATCGTTTAAATAAAAAGAGACTCTTGCTACGACACAATAAAATGCAATATAAATTTTTTTTTTGTCCTTCTTGTAGATTATTAAAAAATATTGAACACGTATTTTTTTCTTTTTTGACGTAATCAAAAGATTACGACGATACATTGAGTTAAAATGTGGCATGTCGTCACGCCTTGCTAGATTTAATACTGCGTTGTGACGTAGCGAGCCCCCACTCTCCAACTTCAATGCGTGTTTTCTAAGTTATTTTTGATTAATATGATAAAGCAAAAAATACGTGTCTAATATTTTTTTATTATCTAAAAGACGGACTAAATAGAATTTCTTTTTTTTACCTAGGCAATTACCCTATACAAGTCGCGCTATTCACTTTTTACCCCGATATTCCGCCGGGATCGAGACTTATGTGGGTGAAACCGCGGGGCGCAACTAGTCCTAATATAAACGAGAGTCCGGAATAACTGATACATAAGTTGATGATTGAGGACTCCTAGTGAACATTGGTTTTCCACGCGAAGAATTGGAATGGTTCCATGCTTTAGTTTTTCCACTTTCGGAGGGCAGTAAGTAAGCCTTATTTAAGTTTTTATAGTACTAGACCTGGGTTTAGGGCATAGGGTACTTTTAATCCCGATATTCCCACGGGATCGAGACATATGCGGGTGAAAGCGCGGGACGCAGCTAGTATAGTAGTGAAGTTTGCATTTCCCTAAGCCAGTAGTACAATGCTAAGATCCTTTGCTTCAACTCGATAACTTTATCTTATACACAACAAGATGGCTACCTTAGAATAATGACATGGCAGCATGGAATTAGTATGTAAACACTATCATGGCAGTATGGAATTAGTAAGTACCTACTATCATGGCAGCATGGAATTAGTAAGTACTTTCCTATACTATTAAGTGAGCATTCTCTATATTCAGAGCAGAGCTCGGTCGCCCAGGTACTAAATGATTAAGTATAAGGAAAATATTATTTAATTCTGTTTCTTAGTAACATAAAATTTAATTATTATATCAATGAGCTTATCATTATACGCAATATGGAGTTAACAATTATAAGGAAAACATCTGAAATAATTCCATTATTATTTAACTATATAAGTCAAATCAACATCGTGAGGAAACCTGGGCTTATCTTTATATTATACGTGAAGCAAAAATTTTGACCTCTTTTTACGAAAATTACGCGGACGTAGAAGTATGAAAGGCACAGTTAAAGTTTATATGGAGAAGGAGTGCAGAAAGCTAATATTTTTATATAACATGCATTAGAAAAAAAAACATAAATGCGTTTGACACAAGATGACTACTTTAGAATAATAAAATGGCAGCATGGAATTAGTATTTACTATACAACTTAAAATTTAAATGAATTATGGTCGAATTTCGACCATTAGTAGGGCAGCAATTTTTTTTTTGTTTAAGTATATTGATGTGGTTAAAAGCCTTGACAATTGCATTTGCAAAATAAAATAAAATACAGTCCTTTGAGCACTGCAGAAAGGACTGTATTTTATTTTATTGAGATCATAATTTTTAAAAAAAAGGTAACAAAATCACACACACACATAACATAACTTCACGCTTGTATTTCCCGAAGGATTAGGCAGAAGTGCACCCACATTTCGCCAGAGTTAATGTAATAGGGGGCAAGCCTATTGCAAATCATCAAGACACAGCAAGAGCCCGCATTTAAAAATCTCACTACCTACCTGTAAAATGGTTTTTACAAAATCAATATTTTATATCTTGTTTTTTTCCTTATAAGAGGATAACCATTAAGAAAAAAGTTATACTTTTTTTTTGTCCGTCTTGTAGATTATTAAAAAATATTGAACACGATTTTTTTCTTTTTTGACGTAATCAAAATGTTACGGCGATACATTGAGTTAAAATGTGGCATGACATCACGCCTTGCTAGATATAATACTGCGTTGTGACGTAGCGAGCCCCCACTCCCCAACTTTAATGCGTGTTTTCTAAGTTATTTTTGATTAATATGATAAAGCAAAAAATATGTGTCTAATATTTTTTTTTATTATCTGAAAGACGGACTAAATAGAATTTCTTTTTTTTTTACCTAGGCAACTATTATTTCCGTGAAGTTTTCATAGAAATTGTTCCACCAGAGTTACGTCGCGCCGGTCTGAGCCTTAAGTCGTGGCTAAAGTCAAGTCTCCTTGAAGAATTGATTAAATAATAAATTGCTTTATCGAAATCTTCTAATCCTAAATGTAATATCTACATGATCTACAGTCAAAATCCTTCCTTCCACCTGATTATCTATACATACAAATAAATACAATTAAAGTCTCTGTCTGTAAATTCAAAATAACAGCTTTTTACTAAATGCATAATGAAAGTATAAACGGTACTTAAAACAAAAAAAAAGTTTTTTTTGTTATCCGGCTAATCTCCGAAATAGCTGGACAGATTTTGACGGGACTTTCACTGGCAGATAGCTGATTTTATAAGGAGTAACTTAGGCTAATACGACCACATCAAAATAATCATTATTTGATGATATACTAGCCAATAGCACTTAGTAGTTAAATAGCCCCTTTAATACGGCCACACTTCACGGCTTCCTAGTATTTTTTTACTAAAGTGGAGCATGGTATGACCCACCCTTTCTTTTAAGCAAAGATTTTTTTTTTTATTATACATAAAATATTTTACCTCATTGACGACTTTAACCAGTTTCCAACCTAATATAAATTGTTGATAGGTATAGGTACACTAGTGCAGTGGTCGGCCAACCGCGGTTCGCCAGCCGCATGTGGTGGCCTTTGCAACATGAAAAAAAAAAACTGTCCGATCTGTGAGAGTGTTGTTAGGTATCGTACTGAGAGTCTATTTACGTGATAATTTCAGGAAAAAAAAAAATTACCAATTTTTTTTTCAATTTGAGGTAATTTTGGTACTAAAAATGAGAATTTTAAATAACAACTAGCGGACCCGACAGACGTTGTCCTGACCGAATACCGCCACCTATCGGGTCCGATTGTGAATCTAAACCATTCCCAGATCCCCTTGAACACACACAAACAATTTCATCAAAATCGGTCCAGTCGTTTGAGAGAAGTTCAGTGACATACACACTCACAGAAGAATTATATATATAAAGATAACTTCTTTTTTTTCAATAATAATTGAAAAAAACTTTTTGGTAATTTTATTGCAGTGCCTATGTGCCCCTTTCGAAACGGACAAGGTTGTTTTTACATTTACTCCGTTTGAAATAAGATTAGACATTTAACTAAACCCTTTTTACAGTCCGTTCAACCGATTTTGACTTCTATTGCGTTGGTGGCATGACAAATGGCAGCTGCAGTAAACAGGCGGTATTGTAACCACTTTTTTGCTTTTAATGCCATCCTTATACCTACGGCTTAGAAGTCAAAATCGGTTGAACGGGCTGTAAAAAAGGTTTGTTTAAATGTCTAATCTTATTTCAAATGGAGTATAGGTATAAGTGCTCTGTACAAATGTCGATGAGTGCGAGCGTAGATATGCGCGGGGCGATGGGTTTCGGTCAATAAGCAAGATATCAAGAGCTACTCAAAATTCAAACTATATTTCAAAGATTTATTTCCGAAGTATTTTCACCAAAAATTTACAGGACTTCGAGTTGTCCAAGGTTAACTTGTTAATAAGTAAGATGCCTTCATCATATTATTATCAGCCGATCTGATAATGATGATGAAGGCATCCTACTTCTTAGCAAGTTAATTTTAGCAAGCGTTGTGGAGTGAAAGAGGATGGGAGTTTTAAGAATTAAGAAAAGTGTATTGAGACAGTTTGGACACACAGAAAGGATTGGCTCTCATAAGAAATCTTAGAGTATTGCTATTTAGCTCTATTGAGTTTGCCGATCACTGCACTAGTCCATAGTATAAGTTCAGTAGACTAACCACTGAACAACAGTACCGAAAAGAACTAGAAATATCACATAATCCCAGTCACTCCATACCGAACATGTAGAAGCCAAACGCCTTCAAAACGTCATACATACTCTTTGCTATTTTCTCCAAACAAAACTACTAAACTTATTTCTATTCTCACTTATTGAACGCCTAACCCAGTGACCCTTCTGACCTTGGCCTTAGTCAGTCATCTTTGCTACATGAGGCATTCGGAACAACCACAGTCAACCACTAACCCAGTAGTACCATTCTGTAAAATTCACTTGGAACCACAGACCTCACTCAAGTGAGCGCACGACATTCAAAAGCAAACTCATTTGTTTTTGAAGTTTTAATCATCGCGTATACTCAAGACACCGTTTTTTGAAGTAATGTTTGGAGAATAACGTTATAGATGCGGAATGAAGTTTAGGCCTTACTGCTCACACCTCAAGCGCGCATGCGTGAACATACGCTGTAAAACCACGACCATCCAATGCGCAATACGAAATTATAATGTTTAACATCACTCTTATCGTAATTTCAATTTTATTAATCACACGGTTTTAACCGGCCGGACAACATTGCATTGTGCAAATATTCGAAAAACTAAAGTAATAACAATTATAAACCGATATGTATCACCAGAACGAATTTAAAGCAATAAAAACCACGTACAAATCGTTTATTTATTCAAGTTTTTTTTTGCACTTAACACTTCGGAAGTAACTTTAATCCACAGAAGAAAATCACTCGATGTCAAAGAGTTCGTTATAGAATTTGTATAGCAATTAAAAATAGAATGTTGTTTATTCGAATATAGAATTCTGTTTTTAAATAATTCGCGCCGAGCGCGCGACCGCCCGATCCGACGATTGCCGAACAACTAGTAGTGAGGCGACATGTTGTTATGGGACGCGAATCGAATCCTATCGATTATTCTCGGTTGGCTGATCGGCATTAATTTTGTTTGCAAGTATTTTGAGGTGATATTTTGTAATGCTTTAATTTTTTGCGCACAGACGTGTTGTCTGTGTGAAATACAATTAATAGATTGAAACAATAATTGAAATTTTTCAATTAGATTCAATTGTTAAAAAAATCGAATACACACACATTTCAAATCGATCAGATCTAAACACATCAATCAGAAAATCTAAATAAAGATTATTATTCTATTTCAATAACGTACGAATCTGCGGTCATTCGTGCTGCATACATCTTCAAGGCAGACATTTGCATATGATTGCATTGTTTCTAATTATAGCCTAGCCTTATGAACTAGATCTTGAGCGTTTCCAATTTAATTTATTCGTTACATAAGCAAATATATAAAGAGTTGCTGAGTAAATGTTCCGAGAGAATACTTTCAATGTGTTTGTGATTAGAATCAGATATTTTCTTATATTTTAGAAAAAAAAAAAAAACTTTTTTATCCGACTTGTTTTTTAACGTTGTGCATACTTTTGGGAATGTGAATTTACAGCAAAAAGCATATTTCGTCATTTTTCACGATGTAAACTTGACCCTCATCCTAACTATTAAAACTATAATACTAATCTTAACTTATAAATGCGAAAGTGAGTTTGTTTATTTCGCTTTTTTTCGGCACATGGGTAGACCATGACCTGGAGAAGGCCATAGGATAACTTTTAACCCGATATTTCCACGGGATCGAGACTTATGCGTGTGAAACCGCGGGGCACAGCTAGTTTAAACTAAATTTATAAAGATAAGATTTTTTCTATGTTTGTTCTTTCACGCCAAAACGGCTGAACGCATTTCCAATAAAAAAACCATACGTAATGTATGTTTCTTTTATGAAAAAACTAGTTGTGTGTAAGTTCTAAACTTATTTTACTTTTGAACGGAGAAAAATGTGAGAAGAAGGACCAATATATTTTAACTATGTCTAAACCCCACCAGAATATAAACAATACCCCGAATGAGTACGGCGATTAACAAGCCCCACCAAACTCTCGACTATCCCACCAACAAAAAACGAGCGAGCCTTACAGTAGTCGCAAATGATGTGAATATCTGACAGCCAACTCTAGCACCGCGCGCGCTCATTGGTCAAATCAAATAGCGCGCGCTTCCCCGGCTTCCTGTTACACACTTGCGTCCCTTTTCACGAAAGCGAGGGGAAATAATTTAAACATCAAAAATCGATTAAGTACCTCGACTATCGACTCATCTTACAATCGATACGGCACATCACTATTTAACAACAACATGTACGACACGTAGCTAAATTGAAACCTGTTTTTGCGCAGCAAACCGCGGTATGGCCTTGATTCTCAGTAATTGAGAGACAGTCTTTAACGTTTTATCCTGAAGAATTTTATACAATTACACAACAACACACAATTGTATTCCCTGATGGTGTATGCAGTTGTATACAGGGTGGAAGGGACATCGACGCGAAAACTGTTACCATGGATTCAGTACATGATTCTGAACCCCCCTCAGCTGTTTCATAGAAAAGTGCAATGAATGTATTTTTTTTCCCGGGATTCGGGAAAAATCTTCAGTAAGTTGAAAATAAGCTTTATTTAAGATGTGTAAAGGCTATTTTTAACGAAACTTGCAATTATGAAATTTTTGGGATTTTCACGTAAAATCCCGAAATAAATAATCTTACTTTAATTCATGTATTCGAATTATATTTACGATCCAACTAACCGTTGTATCAAATAATTGAATACATTACGTTTTGTCAATGAGTATAATTAATAATTATATATTACTTTTTTATGCAACATGCACAATTTTTTTTAGTCAACAAAAAAATTATATACCAGCTTATTTTCAACTTACAGAAGATTTTTCCCGAATGCCGGAAAAAAAAATATAGTCGTAAGGAAGTCTCCACTTTCTGTCTCTGTTCTCCGAAGTTTCGGCAAATATAGTCAGCCTATTCCGATCACTGATAATTAGTTCTCCAATAATTACATTGATGTCCCACCTAAATTATGATGGGAAGGCAACTATCCATGAATTTATTGCTGTCAATCATAATTCTGATTGCACGGACATTACTATTAAAAGAAAAATTTATGTCGCCCTACAGTGGAATAATGAGCTTATAAATCGAAGTGGAAATTTATATCAAATGAAAATAAACTCTATACCCGTAGCAACAAAGTCTATTTTATCAATCTTCAATCACTTTTATACAGAATGTATTGGTAAATATTTTATTTTTGCTTAGTAACGCGTTGATTATAATTCGGACCTGTATTTTGTATTTTTTTTAAAGGGTTAACACATCATTTCCTCAAAGTTTATTATGTTCGGATGAAATCTTGCAAGCTAATTTTGAACGACTTCCTCTTGTCCCATCCGATTAAAACTTTGTATACTCGTTTGTTTCGAATGACAATACATTTATTTAGTAGAGATGGCCTGATACTGGCTATCTGATCTCCACAACCCAGTAACTGAGTAACACGATACCCCTTGGTAAGACTGGTTGTCAGACTTTCGGACTTCTGACTCAATCTACGAATGATAGCTATTTTAACCGACTACAAAAAAGGAGGAGGTTCCATGTTCATCTGTATGTATTTTTTATGTATGTGCATCGATTTTTGAAGTGAAAACTTCTTTAGGCGCGTTGGAAATTTTTGAGATGGGAAAAAACAGTTGAACTCGCGACACCGTTACCGACACCTCTTTTTTGTAAACGCGATTGTGCTCTTTATTTATATTACGCAAGTATTTTTACTTTAAAGGTTTTGGAAGTATATTTTTTAATTGTTCTAGTTTTCACTTCTGTCAGCACTCCCGGAGTGCCACTATTTTATTTTTTGTTTTTTCTGAGTTATTTCGTTTCGTTATCAATTATACTCCTATCACGCAACCTACATTAAAATTGAATTCATCTATATCTTTATATATATAATTCTTCTGTGAGTGTGTATGTCACTGAACTTCTCTCAAACGACTGGACCGATTTTGATGAAATTTTTTGTGTGTGTTCAAGGGGATCTGGGAATGGTTTAGATTCACAATTTTGTCCGCTGGACAATGTTTTGACACGACAACGTCTGTCGGGTCCACTAGTATGTATATAAAAATCAATTGCTGTTCGTTAGTCTCGCTAAAACTCGAGAACGGCTGGGCCGATTTAGCTGATTTTGGTTTTGAAATGTTTGTCGTAGTCCAGGGAAGGTGAGAAAATATGGAAAAACTCACGAAAAAAAAATTATGACGAAAATTCACGTTCTCATACATTTTGTGTGGATCGGCTTTTTTGATATCTAGGTAGGGTAGGTGGGGTAGGTGGGGTAGGTGGGGTAGGTGGGGTAGGTGGGGTAGGTAGGGTAGGTAGGGTAGGCAGGGTCGGCAGGGTAGGGTAGGCAGGGTAGGCAGGGTAGGCAGGGTATGCAGGGTATGCAGGGTAGGCAGAGTAGGCAGAGTAGGCAGGGTAGGTAGGGTAGAAATTTTAAAATCCTAAACATGTACATTCATTGACTGTTAAGCGGAACGAAGTTTGCTGGGTCAGCTAGTATAAAATAAAATACCACTGGCGATATGCAAATTGTTACGATTACATGGTAAACACGTTATTAGAACCGTAGCAATATGTGTGTTGGAAGGAAAATTAAACCGTGTTTAATTTGTTTGTTATAATTCAAAGAAAAATAATTGTAATTCGAGGTTGTTGCTAGCTTAGATATTTTTATTCGTTATTCGAGAAATATTATATGATATTCATTTTCATTTATAATTTCGTAACATATCGAGACCCCTCCGTTGCTCAGAAAACACGGGCATTCCATCTTTGACAGTGGTTACGAAGTCCAAAAGTCAACCAGTCTTACCAAAGAGTATCGTGTTACCCAGTAACTGGGTTGTGAAGGTTAGATAGGCAGTCGCTGTATGTGAAATACAGGTATTCAGCTGCATTAGATTTTAGTTAGATTGGAAGCCGATTACAACATAGTTGGGAAAAAGATGAGATTGACTCCAGTAATGTGGAAAATATTTATTGGAATCCTTACATTATTATAGTGGCTTTAATGATAATAATAAAGAATTTGGTGTGGACAAATGTGCAGTCATGCATGTAAAGCGAGGGGAGATTATGGAATCCGAGGGAATTCAACTCTCGGACTCCATACACCTTAGATCCCTCTCCTCAACCGAAAGCTATATGTATTTGGGTATGTCGGAAGCGTTAGGCATCAACGTTGCTGACATGAAGCAATCGTTGAAGGAGCGCTTCTTTGGTCGCCTGAAAAAGGTATTAAATAGTCTTCTTTCAGGCGGAAACAAGGTGCGCGCCTTCAACGGTTGGGTCATGCCGGTTTTGATGTACTCTTTTGGCATACTCAAATGGACTCAGACCGAACTCGACGCCCTGGACAGGAGGGTCCGTACACTCCTGACCGCAAACCGGATGCATCACCCACGTTCATCGGTGATGAGACTGTACATCCCGCGGAAGTGCGGGGGTCGAGGCTTTTTAAATGCGAAGACCCTCCACAACCGCGAGGTGTGTAGCCTCAGGGAATACTTTCTTAAAGCTAATGTGGGCATGCACCGTGATGTGGTCGCAGTGGACAACGGGCTCACCCCGCTTTCCATGGCTAAAGAGAACTGGCGCAAACCTGTAGTACTTACTACAGATGACCGCAAGGAGGTATGGCAAAGCAAGGCGCTTCACGGGCGCTTCTATCGGGCTCTTCATGAGCCCGGTGTAGATTTCTTAGCGTCCGTATCCTGGCTACGTTTCGGTGACCTTTTCGGGGAAACCGAAGGTTTCGTCTGTGCAATTATGGACGAAGTTATCTTGACGAATAACTACCGGAGACATATTATGAAGGACGGTACGGTTGACGTGTGTCGGGCATGCCATCGTCCGGGTGAGTCCATCAGACATATTATCTCTGGTTGCTCGCGTCTAGCTAACGGTGAGTACTTGCACAGACATAACCAAGTGGCTAGGATTATTCACCAGCAACTTGCTTTGAAATATAAACTTGTGGACTCTGAGGTACCGTATTACAAGTATGTGCCCGACCCAGTTCTCGAAAATGACCATGTCACGTTGTACTGGGATCGGTCTATCATTACTGACAGGACTATTGTAGCAAATAAGCCTGATATAGTAGTGATAGATCGATTAGCGCGCCGCGCAATGATAGTCGATGTTACCATTCCACATGACGAGAACCTCGTGAAAGCTGAGAAAGAGAAACAAATAAAATATCTCGACTTAGCACACGAGGTTGTTGACATGTGGAATGTGAGCTCGGCTATCATTGTGCCGATTGTCGTAACGGCTAATGGCCTGATGGCCGAAAGCCTCGACCAACATCTCTCGAGGCTTTCGTTAGGCGGTTGGATCAAGCGCCTGATTCAGAAGGCAGTACTCCTCGATACGGCTCGCATTGTGAGGAGGTTCCTGTCTCTGCAGCCCTAACCACCGGTAGCTTGGACCCTGCTCCCGACACCGGCGGACCTCTATTTTTTTATATTTTTAAATGTTTTTTTAATTCTTTTATTTTAAGAAATATTTAAAAATGTAACCTAATAGGAATCAAAATGAATAAACAAGATAATAAATATATATATATTAAAACATTGATCTGGCAGAGGCTATAGTCCTACCATAGTTCCAGGTAACCAGTCCATTTTAGCTACCCAAACCCATAGTCCAATGTTTTGTTTCCATGTATTGCAATAGTCCTATCCTACACCAACCGGGGGTTGTCCTTTGGTGCACTTGCATAGTGCATACAGGGATTAATCGTCGGTTGGTGCCTCATTTCTTTAAAAGCGTCTAACGGGCCTCTACGAGTTGGCTTCGGCCCCTCGTACGCCTTCCAAAGGTCCGGGACCCCTGGGTCCCGAGAAATGTCAAAGACGAATAAATAATAATAATAAATATACAGGGTTACTGGTAACTCGACGTATTCCTTGCAGGACGTCATAGTAGGGTTAAAATGCAACAAATTAAGCCACCAAATGTTCTACCGAAATTCAGTAGTTTTTGAATTAGTTAAGAGTTTTAGTTTTTTATGAAAAATCCCAGATTAAATCATTTGAAACCAATTTAAAAATGATTTACGGCGCGACTGTACTGAAATTTAAGTTATTATCATAGTTGACGCCGTAGCAGACCTTTGTTAATAATTAAAAGTTCAATAATGCCTAAAACTTTGGCAAATATCACTAACCAAACATTTAATTTTTTTGTAATTTTTGCTATTACTTCATAAAAATGTAGTCTAGTGCAAAAAAAAAATGCTACACCTGGTGTACAAATTACTAAGAAAATATTCTTGTCTTATCAGCTATCCAAAAAGGTATGAAAGTTAATACAAAATCATGGACTACATTATGAAAATCGTTTTTGATTTAGTACAGGCGTGCGTTTCACACATTATTCGAAAAATCAAAAACAAAATCGTGAACATTATTATTCTTTTTAATCAATATTGAAAACTTTAATTACACACATTTCACACGTCTTGTTCGATGTGCTGCCCTCGGTTTCGAATACATGTTCTTATTCGCTTCCTTACTTCGGTTTTTGTTATTCTTGATGTGATTGTTGCCCTCATCTGGTCCGCCGCATTTGTAATTCTCTCCCTTAGTTCTTCAATTGAATTTACTGGGGTCACATAAACTAGATCTTTCATATGACCCCAGACGTAAAAGTCTAGCGGCGTCAGATCAGGGCTTCGTGCAGGCCACGGAATCGGCCCACCGCGCCCTATCCATCGGTTTGGATAGTTTTCATCCAGCAATTGTCGAATTGTGATTCGGAAGTGGGCTGGACATCCGCCATGTTGGTAAATCATGTTTGCTCTTCTTTCTTCCGGTACATCCGTGAGCAGTGCTGATAAATGATTTCTGAGGAAATCTTCATAAAGTTCCCCATTTAGTGTTTGGGGTAAAAAATGTGGGCCAATTAATTTGTCGTCAATAATACCCATCCAAACATTAAGCGAGAACCTTCGCTGGGATGCGGTTGGTTTCAGTTTTTTAGGGTTTGCTTCTGCTTTCGGTGCCCAGTAATGTAAGTTGTGGTAATTTGTGATACCATCACGATCAAAACATGACTCATCGGTCCACAGAATGTTTTTTAAAAAGTTTTCGCTGTCGGCGTCGGCACTTAGCATAAAACGACAAAATTCAAGCCGTCTCGGCGGATCTCCTTCTTCTAATGACTAGACTGGTTGGTAATGGTATGGATGTCGGCCTGACAAGTGAACTACAGACCAGACTTTCCACTGTGACATACCAAGCTTACGCGCTACGATGTTTGTCGATGTGTTAGGATCGTCAATAAAACGTTGAAGTATAAGCTCCTTGTCCTCAGCCGTGTATCTCCGGGAACGCCCAGTGTCAACTTGCCTGCTTCTTTGGACGCTGCCAGTTTCAGATATTCGCCGATAAGTCGATCCGAAGACACTAACGTGGGGGAGTCGGCGGTTGGGAAAGCGAAGTTGATATTTTCGCCGCGCCTCAGCAGCGTTACCGTCACAAAGTCCGTAACAGTACATTATGTCAGCGTATTCAGGATTAGAATATGCAGCCATAGTCAGCGCTTATGAAGGCACAGCACAGCACAAGAGCAAGATACGCAGCAACAGTTAGGGAAATAGCCAGTAACAAAACACGAGCTTGCGCGACGTAGAGTTGAAACTAACTAACGCTGACGACCAAATTTTGCAAAATCGCACACCCTGTCATGCCGAGAGAACAATAGCGACCAATCACAAAGCTCCCCGAGTGTTTGGAGTTCAAGCGCAGGTAAAAACTACGAATAATACGAATACGAAACAATAGGTTGACCGTCTCGCAATTTTACCTGCCCCCCATAAAACACTTCTCTTCCCTGGCACACATGCAAAAGTATTGACAATCATACCTTTCTGAATAACTGATAAGACAAGGATATTTTCCTAGTAATTTGTACACCAGGTGTAGTATTTTTTTTTGCACTAGACTACATTTTTTATGAAGTAATAGCAAAAATTACAAAAAATTAAATGTTTGGTTAGTGATATTTGCCAAAGTTTTAGGCATTATTGAACTTTTAATTATTAACAAAGGTCTGCTAAGGCGTCAACTATGATAATAACTTAAATTTCAGTACAGTCGCGCCGTAAATCATTTTTAAATTGGTTTCAAATGATTTATTTAATTAATTTTATTTAATCTGGGATTTCTCATAAAAAAACTAAAACTCTTAACTAATTCAAAAACTACTGAATTTTGGTAGAACATTTGGTGGCTTAATTTGTTGCATTTTAACCCTACTATGACGTCCTGCAAGGAATACGTCGAGTTACCAGTAACCCTGTATATATCAAAGGAGAAACGGACTGACTGACATTATCAACTCAGAGCCGAAACCACTGAGACTAGAAACGTGAAAATTTGTACACAGCTTCCTTTTATAATGTAGGGGAGCACTAAGAAGGGGTTTTTGAAAATTCCACCTTTAAGGGGGCTAAAAGGGGGGGGGGTTTCGTTTGTATGTTTTTGGCACAAAAAGTACTAGGCTTGCATGAATTCAAGATAGTATTTCAATCATTAAACGTGCGCAATTTCTGAGTAGTAAAGGACAAAAAGTACTAGGCTTGCATGAATTCAAGATAGTATTTCAATTTCAATCATTAAACGTGCGCAATTTCTGGGTAGTAAAGTACAAAAAGTACTAGGCTTGCATGAATTCAAGATAGTATTTCAATCATTAAACGTGCGCAATTTCTGAGTAGTAAAGGACAAAAAGTACTAGGCTTGCATGAATTCAAGATAGTATTTCAATTTCAATCATTAAACGTGCGCAATTTCTGGGTAGTAAAGTACAAAAAGTACTAGGCTTGCATGAATTCACGATAGTATTTCAATCATTATGCTATTTCAATCAAATGCTACTAATAGGATTTAGATGAGGCAGACAGATAGTATATAACCTGAATTAACACATGAGATACATGTTATCCCGGTAGTACGTTTCCATGGGATAATTTCCGACTTCCACGCGAGCAGGAAAAAGCTAGTGATAAATAAGGAAAGTCTTAAGTATTAATGTTTAGCTAGGTATATGTAGGGGAAAACCAGAGAAACAATGAATGCATCGTGTGAAACATGATAATTATGGGTAGAAAGGGGGTGACTGCTGATGACGGCTCATAGAGAAGTATGGAAGAAAAATACGTGTTGCGCAGACCAGAAATAAATTGAGATAAGGATATGAACATTTCGTTTTTGAAGTGGAAACTTCTTTAGGCGCGTTGGGCATTTTTGAGATGGGACTAAACCATTGATTTCGGGACAATATGACGACACCCATTTTTGTAAACGCAATTGTGCTCTTTATTTATATTAAGTTACGTATCAATGTTCTATGCAAGTATTTTTACTTTAAAGGTTTTGTAAACGCGATTGTGCTCTTTATTTATATTACGTTACGGATCAATGTTCTATGCAAGTATTTTTAATTTAAAGGTTTGTGCTCTTTATTTAGATAAGGTTACGGACCAATGTTCTGTACAAGTATTTTTTCTTCCACCAAGCGATCTTGTTGAAGTTTTAACTTATGACGGCACTCCCGGATTTTTTTTTGAGTTGCTTGCCTCAATAGGATCAAACGGAACCCTTAGCCGACGCTCGCACGGACGTAATAAAATCGCGGCGGGATTTTATCGCGCACTGGGTTTTCAACTCTCGGCGTTAAGCAGAGCGTTGAAAATCAAGTGCACGAAAAAAATCGCCGCAATTTTATTACGTCCGTGCGAACGTGGGCTAATAGAGAAGTATGTAAGAAACGGACATGTGCACCGATCCACATAATTGAGATAAGAGCAGCAGAATAATCTTGGGCTGGTTTTACAGCTGTCCGGGAGACCCGTACGGGCCACCTGTACGGGTCTCCCGGAACGGAGACACATGTGAGGCGCTAGAAAATTGTTTCACAGCGACGTGAATTGCTCCGAACGCGACCCGCTCCAGGTAATTATGCATACCAGGCATCAGTTCCCATAGTAGTAAATCACCCAACACTGTTTCTAACCTCTTGTATTAATTCTTTAGTTAAATAGCCATGTCACGGATTGCAGTTATTTATTATAACATCTCTTTCGAACATTTAAGTTAACGTTTATCTTAAGCGGCCTGGTGGTTCATTGCAGAAATATTGTTTGTTAAGATTAACCTTTTTTATAAAATATGCACCAATAGTTCGTAAGCCATTTCGTCTGTATCGCTCTAACCGAGCACACCTCCTAATTACTGTAAATATTGTAATTAAAGTTTATTTTAAAACGAAATCACTGCCGTTCATATTTGACTAGGTAGAATCAGAATCATTTATTTTGCAATGAATGTGGATGCAAAATAAGATGTCAAACATTGTAAAAGCAGTTCCAACTTCTAGAGCCCGTACAACGCCACTCATAGACGTTATTTTACTCCGTTTCAGAACACAGCGGGCGCTACCCGTACGGGTCTCCCGTGTACGGACGGTCCGTACGGGTCTCCCGTGTACGAACGGCTCGTACGGGTCTCCCGTGTACAGACGCCCGTACGGGTCTCACGGACAGTCGTGAAACTTGCCTTATTGTGGCTACAGTTTAGTATTTATTTTGTAATGTGAAATGACATAGTCTATGCAGTGATTGGAATTTAAATCAAGTCGATTTGTCATTGTTAGCCATTTGTTTTTATATGAAAACAATAAAATTAAATGCTTGTATGGAATAAAACCGAAATAAAATTATATAAATACTGAAATAATGCATGAAATCAATTCAACATAGGCTAAAATAATGGTATGAAAATATGAAATTAAATTGACCGTTTTATTCACAGATAAAATAATAATTTTTCAGTAAATAAGCACAAGGTTAACGGTAAAACAAGTTAATTTTAATATTTTTATCAAATTTAAATTTACATATTTACTAATTTAAAAAAAATTCTACCAATGCAAATTTTTCTTGTAATAATCAAACGAAAAATTGTCGTAGGTACCAACTATAAAAAATCTTGTTAAATAATTCGTCACCGTAAAATTCCACGTAAATAAATAATAATTAGTTTCCGTACTTTCCGTACATTATAATAATGATTATTAACTGCATTTCTTCCGTTCTGTCTTGATAAATGAAAGTGCCACAAGGTTATGAGTCATTCCAAAGCTGAAAATCATGTGCCTGTAACTACACCGGCACTCACATCACAACACCCTTTAAGGTTGAACTAGTCGCGGGCTCGAACTCACTGGTGGGCGTGGCCAAAAAGCACGCTGTCTCACCTGGCATCGTGTCCGACAGAGATAGTATCAAAGATGAGCAGTTAAGACGCTAGTCTACATGCACAACGTCTAAAAACCACTGCATAAATCAATTACAAATAAAATTTATTCAACTCTTCGATAATTAAGCTTTGTCGGTGCCGACTTTGTTTTGGAGATTTTACACCAAACAGTGGAGTAACCCCCCCCCCCCCCCCCCCGCCCCCCGAAATTTGTATGGAAAAAATATCAGCAATGCTTGACGCCAGAAATATAGCACTTCGCCGGACGATCTCCTTCACAAAATGCTATAACAATTATAATTCTTTCGACCGAATTTCGGCCACGGCGGAAAATCTCAACGGAGATTAGCCAAGTACGTCGAAAATAATATTGTGCGCAAAGGTGTACTCTCTTTCCTCACTGTCATAGTCCGATGGGAATGCAATCCGTCACGACCGGGGAGAAATCAGGGGCAGGACCAACGCTTGTACGTGCTTTCCAAGGCACGAGGGTGTCACACCATGAACTTCCAAACTCCGTACTGCTCACAAAGAGCTCTAATAGGATATAAAAACATAAATCTTACCTTTTGATTAATTTTCGCATTTTTCGGGGCTTTCACTATAGCTGGTTTTGGAGGTGGAGGTACCGCCACAACCGGAGCCGGTTCTGCGAAAGAAAACAAAAGAATTTTAGTGTTTTGAAGGGCGTTGAAAATATCAGAATCATTCTATTGCATAATCAGCCTTTTATGTTCCCACTGCTGGGACACAGGTCTCTTCTCTGTGAGAGGGACTGGACTATCCACCACGCGGGCTCAGTGCGGGTTGGTAGATGTCGCATGTCTTCGACTTTTGGGTTTGGGTTCTAGGACAAGCCGGTTTCCTCACGATGTTTTTCCTTCACCATTTTGAGAGCAGTGGTGATGAAATAATTTACACAAAGTGCCTGACTGGGTTCGAACCCACGACATACTAATCGTAAATCGGGGCCATTACCACTGGGCCACCACTGGTCCCCACTGGGCCACCACTAGTCCCCAATGGGCCACCACTAGTCCTCACTGGGCCACCACTAGTCCTCACTGGATCATCACTAGTCCCCACTGGGCCACCACTAGTCCCCATTGAGCCACCACTGGTCCCCACTGGGCCACCACTGGTCCCCACTGGGCCAACAATGGTCTCTTTTAATCGTCATCACAGTAGTGACCCCCTTTTCAGCCACGTCAGTTTTGACCATCTGTCTTTTCTTTGGTTTTCCGCGAAAGACTTTCTGAAGAAGTTAGAAAGGCATAGTTTTTGGGCATGCATAGCCATATTAAAGGCACAAACTATCTAAAAACATGCCATAGGAAAAAATTTTTATCAGCAAGGTGGTAGAGTCTGGCCACGTTAACTCTGCATAAGTAAAAAATTGGTAGAATTTGAAAATCTATAGATGGC
The DNA here is from genome assembly GCA_963680765.1 of Agrochola lychnidis. Classification (NCBI taxonomy): domain Eukaryota; kingdom Metazoa; phylum Arthropoda; class Insecta; order Lepidoptera; family Noctuidae; genus Agrochola; species Agrochola lychnidis. Next base: position 10,505,409 of record OY796875.1, read on the forward strand.
AACACCGTCTGTACTACGAAAAAAGAATTTTAATACTTTGCTTGTCTTTTTGTTTTTGATAGGTTGCTTTGTTTATACTCTGATTATTTCCTGGTAAAGAATAGTCACTTTATCACAATGCAGTGTGGATTTGATACAGTTTTGTCATCGTATGGATGTAGAGCACAGGTAAAGAAATAATCAATTATGCAAAATATCAAAATCATTATATCTACTTATACGTCTACTTTTCGATATCTTGTGAACATTGTCGTTTTTGGTTAAGGACGACATTGTGCTGTTCCTTCACATCTTAGAATTTAAAGTATAATACCTACGCGGTCAAAATGTATGGGAGGACAGTTTTTTTTTTTAAAAACTGACAAAAAATTTCAACGCTGGGGTTTCAGAATCATGTACTGAATCCATGGTAACAGTTTTCGCGTCGATGTTCCTGCCACCCAGTATACTTTTTGGGGTTACCCATTTATTCCATTGCAGAGTTAGCGTAGCCAGATTCTAGCGGAGCTTACTGTCCAGGGGCCTAAGTCCCAGGAGTCTCTGTCAAAAACTAACTAGGGAGAATCCTATACAACGTTTGCAAATTAATAGACTTAGCCTCCTTTTTTTTATGTATGGCGTCTCATAGTTGACCTCTGAGATCATGACTACTTAACCGGGCTTTCCTGTGGGTGCCTTAAGCTACTACACTTAAAACCTGTAGCCAGGGGTTATTCAACTATGCTAATTAAAACTAGGTGAACGCTCGCTAAGGGCACCCCCTGTGGGGTACGAACCTCGGCTTAGGACGTCAACCGGAGGGAGTACATCAAGGATGGGACGGGCTGGACTTGGCCTCCATGGTGCTCACAAGGAGGCTGTTTTGAATACCATCATTATCATGAATGCAAGAATGATTTCTAGGACTAACATAATTTGTAGAGTCTGCACTGCACCCGTTTTATCAAATCAACGTATACCCCGTTTGAAATAAGATTAGACATTTAAACAAACCTTTTTTACAGTCCGTTCAACCGATTTGGACTTATATTGCGTAGGGATAAGGATGGCATTAAAAGCAAAAAAAGTGGTTACAAACCAACTGTTTACTGCAGCTGCCATTTGTCATGCCACCAACGCAATAGAAGTCAAAATCGGTTGAACGGACTGTAAAAAATGTTTAGTTAAATGTCTAATCTTATTTCAAATGGAGTATAGATAGTAGACAAATCGGTCCGCCTAGACGACTTCTTTTATATAGCATTTACAATCGCAGTACCTGAGTACAATAATGTTATTGTAAACAGTGGACTTACAGTGCAATTTTCCTCTACGATACAGTATTATATTATCTGTGACGATACTTAACTACGCAGGGTTTAGTCAGCCATTTTGTTTTTTTTATTAACTAGGGTTTATAATGGTCTTCTTTTCGTGTGTTTAGTGAGTAACCTGGTGTCAAGAGTTTTAAAGCCGCCCATGGGCCTCGGACTTGGCTTGACATGCCGTCGAGAAATATGCATGCGCCTGAGAGAGATTTTTTCCTTTACCGTTTGTGAAATAAGTGATAATTATACAATACGCACATGAATTCGAAAAGTCAGAGGTGCGTGACCCTCGAGACAAATAACTTCAATTTCGGAAGTCGGTGTCAAAAAACTAAAATAAGGATCCAAAGACACCGACTTCCGAAATTAAAGTTATTTTTCACTAGAGCAACGATTTTTATTACTCCTTTTTTTTTTTTTTTTTTTTGGGTGGGAAATCATCAAATGACTTCTCCCGCTCTGGGCGGAGCGGGAGGGCGTGTCAGACTCTTACTGACTAAAACCCACCCGTGTTCCTTCAGTTGCCGTGTTGCCAGGGGGCCACGATTTCCCTATCGGTTTTCTTCGAACCCCCGGCAGGCATTGGCCCTAGCGGACCCCGTCAATTCTGCTGACATCTCTTTGAGGCGCGCGTGGAACACAACGCGCCGTCGACCCGGGCTTGGTCCTTATCGGACGGCGAGCTACCCATTGCTCACCGTCCGCAAGCCCGAGAAGCTGTTCTTTTCCGATTACTATGTTACGGGAAAAAAAAACAATTAATTGACGAGTTTCATTGTCTCGGCACAGATTAATAATACAGATGGTTCACTCCACATTTTAGGTATGAAGCAAGTACGCGGCGGGCCCGACTTGTCGGGCCAATTCAGTGAGTGTAACGTAGTGTTAAAAGATGTTAAAGTTATGCGGTAGAAAGAGAGGCAACTTCTTGGTGAATATGTTGCAGGGATATTGATTGATTCGAAACTTTGTCAACCGCCTCCATTTCTCACAATTTAATGGACTTTTTTAGTGTTATTGTAATTTCACGGGAACGATGTAGTGATTTTATAATAACCCTAGGTATATTACGAGTCAAGTTTGTAGTGGGGACTTCGTGCGTTTTGATTTTGTAAACACAAGAACCAACCATTGACCGTCTCACAATTTAACGGGCTTGCACATACAGTGAAATTGTCAAAATATTACTGCCTTGCAATATCACTACGTGGGTCCAGTGGAATTATATATTACTGAAATGAGCCCGTTAAATTGTGAGAAATGGAGGCGGTTGACAAAGTTTCGTGCAATTATAATTTCACTAGTGAAATTATAATATCACGGGTTTGACAATATCCCTGCGACAAATATAACTGTAGGTAATTAGCGCTGTGCGACCTGAATTGCACTTTATTGTGTCACGGCAAGAGTCGCTTTTTATTTAAAATGATTTTGAGGAGTGAACCCTCTGTGGTCTCTGCACTTTTCTGGTGGTCGTCACTAAATATACTGAAGAGTTGTAGTGAAACGGCTTTTATTAAATAAATAAATCCAACAAAGGAGTAAGGAGAATGTTTGTACCTGGTTGCACCCTACCCTGCTGCTGCGGCTGTAGTGGAGACCTCTTCTCTTGCTCAATCATGGCTGGAGCCGCCGGGGGCGGAGCACCTGTGCTGCCACCTCGAACCTGGTGACAAAAGACAGTTTATTAGAATCGTTTCTCTTCGTAGATCAGTATTACATTCAAAATAACGGGGTCAACTTATATTAGCTAGTAGTATAACTAACATGACATAAAAAAATAAAGTTTAAAAAACTGTAACCCGACTACGGGAAAATAAAAATGATCTAAAAAGTACGAAACAAGCAAATATTTCAGACAGAAATCAAGACATAGGTACAAAAATGGTCAAGGTAAAGCCGTGGTCGCATGCCATTATAATTTTGTAGGTGTTCTTGACACCAACATGGTATACAGGCATGCGACCACGGCTTTACCTGGACCATTTTTGTACCTGTCTTGATTTCTGTCTGAAATATTTGCTTGTTTCGTACTTTTTAGATCATTTTCATTTTCCCGTAGGTAGTCGGGTTACAGTTTTTTAAACTTTATTTTTTTATTTTATACTTTTCCGTTTTTACACTTGATAAACGTAAATAAGAGTAGAGTAATACAATAGTTCAGTAATTAACCTATTTTAAATTCCGATAGCAGTGTATAGTGCTTTGAACGAAACCATAGAGCGATTTATTTCGACGCCAACACCATATAACGATATCGAGCTTCGAAGAAATCCAAAATATAAATATTTCGTTGTACTTGTTTTTCTTCATAAGAGTGGAATTACAAATCGGTACTACTTATTAAGATTTGATTAACTGCACGTTGGTAACATCTTGCGATACTACGTAGCGCAGTCTCACTTTTGCTTGTTTTTAACGATTTAAACATATTTGTTTACTTTGAAAATATAATATTATATACATATTTTTAATGTGCTCGTCAAGACCTTTCTTTTGATACCAAACATGTCATGATCATCCCATTTTAATTTTTTTCGAGGTTAGAAATTTACGTGTAAAGTCCACCAAATTAAATTTAGGGAAAAATTATATAGCCTATGTCACCCGGACCATTATTACGAATCTATTGATACCTCATTCATCAAAATCGGTTTAGTAGTTTAGGCGCTACGGTGGAACACACGTAAAAACAAACATACATACATACATACAAACATACATACATAGACTGCTAAAATCATAACCCTTCCTTTTGGCTTTGCCGTAGTCGGGTAAAAACAGAAAAGATAATAAATTATACAGTGTGATTCTTCATAATGTGCACATATCGAAATGAGGGAATCTATGCATAATTTTAACGACAGAAAATATATTTTAAAAAATCTTAATATTTTTTTATAGTTTTAATGGAATTAAAAAAAAAAAATGTAACAAAACGGTGTAACTTTTAAGGAGTTTCGATATCGATACCGTTCCTCAACTCAGATCTAAAATATTTGCACGTGCACTGTGCACACTTCGGTATAGGTAATTCCCATACGGCAAAGACCAGCAGTAAGTTTTGAATATTTTCCTTGAAGTGTGAACATTGTATTATTTATGGTCATAACGACTTGATATTTATTTTCTTGTGGTCTTATTTATTATGTTAGTACTTGGGGATTATTTATTTAAATTATATAAATTTATAAAAAATAATAATTAGGTATCTATAATACAGGGTTATTGGATTTACGTCGGCAATCCGTTAAGGGGATGTAGGAGAGGTCATTTGCAACCAAATTACTCCTGATGACATCTATGCTAATGTCAACCATTTTCGAGTAATTTGACTTTTTTTAATGTATGAAGTAAAAATATAAAAAGTACCCATTATCCCTGGTATACAAGGGTTAATGATTATACATAACCAGTTTCAAGTATTTTAACATTTTATATTTTAAAATGTATGAAATAAAAATGTAACTAATACACCTGATATACAGACAGGGTAATGGTTATACGTCGGCAATACATTCCGGGGATGTAGGAGGCGTCATTTACAACCAAATGACGCCGATTTTACTCCTATGCAAAAATGTCAACAATATCACGGAATATGTCATTTTATATTTTTACTTCATACATTTTAAAATATAAAATGTCAAATTACTCGAAAATAGTTGACATTGGCAAAGGGGTCATCAGGGGTAATTTGGTTGCAAATGACCTCTCCTACATCCCCTTAACGGATTGCCGACGTATAACCAATAACCCTGTACATAAAAGGAAAAATTGACTGACATATCAACGCAGAGCCAAAACTACTGAGACTAGGAATGTGAAATTTTGCACACAGCTTCCTTTTATAATGTAGGGGAGCACTAAGAAGGGGTTTTTGAAAAATCCACCTTTAAGGGGGCGAAAAGGGGGATTTTGTTTGTAAGAAAAATCCTATTCCTTGAGTAAATACACTTGAAACTTGGCACAAAAAGTACTAGGCTTGCATGAATTCAAGATAGTATTTCAATCATTAAGCCATGTATTCACTGAGCAACAGTGTTTCGGATACACAGTTTCTGAAACATCACGTAGATGTTTCCGGAAACAATGTTTCGGAAACTCTGCCGTCCACACAGTCAGTTGCTTAGGCCATGTCGCCTGAGGAAGTAGTGTTGTTGTGTGGTGCCTACATTTTATTGAAGTTTATTTTAAAAACAGTTTCGTCGTCCCACACTACAGCCATGTTTATAAATAAACGTTTCGACGCGTCCACACACGCATGCATCTTTTGCGCAACTGATTTGTTTCTGTGCTCCCCGTCGCAAATGGGGAGTACCGAAACATCCGATAAACACGTAGTGTTTCCAAAAATAAAATTATATGTTTCTGAAACAAAATGATTTGTTTCAGAAACACGTAGATTTTGTTTCTGAAACAGAGTTTATAAACAATTGTTTCTCAGTGAATACATGGCTTTAGACATCATGCACAATATCTGAGCAGTAACCTAACAAAGAGTAGGTACCAGGCTTACATGAATTCACGATAGTATTTCAATCATTAGACGTTGTGCACAATTTCTGAGCAGTAACCTAACAAAAAGTACCAGGCTTGCATGAATTCACGATAGTGTTCAATAATTATGTTATGCTACTAATAGGATTTAGATGAGGCAGACAGTTTATAACCTGGATAACACATAGGATACTATTATCCCAGTAGTACGTTTCCATGGGACAATTTCCGACTTCCACGCGAGCTAAGCCGCGGGAAAAAGCTAGTTTCTTTATATCTGTCACCGTAGAATTATAAACTTCGTTAGTTTATAATCGATCGGTATTATTTCCGTTAGATTATAAACTGTCGAAAAATTGTGAACTGCGACGAATCATTTACAATTTAAGACGCAGATATATGACAGTGACCCTGAATGGTTACCTTGCGTGTTCTGTATTGAGCTCACGCAACGCGTCGTACGTCCAGCCAGTAATAGGACTCGCCCATCAAGGAGCGCTGTCCCAAATTAGACGCATTATTAATTTATTACACGTAAATCAAAAGGTATTTTAATAAAACACGTATACTAAAAGATTGATAATTTAACTATCTTTAAAATGGTGAAGTTTTCAGTAAAATACGCTTGATATATTTTGCGTCATTCTTAGTTTTTTATCCGCGTTAGACATAACTTTACAAATTAATTTCACTATGTAATATAAATATAATCTAAAATATGCCTATATCAAAATATTAAGAAAACGCTTTAATTTAACATTTTTTTTTTTCAAATCACTAACAACTACTCGTTTAGACGTCATCTTCAGTTTAAAATCATTAAAAGTCAGTTATCGTCCCCTTAACGAATTATTTTTCGATAGTTTATAATGTATTTATGAGAAACGAGCGGTTGGTCACAATTCTAACCTAACCCATTTCACCCAGTTCACAATTTTTCGACAGATTATGATCCAACGGAAATAATACCGATAGATTATAAACTAACGGTACTCACAATCTTACGGTGACATATCCATAAACAACCTATATCAGTCCACTGCTGGACATAGACCTCTCCAATCGCACGCCATTCAGCTCGATTCTCGGCAACTCTCATCCAGTTGCTACACGCCACCCCTGCGGAGATCGTCGCCTGAGGGCGTCCTACCTTACGTCACCCGCCTGGAGGTCGGAAACTATCCCACGGGAACGTACTATCGGGATAAAAGTATCCTATGTCCATTTCATCAAAATCCGTTCAGCCATTTTAGCGTGAAAGTGTAACAAAAAAATAAACTAACTCACTTTCGCATTTTTTATGGTTCCGTACCTCAAATGGAAAAAAACGGAACTCTTGTAGAATCACTCGTGAGCCTGTCTGTCACAGCCAATTTACTCCGAATCTAATGGACCAATTAAGTTGAAATTTGGTACACATATGTATTTCTGTGACCCAAATAAGAATGTGTAATGTAAATAAATAAATTTTAAATATGGGGTCACTTTTGGAGGGCAAACAAGAAATATAAAAAAAAAAGTTTTGCTAACAGTACCGTGTGACATATCAAATGAAAAGGCTTATTGCGAGGATCTTAAACATATTTTTTATGTAATTTTCAAATAATCACTTTTAAAGATATTTAAGAAATTCGACGAAAATTGACCATTCCCCCCCTATCTTCGAAACTATTGGACCCTAAAATTTTTAAAAAAATACATAGTATGCCTCTTTACTCATAGATTACAGGAAAACCTATAAGAAGTCTATGGTCTCAAAATAACATGGTAAATCTCTCAATATTGTGCGTACAAACTTACATTTGCAGTTGGAATGTATGGGAGAAAATGTATTTCAACTACAATGTTAAGTTTGTATTTGGGATAACTTCACCCCAACTACGGAACCCTTCATTGTGCGTAGTCCGACAGGTAGTTGGCCGGTTTTTTTTAGTTTAGTTTGTTATCCGCAGTAATATTCCCTTAACTTTATAAAAATAGTCAGTCTGTAAAACAATTATTTTTTTAAATACCGCTACCAAGTCGAGTTCTGATATCGAAACTAGTTTACAGTATCGAAAAACGTGTTTGTTTGCTCTAAGAAATAGGATTTAGCGTTTTTAAAATGTGGTAAATTTTGCCTTTGCCCAGAAGTGGGCCACAAAATGTAATTTTTTTCTTTTATGCTATTGCATAGCTTTTATCGCGGGCTTTGAGCGCGGCGACCGAATCAAGAAATTCTGTAACGTAACGAAAATAAAACCTAACACCCCCCACTCCGCCTACCATGTAATGACAGTTCCCATGACAACGTGATGTTGTCATGGGAACGTAATTTTTGTTTTATGTCATCACGTCATCATCCCAAGTGTAGCGTTGACAAATAGGAAGTATGGAGGTTACAAATGCTATGCAATAGCTTTACCGCGGCAGTCCCCGAGTGCCTTTTTTTTATATTGCTCAGACAACTGTGCTGCACAGAAACGTAAAAACCCGAAGAAACGGGTTTTGTCGACGGAAGAATAGGCAAAGTGACAGCTTTTTAATCGCCATAAAAATAGTCAGATTTAGTTAGACAATCTAAATTTTAGGTGAAAAACGTCAAATTCAGAATAGCAAAATTGCCATTTTCACTAAATTAATATCTCAGTGCCATCTTAGTACTGTCAAACTAAAATATAGTTAAATTGTGTCACTTTAGTCTATTTCAGAATGGGAAATCGTCGTTTGACAGGAATAAACAAAATTTTGGTGATTTTTAGTCTAGTTTAGAGGCATTTGTGACAAGAGAATCGGCACCATTGTATACTTAGTTATTTTTAATGAGTTACATTTTCTCGAACCGGCGTGGGATTAAGAAAGTTTCATTTTTTTTTTTCTTAGCCATTATTGTCCCACTGCTGGGCAAAGGCCTCCCTACCCTCTTTCCACCTCTCTCTGTCCAGAGCTTCCAAGGACCAATCTTTCTTAGAGGAGTCCAGCTCATCCCCCCATCTCCGTCTGGGCCTACCGCGATGACGTCTGCCATTAAGCGGGACCCACTGGGTCGTAAGTTTGGCCCATTGATCGTTTGACATGCGGCAGATGTGTCCAGCCCAATTCCATTTAAGCGTGGTAGCTTCAATCAATCAGTCAATCAATACGTTTATTTGTGAAACATAGGTGTTTGCGGTGTTTAGCTTTCCGAGTGACATCAGTTATTTTAGTGATGGAACGGATTGTTGTATTCTTAACCCGGTCCAGTTTAATACCAAGAATTCTCCGTTCCATAGCTCTCTGGCAAACCCCTAGCGTGGACCTCTGCTGAATTGTCAAAGACCATGTTTGAGAACCATACGTGAGGATGGGAAGAATACACACGTCGATGAGTCTTCTATTGAGGGATAGAGGAAGATCGCCCTTCATTAGATCTTTCATGGCCCAATAGCTCTTCCAAGCATTTTCGGTGCGTCTTGCAACTTCTTTGTTTTGTCTTGTCTGGAAAGAGACTATTTGACCGAGATAGAGATACTCACCGACATATTCAACCTCGCCACCCGCAACGGTGATCCTGCGATATGCGCTGTTCGTCATCAACTTGGTCTTTGACATTAGTTTTAACCATTTTATTCGAGATCCATGAATTAATTCACAATCGCGTCTGACAGATACCACAATTATTTGTGCTTCAGATATTGGCATACTTGCCAAACTTCGAACAGCAACAAAAATCTACCAAAAAATCAAATCGCTCCGCTTTTCAATTTGTACTACACACCCAACGAACCAATATGTCAACACTAAACCGCACGAGTACGCTCAAACGCTCTCTACGGCTAAAACAATAAAGTTCAAAATCGCATAGCAAGTATCAAATGAAAATTTAATCAACTTGTTTTTAGCATACGCCTGGAAATGTCAACGGGGGTAATATTAAGCAATTTCTTGTTTTATTGGCTTTTCATCGATCATGGTTATTTATTGCTTGGTACTGTTTAGGTTTAAGGCCCGGACTTCTACTAAAGCGAGAGGCGAGAGACGAGAGGAGAGATGTTTTTAACCGACTTCAAAAAAGGAGGAGGTTCTCAGTGCGTCTGTTTTTATGTATGTTCCCCGATTACTCGAAGTTTTGTTTGGGAGGGTATACTTTCAAGTTGTTCCCATTGTCATTTGGTCACGATCTGATGATGGGATCTTGGAGAAATCGAGGGAACTCTTCAAATATTATAGGCACATCTATAGCGATTTGAAGCAGTTGACATAAAGCTATTGTAACTTAGATAAAATACAAACCAACTCACTAAAAAGTGAAAAAAAAAACCTTTTTACAAAAAATACTACCGACTTCCAAACTACAAAGTGAAAAATAACTTTAATTTCGGAAGTCGGTGTCAAAAAACTTTAATACTGATCCCGGCTGTCATTCGTGGATCTTTGACAGTCGTAACGGGTCGTCAGAAGCCCGAAAGTCTGACAACCAGTCTTACCAAGAGGTATCGTATTATCTAGTTACTGGTTTGTGGAGGTCAGATAGGCAGTCGCTGCATGTGAAATACTGGTATTCAGCTGCATGCAGTTAGTCTGGAAGCCGACCCCAACATAGTTGGGAAAAGGCTGGGCAGATCATGATGAAAGCGAGAGGGAAGATGTAAGACATAAAAAAACTTGTTCCAAAAAAAAAACATGTTTTTAATTTTCACTTTTTAGTTGTGGTACCTACCCCACACAAATTCGAATACCACTACCTGCTATGTAAATAACAGTGACAGGAACTTATCATGTCATCCACATACTAAGTGGGAAAAAATACGTATTATTGAAACTAACTCAAAAATTACCCAAACAAAGTTAATCAAATTTATATGGGACCACCTCTGAAGTATGACCTACTCCTTTTGGAAGTCGATTAAAAAGTAAGAAAAGAGGTAAAACAGAATGATTTCTTATGACGTCTTTGGACTGTTTACTAAACCGTTTAACTGTTTGTAAACAAACTGTTATAACTGTGCAAAAATCTCCGCAATTACAACACAACGCACACACATATGTATGTCACAACACTTTATTTGATTTAGTATGAGCTTTTTAGGGTCCCGTAGTAAACAAGGAACCCTTATAGTTTCGTCATGTCCGTCTGTCTGTCCGCGGTCTAGCTCCGAGACCCTTAGTACTAGAAAACTGTAATTTGGCATAGGTATATATTTTAATAACGCCGACAAAGTGGTAAAATAAAATTATGAAAAACATATTTTTTTAGGGTATCATACACGTAAAGTGGTGATGTTATTTTTTTTCTTTTTTTAACCCATAGTGAGGGGTATCATTGGAAAATTCAAATTCAAATTCATTTATTTTAAAAAGACAACTTATTGGTCCACAGTAGGTGTTTGTAGTAGATACACGTACTATAAATTTAAAAACTATTTACATAATAATAACATTGAAAACACTACAAAATCAACAATAAATTAATAAAAATATTATATTCACTAAGATGTCAAATTTCAATAAGATTATAAATAAATTTCATAATTAAATTAAATTAAATAATATAAAATCACATTACAGTCAAAATAAATAAATAAAACACAATAATTATAATTTCCTAACCGGCATAGGAACAGCAACATGCCTGCCACAACCATGCCGGACATAAGGGCAGTCCAGCCTATCGGCGATCATTGTCAGGATGGCATTGGGGCTGGCCCGCACCCGGCGCACCAGGGACGCACACCGCTTGCGCATAGAGGCGTAGAAACAGTCAGTGCGTGCCATCGCGAACATCCCTGATGCGCTACAGAAACGGGGCAGCCCCAACACCGCCCGGAACGCGTTGTTGTACTGGACACGGAGGGCACTGTATGCTCTTTCAGTATAGTCAATCCACAGGCTGCTCGTATACAGTGATGTGCAGTACGCTCTAAAAAGCGTGACCTTCACACCAGCAGAACAACGAGAAAACCTGAAAGAAAGGTCCGAAAAGGAGGAAAGGTCCTTTAAAAACATTGGGAGTTTGTGAAAACTATTTTTGGATTCAGGGATCCGTTTGTGAAATATTAAGCTTTAAAGTGCTAATTTTTGTTAGAATCAAGTGTCCCCCCCCCCTGCCGGCTAAATGGTTGGTTTTAGGTGTGTGAAAAAAATCACAACAGTAGCTTATATAACGAAATTAAAAGGAAAACTATCACAGCTAAGTAGGCTCTACAAGTTAACGAGTAATAATCGACCAACTTAACTTTGCAGTTGCAAAAACATGTTTTCCCATACATTCCGTATGGGAGAACATATTTTTCAACTACAAAGTTAAGTTTGTTTTTGGGATTAATTCATCCTAACTACGGAACCCTTCATTGTGCGTGGTCCGACACGCACTTGTTTATATTATCCTATCTTATATTACCTTTCGACATAACATCACGCTTTGTTTCCCCGAAGGGTTGTGCAGAGGTGTCCCTGTAGCAGGTACACCCACATTTCACCAGTTATGTTTAAGTCCCATGTAATAGGAGGCGAGCCTATTGCCATCAACCGGGCACAAATCCAGACTCCAAGCTGCTACTGAGAAATTTCAGATAGAAAAACCCAATAACACTTTGCCCGACCCGGGAATCGGGACTTCATGCTCAGCAGTAGCGCTTGCGACCACTAGACCAACGAGGCAGGACTTTCATTTATTTATTAAAACGACATATATTTTCCTATTTGTGTTTATTATTCTATCGTATGGCACTCGTGGGTTGCAGCTGAAAACCAGCGTCAGGTGATACATTTAGTGTCTTCATCTGACATTATATATAGTGTAATCAAAAATTTTAGCTACTTTCACAGCATTATGTCATATGGCATTTTACTGTGGGGTCGGGCTGCTGACATTGAATCCATCTTTATTTTACAAAAGAGGGCTGTCAGAGCCATTTATAATCTATGTCGTCGCGAATCTCTCAGGGAACTATTTAAAAAGATTAATATTATGACGGTACCTTGCCAATTCATCTATGAAAATATTATGTATGTAAGGAAAAATCTGCATCTTTTTAAGAAAATAAGTGAAAGACATAATTTTAATACTAGAAATAAAGATAAAATAGATCAACCATTTTTCAGATTATCCAAAGTACAAACATCTTTTATGGGGTGCTGCGTTAAATGTTACAATAAAATACCTTGTGATATATTACAGTTAACTGAAAGAAAATTTAAAACTCACATTAAAAGTACTCTTTGTAAACAAGCATATTACAAATTAGAGGATTATATTCTAGATAAGAATGCTTGGAAGCATGCTGGTCTAGCTCCATAGGACAATTTAGAGTCTAGACAAAATCAAACTGGTTGCTAATTTAATTGTGTAATTAAATATTATAACATTATTATTATTTTTTTTACATTCTGTGATTACTCACACACTGACTAATTAGTATCACTTGTAATTTTTTTTAGGAATATCGTATAGGTACCTACTTTTACAATGCTTGTAAATATGTGAACACCATGTATCCATTACATAATTATTATTTTTTCTGTCATTGCTTCATTTTTAATTATTTTTACCTATTGTGGTATAGTAATATTATTCTAGGTGCATCGTCTTCACATATAATTATATAATCAATGTACATACAAAATATTGTAAAACATTTTAAAAGAGTAACGGTGGAGTTTCTTGCCCATTCTTCTCCATACGAAAACTACCTTTTGGAAGGGGCGACTAGAATCAATTCTATTTTTTGTTTTTGACGTTCAAAAGTGCCTTTTTGTGCCTAATTGAAATTAATTATTTGACTTTGACTTTGCAATCCACGAAGACGCGCCCACTCCGCTCTGCGCCGTACTAGAGTTCAGCTTACAGTACAGTAATCGCGGAGTGGGGCGCGTCGTTGTGGATTGCACTATCTATATGTGCTGAGCTGAGGCCCTTTTGGCATTATAAATAATCTTTGTTACTGTTTAAGGTGTATTTTTCAGTAGTAATGCTAATAAACGATTTTTTCTTTATTTATTTCTTTCAATGTTGCTAGCAGACTGTCAGATTCTTGTTAGTCAGTGCCTCGAAGGCTGTAAGTTACGTCTGAGATCTGGACCAATCTGTAATGACCTTTTTTTTTGGGTGGGAAATTATCAAATAACTTCTCCCGCTCTGGGTGGAGCGGGAGGGCGTGTCAGACTCTTACTGACTAAAACCCACCCGTGTTCCTTCAGTTGCCATGTTGCCGGGGGGCCACGATTTCCCTTTTGGCCCGTATTCGCAGCCCCGGCAGGCATTGGCCCTAGCGGACCCCGTCAATTCTGCTGACATCTCTCTGAGGCGCGCGTGGAACACAACGCGGCGTCGACCCGGGCTTGGTCCTTATCGGACGGCGAGCTACCCATTGCTCACCGTTCGCAAGCCCGCGCCTATGTAATCTGGCCAAGGTAATCTGTTATAACCTGCACTTTATTAAGGGTGCCTATTGGCACACATTAGCTGGGTTAATATTAGCCCATAGGATATCATAATCAGCCTATAATGTTCCCACTGTTGGTATACATGCCTCCTCTCTTCGAGAGGGAGTGGGCTGTAATCTACCACGCGGGCCCATTGTGGGTTTGTACATGTTAAATGTCTTCGAATTTTTGGTTGTAGGACATACCGGTTTCCTCCGTTTTGAGAGGGGTGATGAAATAATTTACACAAAGTTAAGCTAGACCGATTCATAAACCGTTAAATTTTAATTTCTGAAGCCAGTAAAAATTTATACAGTTTTCTTAATTAACCGCTAACCGTCGCCGGCGCAGGTGTCGACTCCCACCTCGTGGCCTCCGACGAAACCCGACAAAAACCGAAGTGCGCATCGCTTTTTATTTCGAACGCCGAACGTTGGCCTGTAGAAAAACTGACTAAGTGCGAATCCGACTCGCAAACAGGGTTCAGTATGAAAATGTTATCATTTGTGCACTAGTATTAGATGTAAATAGAGCGGAATCAAAAGATGCAGATTTTCTAAAGGTTTCTATATGTTCCTTGGGTTTGGAATTTTTATTTTTTTATTATTTTCCGTGATAGTGGCCATAAAATTCCACCTGGCTAACTATTATGGTTGTTAAGGTACATTTCCGTAGCCAACTGCAGGCAGTATCAGTAGGCGACTTCATAGAAATTCGATTCGATTTCATAGAAATGCATAGAAACCAGAGTGTCGCGGCGACACGTCTTGTATCTTAAAGATGAAGTCATGTGACAGACCTGTACCCTAATTACGTAATACACGATCAATCACAATCTGTTTCGATTTGAAACAGATTGCTAATCCATTGCTTCATAGTTGGAAAAAAAAATCTACTCAACAACGTAAATAACGCAATGAATGTTGTTGAACTGTCAAAATGAAACAAATTCGTCATAATCGTTTATAAAAATAACGCAATTATTCAATCAGTCGAAGTAACAGACTGCCGTTGCATTCTTTAGGTACGGTACCCTGAAAATGTTCTTTTATTCATTACAATGCTATCTCGCTTGTTTGTTAGTTTTTTAGTATTGCCATCTCTTTTGCACTCGATTATTCAGCGATGCCTTGATCCGTGAAGTTGATAATTTCAGTTTCTACACGCGATTGAGCAGCAACGTTTAGTAAAGTAATTAGTTATGGAAATGCCGTATTTCGGATATGAATTGATGAACGGTTATGAATAGAAGTATGATTGGAAAACTCGGGAGAGTTAAAATTATGAAATCATTTTTATTTTGCAACTAAGATACATACATACATAAACTCACGCCTTCTTCCTATGGGGGTAGGCAGAAACTACAGAACGCCACCTGCTACGATTCTTACTACTCCTTTTGCCTCGATTACGTTCACACATCTGGTCATACACGCACGCCGGTTGCGAGTACTACGCACCTGGCCTTTCTGAAGAACATCACTAAGGTCAGTATATGTCCACCTAGGGCGTCCACGCCCGGCCTTTCCCTTCACATCAGCCTTGTAAATACATTTTGTTAGTCGCCTTTCATTCATCCTCTCACCATGCCCAAACCATCTCAGCATACCCTTTGCAACTAAGATATTTAACGATAAATCCGAAACTCTAAATACAAAATATCGTGAGGAAACCGATATCTCCTAAAACAATAAAATTCTGAGACAAAGAAAGAAATAACATTTAATTGCGATAAACATGACGCAAAGAAAGAACACAAAACAAAAACTTTTTTCAAAAAACACAACCGACTTCCAAACTACAAAGTGAAAAATAAATTTAATTTCGGAAGTCTTTGGATCAGATCAGTATTTTGGTTTTTTGACACCGACTTCCGAAATTAAAGTTATTTTTCACTTTGTAGTTTGGAAGTCGGTTGTGTTTTTTGTAAAAAAGTTTTTTTTTCACTTTTTAGTGGATTGGTTTGTAATTTATCTAAGTTACAATAGCCTTATGTCAACTGCTCATCAAAAATACCCAAATCGCTATAGATGTGCCTTTAATATTTGAAGAGTTCCCTCGATTTCTCCAAGATCCCATCATCAGATCGTGACCAAATGACAATGGGACCAACTTGAAAGTATACCCTTTCAAACAAAAAAAGAATTTTTCAAATCGTTCCAGCCGTCTTCGAGTAAACGGGGAACATACGAGTACATAAAAAAAAAAAAATATCCCGACGAATTGAGAACCTCCTCCTTTTTTTTGAAGTCGGTTAAAAAAAGAACAAGTTAGGGGAAAATATGCGTCACATCCACGCAAAGCCTCCTTCTGCGAAGCAGTTATGCTCGCGAAGGAGGAGGCGGAACGCGTGAGGCAGAGGCAAATTTCGCGCCCTCACGCCCCTAACCGCCGCAGAAGGAGACGCCCTGGGTGTCGGGAATCGCGAGCCGATTTCCGGCCACCGAATGCGCGGGCTTGCGGACGGTGAGCAATGGGTAGCTCGCCGTCCGATAAGGACCAAGCCCGGGTTGATGGCGCGTTGTGTTCCACGCGCGCCTCAAAGAGATGTCAGCAGAATTGACGGGGTCCGCTAGGGCCGATGCCTGCCGAGGTTGCGAATAAGACCGAAAGGGATACCGTGGCCCCCGGCAACAGGGCAACTGAAGGAACACGGATGGGTTTTAGTTAGTAAGAGTCTGACACGCCCTCCCGCTCCGCCCAGAGCGGGAGAAGTTATTTACCTGCCGGTCTATTTGAAGAGCAAGTAGACGGAGAAAAGCTTTGTACTGCTGCGCCCTTCAAACAAACGATCATTGGCCCCTTTCTACTGAAGAGTGATTGAATATATGTAAAAAAAAAACATGTCAGATCCGTGAGGGTGTTGCCAAGTATCGTACTGAGATTATATTTACGTGGAAAATTTCAGGAAAAAAAGAAAATAAACAGTGGCACTCCGGAGTGCCGACAGAAGTGAAAACTTGGAACAATTTTACTTTGCAGGAAATAATGTATCGCGCGTTGATGTCTTTTTAATGGTCAAAAGCTGGTGTCGGTAACAGTGTCGCGAAATCAATTGTTTAGTCCCATCTAAAAAATACCAAACGCGCCTAAAGAAGTTTTCACTTAAAAAATTCACCACATTTTTTTTCAATGGGGCATTTTGCCGGGTCATTACTTGGGGCGCGGGCGGGCGTCGTAACATATAATTTATGACCCCTGATGAAAATTTGGTAATTTTTAATGGATTTGTGGTAATTTTGGAATAAATATTAGATTTTTTATTACTTTTAGGTAATGTTATTGCACTGATGTGCCCTTTTCGGAGCGGACAGGTTTTTTTTTACTTATTGTATAATTGAATTCTACTGGCTAAAGAAAGATCTAAAGATCAGTGGAGACCCAGTGATAACGGCTCCGACTCACGAGTTATATAGGTCGTGGGTTCGAACCGAGGTAAAGGGAAACGGTGTGGAAAAATTTCACCGTAAGAAGGTTCAGAATCATGTACTGAATCCATGGTAACAGTTTTCGCGTCGATGTCCCTGCCACCTTGTATTAAGCCAGCGCCAGACATAACAGAAATATTTGATCACGTGTTTGGGACCCCAAACACCCCTGCCAGACAGGTGATCAAACAAGTGATCAAGTGAAGGGTGGGCGTTTTTGGGACACTGTCTTATGTAATTTTGACGTTCGAAAAGTGCTGATTCTCAGCCTAGTTTGAATAAATGACTTTTGAATTTGATTTGAATCAAATATTGCTGCTATGTCTGGTTCCAGGGTTAGACGAAAATAGTAACCTTGAACTGATGCTGCAGCATCACCCGGAATTTGCTGGATATCAAACTCCCTTAACAACTTACTGCACAGGTATCGTGTTTGGGCTCATTGGAATGGTCTCAATGAATAGGTTATAGATAGATGATGTGAACAGGGTCTGGTGATGGAGTAGGAAAGAGAAATGAGGAAATGTTTGTGTCGGGGGTTTTTTTTAATATTTACTGTTAAAATTGTACTTGTATTAAGGGTCGTGGCGAGACGACCTAGACGTGTACCGCAAGGGTTGGATGGAGGTGGCCCTGGAAAAGGATACATGGAAAGATTTGGGGGAGGCCTTTGCTCAGCAGTGGGACTGTGCAAGCTAATTAAAAGAAAAATTAAACGTGTGGCACTCGGGGACTGCCGCGGTAAAGCTATTGCATAGCATTTGTAACCTCCATACTTCCTATTTGTCAACGCTACACTTGGGATGATGACGTGATGACATAAAACAAAAATTACGTTCCCATGGCAACATCACGTTGTCTTGGGAACCGCCATTACATGGTAGGCGGAATGGGGGGTGTTAGGTTGTTTTCGTAACGGAATTTCTTGATTCGGTCGCCGCGCTCAAAGCCCGCGATAAAAGCTATGCAATAGCTTCAAAAAAAAAATAAGGCGAATGCGCTAAGGTAGCCCACCACATTTTCTTACGTTTTATGCAATTTGCAGGTCAGTATCAGGTTCATGTATTAAAATATGATTCGAAACCGTAACAAATATGGCTGCACAGAATAATTATCATTAGTTTAGAATCAGCAATACAGTTCCTTAAGTTAGAATTGGCTTCGAACAGCCCCGGATCTAGACTTTTTTTTGAGGCGGGGCAAAAACTGCCGTCTGCCGCCCCCCGCCAATCTTTTATGGGGATGCGCTAAGTTAACCCCGCGAAATAAAAAAATTCTCTAATTGAAAATTTTGGCAGCAACATATTAATCAAATTGTATCGATCGATAATGCGCCAATTCAACAGGGGCGCCAA
Organism: Agrochola lychnidis; assembly: GCA_963680765.1. Taxonomy (NCBI): domain Eukaryota; kingdom Metazoa; phylum Arthropoda; class Insecta; order Lepidoptera; family Noctuidae; genus Agrochola; species Agrochola lychnidis. The sequence goes on from OY796875.1 coordinate 10,524,381, forward strand.
AACTGTTGTAAAAAGAAAAAAAATTGAAAGATTATAAATGTGCTGCTGGATGCGGAAAGCACAGAATCGGTCGAAGTGGAGGTGCTTGGGGGAGGCCTATGTTCAGCAGTGGACGTCTTTCGGCTGAAATGATGATGATGATGAAATGTGCTGCGCGTCTCATTTATTGCAAAATTGCGTTGCTGGGTGGTGCACTTGTCTGCTACGCTTGAATTTGTCGCCCCCCTGAAGTTGGCTCCCGGGGCACAGGCCCCGGCTTGCCCCCTCCTAGATCCGGGGCTGGATACGAATATCATGGTTTCATGAAATAGTTATTCAATAGGGTGATATGAACTTAAAGAATTGTTGAGTTTCATGATTTTTACATGTGTGCTTCTACATTTAACTGTCACCTTGACCTGCTCATAACCTGCCCTACAAATTAGAGTGAACGGCGTGCCCCTATTGATATCCGATCCTCCACAAAAAGAAACTTCCTCAATTAGATATTTTTTACGAGAAATAGCTGTAACACTCTGTTTTAATTACTTAAGGTGATTCCTGCAAGGTAACCCGCCAAAATTTCTTACGTTTTTTACAAGTTTCGTCGCTGGTTTACGTTGTTGACTGATCAAAATTATATGATAAATCTATATAATAAAATACCGGCCAAGTGCGTGTCAGACCACGCACAATGAAGGGTTCCGTAGTTAAGATGAATTTATCCCATGAACAAACTTAACTTTGTAGTTGAAAACATGTTCTCCCATACGGAATGTATGGGAGAACATGTTTTTGGTAACCGCAAATATAAGTTGGTCGATTATTACTCGTTATTTTGTAGAGCCTTCTTAGCTGTGATAGTTTTTCTTATAATTTCATTATATATACAACTGCCGTGAACATTTAGCTGGCAGGGACACACACACGACTAACAAAAATTAGCACTTTTTTTGTTATCATAATTTTTACATATTTTAATAATGAATGTAACTACTATTTTGCTATTTAAATTATAATTTATTGTTTGTCTAGTAAATTCAAAATGATCATCATCTGCCTAGCCTTTTCCCAACTATGTTGGGGTCGGCTTCCAGTCTAACCGGATGCAGCTGAATACCAGTATTTTACATGGAGCGACTGCCTATCTAACCTCCACAACCTAGTGACTAGGTAACACGATACCCCCTTGGTAAGACTGGTTGTCAGACTTTTTGGGCTTCTAACTACCCGTAACGACTGTCTAAGATCTACAAATGACAGCCGGGGCCGGGACTTGGTATGTAAAGATGGTCACCCATCGACGGACCAACCGCGGCAAACGTAGCTTAACCTGATCGATCGACCCGTGCAGCTGTTATTACTTACCCTCAAGTAAATTCAAAATGATGTTATTGCATAAATTCAGAACTTACTGATTGGGAGAAGACACTGGCCCCTGTAACACAGGTGTTTTTACCTAGCGCAGGAGTCAGGGCTTCACTTTGTTTGTACACATTTTTTATGCCATTAAAGAATTTTATTTATTTATTTATACTGTGCAAAGGGATCCCTGAATCCAAAAATGTTTTTCACAAAATAACAATATTTTTGAACGACTTTTCCAACAATACGCCTTTCCTTGTAAACACATCACTTGAGAACGGCTTGACAGATTTGGGTACTATTTGTTTTAAAACGTTTGTATTAGTCCGAATCAAGTTCTTACGAAAGAAACATTGGACTAGTTTCCCGGAAAATCTTTAAATTCTAGAAAAACTGACCTGCTAAACGTACTTTTTTGTATAAATTATTGAAATTTGGTCAGGACAACTTCTGTAGGGTCAGCTAGTTGTTAATAATTATTATAACAATAAAACGCAATTCTGTTTTAAGCTTTCTCTGTTTTTTTGTTTTTGTTTTTGAATGCGTTGCATGTCTTAACCTGGGTATTTTTTTTTTCTTTCTTTTCTTTTTAATATAGCTCCCGATTTATATTTGCTGCGAAGTGCAAATCGTCATAAAATAACATAACCTCACGCCTGTAGTCCCCTATGGGTTGAAGAGGTGATCGTCATTTTCCTCAAAATAGTCTCCAAAAACTAACTTTAAATTAAGAAACATGTTCTCCCATACATCGATATTAAATATTACTTTCTTTCTTTCTTTCATATTCGTCACGGTTAATTCTCCAACTGCAGTTTGTAACTGCACTATATTTTTTTTTTTTTGATAAAACAAAAAAAAAAACGATTTTCGGACTTTTTCCTTTACTTGTGCTGTGAGACCTTACTCGTGCCTTTCATGAGTCTAGGTCAACGGGAGGTACCCTGTAGGTTTTGATTTATTTACGAGTATCGAGTTGATTGTTTGTTGTTTTCATTTGATAATAATGCAAACAAAACTGTAAATTGTCTATGGTATCTGGCCTTGACATAAGCAATAGACAAAATTTGTCGAACTTTTTATTAGTTTTCGAAAATTGGATACGAGGCTTTTGGCTATTGGTGAATGTGTATTTTATGTAATATTGTTTTTTTTTTTTGTGTAATGTGCGTTTATTTTGTGCAGAATAAACAATTTTTCTTTCTTTTTCTTTCTTTCTTTCTTTCTATCAACGCTTAAATGGCCGTATTTTTTTATTGCGTTGACTTCGAAGCTTGATTTTTTTAGAGCTCCAAGGGAACATAGATCTAAGTATTTGATATTAATTTCAACTTGATACCTCCACACGTTACTAAGAAAAAGGATCTTGACAGACTGACGGACGGACAAGGAATTAATCCCATAAGGGTAAAAACGTAAGAAACTTTGAATTTCATGGGCTAAGTTGACGGATACCTCTTAATTACTAAAGCTTACCTACAGTTAAACAAATCTATTAATGACTTTGATGCCCTTAGCTCCAAGCGTTTGGATTAGTGCCCAAAATCGTGATGCTGTGTATAAAGCAATCAACATGTTTTGTCGAGCCGAGTTAATTCGACCTCGAGAGGAAAAATCGAGCAATGAATTTCTCCCTAACTGTCTGGAACTTGACTTAAAAAATGCTTGTACTGTTTATTGAAGATGCAGGCAGTTGAAGATTTTCTAAACTAAAGAGAAAAAATGTTTATTTTTTAAATGTTTTTTATGCTTTCACGCAAAAACAGCTGAACGGATTCGGATGAAATTTGGCACAAAAGTAGACAATGATCTAGGTTAGAACATAGGATACATTTTGTTCCGTAATTCCCACGGGTGATAGACTTATGCAGGTGAAACCGCGGGGCGCAGCTAGTAATAATAATATTATACGTAGAGATTTTTTTTTTGTTTTTTATGCTTTCACGCTAAAACGACTGAACGGATGAAATTTTGAACATGGGTAGACCATGATCTACCCATGTGCAAAATTTAATTTAAAAAAATATATACAGGGTGTTTGGCAGAACGTTGAACATACGAAAATGGTGGATAGGTGGGGTCATCTGCTACTTACTCAGCCCTAATATATTTGGCCCTGGTATACTGGATATTTAAAAAAAAAAAATGCTTTCTTCTAGTTTCACCACTTTCTTAACTTTAAAGTGTAATTTTTTATTAAAAATGGGTAAAACAGGTTGCTTTATGATGGCTGGAAAAAAGTTATGAGTCCTCAAACTTACAGAAAGATGTGAAAAATACTTAAATCTTAACTTCAACATGCATTAAGAAAAAAAAAATTACAGGGCCAAATAAATTAGGGTTGAGTAAGTAGCAGATGACCCCACCTATCCACCATTTTCGTATATAAAAATATTTGATAAATAGGATAATTTTTATCGCGATATTTCCACGAGATCGAGACTTATGCGGATGAACCCGCGGGGCGCAGCTAGAAAAACATAAATAGGTGATAAATATGTGTGTATTTCATATTCAAATCCTTGTATCCTGATTTTATTTCATATCAACTATAAACTGTTAAAAAATTTAAATGATTTTAGAATCCGGTAGCGGTATTTGTATTTGGATTTTTTATGTATTTTGAATTTAATTATCAATGATCACTAACATAGTTTTAATACCTTTGTAACTAACAATTTATGGACATATCAATTAGTCTGAATTAAATGATTTTTTTTTTTTTTTAATTTAATTTTTTTAAATTAAGTCCGTCTTGCGTATTTTTTGCTTTATCATATTAATCAAAAATAACTAAGAAAACACGCATTAAAGATGGGGAGTGGGGGCTCGCTACGTCACAACTCAGTATCAAATTTAGCAAGGCGTGACGTCATGCCACATTTTAACTCAATGTATTCGCCGTAATCTTTTGATTACGTCAAAAAAGAAAAAATACGTGTTCAATATTTTTTAATAATCTACAAGGCGGACAAAAAAAGTTTTTGGACACCGGCAATTTTACGTTAAAAATAACAAAACAAAAAATAAATTTTAAATCTGGACGTTATATCGACCAAATACGGACCCTAGCATTTGCAATACGATAACTCGAGTTCCGTTGCTAATAATAATCTCCCTTTAGCAAAGAGGGAGGGGTAGCGACCCTAGTACGGCTACAGGGGGCAATGTGACCTACCCCATGCAATTCGATTACGCAAAATACTGGGAATGCATACAAGGAACAGAAATTCGTTAAGAGTACATTTTTGGGCTAACTATGTTTTTCGTATACGTATAAAATTTTTGTTGTTCATAAAAAAATTAAGTGTTATTATTTTCTGCACGAGTTTTTAAAGATTGACAAAATACGACTGTCTTTTCACATGTACCTTTATTCCATTTATTAAAGCATTAGAAAAATAACGACAGCTAATGGTGCCGATTCCCTTGTTCACAAACTAAAGTTCAGTGCATCTTTTTCTTTCTATTTCAAAAAGAAAAGACAGAAGATAAATTTTAGTTTAGTCCTGTCAAATTAATCAGCGCTTGACGTAAATTGACGTAATTTTAGTCGGCAAGTTTTTAATCACGTCTTAACTTGTATGGAGAGTGACAGGCGCTAATTAATTTGACAGGACTAAACTAAAATGTATCCTCTGTCCTTTTCTTAATGAAATAGAAAGAAAAAGATGCACTGAACTTAAATTTAGTTTAGTTTGTGAATAAAGGAATCAGCACCATTGTGTAATATTGTTGAAATGATTGCACTTTAGAATTAGTACCGGGGCGACCGGGCTCTGCTCTGGTGAAAAAAATAAAGTTTAATAAAAAACTGTAACCCGACTACGGGAAAATAAAAATGATTTAAAAAGTACGAAACAAGCAAATATTTTAGACAGAAATCAAGACATAGGTACAAAAATGGTCAAAGTAAAGCCGTGGTCGCATGCCTGTATTCCATGTTGGTGCCAAGAACACCTACAAAATTATAGTGGCATGCGACGACGGCTTTACCTTGACCATTTTTGTACCTATGTCTTGATTTCTGTCTGAAATATTTGCTTGTTTCGTACTTTTTAAATCATTTTTATTTTCCCGTAGTCGGGTTACAGTTTTTTATTAAACTTTATTTTTTTATTTTATACTTTTCCGTTTTTACACTTAATAAACGTAAATAAGAGTAGAGTAATACAATAGTTCAGTAATTAACCTATTTTAAATTCCAATAGCAGTGCATAGTGCGTTGGACGAAACCATAGAGCGATTTATTTCGACGCCAACACCATATATCGATATCGAGCTTCGAAGAAATCCAAAATATAAATATTTCGTTGTACTTGTTTTTCTTCATAAGAGTGGAATTACAAATCAGTACTACTTATTAAGATTTGATTAACTGCACGTTGGTAACATCTTGCGATACTACGTAGTCTCACTTTTGCTTGTTTTTAACGATTTAAACATATTTGTTTACTTTGAAAATATAATATTATACATATTTGTAATGTGCTCGTCAAGACCTTTTTTTTGATACCAAACATGTCATGATCATCCCATTTTAATTTTTTTCGCTGTTAGAAATTTACGTGTAAAGTCCACCAAATTAAATTTAGGGAAAAATTATATAGCCTATGTCACCCGGACCATTATTACAAATCTATTGATACCTCATTCATCAAAATCGGTTTAGTAGTTTAGGCGCTACGGTGGAACACACGTAAAAACAAACATACATACATATGTACATACATACAAACATACATACATACAAAAATACATACATACAAACATACATACATAGACTGCTAAAATCATAACCCTTCCTTTTGGCTTTGCCGTAGTCGGGTAAAAAAGAGAATGCTCATTTAATAGTACAGGATAGTAGCTACTAATTCCATACTGCCATGATAGTAGGTACTTACTAATTCCATGCTGCCATGATCATTATTCTAATGTCATTATTTATCTTGTTCTGAACTTTGGGCGACCTAGCTCGGCACGAGTAAAAATACGAATAAAACGAATTTTCCCAGATATGAGACCTAGTTAGATCGGTTTTTCGCCCCCGTAAACCCCTATATTGCAACTTTCATCGAAACCGTTAGAGCCATTTTCGAGAACGTGATTACAAATTATATATAAATATACAGAGTGACTGGATCTAGACCCGCCATAGCAAATTCGTATATAGAGGAGGTAATTTACTAATTATTGAACCATACTTTGCCTAGCTAAAGTTTTATAGTTTGGGAGATATGTAAATTTTTATACTTTATTGAGATTTTTCCAAAATTTGACCTTCAAACATTTATAGCGGTTACACCGCTACATACAAATCTACGCATCATAGACATGACGTCACACAAATTCTGCATCGCGCAATAAGAGTTTACCGAGCGATTGACACAAGATTTCAACTTCAAACCGATTCATAGATACAAGATTTCAACTTCAAACCATTGGGCAGTTGTCCGCCAGATACAACACCCGTCTGGTCGGAGGATCCTCCCTTTTTCCGTGGTGGATGAGTGAACTTTACACCCTGTTCCTCATGCCGCTAAACATTCATAACTTTTTTTTGCATTATTTTAGTAGTTTTTTATTATTTGTTGGTAGTCATAAACATTGGTGATTAAAATACTTCGGAACTTCCCTAAAACTAGGGTTAAATAAAAAATAAAGTTTAATAAAAAACTGTAACCCGACTACGGGAAAATAAAAATGATCTAAAAAGTACGAAACAAGCAAATATTTCAGACAGAAATCAAGACATAGGTACAAAAATGGTCAAGGTAAAGCCGTCGTCGCATGCCATTATAATTTTGTAAGTGTTCCTGGCACCCACATGGCATACAGGCATGCGACCACGGCTTTACCTTGACCATTTTTGTACCTATGTCTTGATTTCTGTCTGAAATATTTGCTTGTTTCGTACTTTTTAGATCATTTTTATTTTCCCGTAGTCGGGTTACAGTTTTTTATTAAACTTTATTTTTTATTTTATACTTTTCCGTTTTTACGCTTGCTAAACGTTCCGACAACGTAAATAAGAGTAATGCAATAGGTCAGTAATTAACCTATTTTAAATTCCAATAGCAGTGCATAGTGCTTTAGACGAAACCATAGCGCGATTTATTTCGACGCCAACACCATACTCAGAAAATTTTACGACTAACAGTTTTTGTCTAAGGGACACTGGCTAGTTTTGATAACGATTAAAACTATGACTCTTTATTTAAAAAAAACTCAACATTCCAAATTCGAAATTCCCTCCACATTTGTTATGAGCAAAATCAAAATACTCTGTCTCACTGAAAATTTAATTTACAACGAGAACATTTTCGCGTGATGATTTTGTACGATTTCAAATGTCGACTAAAACCAGAAGAATCATTTGAAGGACTTCGAATGGTGTTCATAGACAAAAGCCCTTCTAAAGCGACTGTTTTCTGCTAGTACAACGAATTTAAGTGTGGTCAAGCAACTTTGGCGGACGAATAAAGAAGTGGCCGTCATAGGGCTATGACGGCTGTTACATAAGAAAACGTGCTGGCTGTGAAAAGAGAATAGGTGAATTACATATGAAGAGATTCAGCATATACTGCAGATTGGATCGGGAAGTGTACATGAAATTCTACATGGGTATCTTCGGGTAAGAGTTTCATGCTGGGTACCGCACAATCTAACGCAGGCTCAAAAGGAGGTTCGGGTATAACGGTGCCGAGACATGATAGCAAAATTTGAAGCAGGCTCGTCTCGACGCGTTTATGATTTCATTACGGGTGAAAATCATAAATTTATCATTTTTGTTCCCCAAAATAAAAAATCAACTCAAGGGAAAACAGTTTTCATCACCGGAAGATGCACTGGCTGCATTTGAGAAAGGGATTAAAGGTGGGAGGTGTCTGATGCGTACTGGAAAATGTGTAATGAAAATTGGTTTAGACGCATGAAACTGTGACAGACGCCAATGGAGAGTTATTTGAAAAGATTTAATAATAAAACATAACCTGTAGTATATTTTTTTTTAATACCTTTCGCAAAATTTTCTGAGTGCCCCATGTACATCGACAGACATGTGCTTCGAAGAAATCCAAAATACAAATATAATCGTTACTATTTATTAAGATTTGATTAACTGCACGTTCGTTGCATCTTGCGATACTTCGTAGCGCAGTTTCACTTTTGCTTGTTTTAACAATTTAAACATATTATTTACTTTGAAAGTATAACATTAAACACATATTTGTAATGTGCTCGTCAAGACCTTTCTTTTGATACCAAACATGTCATGATCATCTCATTTTAATTTTTTTTGAGGTTAGAAATTTACGTGTAAAGTCCACCATATTAAATTTAGGGAAAATTTATATAGCCTATGTCACCCGGACTATTATTACGAATGTATTGATACCTCATTCACCAAAATCGGTTCCGTCGTTTAGGCGCTACGGTGGAACACACGTAAAAGCAAACATACATACATACATACATACAAACATACAAACATACAAACATATAAACATACATACATAGACTGCTAAAATCATAACCCTTCCTTTTGGCTTTGCCGTAGTCGGGTAAAAATAAGACAGAACGCTTTAAAAAAAAATACAAAAAAAGAAATCTTTACGGTCAAATTGACATATTATCTCCTAAACTATAAAACTTTAGCTAGGGACAGTAAGGTCTAATAATTACGAATTTGCTATGGCGGGTGCAGATCCAGTCACCCTGTATATACAAATATTGCTCGTTTTATAGTGTAGGATTCAAGTAGGGGCGGTGTACAACAGCCCTGCCCCTGACCACTGCCTTACTGCGTAGACACGGACTCCCCTAGAGGCCTAAATTTAGCAGTGGGTGGCTGCCAATCCAACGATGATTCAGATTTCAATAAAAAATCTAAGTAGCTTCGTTTCTTATCGCATATTGTATGGCCCAACAAGATAATCTAAAATGGTCTTGTCAAATAAAGATGGCGGCCATTTTTTGCCGCCAAATATCGCAATAGGTTATTGACTTCTTCAGATTGTTACTTAATACTGGTTATGATTATGATGTTATACTTTTTATGTTACAATATAAGATCCTGGTGACAATGAAACAAGTACTTATTGGGTTTACCCAATAACCTTAAACATAAACCTTACCAGCAGGCCTAACATGACACACGCGATATATATCCACTCTCGCACGACAAATTTTTGTCTATTTCTGTAGTTTTATCGTTTTCTAACAGCTATGCCATACAAAATACTCGACTCGTTCTGTCAAACTTCATGTTTTGTCGACAAACCCTAACATGACACGTTATTTATCTCGATGTTTGATAGTTCAACACGATATAATCAGTCATTTTGTCGTATTTAGTCGTCGTCGATTTTGACGACGATAGAGAGTAGACAAAAAGATAAAAATATGATACATAAAAAAACTCGAAAAAAAGGTGGCAGTCGGTTAAATAGAAAACTAATCATAAATAAATAAGTAATAAAAAACTAATCATAAATAATAAAAAACTAATCATAAATAATTACATAAATAAATAATAAAAAAGTAATCATAAATAATTAAATAAATAAATAATAATAATTAAGAGAATAATTAAGAGAGAGAGACGTTTATTCAATAAAGTACATAATTCCATGCATAAAATGGAATGAATGAAACAGAACTTCAAGCCGATGTTGCAATCATAAAAACAATTTGTTTTTAATAATTTGCAACATCGGTTTATCGTCGCGCGATAAAAGAATGTCAAAGTGCCTTTTTCTAGTTTACTCGTCGTTTGCGGTCATGTTAGGGATTAGAATGACGTCAGAATCGTAGACAAATTACGATAAAACGAGAAAAAGAGCGTTCTCGCGCTTGTCAGGTTAGCCCTGCAGGCAATACTTCAGCAATAGAATTCATGGAATTGTCAATACCGCGGTTCAAAATAAAAATATTTTATTTCACATAAACCTACAAGGGCACTTATGAAACGTCAGAAGCTAGGTGCACGGTTCCAATTGGTCGCTTCCTATGGAGAAGAGCCGGCAAGAAACTCCACGGTTACTCTTTTCAAAATAAATTGTTTCTACAATGTTTTCAAATTAGTGTTAATAGGTATGAGAGGACTGTGTAGGCCTATCAACAAGTACCAGGTACTTAGTAAAATAGAAAATGATCCACAAGTCTACAGCCTACAACGTTCTCACATTCACAAAATGATACGAATTGGTGGTCGCCTGTATACCATATGGATGCCAGGAATACCTACAAAATTATAACGGCATGCGACGACGGCTTTACCTTGACCATTTTTGTACCTATGTCTTGATTTATTATAATTCAAGAATCTTGATAGTTTTGGTCTAACGTTTCTGAAGACAGCATTAATTATAAAGCTGCGTTTTCTTAGCGTTCTGAACAGTTTTGAGTGAGCAAGCGTTTGTTCGTGCGCGAGCGAGCGAACATTGGCAGAACAGCAAAACATTTGCTCCGAACAAATGTTCGCTCGGGAGGGTAGTGAAAACGTGGCTTAAGATAATGAACTTAGACGTCACGATAATAAATTAAAAAGTTTGCGAAGATAATGTTAATAAACACAGTGACTTTGACCTGTCAGCTCTAAGATAACATAGTGGGAAGTGTTCTGACATACTTTACTATCTAAAACAACGCACTACTAGCTTGTTAAACGTTTACAATACGAAAAAAAAACAGTGGCACTCCGGGAGTGCCGACAGAAGTGATAACTTGAACAAGATCGCCCTGGTGGAAGAAAAATACTTGAATAGAACATTGGTCCGTAACCTTATTTAAATAAATAGCACAATCGCGTTCACAAAAAAAACTGCGGTAATCAACGCGTTGATGTCTTTTTAATGGTCAAAAGCTGGTGTCGTCACACTGTCGCAAAATCAACGGTTTAGTCCCATCTCAAAAATGACCAACGCGCCTATAGAAGTTTTCACTTCAAAAAAATTGTCATCATTTCTATTTTGATCAATTATGAGACGATTATTATCGAACGATGGGACACTTAACATAGCTTTCGAAAGCGCCAAAGTCGTACCCAAATTCTGGCCCGACTCAATTTGGATTGCCATCGAAACGCTAAGAAGAAAAAAAGTTCAATAAAGAGGAACAGGGTGTAAAGTTCACTTATCCTCTATAGAAAAGGGAGGATCCTCCGACCAGACTGATAGAGGTATGAGGAACAGGGTGTAAAGTTCACTCATTTTCTATAGAAAAGGGAGGATCCTCCGACCACACTAATAGAGGTATGAGGAACAGGGTGTAAAGTTCACTCGTCCTCTATAGAAAAGGGAGGATCCTCCGACCAGACTAATAGAGGGATGAGGAACAGGGTGTAAAGTTCACTCATCCTCTATAGAAAAGGGAGGATCCTCCGATCAGACTAACAGAGATATGAGGAACAGGGTGTAAAGTTCACTCATCCTTTATAGAAAAGGGAGGATCCTCCGACCACACTGATAGAGGTATGAGGAACAGGGTGTAAAAATCACTCATCCTCTATAGAAAAGGGAAGATCCTCCGACCAGACTTAGAGGTATGAGGAACAGGGTGTAAAGTTCACTCATCCTTTATAGAAAAGGGAGGATCCTCCGACCAGACTAATAGAGCTATGAGGAACAGGGTGTAAAGTTCACTCATCCTTTATAGAAAAGGGAGGATCCTCCGACCAGACTAATAGAGGGATGAGGAACAGGGTGTAAAGTTCACTCATCCTCTATAGAAAAGGGAGGATCCTCCGATCAGACTAATAGAGCTATGAGGAACAGGGTGTAAAGTTCACTCATCCTTTATAGAAAAGGGAGGATCCTTCGACCAGACTAATAGAGGTATGAGGAACAGGGTGTAAAGTTCACTCATCCTCTATAGAAAAGGGAGGATCCTTCGACCAGACTAATAGAGGTATGAGGAACAGGATGTAAAGTTCACTCATCCTCTATAGAAAAGGGAGGATCCTCCGACCAGACTAATAGAGGAATGAGGAACAGGGTGTAAAGTTAACTCATCCTCTATAGAAAAGGGAGGATTCTCCGACCAGACTAATAGAGGTATGAGGAACAGGGTGTAAAGTTCACTCATCCTCTATAGAAAAGGGAGGATCCTCCGACCAGACTAATAGAGGTATGAGGAACAGGGTGTAAAATCCACTCATCTTATATAGAAAAGGGAGGATCCTCCGACCAGACGGGTGTAGTGTCGACGATTGATGTCAAGACGTTGTATATTTATTCTAGTCGGTGCGGTAAACTTTGCTTGCGTGATGCAGGATTTTGCGTGACGTCACTGTGATGCGAAGTTCGCATGTGGCGTTGGAGATGCCGCCACAAGCAGTTCTAGGCCCGTATTACAGAACATAACTCGACCAATCAAAAGGCTTTAAGGCTTGTGCAGACCAGCGCGATATCGCGGGCGCGACAGGCAGCGCTACCAGTGTCGCGCCCGCGATATCGCGCTGGTCTGCACAAGCCTTTAAACGAGTTTCCAGTAAAACATGAGTTTTGAGTGAGGCTCTATAATACGGGCAATCCTCTTAATCAAATTCGACTAAAAAACTAATAACAGCTTGTTTACACGCACTCTACTAAATTTCAGAATGACTCGTACTATTGAAGAATTGATAAAAATGTTAGTAGTTGTAGCGGAAACTGAACTTTATACGTTGATTTTAAAGTTGTTTTTCCAAAAACACATCGCTGTCCCCGGCGAATAAAATGGTAATGTGCTATTACGATAGTTTTAACTTTATTGCATATTCGATATTTAGAGGTCCGATTACATTCTGTCAATTTTTTTCATTAATTTCCTACGGTTATTTCAGAAGTTACGAGATTTTAAGGTGTATTGTAATGAATGTAAAAAATCACTTTTCTTTTTGTATTTGAACAATTCCGCAATGTATACCACAAAAAACTGTTTTTTATTTTTCCTGTATAATTTGGTTTTTACAATTACGGTTTTATTTGCCGGGGACAGCGACATATTTGTTTACATTTTTGGGAACTAAATCGCGAACGCAGTATAAATACTAGGGCCGAGGTTTAAGACCACAATCTAGACTTGTAGTGTCTGTGATCGATGGCTCACAGTTATCACAAGTTTATATCAGCCAAGGACTCTGTAATCAGTAAGTTATGTACTAGCAGTTTATTGCTATAAAAATATTTATATTTTTTGTAATGGTCGGCGACTTTAGTGTTTCTAGTGTTAGGTTTCAAATAGTAATTGTTGTATATTATACTGGCAACACCCAAAGATTTGATATGTGAAAATGGGAGCAATAACGACCTTCTGGGTCTGGCGCTCGTGACGGTAAGATGTACTTGGTGGATGTGTCGGTAAAACGATAGATTGGTATGGTATTGATTGGAAATCTACTGTAAATTAAGGTAACCTATTAGTTTCATGGTAAATATTAGAATACGGATTGAATTGTGATATTATGTGGGGAATAGGAGATGTGATGGTATGGTGTAGAATATTGAATTTGATGTTGGCAAAGAAATATAAATGACTAACAAAATATCTTTGTGTTTCATATTATTTTCCTTATCCCTGAAATATTGTAAATATGTAGTTTTATTAAACAGGTTTAGATTATGATATTGGGGTAACGACTTTAACACGTTGCCTGCCATATGGAAATCCGAATACATTTGCGTTTTTCATCAGTCGCTTAAATGACGTGAAATGACTTATTTATAAGATTTCTATATATAATATATGTTTTTATATATTTTTTTGTATATTATGTGCTGTTTTTAATCCGCCGGTCATTTACACCCGGCGCGGCGCAAATGTAATATTTTTTTCATTGGAGCCACGCCGGTCAAATCGCCGGTCATCCTTGTTAGTCGACAGACCAAAAACAAAACAAAAAAAAAAATTGCCAAAAACAAAACCAAAAAGGTTACGACATTTTGTTCAGTTTGCCCAGACAAGCCATATTTGTGCAGACCGTGTTTTGATAAAAATCATTAATTTTCTGTTTGTTTTTTAATTTTAAATTACTTTGATCTCAACACAACATAATGTGTCTCTAAATAACACTAGTCCTTGATTTGTAATAATAAAAATATTTTAAAAAGTATACTGTCTTTAATTTACATCATAATTTTGTTTGACTCGCTACAAAAACATTCATACAACCAAAAAATTATAAAAATATTTTGAGGCCAAGTTATCTAAAGTGATCATTGGGGCCGCGCCGGCCACTTGTAATGGTATTTTGCGTTACACGCATGGCCGTCAGCGAGCAAAAGGTGTTCAAGTTCACCTTAGTTGTGCCGGTCATTTAAGCCCCCCATGGCCCAAACGCTTCTACCAAGTGCCGGTCATTTGGACCCCCCATGGCAGCTAACGTGTTAAGATTCATTTGGGGATTAGTATCTATTTTGAGGTCAAATAATTATATTCGAAATTAAATTAGTAATTTTAGAGTAATGATGGTTCTATATCACACTAGATATAAGTTTATTGCCAATTCTTTTAAGCAATTGTATAGCTTTTATCGCGGGCTTTGAGCGCGGCGACCGAATAAAGAAATTCCGTAACGTAACGAAAATAAAACCTAACACCCCCACTCTGCCTACCATGTAATGACAGTTCCCATGACAACGTGATGTTGTCATGGGAAACGTGATGTTGTCATGGGAAACGTGATGTTGTCATGGGAACGCAATTTTTGTTTTATGTCACCACGTCATCATCCCAAGTGTAGCGTTGACAAATAGGAAGTATGGAGGTTACAAATGCTATGCAATAAATAGCTTTACCGCGGCAGTCCCCGAGTGTCACACGTTTTTTTTATTTATTTATACATATATAACAACTAGCCTTTTCCCGCGGCTTAGCTCGCGTGGAAATCGGAAATTACTCCATGAAAATTTACTAACGGGTTAAAAAGTATCCTATGTGTTAGAAATTTATAAACTATCTGTCTGCGTCATCTAAATCCTATTAGTAGCATAACATAATGATTGAATACTATCGTGAATTCATGCAAGCCTAGTACTTTCTGTTAGGTTACTGCTCAGAAATTGTGCACAACGTCTAATGATTGAAATACTATCTTGATCTCATGCAAGCCTAGTACTTTTTGTTCGGTTACTGCTCAGAAATTGTGCACAACGTCTAATGATTGAAATACTATCTTGATCTCATGCAAGCCTAGTACTTTTTGTTAGGTTACTGCTCAGAAATTGTGCACAACGTCTAATGATTGAAATACTACGTTGAATTCATGCAAGCCTAGTACTTTTTGTGCCAAGTTTCAATTTCAAAAACCCCTTCTTAGTGCTCCCCTACATTATAAAAGGAAGCTGTGTGCAGAATTTCACGTTCCTAGTACCAGTAGTTTCGGCTCTGCGTTGATATGTCAGTCAGTCAATTTCTCCTTTTGTATAAAGTACCTGGGCCACCGAGCTCTGCTCTGGTGAAAATAGAGAATGCTCATTTAATAGTATAGGATAGTTAAAACTGTACAAGTTCATACTGTATAATACAAGTACTATACACAGTATGAACTTGTACAGTACCAACTATGTATGTATATTACTTATTCCATGCTGCTTGCTATTAAGTACTTACTAATTCCATGCTGCCATGCAGCGGCGAGGTGTCAATTTTTGTGAGAGGGAAGCCGAAGCAAAGCCGATTTTAACTTACTTTTACTTATGAATAAAGTAAAAATATTATTTATTAACTTAAAAATAAAAGTCTTTCCTTAACTGAATTTAACACCATCTATCGCCAAATAACAAAACTAAAAATTAACATTACTTTCAATTTTTTACAGAAATAAACTCAACCATATTAGTTACTATCATTCTAAAATTATTAAAGGAATTTATAGAATCGAATAAAATACACTTGAACAGGTGAAAATTAAATAAAATGTGCAATATTCCTCCATCTCATTCTCGCTGACGCATTTTTTCTATATCTGTCTCTGTCGTAACCCGTTGTAGACCGGCTTGCTCTCGTCCTGTATCAAGCGGTGCCACGTGACCTAATGTGACGTCATGACGGGATCGCTATTGTATGAATTTTTAGTTCCCGATTATGACGTTTTGGCGCCGGGTTATTTTAGGACATTTTATTTGTTGGTGTCATTCAAAGCTGGTAACAAGCGTTTTTGTTGTTTGAATGTAATGGTGAATTAAATTACCCGTAGTGTAACTGTATTTTTTGGCAACAGTAGATACTATTGACTTTGCTATTTTTCAATAGCGGTAGATTTGCTGATGCGAACCTCCGAAGGGAAGCCGGTAGGAATCGTGTTATATGGTGCTTTCGCCACTGCTGCCATGTCATTATTCTCATGTCATTATTCATTATCTAGTTCTAAACTTTGGGCGACCGAGCTCTGCTCGGGTGAAGATATGAGACCTAGCTAGATCGATTTTTCGCCCCCGTAAACTTCTATATTGCAAGTTTCATCGAAATCGTTGAGAGCCGTTTTCCAGAACGTGAGTACAAATCTATATATATAGGTATATACAAATATTGTTCGTTTAATAGTATATGACAGGGCTTCTCAAACTTATTTTTACTGTGACGCCCTTGGGAATTTGCCATTTTTTTCGACGCCCCCTCTAGCCAAAAAGTACCTACCAGTTGTAGTTCTAGCGCCTAGTAACAAGTTATCAGAACAACTCCAATTAAAAGTTAATTTTTATTTTTAGGGTTCCGTTGCCAAATGGCAAAAAACGGAACCCTTATAGATTCGTCATGTCTGTCTGTTTGTCTGTCTGTCTGTCTGTCCGTCCGTATGTCACAGCCACTTTTTTCCGAAACTATAAGAGCTATGCTGTTGAAACTTGGTAAGTAGATGTATTCTGTGAACCGCATTAAGATTTTCACACAAAAATAGAAAAAAAAACAAATAATTTTGGAGTTCCCCATACTTAGAACTGAAACTCAAAAAAAAATTTTCATCAATCCCATACGTGTGGGGTATCTATGGATAGGTCTTTAAAAATGATATTGAGGTTTCTAATATCATTTTTTTCTAAACTGAATAGTTTGCGCGAGAGACACTTCCAAAGTGGTAAAATGTGTGTGTGTCCCCCTGTAACTTCTAAAATAAGAGAATGATAAAACTAAAAAAAATATATGATGTACATTACCATGTAAACTTCCACCGAAAATTGGTTTGAACGAGATCTAGCAAGTAGTTTTTTTTTAATACGTCATAACCCATCATCTGTTACGACGCCTCATTAAGGTGGATAACAATTAAAATTCTATTGTCTCGTTAATGACAGTTGAAAGGTTAAATCGTAAACAGCAATTTACCTTTCATTCAATGTTACTTGCTGCTACGCAACCCTTCATGTGGGCGAGTACGACTCGCACTTGGCCGCTTTTTTATTAGAAAATAGAACAAAACAAATCATAAGATTAAAAATTAAAAGGGGTATTTATTTTACTTTGTTGACTAGCTACCAATGAGAAAGATGTGCTTGCTTTTCTGAGCATAGCATCTCAAAACGGGGCTCAAGTTTAGAAATCGCCACTCTCATCTCTTTCTCTACATTAAGAAACTGAGCTCCAAATTTCAAGCAGTTTGTCTTTGTCGTATTGGAGCTTAAGACTGGAGACACAGGACAATTCTATTTGGTAATTGTTCTTCTTCCTCTGTCGAAAGTGTTGATAGTAGTAAGGTCGACTGGAAAGGGTTTCTAACATTTATGTGGATCGCCTCACGACGCCCCTGTGATAATGCCGTGACGCCTCAGGGCGTCGCAACGCACAGTTTGGGAAACCCTGGTATAGGATATATCTTATCTTCTTAATCTTAATATAAATTACGTGTCACGTTGTTTGTCCGCGATGGACTCCTAAACTACTTAACCGATTTTAATTAAATTTGCACACCGTGTGCAGTTTGATCCAACTTGAAAGATAGGATAGCTTACATCTTAATTTAGGAAAAAAAAAAGATATGAAGTAAAAAGTTTTTATAAATTATGGTAAGGTTAGGATAGGTAGGGTAGGTAGGGCAGGTAGGGCAGGTAGGGCAGGTAGGGCAGGTAGGTCAGTGGCGTGCGTTTCATAAAGACAGAAAGACACTGCCTACCCTAGTTCTGATAATAGATCTAATATTATTTTATCAATAAACAAAACAAATCATAAATCAGCTCCACCTATCGAGCGCCGGTGGTATCATCATTCGAATTTCGCATCATCTCGATTCGCGCTGCACTAGCGCCGCCTCGCCTCTGCCACGGTAAAGACACAAACTATTCGTCTCTGAATGTTTTTATGTGTGCTCTCGTGGTAAGTCGTATTTAATGTGTGTGCGTTCCTATAGCTACGCGGGCTTTGCTGACACACAATGACAAAAATCACGCACACAACTGCAAGAAAAGCCAGTGTCTTTTTGTAGTTATTTTAAACAGCTAAGACGAAAAATTACGACTCGTACCGAACATTACCGAACGAAAGTTTGCTATGCAATGCAATGCAAATATTTTAGGAAATAACATTGTTTCATTGAATTTTATACATTTAGATGACCATAATTTTTTGTCGTATAACCTTTTTACCCTTTATTGCCCGTTTTACTATAGTTGTTGCCATATTGTTTGACGTGCGTTGTGTTTGTGAATACGCTATCAGGTAATTAGAATTTGATTGTTGTTATTAGTGTAAAATGGATAATATTGTCTGTGAAAGTTGTTCAGATGGTGTGTGTATTGAGAAAATAAAACATGATGCGTTTTCAAAACTATCTTTCGGTGAAAAAAAACAAGTTATCGAGATAGGTCGTGGTACACCGGATTTGCAATTAATACAAATTAAAGGTAAAGTCAATCGTAAATTCAATAAAAAACAATATGATTCATATCATTGGCTGACAGGTTGCATACACAGTAATCGGTTATTTTGTTTCGTTTGTCTACTATTTTCAAATAATAAAACCGTCTGGAACGACACCGGTTACGCTGATATTCATAATTTTCCTACCGCCGCGAGAAAACATGAACAATCTGAAAAACACTTCCCTTAAATATCACACCTTTGGAAAAAATCGTATAGAGACGCGTTTAATCATCAATCGACAAGACGACGCGATCCAATCTATTACTATACTCTATGGACGCGATGAACCAAAACCAACGTGCAGTATTTTTGGTGAGTAAAATTTTCTGCCTACCCTGTCTTAAAACTGTGTGCACGCCACTGAGGTAGGTAGGGTTCACCTCAAACATTTATATGGCAAAACAACGTTTGCAGGGTCAGCTAGTATATGTATATAGAATTGCTTGCTGCACTTACAGTAAACACCAACAGTTATTTAAATATCTGATATGCTGGAATTTATCGCGTGTTAAATCACCTTCAATCTCAAATGAACTCCGTTAATTAAATAAATATTAATTAAAAAAATAACGTTCATTTTAATAACTTCAGTGCATCGAAGCGTGGCATGCTAAATTAGTTGGCAAGCATGTTAATATGCAAAGTGCATTATTAAAATTATTTTAATTGCACCATCTCCTGCAGATAGGAAATTAGGAATGTATGTAGGATAACGTAATTTTACGAAAAAGTATTGAGGATCTAGTAACGATTATTAAGACACAGATATATGCCAGTGACCTTGAGTGGTTAGCTTTGCGTGTTCTGTACTGAGCTCACGCAACGCGTCGTACGTCCAGCCAGTAATAAGACTCGCCAATCAAGAAACGTTGTCCCAAATTAGACGCATTATTAATTTATTATACATAAAACAAAAGGCATTTTAAAAAAACACGTATACTAAAAGATCAATAATTAAATTATCTTTAAAATGGTGAAGGTTTCAGAAAAATACGCTTAATAGATTTTACGTGATTGCGTCGGACGAGAGTGCGTCCCAGCGCGTCGAAAAACACACTGTTGGATTTTCAACTCTTGGCGCTAGGCAGAGCGTTGAAAATCAAGTGCACGATAAAAAATCGCCGCGATTTTATTACGTCGGCTTACTACAGGTCGATGTTGTCTATTTGTTGGGCGAAAGGCCTCCTTTCTGCTATCTATGGTCTACTGCTTTGTTACAAGCTGCATAGTCCAGCTCATTTCGCCAACTCTTTCTGAGCCTGCCGCGTAACCTTTTGTGACAATGGGGATTCAAGATACAAGAATAACAGGGCAGTTGCCTTGGTAAAAAAAAAAACTATTTAGTCCGTCTTTCAAATAATAAAAAAATATTAGACACATATTTTTTGCTTTATCATATTAATCAAAAATAACTTAGAAAACACGCATTAAAGTTGGGGAGTGGGGGCTCGCTACGTCACAACGCAGTATTAAATCTAGCAAGGCGTGACGTCATGTCACATTTTAACTCAATGTATCGCCGTAATCTTTTGATTATGTCAAAAAAGAAAAAATACGTGTTCAATATTTTTTTATTAATTGAAAGACGGACAAAAAAAAATTTTAAGCTATTGCATAGCTTTTATCGCGGGCTTTGAGCGCGGCGACCGAATCAAGAAATTCCGTAACATAACGAAAATAAAACCTAACACCCCCCACTCTGCCTACCATGTAATAACGGTTCTCATGACAACGTGATGTTATCATGGAGGTTACAAATGCTATGCAATAGCTTTACTGCGGCAATCCCCGAGTGCCACACGTTTTTTTTTTGGACACATGCCTATTGGGTGACTTAGCAAACTTGCCCATACTCTATCAAGACTTTTCCCTTAGTAAGTAATCTGCTAAAAATAATCATAAAAATGCTGCAAACAGTTAGAATTGTAGTACTATACTAACATGCCGGAAGTGTGAGGCTTATCAACGCTTATCAAAACGTGCGATTGTGTATCGATGCTAAGGAAATAGTACGGACGCATTATAAGGAGTTGAGCTGGCAACACGGCTGTGGAATGTTACCATAATCACAAATGAATACAGATGGTTCACTCCGCATTTTAGTTATGAAGCATCATCATCTGCCTGGCCCTTTTAAAGCGAAACTTTTATTACATCGTCTCAAACTTTTTCGTCTGTGTGTTGCATGTCGCGTGACGGTCGGCTGCGGAGTAGGGATAAAGTGAAAGGCGCTCGTCAGAGCAGCCAAGGCCAATATGGCGGCGCCTATAGAAGTTTCACTTTTACCGTGGTTTTTTCAAATATATTGTGGTTGGCTTCTATTCTAACCGGATGCAAAACGAAACAAAACAAAACCAAATCCATCAATGACAAAAAAAAAATGGTTTTCTGTAAAGTCGGTTTACGGACGATAATTTTACGTGATGCTGAACGCTCAGGCCGATCGTGCCTCTCTATCGCTTGTTCCGCGCTCTCGCTTGCACGCTCGGCTGAGGCGGAACATGACACTTTTTCGTGCGTGCAGCCGGCGTTCATCGATTTATAAGACGGTAGAATCACATTAAATAAACGACTTCAAAAACAAACACTACAAAGTGAAACAAATAATTTCGGAAGTCGTAGTCTTTGGTTTTGAATTTTCATTTTTTGCCACTGACTTCCGAAATTAAAGTTATTTATAGTAAGTAAGTCGGTTGATTTTTTTTTTTGTAAAAAGTTTTTATTTTTCACTTTTTAGCTGTGGTACCTACCCCACACAAATTCGAATACCACTAACTGCTATGTAATTATCAGTGACAGGAAATTATCATATCATCCACTTACGAAATGGGAAAAAACACGTATTATTGAAGCTAACTCAAAAACTATCCAAGCAAAGTTAATAAAATTTATATATGGGACTGGGACCACCTCAAGAGCATCTATGCTCTTGAAGTAAAAATTAAAAAAAAAAAACAGAATTTTCAAGATCGGAATTGAAGGACAAATCGGCGGACATCCATATAAAAAAACTTGTGGCACTCGGGGACTGCCGCGGTAAAGCTATTGCATAGCATTTGTAACCTCCATACTTCCTATTTGTCAACGCTACACTTGGGATGATGACGTGATGACATAAAACAAAAGCGGCCAAGTGCGAGTCGTACTCGCCCATGAAGGGTTCCGTAGCAGCAAGTAACGATAAGTTTACGATTTATGACGTATTAAAAAAAAACTACTTGCTAGATCTCGTTCAAACCAATTTTCGGTGGAAGTTTACATAGTAACGTACATCATATTTTTTTTTTAGTATTATCATTCTCTTATTTTAGAAGTTACAGGGGGGGGGACACACATTTTACCACTTTAGAAGTGTCTCTCGCACAAACTATTCAGTTTAGAAAAAATTTTTATTAGAAACCTCAATATCATTTTTGAAGACCTATCCATAGATACCCCACACGTATGGGATTGATGAAAAAAAAAATTTTGAGTTTCAGTTCTAAGTATGGGGAACTCCAAAATTATTTGTTTTTTTTCTATTTTTGTGTAAAAATCTTAATGCGGTTCACAGAATACATCTACTTACCAAGTTTCAACAGCATAGCTCTTATAGTTTCGGAAAAAAGTGGCTGTGACATACGGACGGACAGACAGACAGACAGACAGACAGACAGACAGACATGACGAATCTATAAGGGTTCCGTTTTTTAACGGAACCCTAAAAATTACGTTCCCATGACAACATCGCGTTGTCATGGGAACCGTCATTACATGGTAGGCGGAGTGGGGGGTGTTAGGTTTTATTTTCGTTACGTTACGGAATTTCTTGATTCAGTCGCCGCGCTCAAAGCTATGCAATAGCTTAAATATATACGCTACGAACATATAACCTCCTTCTTTTTGAAGTAGGTTAAAAATAGTTAAAGACCAACGACCGAAGCCACAGAAAAGCGTAAATAATCTACAGTCTACACGTCATGTATCGTGCGTATTCACGTGAAACTAATTATTTAACAAAAATATTCAAGGTCTTTGTCACATGTTAAGTATTTGAGTCAGTATGCTAAAACAATAAGTTTTTGGGCAATTTATTTGCGTATTGGCGTCTGGTGTACGTAATGTAACATTACTTTAAGTCAGTTTTCCTTACTTAGATTTTTTTTTTCTTTTGGACATCTCATAGCTGACCTCTGAGGCCATGACTATTTAACCGGTCAATCCTGTGGGTGCCTTAAGCTGCTACACTTAAAACTTCCAGCCAGGGGTTATTCAACTATGCTAATTAAAACTAGGTGAACGCTCGCTAAGGGCACCCCCTGTGGGGTACGAACCTCGGCTTAGGGCGTTTACCGGAGGGAGGACATCAAAGATGGGAGACGGGCTGGATCAGTTTTGATCATGATTATTAATCGGGGAATTTAAAGCTACGTGCACAACTGCAGGCACCTCGTTTTCAAGCAGGGTTCGGGGGGGACCTTATTTAGAACAAAATCGAAAGTCATTTATAGTCCGCGCAATCCACGAAGACGCGCCCCACTCCGCTCCGCGCCGTACTTAGACTTCAGCTTACAGTACAGTAATCGTAGAGTGGGGCGCGTCGTCGTGGATTGCACGGACTATATAAATAGCCCAATTCTTGAGGAAAGTTATAAGGCTATTTAATATCACGTTACGACCCTTTGGAGACGAGCAAAATGAAGAGAAGTCAGAAGGAATGCTAAGGGAAAACGAGGTGATGGCGCGGGCGGGCGATGCGGTGGATCAAGATGCAAGAGGTGCCAAAAAGTATCGATATATTTCGGCCTTTCTTCTCAGAGTAGTCCAGCCCGTCCCATCCTTAATGTCCTCCCTCCGGTTGACGCCCTAAGCCGAGGTTCGTACCCCACAGGGGGTGCCCTTAGCGAGCGTTCACCTAGTTTTAATTAGCATTGTTGAATAACCCCTGGCTGGAGGTTTTAAGTGTAGTAGCTTAAGGCACCCACAGGAAAGTCCGGTTAAGTAGTCATGATCTCAGAGAGGTCAACTACGAGATGACCTAATTAAAAAAAAAAATCTCAGAGTAGTCAGATAGGAAACGCCGAACTAACTAGCTCATTTTTTTTTTTTTATATGACGTGTAAAAGTGATTCCGATATCCTATTTACAGAATAAACAATTTTTTTCATTTCATATCGTATCGATATTTAAAAAAAATATAAACTTCGATTTCGATATATCTAAAAACAAAATCGATATATCGATATTTTTTGGCATTTCTTGCATTCCTACCTTAAAATCACCATGAAAATGGAAAATTATAAAAAAAAACAGTGGCACTCCGGGAGTGCCAACAGAAGTGAAAACTTGAAAAGAAATCGGCGAAACGCGTTGATGTCTTTTACTCCACGGTGTTGGTAACAGGTCGCGAGTTCAATTGTTTTTCCCATCTCAAAAATGCCGAACGCAACTAAAGAAGTTTTCACTTCAAAAAAAATTACGGCTCTGATTCCCAGCGGTTTTAGTTAGTGGCGACAACGATGTTGCTATTGATATATCGAATTTGATAAATTTTCGATACTTGATATCGATATAATAAATATCGCCTAAACATATGGATGTCGTGGCCAAATCTTCGAATTGATCATTTCATGAAATGATCGACCATTTCATAAATTGATCGACCATTTCATGAAATGGTTGTGTTTCATGAAATGGCCAGCTAAAATTGATCATATCGTTCAAACGTCAACGTTTAATGATATGTCAGTCGACGTTTGGCCATATCATAAGTAAGGTATCCATGCAAATATTACTGGCATTCATTAACTTTTAGTAATCTGGGCCAATGCATAAATAAAACATTTTAAATACCTGTCATTCCAGAAGAAATATAATAATTAAAAGATTATACTAACCTGTGAAATACGTTCCAAACTCAATGATTTTTTAAGGTTGCGCTCGTTTTTCGAGTGAATTTCATAAAAGTCACGTAGATTGGTATTATAACGATACTTCACTACACTTTTATCTTCCATTTGCATATTTATAATTGCTTTTCTAATCGAATTATCGTCCGCCGCCATGATGCACAACAAAAACAAAGCGACATCAACGCCTCTACCGGTGGATAATCTAACTATTTTACGAAATGATCACTAATGTTTGGCCACATCATGAAGTAGTCGTGCGTTTAACTGTTCATATCGTCAAACGTTGAGTATTCAATGATCTGGCCAGACCACATCATGATGTGGCCAGCGGTCGATGTCCTATTTCATGAAATGCAACCATTTCATGAAGTGATCGATCATTTCATGAAATGATCAATTCTAAGATCTGGCCACGACATGGATATAATTCGAACAAAATATATCGATATTTTTTCTGCAAGCCTTAGGGTCAAGGGGCCGAAATTTCATGCAGACGAACGAAGTCGAGGCCAGATGTCAGAACAAAATAAAATTTCGGAGGAGCGTTCGTCTCAGACGTTTCTTTACCACTACTGGCTTCTAGCCAAGACGTGTTCGTTGTAAAACTGCGAAACGTAAGTGATGTAATATTAACGATTTTGACGTAAAATAAACATCCTGTTTGTTTTTTTAATTTCATCTACGTACTTTGTATTTTGTTTTGAATTTTGATGTCATGTCTTCATCCAGATTTACTCAACGATGTAGAAATGGGTTGTTTTTGATAATAAACAGACTATTAATCGTTGATCAATAGTTATTTATGCAACTGTTGTATAATAAGGGGTATTAAAATCCTCTATAAAAGTTTCTGAAACCATTGTGTTTGTAATTCAAGATCAAGAATAAAAAAAATCCCACGAAATTCAGTACAACTGCACGTGTATGTCGCCTGCTGCAGCAGCACATCACCGCACATGCGTACAGCGGGTGCTGTTGTCCCCCGCTTAAACGTTGAAACAAGTTGCATAATGAAATTTAGAACAACATTATAACACTCATTTGGATGATATTATGGTTACAATGACACTGGCTGTTGGCAATAAGCTAACTGTTTCTAAAACTTTTATAGAGGTTTTATAACATGGGTGATTAAGAAATTAAATTGAACATTTTGGACGTTGGGCTAGTTCAAAACATTTTAGCAATCCCCAGATTGCAAAGAGATTATGTGGTCTGGTGAAAATTGTGGCTAGTCATTGTATGATTATTCTGGTATAGTTTATAGTTATAGTTGTTGTGTTATGTTTTAATTAAAATTAAATAGTTGATAAGGTACGATGGGGTTGGCATATCTGTATGCACAAAAATCCCCTTTTGTTAATAAAGAAAAAAAAAGTATTGTATGGTTTTATGAAACCACGGTAGAAGTGAAACTTCTATAGGCGCCGCCATATTGGCCTTGGCTGCTCTGACGAGCGCCTTTCACTTTATCCCTACTCCGCGGCCGACCGTCACGCGACATGCAACACACAAACGAAAAAGTTTGAGACAATGTAAAAAACTTTCACTTAAAAAAAAAAAAAACTGGCACTCCAGTAGTGCCGACAGAAGTGAAAAATTGAGAAAAAAAAACGGGGTCACGGTAATCAACGCGATGATGTCTTTTACTCCACGGTATTGGTAACAGGTCGCGAAATCAATGGTTTAGTCCCGTCTCAAAAATGCCCAACGCGCCTAAAGAAGGACCATTGAAAGCTTTTATAGGTGTTGGTGATGGAGATGATACAATGATTATTATCATCAAATCAATCACGACATGACAGTGAGAGGCTTGTGGCTAAGTAACAACCGCACGGGTCGATCGCTCAGGTTAAGCTACGTTTACCGCGGATGGATGACCATCTTTATATACCAAGACCCCTCCGTGCCTCGGAAAGCACATAAAGCCGTTGCCGTTGGTCCCAGGTATCATTCGTGGATCTTTGACAGTCGTTACGGGTCGTCAGAAGCCCAAAAGTCTGACAATCAGTTTTACCAAGATGTATCGTATTACCCAGTTACTAGGTTGTGGAGTGTGAGATAGGGTTAAATGAGAAATGTCTTATTGAGAAATTTTACGATTACTGCAAAAATTTATGAAAAAGAAAAACAGAATTTGCTGAACAAAACATGTTTATTTTCAAGTGAGGGTAATTTTTTTTCCACAAATTTCATTTCATGAGGACGCCTAATTACTTCCAATCATTATGGAGTTTGTTTTATCGCGATAAAATTTAAAAGGTACACCGTTGTTTTACAAAATTCCATAAACGATATATTTTTTTTTTTAGATTTTTTAAATATTTTTCCGTCGATAAAATTAAGCATGGATTGGATCATTTCAATATGTTATTTTGAAATCAATACAATCACCACGAGACACATCCAAGCCGTGAGAATTAGCACAGTTTTTCCATAAATTTTCTCATCGACAACGCTTTAACAAAGTTATGTCATACGGTCGTGTCTATTATGGTGTTTGTAGGACGTTTTTAAAATATTTTATCACGTCACTTCCGTGATAGATAAATAATTTAATATGGTTAGCATATAGGTGAAAATTTATGTGCGGAAGTAGTTCAGAAGTTCTAACACCAATTAACATAGGTGGTCAGAACCAGATTCCCTTAGAGAAAAATTCAAAGAAATAAATATTCTGACTGTAGCCTCACAATACATTTTTGAAAACCTATTGTATGTACATAAAAATATATCAAATTTAAAAAAAATGTCCGATATTCATAGTTTAAATACCAGGAATAAACACAACCTTGCTGTACATCGCACACGTCTCCACAAAGTAGGCAACTCATTCATGGGTCAGTGTATACGCTTTTACAACAAACTCCCCATTGACATTCGAAACTTACCCATTAAACGATTTAAAATCTGTATTAAAACCAAACTTTGTAAAAAAGGGTACTATACAATTTCAGATTATTTAGAAGATAAAAAAGCTTGGGATTGAACTGCTCGCTCTGCTAAGCCTTGTGATAAAACCATAAAACTAGACATTTTAATTATTATGTAAAATCAACATATACCAGTTTTATAAACACATTGACATTGTTGAAAATTATATTCAAAATGACATGATTACTTTGTAAAGTATTATATACTTAAACTATTGTGAATGTGAGGACTATGTGGATATTATTTTTATTTCTCTTCTAGTTTTAGTGATGGTCTGGCAGTTTGAGTAGTTTTTGGGGCCTACCCAAATGTCCTTTCTTTGGTATTGCTCGTCGAGTTGAGCTCCTTAAGTTCTAAGTCTCCACGATTACTGACAAATGCTTGCACTGACTGGACAAGTCCACTCAAATCTGTGTGGTTCTTTCCTCAAAAGACCTTTTCAGACACTAATCTACATGGCCTGACCAAGATTATGTCTGGACTTTAAAAGAGACTGCGACCTCTGAGTTTGTTTCGGCCTTTCTTCTCAGAGTAGTCAGATAGGAAACGCCGAACTCTTCTAGCTTATTTTTAATATTTTTTTTTATATGACGTGTAAAAGTGATTCCGATATCCTATTTACAGAATAAACAATTTCATTTCATTTCATTTCACCACTTCACCGTTTTGCCAGCAGTGGTGATGAAAGTAAAGCGCCTGCCTGGGTTCGAACCCACGACCCAGTCAGGGCCATTACCACTAAGCCACCGCTGCTCCTATTCGGCAGCTACATATTCGGTTACTATTACGTAGTTGGCTTCGTACAAATTGACTTTATGAATCATTTGTATGATCATACAAAGCTATATTTAGCCTGAATATATATATTGTTACATAATACGGCATTACGCTGATGTCAAGGATGCTTTCGCTGGTTCGAAGTTTGTTGTATGAGTAAAGAGATTTTGCAGGGTCATAGAGAATTTTGTGGTGTCCCTCAACTAGGTGGATTTCCCGTAATTTCACCGTCATTCATAAACTTCAAAAAGGAACTGGATTTACCGTCATAGCTTGCAGGTTTAGCAAGCTGAAATGGCAATGGGCTGGCCATGTTTGTCGAAGACCTACTGAATTTACCAACATAGCTTGCAGGTTTAGCAAGCTCAAATGGCAGTGGGCTGGCCATGTTTGTCGAAGGCCCACTGAATTTACCGACATAGCTTGCAGGTTAAGCACGCTGAAATGACAGTGAGCTGGCTATATTTGTCGAAGGCCCACTGGATTTACCAAC
Organism: Agrochola lychnidis; assembly: GCA_963680765.1. Lineage (NCBI taxonomy): Eukaryota > Metazoa > Arthropoda > Insecta > Lepidoptera > Noctuidae > Agrochola > Agrochola lychnidis. Next base: position 10,553,652 of record OY796875.1, read on the forward strand.
ATAGCTTGCAGGTTTAGCAAGTTGAAATGGCAGTGGGCTGGCCATGTTTGTCGAAGACCTACTGAATTTACTGACATAGCTTGCAGGTTAAGCACGCTGAAATGACAGTGAGTTAACTATATTTGTCGAAGGCCCGCTGGATTTACCAACATACCTTGCAGGTTTAGCAAGCTGATATGGCAGTGGGCTGGCCAAGTTTGCCGAAGGCCCGATGACCGTTGGAACAGCCGAGTCCTTGGGTGGAGACAGCAAATCAGAATGCATAGCGTGGGATGCCCTGCTAATTGGACTGATGAATTTAAGGTGGCTGGATGAGCCTGGGTGGGACAGACTGGATGCGGACGGCGGAGAAACGGGTGTTGTGGGCTGTGGTGCAACATGGCGAGGGAGAGATTAAGTTCAGCAGTAGACTGCGATAGTCTCTGTTGATTGATGAAATGGCTTGTTGCGAGGATCTCAAATATTTTTTACATAATTTTAAAACAAATGATTTTAAAGATATTTGAGAAAATTTATGAAAATGTATCATACCCCTTATATCCGAAATTAATTAGGCAAAAATTTTGAAAAAAATAAAGAGAATGATAGATACATACACAAATGGATTCAGACACACACACTCACAGATTTCAGACACACAGACAGACACAGACAGATTTGAGACTCATAGATTTCAGGAAAACCTAGTCTATGGTCTTAAAATAACATGGTAAATCTCTCAATATTGTGCATATAAACTTACATTTGCAGTTGGAATGTATGCGAGAACATGTTTTTTAACAACAATATTGAGTTTGTTCTTGGAATAAATTCATCCCAACTACGGAACCCTTCATTGTGAGTGGTTGCACGCAATTTTGCAAAAAAAATTGTCTATTATTTTTCAAGCGTTCATAATGTCGAGATGACTCGGTAGTTAAGCGACCCAAAACGTCAAAACGTCGTGAGGTAATCTGGAATTAACACTTTGAAATCTCCAAATCGTCAAAAGCAAGCGTGGTGATCAATGCTCATTCCTACTCTGCATGAGAAAACACCTTTGCATTACAATGGGACAATAATAGGCTTGGTATTTTTACTACCCATCCTAATTCAAAGATCACATGAAAAAGACCTTACTCTTGGCCGGGTAAATAAGCAGAACGCTGTAAACTGTCATGGCCACATATTAATATTATTACAGTCATATATTTAGCTGGCGGACTATTTTCAAACACCGGCCGTATTCTGGCAAGATATTAAGATACGAGACATTGGCAAATTAGACTTTATGCTATGGAAAACTTGTTTTTTAGGAAAAAAAATAACGACCTTAATTTTTTAGAAGCTATGTTTTTTGGAGGCCGTAGAGATGCACTCAGAATATTTTTTTATAAGTTCTTCTCTGACCTGGTAAATGGGGGGTTTAAATTTTCTTTCTAAGAAGAAAAAAATATTTATTGTGACTCGCATAGGAAGATCACAAACTAAACACATAATGATAAAAATAGAAAAAGATATTTTAAAAAAAACAGAAGGTCCTGTACTGGGCCAAAAGGCTTTGCGAATAGGCATGGGCAAAGGCCTATGTTTTGTGGGTAGTCAGCCCCATTACCACCTTGGAGACTTGCAAATATTGTTTACCAAGGCATGAGCTGTTCCCATTTAGTTTAAACTTTCAAGCGATACGAGAGAAGCATTTTGTTATATAATAACCAGGCATAAAAATAAAATTAATAAACCACCAAAATGAGGGTAGAAATAAAACATACCTGCAATGGAGTCTCTGAGGTCTGAAACAAATGAATTATTTGGTTTAGATTCAAGCTAACTGTATTTTTTTGTAATATTGGAAAGGCTTGCATTTGACCATCATTAGCATTTGATGGTAAGCGATGATGAAGTCGACGAAGGTGTCTGCTTGGTTAAAGAAAACCTAGTCAATTATAACTTTACTCCTGTTGATTTAGCTGTTATATTTTTGAGAACACCCATAATCACAAATGGAAAGCATTTTTTTGTTAATGAGGCAATGTTTACGGTTAATCATGATTGAAATCGAAGGTTAAAAGCTACTGAAAGTTAGAAAAACGATAGAATAAACACCCCAAATGTCAACTCTGAAATGACGTGCCCCACTACCGCATTACCGTGTACGTAAAATGTGGTAGTGGAGCGTGACATTTCAGAGTGGAGAAGCTATTATAACTCACTAGCCAAGAGTGGAAGAAGATGTAGAAATATCGACAGAATTCTAAGTGAAAACAACAAGAAATGTAAATAAGGTACAGCTACAGAAGACATTCGTTGGATAATACAAAAGAACATTTACATCGCAACAACATTGCTACAAAGAATCAGAATAGACTCCCTGAACACACGCCGTCAGTAGACAAGGCTAAAAACTAGAATGTTTGTAATTTGTAACCCATTTACTATCTACATTATTATTTGGGAGGTTAACTAAGATGGGTTAAGGACAAATAACATTGTTAGTAAGAGCTCTGCTCGGGTGAAAATAGATAAACATATCATCCAACGTTGTATCACATTCCCGAGGCTGTGAAAATATAGAAAATATATTTTCCCAAACATGAAACCTAGCTAGATCGATGTTTCACCCCGTAAACTATATTGCAACTTTCATCGAAATCATTAAAGCCGCTTTCGAGAACGTGATTACATATATTTACAAATATTGCATTGTTTATATTGAGCTGTCAGTGGGGTAGGATCGTCTTATTAGATATGGGCCAAAATAAACTGTTAATGAAGCCCTGAAACTGGCAGAAGAAGTTAGCAGTGGGAATAAGGGATCTAGCGCATTAGACGACCACGACCGCGATCAGGTAAACTAAAGAAACCTATACGAATCGCGCACTTGGTCGCAACAGCCAACTAACCGCACACCATACAATACAAATAGACGGCTACGATTGGCCGGAGTCGTGCGCGAGATCCTTAAAACAAGCAAGCAATGGACACAAGCCTAGCTAACAGAAGGGACTGGAAGTCAAGGGGAGGTTTTTGTCCAACGGAGTGACATCAACAATTTATGATGCATCAAAGAGAATCCACAAGTATTTAAAGATGGAGCGTATGTTTGGCAGTCAGACCCAGCTACTAACCGTCATCACGACATGAGTTTTCCCGCAATAGCTAATGCAAACACTGCAGAAGTCTGCGGCAAACTCTAATCAAAGTTATATGCACAACTAGCGACCCGCTCAAGCTTCACGCGATTTTGACGACATGACAAAACATCAAGATTTCTTGAATATATAAGTTTAATATTAATGTATTATACATACAAAACGTTTTGGAATAAAAGTTCAAAGACTGGTTTCACAGCTGTTCCGGTAGACCCGTACGGGCTCCCGGAACATAGACACACATGAGGCCCTAGCTAGAACATTGTTTCACAGCGACGCGGATTGGTCCCGCGCCCGGAACCGCCCGCATGCTACCGCGAGGGCATCGCTGCTCATTCATCGTTTCACAGCGACGCGGAACGCCCGTGCTTCAGGAGTACGAGATGAGTAGATTGATAGACACGGGATTTCACATAGACTGGATCGTTTCAAAGCACTGCGGGCGCTACCCATACGGGTCTCCCGGACAGCTGTGAAGCCAGCCTAAATAATAGTGTAAACTGCACCAAAATCAGTTGTACAGTTTAGAAGAATAGTTCTTCCAAGCAACATGCTTCGCTTCCATGAAAAGCGATTTTATAATATGTATAGATAGATGCACACTGCAGAAATCTGCGTCAAACTTCACTCAAGTTCCAGGCTCAAAATGTTTCGTATCATATATTCCTATCAGACTATTTTCTACGTCCGGATATCATTATCAACATAATGTTGCCACAACAATATTCTGCTCAACCCTTCTTAGTTCAAAGGCGTGACCGCCATCTACTTCACATCGATAATGCGGCCGGAATATTAACTTTGATGTAGGTAGAGGCACCAGGGTGACCTCTTTCGTTTCTATAGATACCTATATAGTTCCTAAAGGATTCCTGAGTCTGGAAAATCGATTGACTCCCACTGAAACGTAAAATATTCACAATCATCATCATCAGCCTAGCCTTTTCCCAACTATGTTGGGGTGGGCTCCAGTCTAGCAGGATATTAATTGCCAGTATTTTACATGGAGCGACTGCCTATCTGACCTCCATAACCCAGTTATTGGGTAATACGATATTCATTGGTAAGACTGGTTGTCAGACTTTCGGGCTTCTGACGACCCGTAACGACTGTCAAAGATCCTCAAATGACAGCGGGACCAACAGCTTAACGTGCTTTCAGAGGCACCGGTGAGGTCTTGGTATGTAAAGATGGCCACCTATCCATCAACTAACCGCGGCAAGCTAAGCTTAACCTAATCGATCGACTCGTACGGCTGTTTTTACTTGGCCACAAGTCCCATCTCACGTATCGAGGACAAACAAGCCCAAACTGGCTCAAAAAATGAAGTTAGATTCTGATGCTCCTTGCATCTAACTAACTTCATTTTTATCTGCGCTGAACATATTTATTTTATTTCGTTTCAAGGTCTTTTCTAGCGATAACCAAAGATAGTGTCACCTATTTGAAACAACGAAGTTTGGCAATGACTGATGACCTGGTGAAGGTCGCAGGAATCCGCTGGATGTAAGAAACACAGAACCGGCCGAAGTGACGGTGCTTGGCGGAGGCCTATGTCCAGCAGTGGACGTCTTTCGGCTGAAGTGATGATGGTTTATATACAGCATCTTTTTATATCCTCTGCTACCCGTAAGGCAGTTTGATAGAATACGACGCAGTTACGGGTCGGCAGTTTGGACCGCGGCCAATGTGATTAAGAATTGCTGACTTGCTGTTAAAACTACGTGCAAACAACATTGAATGACGGAAATTAGACGTAGGTTATGGGAATGGGGTCCATTAAAGTAGCCACAGCCCCTAATCGATCGACCAGGTTGGTCCGAGGGTGAGTGACCATCTTTACATACCAAGACCCCTCCGTGCCTCGAAAAGCACGTTAAGCAATTAGTCCAGGCTTTCATTCGTGGATCTTTGACAGCTGTTACGGGTCTTCAGAAGCCCGAAAGTCTGACAACCAGTCTTACTAATGGGTATCGTATTACCCAGTAACTGGGCTACGGAGGTCAGATAGGCAGTCACTCCATGTAAAATACTGGTATTCAGCTGATTCTGGTCAGACTGGAAGCCGACCCTTTTTGACATTTCCATCATCGTTATCGATGATAGAATGTCACTTGGTCTTGGCCACCGTCACGGTCGGTGACGCTGAATCGCGTATACTCAGCTCTTCTATCCTGTGGTCATAAGCACACACCCTCTTTTTACCCGACTTCGGCAAAGCCAAAAAGGAGGGCTATGTGTTTGATCTGTACGTTTATAATATACGTATGTATATGTCCGTCCCTATGTTCCCTCGTAACTACTAAACGGCTGAACCGATTTTGTTGAATGATATTATGTCGTTAGATTCGTCTTTATTGCAATGACAAATGGGTATTCTAAAATTATAAAAAATCAAGGAAATTATTTAGAGAAATTATAAAAAAAAAAAAAGTAACTAAAAAGTATCAAATAAAAAAGAAACCCGACATCGTAAAAAGTAAACTAAGTTTTTTTTTTTTTTTAATATGAAAACAAAATGACCAATTTCTGTTTCCAATCCCACTAAAGTCCACTTTTTACGCTGTAGAGATTTAGTATTTTTTTAAATTTAGTTTTTTTCTACTAAAATGCGGCCCGTTGCGGCTGTAATGTGCGTTGAGCTTTACCAGTACTTACAAACTTTTGCTGTCGTAAAGTAAAAAGAACGGGAAGGTAGAAAAACTATTTTTGGCAAAGAGACGCTTGCTGTAGTTACAGAAATTAACTAATGACAATCAGGGTTCCAACGTCACAGAGGCGTTGACACTAAATGACGTATTTCTGGAGCAGTGCCAACCTTCAGGTGATATTATCAAACTTCGAAATTATTTAGCCGTAAATTTTTATGACGGTAGTAGTATTTTATTACCTTGATGATATTTTTTTGGATGTTGAATGAATTTCTTGGCTTTAGATCGAGCGTTGATCAAAGCACGTTTTGTTCGCACGACTTGCAGTCCATGGTTTTCAATGACTGCTCCATTTTTAGCAATGCGAATTGCTCAATTTGTGTAAACAATGGTGCCGATTCCCTTGTTCACAAACTAAATTTAAGTTCAGTGCATCTTTTTCTTTCTATTTCATTAAGAAAAGGACAGAAGATAAATTTTAGTTTAGTCCTGTCAAATTAATCAGCGCTTGACGTAAATTGACGTAATTTTAGTAGGCAAGTTTTTAATCACGTCTTAACTTGTATGGAGTAGTGACAGGCGCTGATTAATTTGACAGGACTAAACTAAAATTTATCTTCTGTCCTTTTAATGAAATAGAAAGAAAAAGATGCACTGAACTTAAATTTAGTTTAGTTTGTGAACAAGGGAATTGGCACCAATGTCGCCCATGGGTATGAAAAATAACTTTTAAAAGGGGGTCTTATCTCGACGTTTTTTTTTTTAAAAAAAAATCTTTTTTTTTCGAAATCCTCTTTGATTTTATAAACACACACTTGTAAAAAAAAGTTTTCACCTCCGTTTTAACAAAGTAAGGTCTAATAATAAACAAATGAACTCCTCTTTTGCGAATTTGCTATGGCGGTTCCAGATCCAGTCACCCTGTATAATTCATAAACGTCAAAGATGACATGGCAAGACCAACATTATGTTCGATATCCAGCTAAGATAACATGACTACACAATTTTCTTCATACGTCACCCTTTTACACAATAACCTTTCAGAGGTACAAATATTATTCCCTGTTCACTGTGACCTTTCAGTAGCGGACAGTCGGATCCAACCTTTGTTCAAAGGCATACTATTGTATCAACGACTACTTAAATGATAAGAATAGTTGGTCGCTGTGATTAACTCAAGACAATGTTTATGTTCTTTGTCCAGAATTAGCTTACCTACTGACAGTTTATATGAGGTTATATAATTGATCATTTGAATTATGTTTTGTGTTGCATAATGTAAGTTATTTTGAATACTATTGTATTGAATCATTTTTCTAACTTGAACAGACAGCTGTGCTGCTGGGGAGGTTGTTGTGCCACTTCTTCTTCCCAGCTAAAGGCACTAGGAAGTGGTGAAGGGTGGGCGTTTTTGGGGGACTGTCTTATGTAATTTTGACGTTCGAAAAGTGCTGATTCTCAGCCTAGTTTGAATAAATGACTTTTGAATTTTAAATTTTGAGTCGAACGCCATCGATACTAACACTTTGACTTTCAATAGAATAAAAGACCAGCTTATACTGGTTTCACCACTAAAGTAACATAACATAACATCACGCCTGTATTCCCCAAAGGGTTAGGCAGAGGTGTACCAATACTACACCCATATTTCTCCAGTTCAAATTCAAATGTTATGTATTCAAACTAGGCTGAGAATCAGCACTTTTCCAACGTCAAGTCCCCAAAAAACTTTAAAAACAAAAAAAATTAACTGACTTCCAAAAAAAAACACTACAAAGCGAAAAATAACCTATATTTCGGTAGGCGGTGTCTTTGGTTTTGAATTTTCGTTTTTTGCCACCGACTTCCGAAATAAAAGTAATTTTTCGCTTTGTAGTGTTTTTTATGGAAGATCGATTTTTTTTGTAAAAAGTTTTTATTTTTCAGTTTTTAGTTGTGGTACCCCACACAAATTCGAATACCTGCTATGTAAATAACAGTGACAGGAACTTAAGATATCATCCACATACTAAGTGGGAAAAAAATACGTTTTATTGAACCCAACTCAAAAACCAAACAAGCAAAGTTAATAACATTTAAATGGGACCACACGGGAAGCACCAGCTTTCAAATAAAAAAGAATCATCACAATCGGTTCATCCAGTCGAAAGTTCTGAGGTAACAAACATCATCTGCCTAGCCTTTTCCCAACTATGTTGGGGTCGGCTTCCAGTCTAACCGGATGCAGCTGAATACCAGTATTTTACATGGAGCGATTGCCTATCTGACCTCCACAACCTAGTGACTAGGTAACACGATATCCCTTGGTAAGACTGGTTGTCAGACTTTTTGGGCTTCTAACTACCCGTAACGACTGTCAAAGATCTACAAATGACAGCCGGGACCAACGGCTTAACGTGCTTTCCGAGGCACGGAGGGGACTTGGTATGTAAAGATGGTCACATCCACGGACCAACCGCGGCAAGCGTAGCTTAACCTGATCGATCGACCCGTGCAGCTGTTATTACTTAGCCACAAGCCCCTCTGTAAGCCACAAGCCTCTTTCTGAGGTAACAAACATTTAAAAAAAAATTAAGTCGGTTACAAACGCCCACAAGTCCCATGTAATAGGGGGGCGAGCCCATTGACATCAACCGGGCACAAATCCAGACTCCGGGCTGTTACTGAGAAATTCCAGGTGGAAAAACCCAATAACTACTAGCAGTATACACGCTCATTGGCAGAGATCGGAATTGGGTGTGTGAAAATACCTAAAGTTTGCAGCGAGACATATCATAGAGCTGTTACAACCACTTAAGTTAACCGGTTTTGAATTGTAAAGGTTTATTTACGGTTTTTTGTTTTACATGTTCTTTACCTTTGAAAAACCGAACTATAAACATTAGCAAGCTGCTAATACAGTTTTAAATACATTTTTGTTTTGAACTTTTCCGGTTCAAATTCGGTTTTTTAGTTCTACTTGTTGTGTACGTCTGAAACACCGAATTTTACACATCTGCAAGCTGTAATACAGTTTTAGATATTTTTGTAAAAACTGAATTTGAACCGGAAAAGTTCAAAACAAAAATTAATTTAAAACTGTATTAGCAGCTTGCTAATGTTTATAGTTCGGTTTTTCAAAGGTAAAGAACATGTAAAACAAAAAACCGAAACTAAACTGGTAAAATTCAAAACCGGTTAACTTAAGTGGTTGTAACAGCTCTATGAATATGTCTCGCTGCAAACTTTACGTATTTTCACACACTCAATTCCGATCTCTGCTCATTAGTCAAATCAAATAGCGCGCGGCTTCCTGTTCTACCCTTCCGTCCCTTTTCACAAAATCATTCTCAAGAAGTTACACATAATTAAATAGTTACTAATGGAACTTGGATATGCTCGCGTTTGACCACTACCCCACCTTATGGTAAGTGATCTTGCTGTCTATGATGTCTAGGAGTAACCTGTACCCTAATTGCGTAACTTATTTTCGTAAACAATTTTGCTTAATTTGTTTCATATTGACAGTTCAACAACATTCACTGCGTTAGTAACGTTGTTGAGCAGATTTTTTTTTTCCAACTTATGAAGCAATGGATTCGCAATCTGTTTCAAATCGAAACAGATTGTGATTGTGTTGTATTACGCAATTAGGGTACTGGTTAATTGATTCAGGTGCGCTGAACGCAGAGTGAAACACACACATACACACTCACACATACTCTGCGTTCAGCGCTCGGTGTGGCAACGCGCCGTGTTCGGGTTCGCGACAAGTCAATTGTCATCCTGAGGATGCTTCATTGAGAGGTGACACGTGTCGATTTCTTTCAGGATTTTTTAGAAATAGTTAAGCAGAACAAATAACTTATTTACTCGAGACGAAGAATTAGTATAATTTTAATTTGTTCTGAACCTATAGAATACAACGTATTTCAAACTTAAGTATTGACACTAAATGCCGCAGTGGCCTTCAGTCTTAAAGGTCGTCTCCGCCTCTAAATGCTTCATAAATCTTGTAAATATTAGTAGTAAGAGCTTGTAGCTAAATAATAACAGCCGCGCAGGTCGATCCATCAGGCTAAGCTACAGTTGCCGCGGTCGGTCCGTGAATGGGTGACCATCTTTACATACCGAGACTCCTCCGTGCCTCGGAAAGCACGTTAAGCCGTTGGTCCCGGCTGTCATTCGTGAATCTTTGACAGTCGTTACGGGTCGTCAGAAGAAGGGGTATCGTATTACCCAGTTACTAGGTTGTGGAGGTCAGATAGGCAGTCGCTCCATGTACAATACTGGTATTCAGCAGCACCCAGTTAGACTGGAAGCCGACCCCAACATAGTTGGGCAGATTGATTGATTGATTAGTAGAAAGAACGGATTATATGTGGCTTTTGAGTTTCTCTAATTTAACTAGAATTTCGGGTCAATTGCGGAAAAAAATATGCAAACCGAAATTCGCTCGCGTTTTGACCTCATTCGCTGTACTCGCAGACACAAATTTATTAATTTACATACATACATACATAAACTCACGCCTTCTTCACAGGCAGAAACTACAGAACGCCACCTGCTACGATCCTTACATAGTCCTTTTGCCTCGTTTACGTTCATACATCTGGTCATACACGCACGCCAGTTGCGAGTACTACGCACCTGGCCTTTCTGAAGAACATCACCAATAAGGTCAGTATATGTCCTCCTAGGGCGTCCCCGCCCGGCCTTTCCCTTTACATCAGCCTTGTAAATACATTTTGTTAGTCGCCTTTCATTCATTCTCTCAACATGCCCAAACCATCAGCATACCCTTTTCAATTTTTGTCACTACATCTTCTTTTAAATCACGCCGCTGTCTTATCACATCATTCCTCAGCCTATCATTCATAGTCTTGTCCCACGTGCTTCGCAAGGAAAGCATTTCCACAGCATTTATTCTACTTTCATGTTGTTTTTGCCACACCCAACATTCACTACCATACATAAGCGTGGGCACCAGCACACCATTGTGAACAGCCAGTCGAGCCTTTTTAGACATCGACTAATTAATTTATAATCTACTTATTCTACCAACAAGTGCCTAAAGTAAGGTAAATGCCAAATTACCATATTTTATGTCAGAAAGTTTACAGGAAGTGACAGTTTCATACAGAGTTTTAGCTTGGGCGTAATTCAATGACGTCAGCCTGGGTTAAGGTATTGTGAATCCGACCTAGATATTACATCAGCTTTAGGATTGTGACGACAATGGAGACATTTTATTTAATTAATATTTCACCTTTTCACTGAGATGGGTTAAACATTTCATGACCAAAGATTAGTAGAGATGGTTCACTCCGCATTTAATGTATGAAGCCACAAGTACGCAGCGGGCCCGTCTTCTCGGGCCAATTCAGTGATTGTAACGTAGTCAGAAGAAGAGTTACGCGATAGAAAGAGAGGCGACTTCTAGGTGAATATAACTGTAGGTAATAGGGTATTTGATTAGGTAAAAAAAAAAAAAACTGGTGGCACTCGGGGACTGCCGCGGAAAAGCTAATTGCATAGCATTTGTAACCTCCATACTTCCTATTTGTCAACGCTACACTTGGGATGATGACGTGATGACATAAAACAAAAATTACGTTCCCATGACAACATCACGTTGTCATGGGAACCGTCATTACATGGTAGGCGGAGTGGGGGGTGTTAGGTTTTATTTTCATTACGGAATTTCTTGATTCGGTCGCCGCACTCAAAGCCCGCGATAAAAGCTATGCAATAGTTTAAAAGAAATTATATTTAGTCCGTCTTTCAGGTAGTAAAAAAAGATTAGACACGTATTTTTTGCTTTTTCATTATTAATCAAAAATAACTTCGAAAACACGCATTAAAGTTGGGGAGTGGGGGCTTGCTACGTCACAACGCACTATTAAATCTAGCAAGGCGTGACGTCATGCCACATTTGAACTCAATGTATCGCCGTAATCTTTTGATTACGTCAAAAAAGAAAAAATACGTGTTCAATATTTTTTAATAATCTACAAGACAGACAAAAAATATACTTTTGGACACAGGCCTATTCAGTGAGTGTAACGTAGTCAGAAGATCTAAGAGTTACGAGATAGAAAGAGAGGCAACTTCTAGGTGAATATAACTGTAGGTAATTAGCGCTATGCGACCTGAATTGCGCTTTATTGTGTCGTAGCAAGAGTCGCTTTTTATTTAAATGATTTTGCGGAGTAAACATCTGTACTAATTTGTGTCTGTGACATGACAGTGATTTTTATTGCTTTTGGGTGGATTTTTGGGATCGTTGCTAAATGATAACAGCGGCACGGGTCGATCGAAGGTTGAGCTTCGCTTGGCGCGGTCAGTTCGTCCATTACATATCAAAACCCCATGTGCTTCGGAAAGCACGTATTGCCGTTGGTCCCGGCTGTCATTCGTGGATCTTTGACAGTCGTTACAAGTAACCAGTCTTACCAAGGGGCATCGTGTAATCCAGTAACTGGATTGTGAAGGTTAGATAGGCAGTCGCTCCATGTAAAATACTGGTATACAGTTGCAAGCGACTGGAATCTGAACTCAACATAGTTGGGAAAAGGCTTAGCAGATTGTTTGTCGAAAATCGCCGTTCTAACAGACTTGCCACACAAGGAACAAATAGTGAAAGTGGAGCTTCAACATATCAAATTAAGAATTTGACAGAATAGGAGCACAGTTGCGTAATCGACAATCACAAATCGATTATTTTATTTTTTGTATTTCCAAGAAATAGGCGTGACAATAGTAAATTATGTCAATTGCCGTGTCAAACTACTTTGGTGCGCAAAAGTGTATACTGTATGGCTCCAATTATTTACAATAAATTACCAAGTGGTTGGAAAGACTTGACAACAGTGCTGTTTAAGAGTAGACTACGTTTTTATCAGAGAAATTCTTTTGCTGAAATGTTGCTACCTTTTTTTTTGGGTGGGAAATTATCAAATAACTTCTCCCGCTCTGAGGGGAGCGGGAGGGCGTGTCAGACTCTTACTGACTAAAACCCACCCGTGTTCCTTGGGTTGCCCTGTTGCCGGGGGCCACGATGGCCCAATCGGTTTTCTTCGAACCCCCGGCAGGCATTGGCCCTAGCGGACCCCGTCCATTCCGCTGACATCTCTTTGAGGCGCGCGTGGAACACAACGCGCCGTCGACCCGGGCTTGGTCCTTATCGGACGGCGAGCTACCCATTGCTCACCGTCCGCAAGCCCGCTCCTACGGTGGCCGGAAATCGGCTCGCGATTCCCGCCCCGGGCGTCTCCTCCTGCGGCGGTTAGGGGCGTGAGGGCGCGAAGTTTGCCTCTCCCTCACGCGTTCCGCCTCCTCCTTCGCGAGCATTACCGCTTCGCAGAAGGAGGTGACGGCCTGCCATTTCCTCTCGCTCCGTACCATGGCCTGAACCAGGGCCGGACGCGAGAGATCACCGCCGCCGATCGCCTCTATGAGGACACGGCGTTGCTCCGCCCAAGCCGGGCAGACCTCCACCGTATGCTCCATTTTATTATTATTGGCATGAAATTGTGACATGTACCTTGACTTTTTATTTTTATTTTGTTATGTTATATTTGATTATCTATTTACCAAAACAGTTTTGTATGCCTTCTGGCGGGACGTAGTATGGACCAATATTTATTTGTAACATCTGTATATTTTTTTTTACCCTATGTTCACAAAATTAATAAATGAATTTGAATTGGTTCTAGTTCTAGCGTTTCCGGTGCATATACAATATACAGGGTGGCAGGGACATCGACGCGAAAACTGTTACCATGGATTCAGTTCATGATTCTAAACTACCTGCGTTGAAACTTTTCGTCGGCTATTTAAAAAAATAAACCTGTTGTTCCATACATTCTGATCGCGTAGGTATTGCAATTTTCTATGAAACAGCAAAATTAAAAAAAAAATAATCGACCAAGAATTTCAACGTAGGTGATTTCGGAACTGCCGGGGTTGCGAAGAAGTCCGAAAGGGACCCCGGCAACATGGCAACTGAAAGAACACGGGTGGGTTTTAATCAAATTTGAAAAAAATTGAATTACGCGGACCGCCTTAGCGTATTCCCCTTAAATGAAAGCAGGTAAAAAAAAGCGGTGTACATAGTAGTAGGTAGGTGTAAAATAATACAGGGTGGCAGGGACATCGACGCGAAAACTGTTACCATGGATTCAGTACATGATTCTGAAACCCCTGCGGTTATTAAAAAAAAAGCTGCGGTTTCATAGAAAAGTGCAATACCTGCGCGGTCAAAATATATGAAACAGCAGATAACTTTTTTAATAACCGAAGAAAAATTTCAACGCAGGGGTATTCAGAAGAATCATGTACTGAATCCATGGTAACAGTTTTCGCGTCGATGTCCCGCCACCCTGTATTATGCGCGTCGACTTAAGAATGCGGCGACGCATGAATTGTCCATAGAAACGTAGTACATAAATCATTTGCAATTTGAGCATATTTCCACCATATTATGTTGATATTCGGATTGAGACAGTATTTATCTAGGCTCCTACGTCTTTTTATTTCCAAAAACTTACCTTTAAATGAAGTGTAAGCGAATTGCATTTCGTACATTTTTACAGCGTAAATGACATGTTTTCATATTGTTTTTTCTATATTATAAACAACAATTTTTGTAATATTGATTCCGCAGAAGCATAGTTTATGTTATCAAGTTATAAATTATCGAAAAAATAATTGAAATACATTAAGTTTTCATTCATAATTTTTTGTATTACGGAACACATCCAAATTTATCATAAATTTTCGAAAGCTAGTAGTACTATCGCGTCAAGCAATAATTGTCAATGTGTGCGTGGTAGTACTGCTCACTGTAGGTGTATATCGCTCCGAAAGACACTCGCACTAGCGCAACGTGCTTGGAATTGAATTTTGCAAACATCTCGATTTGTAGTTGCGAGCCGTGTTCGCAGGCCTCTTAAGAACCTTCTTTTTTTTCGTCGGTTAATAAATAAGTTTCGCGACCGTAACATAGATGTATTTACAAAATTACAATCATTAAAATCATTAATACAACTCTCTGATACTAAGTATAATTTATTAAACTTATTTCGATAAAATAAAAACGTGTGCCATGATAATCTATTCAAGGATTTTGGATTAAGTACTAGGATTTTCCAATCGAACAATATCGCAATAAATTAATATCTTATCGAAACAGTATTTCACTTTCAACACAGGAAGTTAATTACAATTAATTATTTAAATTCATTATCTTTTTTTATCTGCCACCAGTACCGCGTAACTTATGTTCGTAAACCCATTATAACAAAGTTTCATTTTGACAGTTCAACACCATTCATTGCGTTATTTACGTTGTTGAGCTTTTTTTTTTCAACTTTTATGAAGCACTGGATTAGCAATCTGTTTCAAATCGAAACAAATTGTGATTGATCGTATATTACGCAATTAGGGTAAAGAGGGCCTACCACCAGCTCAAAAGCAGTATTATTTTAATATTACTTCAGTGGGAGAAAGAGATGGAGCTATACGTCCTGTAGAGCTTCATCTCTTTCCCTCACTGAAGTAATATTAAAATAATACTGCTTTATGAGCTGGTCTGGTCTGGGCAAAAAACCATGCTTTACTTTAATTATTAAAATACAAATGACAAAGTACTTTTTCGCAAGTATTTTAAATACAAAATATTTTCAAGTCATGTATTTTGAAATATAAAATACAAATACATTTAGAGCCTTTTAATATAATAAATGGTCGTAAGCCCTACAACGACTTTAATTTGCACACTTGGCCAACTCTAAAGATTTACATAATTACTAGCTGACCCCGGCAAACGTTGTTTTGCCAATTATTTGTTTGGGGTGGACAACCCTTATCACTTAGCGTTTTTAGAATCATTCAGATCTAGGTTTGAATTAATTTTTGAAAGCGTAAAAATAATCACAGGGCCGCCAAAACGAAAACGTAATGTTGTAGACGCAAAAATCAATTTTAAGCGGATTTTTATTGAAATTATAGACAATATATCCAACGAATGTCGCGACCGGTATAAAAATCTGAAAGAATTAAATTTTTTTGGACTACTTGAATGCGAAAATTTCAATAAATATAATGACAATTTTCCGGTTGAACTAGTATCGCAATTCGTAAATGTTTATAAATTATACGACTTTAACTTAGACCGCCTTATCAATGAGCTCAAATGTGTTTATAAATCTGCCGAATTCAAAAACCTTAGTATTTACGAAATTATAGAACATTTTTATGAAAATAACATAAATACAGTTTTTCCCGAAGTGCTGCGTTTGGCAAAATTAATTGTTACAGTTCCCGCGAGCAGTGCTTCAACCGAAAGGTCATTCTCGTCGCTAAAACGTATACACACCTACTTAAGAAATACACAAGGCCAGCAACGACTTACAGATCTTTCCATGATTTCAATAGAAAAAAATCTTCTTACGGAAATAAAACGCCTTCCCAACTTTTACGATTCCATATTGCACACATTCTTACAGAAAGATAGGCGTGTAGATTTAATATACAAATAAAACAATCCTATATAGTATACTCACATCCATCACCATCTTTTCACTGCTTTTATTTAAATTTTGCAAATCACACAAACACTACAAAACATCAAACAAACGCGCCGAAAGGCCACTTTGAATATCCGTAAATTGATGTGTCTATAAAATCAGTCAATCTATTGATATTTGAGCTGGAATTTGGCAATTACCTACATCATCAATCGACAAGACGACGCGACGAACCAAAACCAACGTGCAGTATTTTTGGTGAGTAAAATTTTCTGCCTACCCTGTCTTAAAACTGTGTGCACGCCACTGCACTTAGGGGTATGAAAAATAGATAGTAGTCGATTCTCAGACCTACTGAATATGCATATAAAATTTGGTAAAAATCAGTAAAGCCGTTTAGGAGGAGTAAGGTAACTAACATTGTGACACGAGAATTTTATATATAAGTTCTGGATTCTCGAGCTGGATGCTCTTCTCCAGTTCTGTCCCAGCAGTGGGAACATTATAGACTGGTTATGCTATGCTGGTGGTTATTAAAGATGGTTAGATTTAAGACGCAGATATATGCCAGTGACCTTGAGTTTAGCTTGCGTGTTCTGTACTGAGCTCACGCAACGCGTCGTGCGACCAGTCGGTAATAGGACTCGCCCATCAAAGAGCGCTGTCCCAAATTAAACGCATTATTGATTTATTATACATAAAACATAAGGTATTATAATAAAACACGTATAGTAAAAGATCAATAGTTAAATTATCTTTAAAATGGTGAAGGTTTCAGAAAAATACGCTTGATAGATTTTGCGTGATTCTCAGTTTTTTATCCGCGTTAGACATAACTTTACAAATTAATTTCACTATGTAGGTAATATAAACATAATCTAAAATATTCCTACACTAGCTTCTGCCCGCGACTTCGTCCGCGTGGAATAGTTACTTTGGTGCTCCGCTCCTATTGGTCTTAGCGTGATGATATATAGCCTATAGCCTTCCTCGATAAATGGGCTATCTAATACCGACATAATTTTTCAAATCGGACCAGTAGTTCCTTCAGCTTTATATAATAATTATAATATAAGTGTTAGGTTTCAATTTATAAATACGTAATTATTGGATATTGTACTGGCAACACCCAAAGATACGATGTGTCAAGGGAGTAGCGCGGGAACCTTCCTTCTGGGTCTGGCGCTCGTGACGGTAAGATGAGCTTAGTGGATGTGTCGGTAAAAAGATAGATTGGCATGGTATTGGTTGGAAATCTACTGTAAATTAAGGTAACCTATTAGTTTCATGGTAAATATTAGAATATGGATTGAATTGTGATATTATATGGGGAATAGGAGATGTGATGGTATGGTGTAGAATATTGAATTTGATGTTGGCAAAGAAATATAAATGACTGACAAAATATCTTGGTGTTGCATTTATTTTCCTTATCCCTGAAATATTATGAATATGTAGTTTTATTAAACAGTTTTAGATTATGATATTGGGGTAACGACTTTAATATTCATTTGGGTATTAGTATCTATTTTGAGGTTAAATAATTATATTCGGAATTAAATTAGTTATTTTAGAGTAAGGATGGTTTTTATTGCATAAGTAATAAGTATAAGTATAGAATAAGTTATTATGAAAGTGCTCTAATTTAACATATATTTTTTCCAAATCATTAACACTACTCGTTCAGACGTCATCTTCAGTATAAAATCATTAAAAATCGGTTATCATTGCCTTAAGTAAAGAGAGCGCTATGTTATCGCTGAAATTACCCAGTATTAGTTAGTTTTCAAAGAATTTTCCTTCATACCATGACACAAGCTCCATATTATGGAGGAAAATTCTTTAAATACTGGTATTGGGAAATTTCCTAACGGAGACTTCCACATAATCCATACATGCTAATTCATAATAATTAAATGTAAAAGTAACACAGTGTGAAGGCCGCAGGAATCCGCTGGATGCGGAAAGCACAGAATCGGTCGAAGTGGCGGTGCTTGGGGGAGGCCTATGTCCAGCAGTGGACGTCTTTCGGCTGAAATGATGATGATGATGATGAAAAGTAACACTGACTACCTGTTACCTTTTCATGCCTAAACCACTAAAGCGATGGTTAAGAAATTTGAGAGATAGGCAGTCTGTAACCTGAA
Source organism: Agrochola lychnidis (assembly GCA_963680765.1). Taxonomy (NCBI): domain Eukaryota; kingdom Metazoa; phylum Arthropoda; class Insecta; order Lepidoptera; family Noctuidae; genus Agrochola; species Agrochola lychnidis. Next base: position 10,572,092 of record OY796875.1, read on the forward strand.
GAAAGACAAAGGCTAATTTTCATTCTAGATTTTAAAAAATAAATAAAAAAGGTACATTAGTTTCGGAGATAAGAGGGGGGAATGGCCAATTTTCATTGAATTTCTTAACTATCTTTAAAAGTATTTATTTTAAAATTATATGAAAATACTAGCTGACCCGGCAAACGTTGTTTTGCCATATAAATGTTTGGGGGTGGACCACCCTTATCACTTAGGGGTATGAAAAATAGATTACGACCGATTCTCAGACCTACCGAATATACATATAAAATTTCATAAAAATCGATCAAGCCATTTCGGAGGAGTATGGCAACTAACACTGAGACACGAGAATTTTATATACATACTAGCTGACCCCGGCAAACGTTGTTTTGCCAATTATTTGTTTGGGGTGGACAACCCTTATTACTTAGGGGTATGAAAAATAGATAGTTGCCGATTCTCAGACCTACTGAATATGCATACAAAATTTGGTAAAAATCAGTAAAGCCGTTTCGGAGGAGTAAGGTAACTAACATTGTGACACGAGAATTTTATATATAAGAAGAAGATATAGATGTTTAAGATCCTCGCAACAAGCCCTTTCATTTGATAAGTCACAAGGTATTGTTAGCAAAACATTTTTTTTATTGTTTGCCCCCAAAAGTGACCCCTATATTCAAAATTCATTTATTTACGTTACACGTTCGTGTTTGGGTCACAGAAATACAGATGTGTACCAAATTTCAACTTAACCGGCCCATTAGATTTGGAGCAACTTGGCTGTGACAGACAGACAGACACGCGAGTGATCCTATAAGGGTTCCGTTTTTTCCTTTTGAGGTACGGAACCCTAAAAATGGATTCAAGATACTTTTCCAATCACATGTATAAGATACGATATCTAGTAGCGAGTTGATAAATTGGATTGAAGATTGTGACAATGAATTGAACGACTAGGTTGTTCACCCATCCATACTACTTACCTACAGTTCTACATAATAAAACTGATAAAAAACTTTTTACATAAAAAATCAACTGACTTCCAAAAAAAAATACACTTCAATGTGAAAAATAACTTTAAATCTGGTTTTGAGTTTTCGTTTTTTGTCACCGACTTCCGAAATTAAAGTTATTTTTCACTTTGAAGTGTTTTTTTTTTTGAAGTCAGTTGATTTTTTTTTTTTGTAAAACAATTTTTTTTATTTTTTTTATTATGGTATTTACCCCAAACAAATTCGAATACCACTACCTGCTATGTAAATAACAGTGACAGGAACTTAACATATCATCCACATACTAAGTGGGCAAAATTCATATTATTGAAGCTAACTCAAAAACTACCCAAGCAAAGTTAATAAAATTTATATGGGACCACCTCTGAAGTATGACCTACCAAACGAAAAAAAAAAAATTATCATTAAAATCAATTCATAATTGGCGGAGTAATCGCGTAAAAAAAATACAGTTAAATTGAGAACCTCTTCTGGAAGTCGGTTAAAAAAACGTCAATCTTCAAGTTACCAGTGAATAGGTCACTGTAAGAGCAGTGGTAGCCCAGTAACAGCCCTGACTAACGAGTTGTAGGTCGTGGGTTCAAAACCCAGACAGGCGCTTTACTTTGTGTAAATAATTTCACCACCACTGCTCTCAAAACGGTGAAGGAAAACATCGTGAGGAAACCGGCATGTCCTAGAACCGAAAATTCGAAGACATGTGACATCTACCAACCCGCACGGGGCCGCGTGGAGGATTACAGCCCACTCCCTCTCACAGAGAGGAGGCCGCAGTCCCAGCAGTGGGAAGATCATAGGCTGATTATGAATATTATTCTGAGGTTACCGTTTAAACATCATCGCTTACTATCAGGTGTGATACTGGACTAAAAGCAGATAAAAAAAAATAGCCTGATTTGATTTAAAAACGAGACAGGGGACAGCATTCTTGAAGCCAAATGTATTCATTTGTTTTTTGGCGTTCCCACTGCAGGTACACAGGCCTCCTCTCTGTGAGAGGGAGTGGGTCGTAATCCACCACGCGGCCCAGTGCGGGTTGGTAGATGTCACATGTCTTCGAATTTTTGGTTCTAGGGCATGCCGGTTTCCTCACGATGTTTTCCTTCACCGTTTTGAGAGCAATGGTGATGAAATTATAAATTGGTTTATTTGGGACATTCCTAATTACAGTGCTTGTTATTTTGGGGGGTTAGCCTTTTTCTAAGGGAATCCCTTTCGACTGGCAACACACTGAGATTTCAGGCAATAAAAACTGCCACATAATCCTCGTCGGAAGTTTTCCAAGTCGCTGCTAGAAAAACCTATAGATATATAAATACTCGACGTTTGTGATATGTTACGTCTAATATTAATGCAGATTATACTAATAGGATAGAGATATGCAAATTAATGATAATATTACATTAATGCCTTGAACGTAACAACTAACGCCATCTACCAGAAGTAACGTGAACTAAAATGATTTAGACACGTGCGTTCAACCAAGGGCTGGATCACTGTTTCCATGTGCTGAGAATAAGCAATGTGCTTGTTAAAAAATGCTATTGGGACTATCTCAGACAGAATTTTCAAAAGAATATCCAAAACAAAAATCATTAGGTAATAGGTACTCAATACAACAAATTACTAGAATTTGAAATTTTCAAGTGGACATGAAGCTGCTTGTTATGGATATCTCAAGGATAATAATGGCTCCATCGATGTTAATCGTTTAGTTCAATGGTGATGGATTACCTTCGCAATGTTACGACAAAAACTCATCAAATTCCAACTTAAAAATCGGCGCCATATTGAAAAATCAAACGTCAAAATTCCCGCGCGAATTCTAAAAATAAAAAAACGCTACCGTAGTCTATGATTTACTAAATCGTGATTACGGAACACGAAATCGTAGCGATACGAAACGTTGCTGATAAGAAACATAACCTCAAAATGAACACATGTTATGTCATGCTGTGTGACGCAAATATATAGTCGTGACTCTGTTACGTCGATTTTTAACTTACATTTGCATTATAATTTGGCAATGAAAGAATTTCGATCATCTGGTTAATTTTACGACTGTGCCAGTTAATAAACATATCGACGCTTGAAAGGCAACATTGACTAAGCGACATGGGTTTCCATGTCGCTTAGCCAATGTTGCCTTTCAAGCGTCGAATTATTTTACAGGGTGGCTATTTAGACCTCGTATCCATCAAGGGGGTGATTTTACCCGTCATACTTATCAACATTCAACATGATCCTCTTAACCGATTCGTAAAAAAAAAAACCTATACAACTAGACAGACTGTTCACTCCGCAAAATCATTTAAATAAAAAGCGACTCTTGCTACGACACAATAAAGTGCAATTCAGGTCGCGCTGCGCTAATTACCTACAGTTATATCCACCTTAGAAATTGCCTCTTATTTCTCAGTAGCAGCCCGTAGTCTGGATTTGTGCCCGGTTGATGGCAATAGGCTCGCCCCCTATTACATAGGACTTAACTGGCGAAATGTGGGTGTACTATGGGTATACCTCTGCGTAACCCTTCGGGAATTACTGGTTGATGATGTGATTTTATGTTTTGTAGAAGTTGCTCTTCTATCGTGTATCTCTAATATCTTCTGACTACGTTACACTCACCCGACAAGACGGGCCCGCCACGTACTTGTAGGTTTCTAACCTAAAATGCGGAGAACCATCTGTATTCATGTACCTTTCTAAAGTTTTTTTTTACGAATCGTATAATATACTAGCGTCTGCCCGCGACTTCGTTCGCGTGGAATAGTTACTTTGGGCGTATTTATTTGGATAAGGATTAATATCATGTTTATAAAAACACCTTCGCAAATAATGCATTATTTTAGAACAAATTTGGTTGGCATAAAAAAGGTTATAGTGAGCCAACCTTAAAAGATAAACATATGCTGTCGCGGACTTTTTTTTTAGAACTTTTAAAGGGGAACAATTCTGTCATACATGACTTTTATGAAACTTTAACGTTTACGCAGTGCACGCAGCGGAAGCTCTCAAAAGAAAAAAAAACCCGATTTTGAAACATTCTTCATTGGTGCTCCGCTCCTATTGGTCTTAGCGTGATGATATAATTATAGTCTAAAGTCCCCGTCACGAGAAGCTATAAATTTTGTAAACACACATTCAGGGGTTTGCAATCTTTGGGTAAAATAAAATAAAAACAGTTTTGTACTATTTTTTTACAGGGATATAATTATATTAACACACACATCTAATTACAAACAAACAATATAACCTAATCCGCGAAAACACCACAAACAAACAGACGCATTCGAAACTCGAAAGACAGCAGAGACAACGTCAGCGTGAACTTACTTCAAAATCGTGGCTCAAATGTTTACGTTCCATGAATCAGATGCGTTCCAGTACCACAAAACCTTAGACGACAGCGCTTTATATCGCTAAAATATAACCCGATCAAGTGAAATTGCTCATTAGTTTCGTATAACACGTACGTTACTTTGACTTCATTGAATTTGGGATTATTTGTTGTTGATTAAATTGTCGCTACGTAACTTGGTAGAAGTTCTTTATTTACAAAAATTATAGCTTCTCGTGACGGGGACTTTATAGCCTTCCTCGATAAATGGACTATCTAACACTGAAAGAATTTCAGCTTTATATATTAGTATATAGATGACTGTTTCATAGCGAAAGTTGTACAGTGTGACAGGTAGAATCACCCTCTTGACAGATGCAGGTCAGTGCTGGACGGATACGCTTGACGGCGGAAAATTGTGGAACTACATTTTTTTCAATGCAATGACATAGACACTAGCGCCGCATCATCATTTTTATTTGTGATCTGCTGTGCGAATCTCAATAAATACTTTTTCGTTCTTTCTTTCCGCATCAAATGGACTTCAATGGTGGCACGGACTCCAGCTAAACTTTCAAATCTGAGCTGTCAATATTCCAAAACAATGATGACATTGACAGTTCTTGAACGCGATTTAGATGTCCAGATCGCGTTCAGATTCTTAGTTTAAATTCGCCCAAAATTTATCAGTATTGTAGAAACCGGTGCGCAATTTCTTTAAATTTTTCATTGTTAACCAATAAAACAAATATGAAAAACAATAGACCTGATATTCAATTTTATTTACGTAAGTGCGTTATTTATGACGTAGAAGCATGTGTTCCTGTCATTAGCACAAATCAATAAGTTTTGACACAAAATGTCTTAATTCAATAAGTTACGCGTTTTACGCGTCACGATTTTTTCAATGAGAAGGACGTAGTTTTTTTAAAGATTTTTTATATGTTACATCTTTCCTCTCGCTTTCCTGCAATCTGTGGGAGTGATTTCGTAAAAGATAGAAAAGAAAGAAAGAAAAGAAAGAAAAGAAAGAAAGAAAAGAAAATAAATAACACTGAAAATAAAAAAATACTGTGTGCCTCACGGCTGCGCCAAAAAGGTTCATTTTAAAAAGGGACGGAAGTGAGTAACAGGAAGCTGAGGAAGCCCGTGCTATTTGATTTGACCAATGAGCGCGCGCGGTGTTAGAGTTGGTCGATTTTCCGAGAGGTTGGTACTGTCAACCAAGATTTCAGATGATGTTGCACATCATAATTATGCGACTACTGTAATTCTCGCGCGTTTTTTTTTTAAATTATATTCTAAGCTACGGTATTTATTTTTTAAATATCGTACCATTATGATGAGATTTTGGGTTCAGAACCATGTACTGAATCCATGGTAAGTTTTCGCGTCGATGTCCCTGCCACCTTGTATATCGTCGACCGTAGGTTCAATTGAGGTAAGGGACAAAATACGATTTTTCAGGAGAGGCCGACAAAGTTTTTTTTCGGACTAAATCGCCCATAACTTTTTTTCTTATTAACCTTTTTCGGGTCTGTTTTTCTTAAGTTAGAATTTTTTCATATTCACCATTCGATAGAGCGAAAAATTCTGAACAAAACTGTATGCTCAACTCATTTTGGGTATTTTTTCCCTTACCTCAATTGAACCTACGGTCGACGATATGTTACATATATTTATTTGTAATCACGTTCTCGAAAACGGCTCTAACGATTTCGATGAAAGTTGCAATATGGGTGTACTGTACGGGGGTGAAAAATTTATCTAGCTAGGTCTCATATCTGGGAAAATTTGTTTTACCTATTGTCACAGCCTTGGAAATGTGATACAACGTTGAAATACCTGGACGATATGTTTATCTATTTTCACCCGAGCAGAGCTCAGTCGACCAGCACACGTAGCATGACCACCGTAGAAAAGAGTTTTGTCGACGGAAGAATAGACAAAATGACAGATAAACAATCACAATCTGTCATTTTGTCTATTCTTCCGTCGACAAAACTCGTTTCTACGGTGGTCATGCTACGCGTGCAGGTAGGTACTAAGGATTGAAAGAGGCAGGTACAAGTGGCAATGCATTAATATTTGAATTCAAAACATTTACCTTATACCTGTGAGGAAGGAATATCAAACAATGATGATTGCAATATGAATTAAAAATACCGTCATATTATCATGAATGTATTGATTAATGAATTAAGTTTTATTAACAATGTATCTACTTATAGTTAAGTAGTAGTAGTTAAGTTAGTTAATTCCACAGGTTAAGTTAGTTAAATAAACTTAAACAAATCGTAAAACTTTTTTACAAAAAATACAACCGACTTCCTAACTACAAAGTGAAAAATAACTTTAATTTCGGAAGTCAGTGGCAAAAAACTAAAATACTGATCCAAAGACACCGACTTCTGAAATTAAAGTTATTTTTCACTTTGTAGTTAGGAAGTCGGTTGTATTTTTTGCAAAAAAGTTTATTTTGCACTTATTTGTGGGTTGGTTTGTAATTTATCTAAGTTACAATAGCCTAATGTCAACTGCTCATCACCTTTTACAAAATATTGCTTTTCACAAATGGTGATTTCCGAGAGCAAAATGCACGAGTTACTATAAAGAAGAGTTCCCTCGATTTTTCCAAGATCCCATCATCAGATCGTGACCAAATGACAATGGGATCAACTAGAAAGTATACCCTTTCACACAAAAATTAATTTTTCAAATCGGTGCAGCCATCTTCGAGTAATCGGGGAACATAGACATTAAAAAAAAAAAAAGATTCCGACGAACTGAGAACCTCCTCCTTTTTTTGAAGTCTGTTAAAAAGGATTTTTATATTGACACTTTCTTTTAAAAATACGATAAAACAAAACTACTCTTCATAGATGTAACTGCTTGAGCACAATTTTTTTTGTTACATTTATGATACTAATATAATATTTTTTAATCTGTCTATTGTAAAGAGCCCAAATTCTAATCGTCAACGAATTATAACGTTGCTAAATTGAAGAGTACAAACTGTGACGTAGCATAACAACCGAAGTGACAGGTATTATATTTAGTCGGTTACTTGACAGCTGTCTCGTCACGTGGTTTTTTTGTTTACCTTTATTTAAAACTAAACTATGGAGTATAATTATTTATTAAACAACTAGCAGCGCCCCGCGGTTTCACCCGCATAAGTCTCAATCCCGTGTGAATATCGAGATAAAAGTTTCCGATGTGTTAACCCAGGTTATAAATTATCTGTGTGCCAAATTTCATCAAAATTCTTTGAGTAGTTTTTACGTGAAAGAGTAACAAACATCCGTCCATCCATTTATGAAAAACAGCCTTACGTGAAATATAAAAAAATAAATAACATTTAATTCAGACTACATAATTATGTTCAATAAAAAAATATGACAACGTCGCATTTTCTTAGCTTTAAAAATTAATGCTTGGTTTGAATGAATATGATTTACTCGTACTTATCAATGAAACTTAGATACACACATCGAGACTTAGTGTTGTTACCTTAAAAAAATATATTCGACGGTTGAAAGGCTAATTGATCTAAGCGACATTTTGTAAAACTTGCAGGAGGATGGATTATAGTTATTTCTTTTGATTTTTTTAAAATAAAATACAACTATTTGATAGACTTTTATTTATTTAAATCAATCAATCATAATAAGATCTTATTATGATTAAAAAAATAACTAATCCGTCCTCCTGCAAGTTTTACAAAATGTCGCTTAGATCAATTAGCCTTTCAACCGTCGTCGATATATAAATAAGTCAGTTGAATACTTGACATTCAAATCATTAGAGCCTAGAGTTAAGAATGCGGCGACCCATGAATTGTTCATACAAACGTAGTACATAAATTATTTGCAATTTGAGCATATTTCCACCATATGATGTTGATATTCGGATTGAGACAATATTTATCTAGGCTCCTACGTCTTTTTATTTTCAAAAACTTACCTTTAAATGAAGTGTAAGCGAATTGCATTTCGTACATTTTTACAGTGACATGTTTTCATATTGTTTTTTCTGTATTATAAACAACAATATTTGTAATATTGTTTCCGCAGAAGCATAGTTTATGTCATTAAGTTACAAATTATCTAAAAAAAAATGGAAATACATTGAGTTTTCATTCATAATTTTTTGTATTACGGAAGACATCCAAATTTATCATAAATTTTCGAAAGCTGGTAGTACTATCGCGTCAAGCAATAATTGTCAATGTGTGCGTGATAGTATTGCTCACTGTAGGTGTATATCGCTCCGACAGGCACTCACATTAGCGCAACGTGCTTGGAATTGATTTTGCAAACATTTCGATTTGTAGTTGCGAGCCGTGTCGCCGGCCTCTTAAGGGATATCAAATAGTAATGAATATTCTTCAAAAGCCTGGCATGACGAATTATATGAGTAGTAAAAAAAACTACTTCTTGTTTAATCATTGTTTACAAAAATCATTGAACACACTGATAAGGATAATTATAGATTTTTTAAGTGAAAACTTCTTTAAGCGCGTTGGGCATTTATGAGATGGGAAAAAACTATTGAACTCGCGACACCGTTACCGACACCTCATTTTTGTAACCGCGATTGTGCTCTTAATTTATATTAAATTACGGATCAATGTTTTATGCAAGTATTTTTACTTTAAAGGTTTTGAAAACGCGATTGTGCTCTTTATTTAGATAAGGTTACGGACCAATGTTGTATACAAGTATTTTTCTTCCACCAAGGCGATCTTGTTCAAGTTTTCACTTCTGTCGGCACTCCCGGAGTGCCACTCTTTTCTTTTTCCCATGAAAACAAGTGCGCATAAAAAACGTCTTCGTTCGATATCGCCTAAACACAATGATTCGTCTTTTTATTATTTATTTTTCGTGTGGTTAGTAATTAACCTAGTGTCAGAGTTTTTATGCCGCCCTTGAGTCTTCACATACAGTCGAGAAAATATCTCTCAGGCAGGTTTCCTCACGATGTTTTCCTTCACCGGTTTTGAAGCAAGTGATAATTATACAATACGCACATGAATCCGAAAAGTCAGAGGTGCGTGACCCTCGAGACCTAGGACTTGGCAGGCTGACGGTCACACCACTAGGCACTCACTTGTATACAATGATTTGTGAAGGAAAACATCGTGAGGAAACCTCGACTTTGTTATTATAAGTCTGAAATCGCCAACCCGTTTTGAGCAAGCGTGGTGATCAATGCTCGTGCCTTCTCTGTGTGAGAAGCGGGCATTGTTCAGCAGTGGGACAGTAACAGGCTGGTATTATTAGTTACTAGTTTCTGTCCACAAAAAAAAACTTCTTTAGGCGCGTTGAGCTTTTTTGAGATGGGAAAAAACAATTGAACTCGCGACACTGTTACCGACACCAGCTTTTGACCATTAAAAAGACCCGATACATTTTCTTTGGGATTAATGACATTCCAAACATTGAGACATGACAACGACACGATTGAAATTTCCCTTTTTTTACCGACTTCAAAAAATAAAAGTATTTCCTGCACTAAAATTATTCAAGTTTTCACTTCTGTCGGCACTCCCGGAGTGCCACTGTTTTTTTTTATTTCCTCCTTTATTAAGCTATTGCATAGCTTTTATCGCGGGCTTTGAGCGCGGCGACCGAATCAAGAAATTCCGTAACGTAACGAAAATAAAACCTAACACCCCCCACTCCGCTTACCAAGTAATGACGGTTCCCATGACAACGTGATATTGTCATGGGAACGTAATTTTTGTTTTATGTCATCACGTCGTCATCCCAAATGTAGCGTTGACAAATAGGAAGTATGGAGGTTACAAATGCTATACAATATTAGCTTTACCGCAGCAGTCCCAGAGTACCACACTTTTTTTTTTCCAAGGATTGTTGCAGATAGCTTTCTGTAATTTACATATGTCATGTGTACTTTCATTTTCAAATGTCATATAGTTCAATAGTTTAAAAATGCAATAAGACCACATCAAAACCAACTCTAGAATGTCATTAAGCTGAACTAAATACATAATAACAAAGGTAAAACTATTAAGCAAACATTAGTTGGAGTTTATTTCACTACTTCTCACGAGTTATTTTGTAATGAGTTGGAGAAACTTGGACGATAACAGGAGGGCAGCGACTGATCAAGAGTTCTGACCGCCCTAGGCTAATTAAGAGGACGCTCCCCCGCCAGGTGTGTTAGGTATGGACGGCCTAAAAAGTAGTAGGTAAGTGAATAGAGTAGTACTCGTAGTGTGAAAATTTTAACATGGTTCATATCTACCTATAAAAGTTTTCAGATCGATCTGCAAGCGAAAGTAACGTTGTTCTTTAATCTGCATGACATTTAACCTTAGAGTGCATTTAGTTTTAGTGTTTTGTCTCGGTCTAGTTGAAATATGTAGGGTAGATGCAATGATGCTAGATTAGTGCGTGCGAAGACACGATTTCAGCGCGCCCTCCCTGATCCTCGCGCCCTAGGCTGCAGCCTAATTAGCCTAAGTGTTAATCAGGCCCTGCAGGAGGGACTGGTCCATATTGGCTCGGGATCGAGCTGAGTAGAAAAATCCAAACCCCGAATAGGACACTATGGGCTGATTATTATTATCTCCTTTATTAAATTTAAATACTTATTATAAACTTACAGCGCCCCGCGGTTTCACCCGCATAAGTCTCGATCCCGTGGAAATATCGGGATAAAAAGTATCCTATGTGTTAATTCAGGTCATAAACTATCTGTGTGCCAAATTTCATCCGAATCCGTTCAGTAGTTTTTGCTTGAAAGAGTAACAAACATACATCCATCCAATAATTTATTAATATTAATTATATTATATTTTATTTTAAAAACTGTATCCCTGATCTGAGCAGTGGTGGCCCAGTGGTAACGGCCGCGACTTACGAGTTGTAGGTCGTAGGTTCGAACCCAGACAGGCGCTTTACTTTGTGTAAATTATTTCGTCACCACTGCTCTCAAAACGGGGAAGGAAAACATCGTGAGGAAACCGGCATGTCCTAGAACCGAAAATTCGAAGACATGTGACATCTACCAACCCGCACTGGGCCCGCGTGGTGGATTACGGCCCACTCTCTCTCCAGCAGTGGGAACATTTATAGGCTGATGATGATGATGATCCCTGATCTGCCGAATGCGTGGCATCTGCAACGGAATTCTGGAGACTGTAGCGGATAGGATCTCTTCTCCGTTATGGACATCCTTTGTTAAGAGGGTTATTTAAATTGTATTTAATATTTGAATTTTAATTTTTGTGAACTGTATGGATTAAGTTTTATGAATTAAATGAATTTTATTTTTAAAATTATTATACAGGGTGTTTGGCAGAACGTTGAACATACTTCAATGGTGGATAGGTGGGGTCATCTGCTACTTACTCAGCCTTAATTTCTTTGGCCCTGGCCAACTGGATATTGTTAAAAAAAAATTTTGCTTTCTTCTAGTTTCACCACTTTCTTAACTTTAAAGTGTAATTTTTATTAAAAATGGGTAAAACAGGCAATATTTTTTAAATCTTTAATGTTGGCAGATTCTTATAAAATTATTGCTTTATTCGGATGTTAGCTAGAAAAAAAGTTATGAGTCCTCAAACTTACAGAAAGATGTAAAAAATACTTAAATCTTAATTTCAACTTGCATTAAAAAAAAAAAAACCAGGGGGCCAGGGCCTAATAAATTAGGGCTGAGTAAGTAGCAGATGACCCCACCTAGCCACCATTTTCGTATGTTCAACGTTTTGCCAAACACCCTGTATATTTTATATTATAGTAGGATTATATCTTGAAATCCTTTTTTTTTGCTTGGGGAATTCCTCATGGATATCATCCGTCTTGGGAGAACGGAGGGTTATATCGACTAAAACCCCACTGTTCTTACTACTACCATGTGTCGGGGGCCCGGGAGATACTTGTACATTCGCCGCACCTCCGACTAGTATCAGCCCACCATGACAAGCGGGTCTCATCACCCAGTGCGGCGGAACCCACGATCGCACGTTCTCCCATTAAGGCTCGCATGGAACCTTGCGTGCCGTCTTTGGGCCTGACTGCTCGGGCATCGACACAGCCCCAATTTCAGTGCCAGCAGGCCCCTCCTTATGTTGGCCGGAGATCGTTACTCGCCCTTTGACGCCCAGCTAAATAATATTATAAATGCGAAAGTGAGTTTTTGAAGTGAAAACTTCTTTAGGCGCGTGGGGCATTTTTGAAATGGGAAAAAACAATTGAACTTGCGACACCGTAAACGCAACTGTGCTCTTTATTTATATTGCGTTACGGATCAATGTTCTATGCAAGTATTTTTATTATAAAGGATTTGGAAGTCATCATCTGCCTAGCCTTTTCCCAATATGTTGGGGTCGGCTTCCAGTCTAACCGGATGCAGCTGAATACCAGTATTTTACATGGACCGACTGCCTATCTGACCTCCACAACCCAGTAACTAGGTAACACGATACCCCTTGGTAAGACTGGTTGTCAGACTTTTTGGGCTTCTAACTACCCGTAACGACTGTCAAAGATCTACAAATGACAGCCGAGACCAACGGCTTAACGTGTTTTCCGAGGCACGGAGGGGTCTTGATATGTAAAGATGGTCACCCATCCACAGACCAACCGCGGCAAGCGTAGCTTAACCTGATCGATCGACCCGTGCGGTTGTTATTACTTAGCCACAAGCCCCTCAAAAAGGATAAAAAAACCCCTATAAAGGATTTGGAAGTATTTTTTTAAATTGTTAAAGTTTTCACTTCTGTCGCCACTCCCGGAGTGCCAGTTTTTTTTTTGTTTATTCGTTTGTTATGCTTTCACGCTAAAATGGCTGAACGGATTTGGATGAAATTTGACACATGGGTAGACCATGACCTGGAGAAGGACACAGATACTACTTTTTATCCGGATATTCCCACGGAGTCGAGACGTATGCGGATGAAACCGCAAGGAGCAGCTAGACTATTAACATATTTTAATTAAATTACTAAAATTTATACCAAAATAACCTTCCACGTTAGCAAAATTATTATCATTAAAATAAACTCAGAAAAGTAATGAATGAATGAATGATATATTTATTTGCAAGAATATAGGTACATCATTATGTTCTTAAATTCTATGGGTTTCACTATATTCGGCGTAATTTCAGTTAACATTAGGAAGTATTGATAAAAAACTTGAAATAACAATTGAGTGATAAAACATAGGCTTTACACCTTTATTATGGCATAAAACAATGTTTTACAACTGTTAAATAAAATGTATGGCGTAGTATTTGAATCAATCATTTACAATTTTTTTTATTTTTTTTACAGTAAAACAAGCTAAGCTAAGCAGCTAAGTTACAACAGCTACGCTAAGCTACACTTGCCGCGGTTGGTCTGTGGATGGGTGACCATCTTTACATACCAAGACCCCTCCGTGCCTCGGAAGGCACGTTAAGCCGTTGGTCCCGGCTGTCATTTGTAGATCTTTGACAGTCGTTACGGGTAGTTAGAAGCCCAAAAAGTCTGACAACCAGTCTTACCAAGGGGTATCGTGTTACCTAGTTACTGGGTTGTGGAGGTCAGATAGGCAGTCGCTCCATGTAAAATACTGATATTCAGCTGCATCCGGTTAGACTGGAAGCCGACCCCAACATGGTTGGGAAAAGGCTCGGTAGATGATGACAGTAAAATATAGGACTTCAAACAGAATGAATTTTAGAATAAAGTCTTCTCAATAATTTCATAGTCTAAGTTTGTTTTATCAAACGTTACTATGTTTTTTATATCTATTTACATATTATACTCTATTAAGCTCCCATTCAAATATTGTCAGTGACAAAATCTATACAAATAAATAAAAAAATTCTAAATGCATATGAAAGTATATATATATGGAGTTCTCCAGGTACTTCACCATTAACTCCACTGCACCATATGAATTGTGACGAGTATCATTTGCTTACCGACCATATTAAAGTAATCGAATCGCAACCCGTGAAATACATATTATTGAGTAGTTTCGGTGGCCATCTGTGTCCTTCATCATCAGTTCCACCGCACAAATGGTGCTTTTCGAGAGCAGATGCACGAGTTACTATAAAAACTACCCAAACCGCTATAGGTGTGCCTATAATATTTGAATAGTTCCCCTGATTTCTCCAAGATCCCATCATCAGATCGTGACTTGAAAGTATACCCTTTCAAATGAAAAAAGATTTTTGAATGCGACGAACTGAGAACATCCTCCTTTTTTTTGAAGTCGGTTAAAAATAATATCATTTGTTTTTTAATTGTCTATCTGACTGCTTGTACCAGCGAATCTCCGAAACGGCTGGACTGATTTTGACGGGACTTTCACTGGCAGATAGCTGATATTACAAGGAGTAACTTAGGCTACTTTTATTTCAGGAAAAGAAATAGGATCCACGCGATTAATAAAACTTGACAGTCACTATTCCTATTGTTATAAAATTCAGAATCCCTTAGTTGTTATGACAGTGATTAAATAACACTTTTCTCCGAACTCGTTGACGGCGTGGCTAACATGCATGATATTTAGTTAAGTTATTTTTTTTATTTATCTAGTTTTTGTTTATTAATTTATTTACTGAAATAGATGATTATTTATAACGAAAACGGACGAAATTTCATGAACAGACCTTTGGGCGTATAGATGTTATGGAAAAACAACTGGATGTATCTACGCAAAATAAAATTATTTAAACTTTTCAATAAATTATCTATCCCTGTATTGTTTCTATTTTGCCATTTTCATACAACATAAGTTATTTATTTACGCCCAAAGATGAGTTAAAATTATTGTTGAACTATGGATGTTTTGACGCTCATAACTTCCAAACCAATACTTTTTTCCCAATTCTGCTTCCATACAGGGCTAGATAATGACAAGGCAAATTGATATAATTTTTATTTTTGAACGTACACCGTCAAACAGACGAGTAATCACCATACTACGTTTGTATGGAAGAATGACCGACTAGTGTAAGTAATCAGCAACTGAAGCTGTCAGTGTCCTCGGTGAGTTGGTGGGTATGTTACATTGCAACGAGATAATAGATTTAAAATTAATATAATTCAAGGTAATAAATACCAACCTATTACTGTCTCACTTTAGCATTGATTACCGCACTTGCTCTAGGAAGATTGATGACTTCAGAGTAAGAAACCAGTGGCAAAGAGTAGCCAAGCGATGGAACAATTTTGTACCATTTTTGTCGCCCCGCTCTTCGCTGCTGTTTGCGTGCGCGTAGCCTTAATGCATTGTAAAAACCATAAATAAATTGATGCAAAAAAAAGTATTTATGCTCTACTGACTGTGATATTAATTATGTTAGTCAGTTGACTGCCAAATCAACCAACCTATTTTGAAATAGTTAAATGTAGAAGGGTAATTTAGTGATAATAAGATTCATCTTTCAGGTCTATACAGTGTGATTCATCATAATGTGCACATATCGAAATGAGGGAATCTATGCTTAATTTTAACGACAGAAAAAATATTTTAAGAAATCTAAATATTTTTTATTTTTTATGGAATTCAAAAAAAATTGTATCAAAACTGTGTAACTTTTAAACTATATCATAAAAAATACAGGATTCAACTTCACGAGGATCGTCGATGCGAGGGTTTGCGCCCCGCAGAGCTACGTATCTTTACCGACGGATCCAAAACAGGTAGTGGCACAGGTGCTGGAATCTTCTCGGAGGACTTCAACATACACATAGCCACACCATTGGGAGTCCATAACACAGTGTTCCAGGCCGAATGCATGGGTGTATCTCTTGCCGCTTCAGCCATCATGGCCAGGGAAGTTAAGGACCACTCGATACGCATACTCTCAGACAGTATGGCTGTTCTGCTAGCGCTAAACAGTCACACTGTTGACTCTGGGCTGATATACGAGTGTCACCAGCGCCTTAACCAGGTGGGTAGCCTCAATAATATAACCATTCAATGGATCAAGGGACACAGCGGTTCGCGGGGCAATGACGCAGCCGACGAACTTGCCAGAAGGGGGTCGAGCATGGCACCAGTGGGGCCTGAACCCATTGCGCCACTCCCCTTCGGGTACCTACGCACTCTGGTAAGGAAAAGAACCAGGGATCAACATCACAAACTTTGGTTGGACCACGGTGAATGCAGGCAGGCCAAGGAGGCACTCCCTATGATTGATGGCCGCCTCACGAAACAGGTTCTCCGACTAACGAAACAGCAGCTGCGTACAATTACAGCAGCTGTAAATGGCCATGGGTCATTTAATAAACACCTCTTTGTCATAGGAGTCACAGACAGTCCGCTGTGCAGAGCCTGCATGGAGGACGACGAGACAGCAGCTCATGTGCTGTTAAACTGCCCAGTGGTCGCCACATACAGGGCCAAGTACTTCGGTAACCCAGGTACCCTACGTGAGATTGTCAGTGACACCAAGGCGTTGCTGGCCTTCTTTGAGGAGCTGGGGTGGATCGAATAACCGATTTTCCCACCCGTACGCAAAATACGCGCTTTGACGTGGAGTTGCGGATACCAGCCCGTATTACCTATTACCTATTAAACTATATCATCTATCGCGATGAAACAAACTCCTTAATGATTGGAAGTAATTAGGTGTCCACATAAAATGAAAATTGAGAAAAAAAACTACCCTCAATTGAAAATAAACATGTTTTTTAGCGAAAATCTGTTCTTTTTTCATCAATTTTTACAACAATTGTAAAATTTATAAATAAGATACTTTTTAAATTAAAAAATCTAAAAAAAAAAAATATTTTTTCTGTCAATGTTGACAACGCTTTGTCCTGGTTTTTAATTTGGGTTGAGTTTGATTGGTTGAGATTAGTTTTAAGTAATAATTTATCTTGACTGAGGTTTCGTATTTTGGACTTTACATTTTACATAGTCATATCCTAGGCTTTTGTAAGACTTTTCATTCAAATTCAAATTGTTTATTTGCAAGAAAATACACAGAAAAAAACGGAAAATACACATTTAACAAAACGTTCACAGTAGTTTTTATGTATTAATGGTAATCTTTAAATGGTGCTATGGGCTACATTAATACTTATTTATGTTTTTCTGTGTATATAAATTGCAAAATGCAGCTGTTTGTTGTTCCTAGTAGTAGTAATTTAATTATTTCACTTCAAGAAACAAACATCTGTGTACCCCACTCTTGTACTAGGAGTTACTCTATCACAAGAGCTAAAATACTATTGAATTTGAGAAAAAAAATAAGCATATTATTATATTGTGAGTTTCTACATGGACAACTAAACATTATTAGACAGGTGCCAACTTAATAGAAATTGTTGTGCAATAGGGTGCAAGAGGGTGAACTCTATTGCACCATACGACCTTGAAGGCTTACAATGACCTTTGATAGACTAAAAGTTTATATCTAGTGCTGGGTACCCTCAATAATAATTTATTAAGCCTAATATTAAGAGTATGTAAATTCTATTAAGGATACAGAAATGACAGAATACTGATATTCAGCAGCATCTGGTTAGACTGGAAGCCAACCCCAACATAGTTGGGAAAATGCTAAAAATTGATGAATACAGAAATTATAGAATAACGTAGGTAGAAGATTGTCAATTTTTATGTAAGAATCAATAGTTTACAGATTTGGCAGGTGATACAATCAAATACATGAGTTGTTAGTAAAATAAGAAGCTATGTTACCAAATTAAATGTGACAGCGTTACACCGTAAGTTAGACTAGAGTATTCAAATCGTATTAATTACATCTTCCTCGCAAATGCTAATAGGAATATTGAAAAACAATAACATCATCAATAGGCATAACATGCGATTGCCGCAGTCTAAAGTCAATGTAACCTGAAAAAAAGTAATATGAACCAAAGACTAATCCACGTTTAAGTCATATTTGGATAAAGTGTGTACAATACTTTATAAACAATTTCTCTATTTTATGATTGAATGAATTATTAGTAGAACAGAATTGCATCATTAATGTTATGACATTGTTTTGTTTACATAATACCACTCACCTGCCAAGGGTTCACTTTAGGTATCGGTGCTTCAACAAACTTCTTCGGCTGGCTCTCAGATGACTGCTGCTGCTGCTCTGGCGTTGGCTGGGGCTCCGTGTGCGGTGTGGGGGCCTTGTGAGGGCGAGGCGGAGCCCTACGCTCAGGATGCCTTCGCCCCTTCCCAGGACGGCGTCCGTGCGATATGACAGGCACGAACCCCTCCTCCTCCTCGTCATCCTGCTTTGTCGGAGGCGCGTCGGACACTTCGCCCGGCGCGGCCTCAATGTTCTCCTTGTTACTGTCACCCCCTCTAAAGTTCAACACTGACGCGTAAGAGGGCCCTGCGCCCTCGGCGGACACGCGGGCAGCCATGCCGCCGCTGCCCTCGTTATGTAAGCCCGGGCGCGCGCTCCGCGCCGACAGACGATCACGAGCGCGCCTCCATGCCTCTCAACACGACGGCATGATGGGGTTAACCCACTAATCGCGAACGAACTTTCCCGATGAAAACGGCCCGATCGAACAGTGCGAAGGTCGAATTATTCACGAGTAACTTACACGTCCCAGTGGCGCGCACACACGGCCGGTCGCTGGGAAATATGCGCGAACCTCTCGTACCACACCGGACTGACCCTGGTTGGACCGTATTTACATCGAAAAAAATGCACTTCCGTCGTCTTGTTCCAACTTTTCTGGCACACTGAACGATCCGTACGCACTTTATCTATCGAAGTCGTATACCGATCACTATGAAATACGCTCCTATTAACATAAAATCATAACAGAACCATATTTTGTTCACTATTCACACATGTGGTCGGACGCCCAAAAAGGGATTTTTCCGCAACACACACGGAACTTACGGAAGGCTGTGACTTCTAATTTTACACAGGACATTTTGACGCTAGAGGGCGCTGAAACATCATTGACAGTGGACACGTTCAGAATTAACAATAAATAAATGCCATTTTTAAACAAAAGCTTAAAGTTTAGGCTTTCTTAATACATCCATGTAAATTTAGATATAATTCTCCGTTTTTAATTAAAAATTCGATATGTTTTTATGTCAGTTGATCGATAGTTTTCAATGCTCGTCGTCTTCTAAATAGGAACGCATCCATAATAAAATCACATTTCGGATCTGGAAAATGTTTGCAAATCACTAATGTTCCGTGCAACACCAGATAATAATATGATATTAGTTTTATCAATTATATAGTTATAAAATGTGGTCTTCTAAAAAACATATAATGTTAATTTAAAATTAAAATACTATCTGCAAAATAAAAAACAGAAATCCATGATCCATTCAAAAATATTTATTGTCTATGCCTCATCATTTGATTTCGTTTTGAAATCGATTGCGAATCAAACTTGGAAAAATTCTAAAAAGTTACACTTATTAGAAAAAAACGTATTAAAAAATATTAAAATTAAAAATACTCAAACCAACTCGTTATTACAAAAAATAACGTTAGGGAACATTCGAATAAGGTGCACTCTCGGGATTAGTTGGACAATACATACCCAAGAAACTCCTACAATTTCTACAATAATGATAAACGTCCTTACATGACCTTATTATATACGGCAAGGGGGCACATATCCAACAGCAAAGTAAACATAACATAAATGCACATAAATGTGTGCAAATAGTTACATGACTTACTACTACTGTCATGCCCGTATAACCGCATTCGGGGCAAACAATAGGCATTGAAGTGAATCCAAAGGTATACACCCTCGCAGGAGGCGGAGGAAGAGCAGGTTCGATGTAGACATCAAAAGCACCAGCATAAGTAGGTGGAGGAGCTTGTTGAACGAAAGAGGGCGACGGAAAAAATGTTCCCATAAATCTGGGCCTTCTTCTAACTGCCAATTGGCGTAACACAAATGAATACGACGGCGGGGCACTTGTCAAGGAATCGGGTGGCGTTATTTCCCCAGATTCGATTTTGTTAACTTTACTCAAGTTAGTGGATGATTGTAGTTTAAAATGACTGATAACTGCAAGAGTTAAAGAACTTTCATTGAGTTTCGATAAGGCTTGTAAGAATAAACTTGGGGGTTGACTTGTAATGACGGCTACCGACGCTGCGAGTGGCAACTGGCACACAGGGTGAGTTGGAATGGGGCTTTGAGTGGAAGAACTGATTTTTAAAGGTGCATTGGAACTTAAATAACCACTATTTATATTATGAGAAGGGTTTGCTGAAGCCCTAGCAGCACACAAGGAGATTCCTGATTCATAATTTTTCGAATACATTTCCATTAATGTTTCCACTAGATTTTTCGGGGTAACCATCGTAGCCGCTGCATCTTTTGTTGAATCAATTTGTACTTTTGATGTAACTGATAATTCTCTTGATGAAACCGAATTATCTTTCGTTGGACAAGTGTGGATTTTCTTTAAAGATGTTTGTTCTTTTGACGAACACGATTCATGTTTAGTAGAATCAATGTGAATTGTGGATGAAGCTGTTTGTTCTTCAGACGAAGACGATTTAATTTTTCTCGACGTAATGTGAATTTGCGGAAAACTTGTTTCTTCTTTTGTTACGGCCGGTTGGTCTATTGTTAAAGCATTTTGACTTTTCGAGTTAGCCAGTTGGTCTTTCGAATATGTCGCAGGTTGATCTTTCAGCTGAGCCAGTTTCGAATAGGCCGCTGGTTGGTCTTTCGGATGAGCCAATTCCTCTTTCGAATCAACCATTTGGTCTTTAAAAAGTGCGGCTTGGTCTATCGAATAAATGGTTTCGTCTATCGTTAATACAGTTTTCGGTGCCGTGGATGGGTCTGCCGAATAAGCTGGACTATCTTTTGTTAATACAGTTTGTATTTTTGTTGCTGGAGTTTCCTCTCTTTGAGCAGTTTGGTCTTCTTCAGCTGCTGATTGATCTTTCTGTGTTGGCTGCTGTGTTATTGGCTTTACATCGTGACTGCATTTTGGTTTTTCATCCATTGCAGCTGTTAAAATACGACAAAAATTACGAATACTACAACAGTAAACCAGGGGCAAAAATTACATTCACATCCTTACTAATAACTAGTAAGCAGTAAACTACAGTACTTAGTGTCATACGAAGTTTTGGTTAAAGTTGGGCAACACAGCACATAGTTTACTGTGAGCGAGGGTGGGGCTCAAATATGACATTCTTGATGCTGTGTTCTGAGTGAAGCTTACGCATAAAGTTACATGCTCTGTGCCTGCGCACAAAAATCTGGCACTGGTGCCGATTCTCTTGTACACCGAACTAAACTAACTAAACTGTCACTAAAATTCCTTACTTTTGACTATGAAAATCTCAAAGCTATTCTGCAAAATAATTTCTCTAAATTTAAAAATAATTTTGACACATCTAAATCGAATTTGACAATCGCGACTCCACACGTGATACCTTTTTTTTTTTTTTGGGTGGGAAATTATCAAATAACTTCTCCCGCTCTGGGCGGAGCGGGAGGGCGTGTCAGACTCTTACTGACTAAAACCCACCCGTGTTCCTCCGGTTGCCCTGTTGCCGGGGGCCACGATTTCCCGATCGGTTTTCTTCGAACCCCCGGCAGGCATTGGCCCTAGCGGACCCCGTCAATTCTGCTGACATCTCTTTGAGGCGCGCGTGGAACACAACGCGCCGTCGACCCGGGCTTGGTCCTTATCGGACGGCGAGCTACCCATTGCTCACCGTCCGCAAGCCCGCGCCTACGGTGGCCGGAAATCGGCTCGCGATTCCCGCCCCGGGCGTCTCCTCCTGCGGCGGTTAGGGGCATGAGGGCGCGAAATTTGCCTCTCCCTCACGCGTTCCGCCTCCTCCTTCGCGAGCATTACCGCTTCGCAAACTGCTTTTGATAATAATTTGATTTGACTAATTCAGGATTTTTCTTTTCAACATACCTTCTGTTATGGCTTTTGTTTGTCAGAAAGGCCGATCGATATTCACCAAGTGATTTTTTTCTCAGGATTACACGAGGCCGTGTAGAACGTCAGTTCTGGCCGTGTCGGAGATGGTTTTTAATTACAATTGTGGGTAGTCAACAGAGTTTGGTATGATTTGTTTTTCTTATTATTCATTTATGTGATTTTTACTATCAATTATTGTCTAATAAATCAGACATAATTAATTAAGTACTCTGTGTACTCACTAATTGATTTTGGCAACTTATTTCGATAATTGTAACCAATGGTTTTGTTCAAAACAATTAATGACATGTTACTTTAATTTTTAAATGATTTATGTTGTCAATTCACTATTGTTTATTTACGACAATTATCCTTGTATTATTTAATTACTTTATAATGTAAGTCTTATTAGATTTACCACATTTTAGTGTTTTGTATCAAGTAAACACGTGACGCACTACCGCGCGTCATCGGACAGAGTTGTCGTAGTGGAATTGCAAAGTGGGGACATCGTCTTATAAAAGAGCGTGCACTCTGTAGGCGAGTCAGTCTGCCACCGGTGTCAGAGGTTCAGACACAGCTCGCACCAATGCCACCGACCGCTCGCTTGTGTGCGATGCGGAGGCGAGCATGCGGCACGTGACTGCCCGCGCCCGCGGGAAGAGCCGGCCACCTGCGCGAACTGCGGTGGCCCGCACCCCGCGAGCAACATAAAGTGCCCCGTGTTCGAGAGGGAGATAAGGAACAAGCGAGCGGGGACCGTCGCCATCACGGCCACAAACCGGATGAAAGCGGTCAAACCGCGAGAAGAGGCCACAGAAGAGGCCCTAGGCACGACGCTGATGGCGGCGGCCAACGGGCCCACTGACAGAGCACAAGCCTCCTCCTCCGGGCGGAGGAAAAAGAAACGCGGGGGGAAGGGAAAGAGGGAGAAGAAGACCCCCCCGGAGACCAAAGAAGACCCCCCTAAGGCTGGCCCTGCCTCAAAAATTGCGCAGGTTGCACCAAAGGCGGTTCAAATCAATCTAAGTCAACATCAACAACAACGAGTAAGCGAACCTACCAGTGGCGCCAATACGGCGCAGCGGCGAAATGAGGAACCTGTTAGGTTCGCCCAAAAGCCGCACGGCGCCGCCACGGCCGCGGTCAGAGTCACAAAGACACAGCGGCCAATCACCGAGCAGGAAAACTTCCCTGCTACGACGGGTGGCGGCGCTGCAATCGCACTATCGGCAAGAAATGCGTCGAAACATATGCCGATAACGAAAGAAACCAAAACAAACAAAAATGAATTTACAACCTGCGCAATCAAACTATTAATGGATTTAATTAGGGCGATAAGGCAGGGCCGAGACATCGAAGCGGTCATCCTCGACGGTCTGGCAACCTTACTATCACTTTGTGATGGCTAGGCCGTTGAGGATTTTACACTGGAACGCCCGCGGCCTTAGGGACAAGGTCGCCCCCCTCCGCCACCTCCTTCGGGATCAGGACATCGACGTGGCGCTAATTAGCGAGACGCACCTGGGACCTGAGGATAGGGTCAGGTTCCCGGGGTATTACCTCTACCGGAAGGATGAAAGGTCGGCACTACACGCCCGCTACCGTGGTCTGGCGGTATTAGTGAGGCGTAGAGTCGTCCATCAAGAGCTCCCCTTGCCGACGCTCAGCACTTTTTACGCGCTGGGTGTGCAGCTGCACGTCGCCGGCGAGGACCTCAATATTTACGCGTGCTACAAGCCGCCCGCGACCCCTCTAGACACGGTCGAGTTGCGGGCGCTACTTAGCACGCTAAATAACAACGCGACTATCCTTGCCGGCGACCTTAACTGCAAGCACCCGGCGTGGAACTCCATGCATACGAATACAGGGGGGAGACGACTCTACGCGGATGCAGAAGCCTTCGGGTACTCGGTGTCCGGCCCGGACACGCCCACCCATTACCCAGACGTAGCCCGGCAGATGCCAGACGTGCTGGACGTCGTAGTCCACCGAGGGCTACACTGTCAGATCACGCAGCAAGTGATCGACGACGAGCTGCAGTCCGACCACCAACCGGTGCTCGTCGTCCTAGCGGGCATGCCGACCCGAATGAAACCCATAGCGCCACGTCGATCAACGGATTGGACAGCCTTTGGAGAGATGTTAGACACCACCACGCCGATCGGACCTATTATTACCTCCGCGGACGTGGACCAGATGGCGGGTGACGTCACTGCTTGCATCCAGAGCGCCTTACAAGCGGCGACAACTACACTGCCGCAGGGGAGAGGGCTAATGCCGCCCCTGCCGGCACGTATCACGGCATTGATCGCCAAGAAGAGGCGCCTTCGCAAGCAGTGGCAACAACTTAGATGCCCGACGCTGAAGACGCAGCTGAACCGTCTCGCGGAGAAGGTCAAGGCCGAACTATCGGCCCATACCGCCGCGGGCTGGGAGGAACGCATCGACGCGACAACAGACAGTTGGCCGTCGGTGCATAAACTCTGCCGCCAGCTCACGAATACCCCAGCCCCGGTGCGCCCTCTATTCAACAGCGACGGGGCGCTCAAATATGTAGCAGAGGACCGGGCGGAGGTCTTCGCCGAGCACCTGGAGCGTCAGTTCCAGCCGAACCCGACCAGCGACCTCGAACATGTCGCAGCAGTCGAGAGACACCTGGGGGACTACTTCGCAACGCCGATAGCTCCCGATGAAGACCCTATCTTCTTCTCGCCTGGCGCAGTTAGACGCGCCATCCTAAAAACTAAGCCTAAGAAGGCTCCCGGTGCCGACGGTATCACCAATACAGTGCTGCGCCACCTGCCGTTCCGTACGGTCGCGGCACTGGCGCGCCTGTTTACGGCGATACTGCGCACGGGGGCCTTTCCCGCCTCGTGGAAGGAGGGGCGCGTCATAATGCTGCCCAAGGCGGGAAAGAACATCCTGAAGCCGGAGAGCTATCGGCCGATCACTCTGCTGCCGACGGTCTCCAAGGTGTTTGAGGCACTCCTGCTGCGACATCTCCAACCTCACATAGAGCCACGACCGGAACAATTCGGGTTCCGGCCAGAGCACAGCACGACGCTCCAGCTGTCGAGGGTACTGCACCACCTCGCTACAGCTAGGAACAAAAAGGAATATTCGGTGGCAGTATTCCTCGACATGGAGAAGGCCTTCGACCGTGTGTGGCACGACGGCCTTATATACAAACTCGCCACCTCGGACGCGCCCCGTCGCGTCGTAAAGGTGGTGTCTAGCTTCCTCTCCCACAGGACTATCAGGGTGGTGGTCGACGGAGCGCTATCTAGCGCCCGTCCTGTGCTTGCGGGTGTACCGCAAGGCAGCTGCGTGTCGCCTGCGTGTTACTCACGTTACACCGACGACATCCCCGCCACAAATCAAGTAATTCTCGCGCTGTATGCAGATGACGCCGCGTACATATCTACATCGCTTAATGCGAAGTACGCGGCGGTCAAGATGCAGCGCGCCCTCGACGCGCTCCCCGAGTGGCTATCCAAATGGCGGCTCTCGGTTAACGTGGGTAAAACGCAGGCACTTATCACAGGAAACGCGCCCCTCCCACCACCCCTGAAACTACAAGGAGCCGCCGTCGATTGGTCGCCCCGGGCCAAGTACCTGGGTGTGACCATCGACCGCCGCCTCACGATGGGGCCCCATGTCCGCAAGGTCGCCGCACAGGGTAGGGTAGCCCGCAACCTCCTTAAACCCGTGCTCTCGTCCCGCATCCCGGTGCGCGTCAAGCTGAGCGTGTACAAGATGTACATACGCCCAGTCTTGACGTACGCCGCCCCCGCTTGGTTCGCCCTCACGAGCGAGGCGAGCCGAAGGCTGCTCCGCGCGCAACAGCATCTTGCGCTGCGGACCATATTAGACGCCCCTTGCTTCGTGAGGAACGATGTCATCAAGCGGGACCTCGGGATCGAGAGCCTGGATGAGTTTGTGGGCCGCCTCGCGAAGGTCATGTTCGCGCGGGCCGACGCATCTGCCTGGCCCCATGTCAGGCAGATAGCGCCACTGCACGCGCGGCCACCTGACGCGAAAGCCCTGCCCCGTGACCTGGTAGCGGACCCTGACCCCATCGCACCGGATTGACGCCTCGGGTAAGCTGCACCCAGGTTACACGCAGCTTACTCGAAATAATAAGACTCTACAGATGTACACATACATCCGTTGTGTGGCGTGTTCTAAGTTAATATAGGCACGTCACATAGCTATATACAGACACCCACCACTACACATGCACCTAAACACAACACGTGCGGGCGCGATGCGGGTCGCGACGCACGTATACAATGAGCGGTGTTACACTACAACACTAGCCGCTCATACATACGCGACTGCCTACCCCTCAAACCGTAAACGGCTCGATCTGTGAGCGGGGAGAGGGGGAAGCTACATATTATACCTGTAGGGCGTCGAGTCGGCATCTCCGTCGCTGGTCGTTCTCGCTGGGCCTCCCCCGGGCAACTGGGGGTCTCACCTGGCGGGGACAGACCGCCGGGATGTCGTGAAGAAAGCGGCGTCACTAAGGGCGTCGTGGCGCGCCTACAGAAATATTCAATGCAACCAATCACACCGACGCATTATTGCCTAACAATAATGTGGTCGTTTTCATTGCCGCCCGAGGCAAACACAATTGAGGGGCCCATCGTAATGGGCCAACGTAAAGCCTCCGCGGGCGAAGGGCGAGGCTCTGACCCCGCTCGCCGCGCCCCCTTGCGGGGGCGCAGCGACCTCTTTCGAGTGACGAAATACCTATCGGCACTCCTGATCCTACACGCAACGCTTGTGCTAATATCAACGTTTGTAGTGTCCTTGTGTAGGTAGTTTCATTGTTGTAAAAGCAGTTTTCACTTTTTGTATGGAAAATAAGAAAAAATATTACCTACATGTAGAGTATTAGGGGTTTAAGGGCTTTATAAAGGGTGTCGAAATTTTCATTATTTTTTTGCGATTGGACACACCGTTTTCGAGATAAAAGCAAAAGAAAAAAAAAATTTAGTACTTTTTTTTCATCTGAAGTCGAGGTGTTGGTGTGAATTTTAGTTCATGACAACCAATTTTATTCCACATGTTTTTAGTCGCGATTAAAAATAGTCATATTTAGTAAAAAAATCTAAATTTTAGGTTAAAAACGTCAAATTCAGAATAGCAAAATTGCCATTTTCACTAAACTAATATCACAGTGCCATCTTAGTGCTGTCAAACTAAAGTTTAGTTAAGTTGTGTCGCTTTAGTCTATTTCAGAATGGGAAATCGTCGTTTGACAGGAATAAACTAAATTTTAGTGATTTTTAGTTTAGTTTAGAGGCATTTGTGACAAGAGAATCGGCACCACTATTCCCGAAAACTGTGCTGCTTTTAGCGTCGTACATGATAGGTATTGATTAATATTTTTTTACTTAATGCTTAAAAACTAGCGGTAAGCGGTTCAGGTACCTGTTCAAGGGGGTTTTACAAGTTTTAATTTGGCATCCACGAATGTATGGAACATACACAATATTTCGTGTGCACTTTACGGGTTTGAATACAGAAATAAGTTCAGTATTGTTTCAAGATTCCTTTTGTTAAATTTAATAATAACTTCACATATAAAATTACTATTTTCAAAATACTTGTAAATAATAATAATTCGTGTAATAAAATGTCAATTATTTGTCAAAACCTATTCGACTAATTTGGCTTTACACAAAATGTCTTAGCCCAGTTGTAAACATTACGCTTTTTGTCTATAGTTTGCTGAACATTTTATCCTATTCGTATAAAAACGCAATAAATAAATAGGCTAGGCATATGTTTTATTAGGTTTTTTGCATTATGAAATTGTAAAAATTCGTGGGCTACTTATTTCACAAAGTAATCAAAAGCAGTCTTTTACCAATCTGGTATTTTTTTGGGCTGGTCACTGCCTTTTCGTACTGTCAAAAAACCATTCTAATTTCCGGTCTTTTTACTCCTCCGTGGCATGGCGGATGGTCTTTACCGCCGCATAAAGTGTTTTTTGGAGGAATAACTTCGCTTATATAGCGAAATGGTAAGTTTAATAAAAACTGATGTGATTTTCTAACGTTTCATATTGTTAAGTGAATCAATCCGATGAAGTGAAAGTGTGTAGTTGAAAGTAATTTGTTGCCGTGCTTGAAACACGTGTTTGCTTTTACATTTCGCAAAATAACAAGATTATGATGGTGTTTCGTAAGTTATTTGTGTTAATTCAACATTTACATGGGATAAGCTACTGTTCAATAGCTATATTACTTCTTTAAATTGTGTTCAAAACTGACTTCTCAATAGATTAGTACCACACGCCATCGAAGCATCCCTTGTTTATTTTCCGTAAAATATTACGATCATTGTTACAAAACGATGTTGAACCCTATTAATCTATCTTTTGCTGTAAAATAACCTATGAAAAGGCTATTTTACAAACTTTTTATTGTTATGAAAATGCGTGAAATTTTGAGGTTATGATTGTTCGTTTGCCAAATAATTTCCAGAGTAATTGACTTTTTCATAGAAAACAACCTCTAAACAACTCAATCTTGCTCTATAACCTTTCAATTTCACCTTTCGCTTTAATTGTTTTAGTTAAAAGCGAAAAATGTGGTTACTTCCGCAGTTTTTTTTTCTGCCCTCAAGTTTTTTTTTTTAAGTCGAATTTCTAAGGTCACTTTCCCCTGTACTCTTCCTAGCTGCACTACCATAGTCTTCTAGGTACATTTTTAAGGGGTATAGTAAACAGTTCCCTTAGGAAACATGGCTGGTATATACTGGTTGTGTGTCGACTTGTGGAATACAACCACTTTCAAGACTTAATTTTATGTCACGAGCCAAAAAAAAAACTTATTAAATGGGTTTGTGTGGCTCTATTCTGGTATAGTATTTATTTGATATAATTGCTTAGGCAGCCATTGTATTGAGTCACAGTTTAACCGTGACAACTCTATTCAACACTTAAATTTGGACTATTGGTTTAGTGTTTGAGCAATTGTCTTCGGCGCATATGTGGGTTACATTACCTGTTTAAACTTTTAGGGGTTTATTTATAAACATTGCTTATAGTTAAGTGATGTTCAAACATCAATAATGTACGGCTAAACAGTTGCTCATCATTACTTAACTTTAAACAATGTTTATAAATAAATCCCTTATTGTATGGATAACCTGCAGACTATGAATAGTTGTATACAGTGTGAGTCTTCATAATGTGCACATATCAAAATAAGGGAATCTATGCTTAATTTTGTTGATGGAAAAAATGATCAAATTTTTTTTTTTGTTTTTTTTTTGTAACAAAAAAAAATTTTTTTTTTGTTTTTTTTTATTCTCTTGGGCATCTTATTTATAAATTTTACAATTATTGAAAAAATACAGACTTTTTCCAAATAAAAACATGTTTATTTTCAATTGAGGGTAGTTTTTTTATCACTTTTAATTTTATGTGGATGCCTACTTACTTCCAATCATTATGGAATTTGTTTCATCGTAATAGCTGATTCAGTTTAAAAGTTACACAGTTTTGTTACAATTTTTTGTTTAATTCCATAAAAAGTATTAAAAAAAATAGATTTTTTAAATATGTTTTCTAGCGATAAAATTAAGCATAGATTCCCTCATTTCGATATGTGCACATTATGAAGAATCACACTGTAATTAATATTAACAATAACTCATGGATGCAATCCGTTAGGATTGAATACAATGAGTATTTGTTTATTCGCGTAGAATGTATTCTCCATTTATTATAAAAATTCAACAAAAAACAGTTGTCACCCTTTCACACTCTTTCGTTATTTCGATATAAATGTATTATGAACTCTGTTATTTCACAATAAGTTCAAAGCAATGTAATCTATTTACATTAAAAATATAATTCAATAATATTACACAACTGTTGTTAATTGTCTGATGCTATAATAAATGGAGTATAGGTATTTGAAACAAGATGGAGATAGCATTTAAGAATCATTGTACTTTCTGCCATACATTGCGTCATATTTTTGGTTGCTGACGTCTGTCTGAATCAATAATATAAAATTTTATAATTAGCTATTGTAAAGAGCTCAAAAAGACAGGTTATCAAAACATCACCGAATTATAAAATTGCTAAATTGAAGAGTGCAACTGTGACACACCCATTACAACTGAAGTGACAGGTATTACATTTAGTCGGTTAGTTGCCAGCTCTTGTCAGGTTTTTTTTTTCTTTTAGCACAGCATAATACCTTTAGTTAACTACCTAAACTATTGAGTATAGACATATTCCACTATGAACATCCAACCTAACATTTTCCTTCATTCCAGAGTCTATCAGTTGCCCGACCGCTAGTGTCGGTCTACACGGAGAAGAGCGAGGCAGTCGCTGGCGCCTCCCTCCCTCTCCCGTTCGTCTTCAAGGCCCCCATCCGGCCTGACCTCGTCAACGATGTGCACGTGTCCATGTCCAAGAATGGCAGGCAGCCGTACTCTGTCAGCAAGGAGGCCGGTGAGTTACCTTACTATTTAGCAGATTTTTAAGGGTTTCCCCTTAGTTGAAACCGTAAACCTTCATAGGGCCCAATAGTTGTTGGTCGAGTCGAAAAATGACTATAATTTCATTTTAACAAATAAGTTTTTTTAATGCTTAATACCCAGACCAAATAACAAACCAAGACATCGCGCTGCACACAATACAGTGAAGCATGCCAAAATCAAACGACATCCAGCGCAGACAGGTCTACGAAACCACCCTCACGTCACTGTTGACAGCGCTGTCTTGGGTTTTTTGTTTGGTCCGAGGCTCTGTAAAACTTTATCCAATATTTTAAAATCTAGATTACTAATAAAACTTAGCACTAAATGTCCACACTCTCGGATGATATTGCCGTGGAGCGTTACTGCGGATTAGTGCAACATCATCGTAAAGACATGGCGTTCTGGACCCACTCCATAGTGGGGACGGGTGCAGAGTTTTTACTACAAACAACTCCTGATTTTTTAAGGGAAAATTTTTTTAGGCGCGTCGATCGATTTTTGGTAGGGGATAAACTTATGGATTTGCGTCACCGCACGCCGTAGTGCTGTAACCTCACACATAGATGGCACTAATACCAGTTTTAAGTTTTCACTTCTGTCGGCAGTCCCCTTGACTGGTTAGGTTTTTTTTAAATACAAAAAATACAAATAGTTTATTTTTCTTTACCAAAATTTGTACTACATAGCTAGTGTTAGTTTGTAACAGCCTAGTAAGACCTTGATATACACAAATCTAAAAAAAAAATACGAAATGTAATAATAATAATGATAGTTGACCTTGACTTGACACACCTCCAAGGTCAAGATCACTTAATTGCTTTTATAATAATTTTTCTTTTTCAATCAGGGTGCTATTTATATAACTGACAACGCGACGTAGTAATTATTCTCTTTTTATCTTATCTTTTTTTATTTTATCTATTTGATGACAGGTGCTGATTAATAAAGCAAGAAACTATGAAAGAAACTTACAAAATTGTCGATTGATTACCTGTCACTGTCGCTTTTCATAAATGGGCCTGATTATTTTCCATACTTGATAGTATTTCACCTTACCTCACTCCAAGGTCAAGGTCATTTATCAACAGTCTTTAACAATTTTCTGTCTTTATCTACCAGGTCACCAGACCAGTGCTGAGTCATGGGGTACCGGACGTGCTGTAGCGCGTATCCCCCGTGTGCGTGGTGGTGGTACCCACAGGTAAGATAATTCTTTAATTTAATGAAGTTTAGCGATAGATTTTACTTTTAATTTAGCCATCAGAAGCTCCGGGCGTCAAAAGGAAGGAATAATCAGGAAGTGGCATAAAGACCCTTTAGGATACCATAAATCTGTACTTATAGTAGTTTTTCTCACAAAGTGACGCGCGCTTTACTTGTGGTTACAACTTCCCTATAGACTGTACCAGGGCTTCCCAAACTTATTTTCACTGTGACGCCCTTGGGAATTTGCAATTTTTTTGCGAAGGCGCCCCTCTGACCCAAAAGTACCTACCAGTAGTAGTTCTAGTCTAGTAACAAGTTATTAGAAAAACTCGAAATATCATTTATAATTTTTATTAGAAAATAAGAACAAAAACAAAAAATAAAAAGAGGTATTTTACTTTGTTGGCTGGTTACTAATAAGATGGATGGTGATTGTTTTTCTGAGCATAGCTTCTTAAAACGGCGCTCAAGTTTAGAAATCAATAACTCAAAAAAAAAATATTGGCTGTCATATTTTCTATAGGTACTTCTTCCGTTTTTTTAATCTATGTGGTTCGCCTCACGACGCCCCAGGGATAGAGTTCTGCGACGCGTCAGGGCGTCGCCAGTTAGTTGCACATTTAGGGAAACTGGACTGTACAAGCAAGCTGGAGCAGCATCAGTTTTTGCTTGAGCGATGGACGACGACGACGCACTTACTTTAGCTACATAATTGTGTGAAACTGGCGTGCGGATGATTCCGCAAGCTTAACCTGCATACACACGTTCAATCATGCTTGCACAAGCATGGGGGCTTGTTTAACCCTTAGCAAGTCGCGCGTCCCCCCGCGGAACTTAAGAAAAAATGCTACTATCTATTTTTACAAGTAAAACAGCTCCCAAGGAACCCGGGAAGGTATAATACATGCCGTGTTAATGGCTCTTTATTGACGAATTCTCCGTTTTTCCGAAGGCCTACCCAAAAATCAAAAGCACTTGAGATTAGATTGACATAATAAGTGTTTTAGGTAAACTTTGGCTGGCGTTCAAAAGGTTAAGCCGCATAATGAAAATTCTATCAATCTTCATGCCTCTTGCTCAAAATTATTGTTCATACAGGCTTGTCATGTGCAAGCATGACAAGCCTGTATGAACAATAATTAGAGTACAACTATGTTTTTAATGTACACGAGGTTTGCCGAGGGAAACCTCGTGTTTCGTCAGTCGTCGGATTTCTATCAGTTGCCCTTTGTACTTGGTGCAGACCGGACGCTCTCAATCGACTTGGAAGTACCTATATAGAGTTGTTAATACTCTTTTAACTTAATGTAATTTATTTAAAAAATGGTTGGAAAGCTGCTCAAGTTGCAGGCACGACAGATAGGAAAATACTTTTACAGCTCTATATAGTTCACACAAAAATCAAAACAACAATAAAGTAATTAGTTCTGAATTCAAATTATTATATAAGATTAATCTAATAATTGATGGACATGGAAATTAGCATTCGTTTGTGTTCGGAAACGCGATGATTCCCGCGTGGCCACCTTAAAACACAATATGTGACCTCATAACTTCTATCACCCAGGTCCGGCCAGGGTGCGTTCGGTAACATGTGTCGTGGAGGTCGCATGTTCGCACCAACCAAGCCGTGGCGTCGTTGGCATCGTCGCGTGAATCTACGTCAGAGGCGCGCTGCTGTCGCCGCTGCCGTCGCCGCTAGCGGTGTACCTGCCCTTGTGCAGGCTAGAGGTATGTACTTCAAACATGATTTAAAGGAGTGTCCGTGGAGTTTCTTGCCCGTTCTTCTCCATATAAACCTACTATGCTTTGGAATGGGCAACTAGCTTCATCTTTCTGATTGACTGACCCCTTGACACTTCAAAAGTGCCTGTAATACGGATGATGACTAAAAATATTTTTTTTGTCCGTCCTCTAGATTATTTAAAAATATTAGACACGTATTTTTTCTTTTTTTACGTTTTCAAAAGATTACGGCGATACATTGAGTTAAAATGTGCCATGACGTCACGAGTATGTAGATTTTATACTTGTGACGTGGCGACCCCCACTCCCCAACTTTAGTGCGTTATAACCAAGTCATTTTTTATTAATATGATAAAGCAAAAAATACGTGTCTAATATTTTTTTATTATCTGACTGACGGACTAAATAGAATTTCTTTTTTTTGACACATAATTCCTATCGCTTTATTTGAAATAAGTGCTTTGAGTTGAGTTGTTGATAGGAAAATATTCAGTGTTACCAATTTATGGGTAGGTAAAATGAAAGATTATGGGAAACGATGAACTTACACAACTACAAGGATCTTTTTCCAGCAGGGGAAACTGTTCGTAAACATTTGTGCAATAATTTTATGAAATTTCACTTCTCGGTAGCAGCCCGGAGTCTGGATTTGTGCCCGGTTGATGGCTATAGGCTCGCCCCCTATTACATGGGACTTAAAACATAACTGGCGAAATGTGGGTGTACCTGCTACAGGGAGACCTCTGCCCAACCCTTTGGGGAAACAAGGCGTGATGTTATGTTGTTCACTTGAAAGGTTTTCAAAAAACAAGATGTCTTTATTAGCGAGGAAAAGAAGCTTAGAGAATAGGAATTAGTCTTTAATTTTTAGAAGAAGCCTATGTTCATCAGTTAAAAAAAAATCTTAGTACTTGAGGCCAAACACAACGCGATTTTTTCTGGTACACGCCCATAGTTGCTTATAAATCTAGCAATTTTAATTATTTGTAACATTTTTCCCAACGCTTTCTTGCAATCAAATCTGTGGGAGTGAGTTCGTGAAAAGCGACGGAAGTGTGTAACAGGAAGTCGGGGAAGCGCGCGCTATTTGATTTGACTAATGACCGCGCACGGTGTTAGAGTTGGCCGTCAGAAACGACCTTGACTAGACCCCGCCTCTTTAATGTTGTTTATTACCAAAGCTCTGGTTTTTTTATTATCTAAAATCGCGCCGTGATTATGACACTTCCAAGATCCGAACACGTCGATCACTATTCTCCTTAAAAGCTAATTACAGATCTATATATCTGTCGTTGTGTCTATGGAGATACATTAAACTTCCAAGCCAACCATCCGGCTGAATATCATTGTTCAACGCGGACGTAAACTGTGGAAAACATACGCTTTTCTCTCTTTTATGAAGTTAGGACTAAACCTTTTGGCATCGACATCATGGCTCGCGCGACCCGCGTCTTTGCGTCTGCGACCGCGGCGGGAACAAATCGACGGCCCCCACGTATACTATCGAAATTACAAAAAAGCCATTTCCGTTTTATTGCACTAATAGCAAGTAGAGATAAAAATGTATGATTTTATACATATAAAAATTATGTACAAATTTTATACCCTCAATTGTTTTTCAATTGAACAAAATCGAAATTGGCATATTCGGTGAAAAAACCCAGTAACCAAGTAAACTATCGAATGTGTAATATTAGAAAAAGTATAATAATGATCAAAAACTATAGTAGACAGTATAAAACGGTAAAATTTTCCACTTTAGATACATCGGTAATATAAAATTTTCTAATTTCGTGTTCGACAAAAATCTAAATCTAAACTTAGAATCGCGCTCCTGTAAAGTAGAGGTTTTGCAGTTTCGATACTTTACGTGGTGGCCGTCGAAATTTTAAAAGTTATTTAGAGCGTGCCAAGAGTCGCCGTGTTGTGACTTGCGGAGACTCGGAGAGAGAGTAGGGATGTTAAATGGTAAAATTACCCTGGTATAATACGGTTAAAAAAAACGGAATTTACGGTAATTTTCGGTAAAAAACGTATTAAACGTACACATACAGTCATACCCACTAAAACACTACAAATACGGAAGTGAGTATGTTTGTGTGTATCATGTGTATGTTACTACTTCACTATTAACTAACGGATAAATGGATTTGAATAAAATTTGACAGAGATATAAATAAGCAGTACTGGAACTAAAAAAAAAAAAAACAGAAAACTGGGCTCATGCATTCAAAAAATCCCTAAAACTTATTCTCAAGTCCAGAATTCAAGATAATTATGAATGTGATGGATTATAATAATATCATCTATGTGCAGAACAGAGGACAGCACAAATTAAAATTTAAAGCTTCATAAGTCGCTGGTAATTTTACCGTAATTTATATAAATGACCGTAAAATACCCGTATTTTACCAGCGTTTTCCGTGAAATTACGTAATTTTGCAACTTTAGCCATGAGTCACCGCGGTGCGACTTGCGGAGAGGAGAGGGACCAGGAACATTCGAGCGCCCTCGCACTGCGGGCTACCCTAGCCCTTTTAGGAAGAACACTAAATATTTTCTCGTCTCTGTTTAGGTCACATCATCGAGAAAGTACCTGAGCTGCCTCTGGTGGTCTCCGACAAAGTCCAGGAGATCAACAAGACCAAACAGGCAGTCATCTTCCTGAGACGCATCAAGGCCTGGTCTGATGTACTCAAGGTTAGTTGAAGAACATGCTAAACTATAGTTGGTTTCAAAAGTATCTCATGGAAATGTAAACAGATCAATAAACGTACTTATGAAGGCCAATTTGTAGTGATTTGATAACTCGAAATTCTAATTTTAACGCCTTAAAAGATGTTTTTCGTTTGATAATGGTCGCTTACGTATGGAAGTGAATGTTGGGTGTGGCAAAACAAGCATGAAAGTAGAATAAATGCTGTGGAAATGCGTTCCTTGCGAAGCATGTGTGGTCTGACTATGAATGATAGGCTGAGGAATGATGTGATAAGACAGCGGTGTGATTTAAAAGAAGATGTAGTGACCAAAATTTAGAGGATGAATGAAAGGCGACTAACAAAATGTATTTACAAGGCTGATGTGAAGGGAAACGACG
Source organism: Agrochola lychnidis (assembly GCA_963680765.1). NCBI lineage: Eukaryota > Metazoa > Arthropoda > Insecta > Lepidoptera > Noctuidae > Agrochola > Agrochola lychnidis. The sequence goes on from OY796875.1 coordinate 10,608,887, forward strand.
GGCGGGGACGCCCTAGGAGGACTTATATTGACCTTATTGGTGATGTTCTTCAGAAAGGCCAGGTGCGTAGTACTCGCAACCGGCGTGCGTGTATGACCAGATGTATGAACGTAAACGAGGCAAAAGGAGTATGTAAGGATCGTAGCAGGTGGCGTTCTGTAGTTTCTGCCTACCCGCATGGGAAGAAGGCGTGAATTTATGTATGTATTTAATTTAGGTTAATTTTATATCCTCAATTTTAGTCTGATTTTTCAATTAAAATATAAGAATATTATTCAAGTTAAAACCTTTATTAAATACATATGAATGTATTAATAATTCCCTTTAGTGAGTGATTGCATAAGAATTTTACCTAAACATGGTTAGTTTACACTTTCATCTAATACTTTTGAAACTGACAGTAATTTCTTTCTCCTTAAAAGCTAATTACAGATCTATATATCTGTCGTTATGTCTATGGAGATACATTAAACTTCCAAGCCAACCATCCGGCTGAATATCATTGTTCAACGCGGACGTAAACTGTGGAAAACATTCGCTTTGTAATAAAATACTCAGGTTTTAAGAAATAATTTTAACTTTAACTCCATTTGAAATAAAATTAGACATTTAAATAAACCTTTTTTACAGTCCGTTCAACCGATTTTGACTTCTATTGCGTTGGTGGCATGATAAATGGCATGCAGCTGCCATTTATCATGCCACCAACAGTTGTAAACAGTTGGTATAACCACTTTTTACTTTTTAACCGACTTAAAAAAAAGGAGAAGGTTCTCAATTTGTCAGGATATTTTTATTTTTTTATGTATGTTCCCCGATTACTCGAAGACGGCTGGACCGATTTGAAAAATTCTTTTTTTGTTTGAAAGGGTATACTTTCAAGTTGGTCCCATTGTCATTTGGTCACGATCTGATGATGGGATCTTGGAGAAATCGAGGGAACTCGGCACATCTATAGCGATTTGGGTATTTTTGATGAGCAGTTGACATAAGGCTATTGTAACTTAGATAAATTAGAAATCAACCTACTAAAAAGTGAAAAAAAAAAAAACTTTTTTACAAAAAATACAACCGACTTCCAAACTACAAAGTGAAAAATAACTTTAATTTCGGAAGTCGGTGTCAAATAACTTAAATACTGATCCAAAGACACCAACTTCCGAAATTAAAGTTATTTTTCACTTTGTAGTTTGGAAGTCGGTTGTATTTTTTGTAAAAAAGTTTTTTAAATTAGTTTTAATGCTATCCTTATGCCTACGGTATAGAAATCAAAATCGGTTGAACGGGCTGTAAAAAAGGTTTGCTTAAATGTCTAATCTTATTTCAAATGGAGTATAGCTAACCTATGTATCCTTAACACGCTGACAAAAGCTTAACCGCGGTCACTTTCGTGCTGCATAGAAAAAAAAAGAGAAGCTTGATGATACAACTCTTGTAATTTATTGTAAAGCAATTATCTATTTATTAAAAAATGAGTTGAGTAATTGAACATAAAAAACAAGGTTCTGCATTCAAATAAGACCTTCTTGTTAGTAATTAAAATACCAACGTACGTTGATATTTAAAACTGATATTTTGGATTGGAACTCAAAATAAAAGCTTGGTTTACCACCGTTCATTTGTATCGATTTTTTTTTCTCAAAACGTCTTTTAGTCGCAACCAAGTTATGAGAAATATGTATATTTTTTCCGCTACCACAAACAATATAGATTTGGTAATTTTTTTGTTTAAGTCAAGCCTACTTTAAACTGTTTGCCTGTTGTCAGCGTCTTAATAAGAAACTTCAATAAAACCTCGTTCTTTCCTCAGGTGTACAAATCCCAGCGCCTGCGCGCTGGAAAGGGTAAGATGCGCAACCGTCGCCGCGTGCAGCGCAAGGGACCCCTCATCATCTACCACAAGGATCAGGTAACGATCTGAACTATTTACACATCTTCACAGATAATGCCATCCATGACGACGCGCCCGACTCCGCGATTACTGTACTGTAAGCTATACTTTAGTACGGAGTTGAGCGGAGCGCACTTAGTCTTTGCGGATGATGGTATAATAATTTCCTGACACGTTATTTACATAGGAGGTAGTGGTATTCGAATTTGTGTGGATAGGTAAAAATAACAGTGACTGAAATTATATTATAACATTTTAGTGGTGTGAGGAATGGTGTAAAGTTCACTCATCCACCATAGAAAAGGGAGGATCCTCCGACCAAACGGGTGGCGTGTCTGGCGGGCAACTGCCCATCGGTTTGATCTTGTGTATATGTCGATCGCTCGGTAAACTCTAATTGCGCGATGCAGGATTTGTGTGACGACACTTCTTTCATTAATAACCTTCTCATTTTCGGGAACTAATCCAACGTTCTTCATATTTGAAAGATTTCTGTGTATCCTCTCACCCCAGCAGCGTTTGGCTAAAGCGTTCCATAGCTTCAGCGTCGTTTAAGGGTGATATCGACGCGGCACAACCGAACTGCACGCGTTTGTACGCATAGCGGATCATAAGTGTCGCTACAAGTTTACTAATACAGTGTGAGTCTTCATAATGTGCACATATCAGCGCCATAACCGTAGGTTCGTCCGAAGTTGTGGCATTTCGCTGAGCAATGACCTATTCTTGCACAGGTGCGACGCACAGGTTAATTGTTCTTGTTAATGTTGTTTGCTTGTTACAATTTTTTATTATTTCACTCAGCTATCGGCATTTTGTTTATGTTTTGATTGTTTGTTGTTTTCATTTGCTAATAATGCAAACAAAACTGTAAATTGTCTTTGGTATCTGGCCTTGACATAAGCAACAGACAAAATTTGTCGAACTTTTTATTAGTTTTCGAATATTGGATACGGGGCTTTTGGCTTTTGGTGAATGTGTATTTTATGTAATTTTTTTTTGTGTAATGTGCGTTTATTTTGTGCAGAATAAACAATTTTTCTTTCTTTCTTTATTTCTATATCGAAATGAGGGAATCTATGCTTAATGTTATCGACGGAAAAAATTATCAAAAATTTTGGTTTGTTTAAAAAAAAAAAAAACTCAAAAAAAAAAAAATTTTTTATTCTCTTGGGCATCTTATTTATAAATTTTACAATTATTGTAAATTGATGAAAAAAATACAGATTTTTGCTAAAAAAACATGTTTATTTTCAATTGATGGTAGTTTTTTTTCTCAATTTTAATTTTATGTGGACGCCTACTTACTTCCAATCATTATGGAGTTTGTTTCTTAGCGATAGCTGATTCAGTTTAAAAGTTACACAGTTTTGTTACAATTTTTTAAAGTATAAAAAAAATATTTAGATTTTTTTAAATATTTTTTCCGTCTTTAAAATTAAGCATAGATTCCCTCATTTCGATATGTGCACATTATGAAGACTCACACTGTATAGTAATACGAATTGTCACTAGCATAAAAAGAAAGAAAAATATTTTATTTGGGACACGCACAGGAAATACAACAAAAAAAAAATGGAAACTAACAAAATCATGAAAACAAAATAGCAAAATAAGAAAAGAACATTAAAATTAACAAAATAGTGAATACAAAAAAAAACAACCGACTTCCAAAGAAAACACTACAAAGGAAAAAATAACTTTAATTTCGGAAGTCTTTAGTTTTTAATTTTCGTTGTTTGCCACCGACTTCCGAAATTAAAGTTATTTTTCACTTTGTATAATGTTTTTTTTGGAAGTCGGTTGTTTGTTTTTTGTAAAAAGTTTTTATTTTTCACTTTTTAGTTGTGGTACAGTGGGCTGCATCAATTGGGTACCCCAGTTGTATTCAATTTTTGTAACGAAGTTCCTTATCGCGCGTTGCGAAAGGGAGCTAGACGGAAAAAATTAAGACCAAAAGTTGTAACGACACTTTTTGCTATAGTTGTAAGCTGTGCGGCGTGCGCGTGTTTCTCTGTCTGTCTCTCTCTCTCTCTCATAGAAAGCAAGCCAGTTATTTTTGTTTCTTCTTTCTATTTCGCCTTGAACAGTGAATAATAAAAAAAATATTATTATAACTTAAAAAAAAAAAAACAATTTCTTCACTAATTAATCGAAAGGAACTTCGTTCCATCCGGGTGTCCCTTGACACCTCTCAAGTTTTTTAGTACAACTGTGGTACCCAATTGATACAGCCCACCGTACCTACCCCACACAAATTCGAATACCACTATCTGCTATGTAAATAACAGTGACAGGAACCACATAGTAAGTAGGAAAAAATACGTATTACTGTCTTGAACAGTGTTATTGATATTCTTCTGTTAGAAATTCCGCAGTAGCCTCGCTAAAAAGAATGTGACGCTATTTGGGAGTTCTAGAGGCTCTACTGAACTTTCTACAAAAAAAAAAAATTGGTTAGGAACGTAAATATTGGCTCCAATGTACTTTATGGATCGTGCGTGAGAAGCTTTACATTTTTGGGTATAGATGTCTTCGTTTGAGACTTTGGTAGAGATGTAAAACGGTAAATAATTACCCTGGTATAATACGGTAAAAAGTGTTTTTTTACGTAATTTGCGGTAAAATAATATTGTAATATAAATCACACTATGCCATGGATTATATAATAATATCATCTATGTGCAGAGGCAGAGCAGAGGACAGCACAAATTTAAAACTTAATAAGTCGCCGGTCATTTGACCGTAATTTATATAAATGACCGTAAAATACCTGTATTTTGCCAGCGTTTTCCATAAAATTACGTAATTTTGCAAACCTAGACTTTGGTCACCCCAGCCGGCTACTCTTAAACGGGCTAGAGCGGCAAAGGCTGCTCGTCCACCTCTGACCGTCACACATTGATGAACAAGACAAAGAAAAAGAACAGTGCAGTCTATATATATATATTTTTTTTCTAACTTGAACAGACAGCTGTGCTGCTGGGGAGTTTGTTGCGCCACTTCTTCCCAGCTAAAGCACTAGGAAGTGGTGAAGGGTGGGCGTTTCGGGGGACTGTCTTATGTAATTTTGACGTTCGAAAAGTGCTGATTCTCAGCCTAGTTTGAATAAATGACTTTTGATTTTATAGTCGATGGTGGCGCTAGTTTATCATTTATAACTACCAGTTACAGCTTTATGTAAGCGGGCACGCCCTTTATGTCTGGAGGCTTTTATTTAGATATTTAGTTCTGTTTACGTTTAGTTTTTATTTTTTTAATTCTGCTTGAGTATAGTTCTCGATGTTTTTGGTTGGTATATTGGCGTGTGCTAGCTGACATATGGCCAATATGTTCTATGTTATGGGGTTTGGTTTCCGCACTTAGTCCGTCAGGTGGACCATTGTGCGTGGATATATGGCCAATAATTTATAATTAAAATAAATTATTGGCCATATATCCACGCACAATGGTCCACCTGACGGACTAAGTGCGGCCAATAATTAATATGGCCTGTAATAATTAATAATAATATGGCCAATAATTTATAATTAAAATAATGTTTTGTGTGGCATAATAATTTTGCATACTATTGTATAGAATCATTTCTTTTTTCTAACTTGAACAGACAGCTGTGCTGCTGGGGAGTTTGTTGCGCCACTTCTTCTTCCCAGCTAAAGGCACTAGGAAGTGGTGAAGGGTGGGCGTTTTTGGGGGACTGTCTTATGTAATTTTGACGTTCGAAAAGTGCTGATTCTCAGCCTATATAACAATCACAAAAATCACCATGGTTTGCAAAAAATTCAGAAAAAGAAAAATAATTTGTTAACAACAAAGAGTATCCTTTATCTCGGCAGCACAGTCTATGGCTCAGTTCTTTTGTGTCTAAATTACACTTTCCTCGCCCCAGGGTCTGACCCGCGCCTTCCGTAACATTCCCGGCGTCGAGATGCTGAATGTGGACAAGCTCAACCTTCTGAAGCTGGCGCCCGGTGGTCACCTCGGACGCTTCTGCATCTGGACCCAGTCCGCTTTCGACAGGCTTGGTGAGTACAACACAACACGTCTAATGGCTGTTTCCTATAATTTACGGAACGTTATATAATGAAGCAAAGACCTGAAGCTTTGCATAGTAAACCCTCCCATATGGAAGTACAGTACAAATATGTTCTTAATGTCCCTCGGCAATCCTCGTGTTTCTTCAGTCGTCGGATTTCTATCAGTTGCCCTTTGCACTTGGTGCTGACTGGACGCTCTCAATCGACTTGGATGTATATAGAGTTGTTAATACTCTTGTCGCAGGCACGACAGATAGGAACATAGTTTTACAGCTCTATATAGTTCACACGGAAATTAAAACAAAACAACAATAAAGTACTTAGTTCTGAATTCAAATTATTATACACGATAAATCGAATAATTGATGGACATGGAAATTAGCATTCGTTTGTATTCGGAAATGCGATGATACCCGAGGTACATTAAGAAAATAGACTATTACAGGTAAAATTTGCTTACAAATCTATTTATTTGCAATAAAAAATGCTACCATTGGTAAAAGAAACGATTCGTAAAAAAAACCATACAGTCGAATTGAGAACCTCCTCCTTTTTGAAGTCTGTTAAAAAGCAAAGAAAAATGGTTTCATGAACACATGAATTATTTTCTGTATTTTTTTGGGATGTCTTGTGCAGCTGTGGTCGGGTCGCCAATTTAAGGCTAACCAGTGCTCAACAGCTTAACTAACTAGAGCAGCGGTCGGCAACCTTTTGGTAGACAAGGGCCACAAGGTGGCAAAATAAACTAAAGGCCGCACTTGTGGTATAAAATAGAAGAAGCCCAGTATACCCTACGGTATAATTGGTTATATCCCATAGAAAAAATTAAAATGCTATTGAAAATTGTTAAACCTTAAGGAATTTAATTTGTACACGTTATATTTACGATGTTTATATTTTTCGGCTTTATAGCTAGAAAAATAATCACCGTGAATCATTCAGAAATTAAAACTACAAAGTACCTAAATGGGTAACCGATTTTATACAAATTTCAGTGTGATGGTCTGAGGTTGCATTTCTTGTATGTTAGCTGTCAAATTTGTAGTTGCAATTCGTAGAATGGCTCTCGCTGTGAGACGAGAAGCATATTTATTTTTTCTATAATTTACAATTAAAAAAGTTTGCGCGTTATTTATAACTTATTTACAAAACATTCACGGGCCGCAAGTAAGAAGTCCGCGGGCCGCGTGTTGCCTAGATAATAAAATGTTGCATCCCCTATAAGCCTTACTCGTTTTGTTCCATACAAAATTGAGTTACGAATATCGAGGGGTATATTATAGTTCCCTTAGGAAACATTGACGCAGACATCTTGTCTGTCAGTGTGTCGACTTGTGGAATACATTTAGTTAAAATTTAAATCAGAGACACATCAAAAGACATTCATAAATTTTTACCCGACTGTGAATAAAGGAGGGTTATGTGTTTAACCTGTCTGTATGTCCGTCCCTATGTTCCCTCGTAACTACTGAACGGTTGAACCGATTTTGAATAACAAGACTACTCAACTCCCAAAAGTATTCAATAACATTGATGTAATTTTATGAAAACCAATTTCAATGAACGAAATTTATAGAATGTCGAAATATCTGCGTCCAATTTCAATAATTCCTATGAATAAAATACTATCTTTTTTTTATCCATCTTGTAGATTATTAAAAAATATTGAGCACGTATTTTTTCTTTTTTGACGTAATCAAAAGATTACGGCGATACATACATTGAGTCAAAATGTGGCGACTCGTCACGACTTGCTAGATTTAATACTGCGTTGTGACGTAGCGAGCTCCCACTCCCCAACTTTAACGCGTGTTTTCCAAGTTATTTTTGATTAATATGATAAAGCAAAAAATACGTGTCTAATATTTTTTTATTATCTGAAAGACGGACTAAATAGAATTTCTTTTTTATCATCCGTATTATCTTACTTATCTTGCTACAGACTCCCTGTTTGGCTCATGGAAGACTCCCTCGAAGGAGAAGAAGAACTTCAACCTTCCCCAGCCTAAGATGGCCAACACTGACCTGAGTCGTCTGCTCAAGTCTGACGAGATCAGGAAGGTGCTGCGCGCGCCCAAGTACGTATATCTTATTATCTTGCCCGCCGCTTAATTGCCGAGTTTTTTTTTCTGTAGGGTATCTCATAGCTGGCCTCTGAGGCCATGACTATTTAACCGAGCAAACCTGTGGGTGCCTTAAGCTGCTACACTCAAAGCCTCCAGCCAGGGACTTATAAACTAGGTGAACGCTCGCTAAGGGCACCCCCTGTGGGGTACGAGCCTCGGCTTAGGGCGTTTACCGGAGGGAGGACATCAAAGATGGGACGAGCTGGACTTGCCGAGCAGCTCCTTAGCGAGCTAGATCGTCATTTTAGTTTGTCAGCTCCCTTCTCGAACCAAAGAAAGGCATATCGTTAGCCCACTTTGCTATACTGCATGCGTTCTTTTTATTTGAATGAACAATGAGAACCGCATATATTATCAATTTACATAATTCAATCAATTTTAAACTTTTGTTGGTAATTTTAAATCCTGTTTTCCTTTATCTCCAAATTTGCCAGAGATATCAGTATTGGAACTAAAAAAAAAACAACTTGGCTTGTGCAATTCATGCAAACTAAAAATCTCTAAAACTTAATTCTCAAGTCAAGAATTCAAGATATGAATCACATTATGTCATGGATTATAATATCATCTATGTGCAGAGGCAGAGCAGAGGACAGCACAAATTAAAATTTAAAACTTCATAAGTCGCCGGTAATTTTACCGTAATTTATATAAATACCCGTATTTTACCAGCGTGTTCAGTAAAATTACGTAATTTTGCAACCCTAATACGACCTATTTCAAAGATTTATCCCACCAAAATGATGATACTCTCTTTCAGAGCATTGGGTTATGAAAACCATGATTACTCACACGTTGACACTTTCTGAACCACCTCACCCCCTCTCTTCTCAACCCCCATCCGTGTACATCATCTAACCCCTTTATCTCTCTTGCAGCAAGCGTGTAGTCCGTGCAACCAGGAAGTTGAACCCGCTGACCAACACTAGGGCTATGCTGAGGTTGAACCCGTACTCGGCTGTGACCAGAAGGAAGGCCATCCTCGACCAGGATAGGAGGAATAATATCAAGGCTCTGGCTCTGGCTGAGAAGCGTGGAGTAAGTATCGTTATAAAATACAATAGACGTGGATATATTTAGTAATCTATTCCGCTTAAGAATGCAGCGATGCATGAATTGTCCATACAAACGTAATACCTAAATTATTTGCAATTTGGGCATATTTCCACCATATTATGTTGTTATTCGGATTTATCTAGGCTCCTACATCTATTTTTCCAAAAAAATATTCTAAAACGAAGTTTTAACGAATTTAATTTCACACATTTTTACAGCGTAAATGACATGTCTTCATATTATTTTTTCTATATTATAAACAACAATATTTATAAAATTGTTTCTGCAGAAGCATAGCTTATGTCATCAAGTTACAAATTATCGGAAAAAAAAAATGGAAAAATATTAAGTTTTCATTCATCATTTTTGGTATTACGGAACACATCCAAATTTATAAAAAAAAAAACGAAAGCTGATAGTGCTATCGCGTCAAGCAATAATTGTCAATGTGTGCGTAGTAGTATTGCTCACTGTAGGTGTATATCGCTCCGACAGGCACTCACACTAGCGCAACGTGCTTGGAATTGAATTTTGCAAACATCTCGATTTGTAGTTGCGAGCCGTGTTCGCAGGCCTCTTAACTATTTCTAAAGAGCCATAAAATACTCCTGAAAGAAATCGACACGTGTTTCACCTCTCAACGAGGCATCCTCAAGATGACGATAGACTTGTCGCGAACCCGAATTAGAGCGTTATAACAATAACGATTTGCAGGGTGGGAAGAAAATCAAATGAACCACGATTTAAAAAAAAATCCAAATTAAACACGATTTTTTTAGATTCTTTCGTTTTATCATACAGTTTCTATTATTTCTGCGAAAGGGGAATGCGCCCTTGGGTGTCAGAGAAAAGGGGAATCCCCCCGCAGTGTTTTGTAAACTTCGCATGCAATTACCACAGTAAATTAAGAAACTGACTGGGAATTTTATTTTTTCTTTGACATATAATTTCTAAATCTGTTTCTTTTTATGTTGATTTCTGTGCAAGAAAGTAAAATGAATTAATTACAATTGATTAAATCATTGATTTTTATTGAAAAAAAAAATCATTTGATTTAAATCGTGAAGCGAGACGATCTGTGAACGTACTCTTGCGAGCTAAACGACTCAATCGACTTGAAGTATATAGAGTTGTTAATACTCTTTTAACTTAATGTAATTTATTAAAAAAATGGCAGGAAAGCTGCTAAAGTCACAGGCACGACAGATAGGAAAATAGTTTTACAGCTCTATATAGTTCACACGGAAATCAAAATCAAACAACAATAAAGTACTTAGTTCTGAATTCAAATTATTATACACGATAAATCTAATAATTGATGGACATGGAAATTAGCATTCGTTTGTATTCGGAAGTGCGATGATGAAGAAGAAAATAGAACATAACATAACATCACGCCTTGTTTCCCCGAAGGGTTGGGCAGAGGTGTCCCTGTAGCAGGTACACCCACATTTCGCCAGTTATGTTTAAGTCCCATGTAATATGGGGCGAGCCTATTGCCATCAACCGGGCACAAATCCAGACTCCGAGGAGCTACTGAGAAATTTCAGATAGAAAAACCCAATAACACTTTGCCCGACCCGGGAATCGGACCCAGGACCTCATGCTCAGCAGTAGCGCTTGCGACCACTAGACCAACGAGGCAGTCTAGAAAATAGAAATACCTCCAAAATGATGATACTCTCTTTCAGAGCATTGGGTTATGAAAACCATGATTACTCACACGTTGACACTTTCTGAACAAACCACCTTATCGTGGGGATAAGGTGGTGTGATCAGAAAGTGCCCAAACCCCTTCAATTTTCCTCCACTAACATTAAAACTTTTTCACAGATCAAGCTCTCAGAAGCCGACCCTGCCGTGAAAGCCGAAAAGCTACGCGTACGTAGGGTGAAGGCAGCTAAGGCCGCCGCTGCCAAGAAACCTAAAAAGCCCGTAGCGAAGAAAACTGCCCCCCCTCCACCCAAGAAAGCGAAAGGAGTTAAGAAACCCACTGGTGTCAAAAAAGCAAAGAAGCCAGTGAAACCTGTCGCTAAGTGAAGGAGTTAATAAATTTATATATTGACACAGATGTGGGTTTTATTTTTTTGTCATGTAGAAGTATCCCCTCATCATTATAAATGCCTCCCATGGGCGTGTGACGTGTGACTGACACTGGCATGGCCACCATCAGGGATAAAACACTATAAATTTGTCGCTAACTAAGTCGAAATTTGTCGCCAAATATCAGAATTTGTCGGTCACTGGTTCAAAGTTATAAGGGTTTATAGTTGGCGATCTGGGGAGCACCTCCCCAGCTTGGCCTAATTGTTTTTGAAAAAAATCTTCGATCCCGCTTTGAATTATAATTAAAAATTAACCTGACAAAATCTGTGACTTGGTGAAAAAATTCGACTAATTACCGACAAATTTGGGAGAAAACAGATCTACGTTAGTTGCCCTACCTTTTGAGATTCAATTGGGCCAAGCTGGGGAGATGCTCTCCAGATCGGCCACCTATAAACCCTTATAACTTTTGAACCAGTGACCGACAAATTCTGATATTTGGCGACAAATTTCGACTAATTAGCGACAATATTTTGTGTTATCAACATTAAAATCCCTGATGGTGGCCATGCTAGTGTCAGTCACACGTCCCATCGGACTATGGGAGTGAGGGAAGAGTGTGCACCTGTGTCTGTGCACACACTTGTACACTATGGCCCAGCGCACACCGCTGGAGGCGCGACGCACAGTGGGTCGAAACTATGATTTTAGTGACTTAGGGCTCAACTTTGCTTTTTCACTTTTTTTTTTATGCGGATGGGTAGAGCTCATTAACCTCAATAATAATTGTTCTGATGTATTTTTTCCTAAACTTTATACTTTGGGTAGAAAAATGTGTTTTGTTATTTTTTTGTATGGAGCGGATCAAATAACCTTAAATTCCTGCTAAGTAGCGTGTGATCCCGCGTTGAAACTTTATTTTTCATATACCTTGTCTAGTCTATTATCATTTGATGCTATTAACGTGTGCATAAAGTTGCAACTCTGCCAAATAAATGGATCGAAAAAAATGAAAAAATATATCGAATAAAAAGCTACATTTTTTACTTTCGTAAGTTCTTTAAAGTTAAATTTGATATGGAATAGTAAGTAAAAGCACGTAATAATACACATAGTTACTTAACAACTAACAACAATACATTTAAAAGGTCCCTAATTAGCTTAAATTTACTAATATATGTAGTATTAGTAAATTTGTAAATTTAAGCTAATCACACTAATCATAATACATTTAAAAGGTCCCTAATTAGCTCAAATTTACTAATATATGTAGTATTAGTAAATTTAAAGCTAATCACACTAATCATAATACATTTAAAAGGTCCCTAATTAGCTTAAATTTACTAATATATGTAGTATTAGTAAATTTAAAGCTAATCACACTAATCATAATACATTTAAAAGGTCCCTAATTAGCTTAAATTTACTAATATATGTAGTAGTAGTAAATTTAAGCTAATTAGGGATCTATGAATTTCAATTTCTTTGTTTTAATGACTTTAACATGTTTATGAAATGTTATTTTAAGTTAGATTTAATACTGAATAGTAAGTAAAGATAGGTACATAATAATACAAATTAGTAAAGGTAAACTAACATTACTACAACTAACACAAGCAAACTAAAAACTAACTATAAACAACATCAAACATTACTATTTCCTTTCAATTATGAGTTTGACATTTATAAACTAATAAAAAAAACAAGAAACTTACAAACTACCAAAAAATCTTATTCACTATCGCTATGACTATCTTGTAAATTATCTACATCAATAAAATCTATATCGGATTCTGTGGGAAAAATCAGCAGAAGCTCTTTGACTTTTGGAGAGAGAACCATTATATTTTGTTTCACCATTCGAGGTCTTAGACTTGTGATCTTTGGATCAGAAGACAAAAGAAGATTGTGTATAATATCCTCATTTGTCGCCGTTCTACTTACCTTTCTAGAATGACTCTCTCTATATTTCCGGAAATCTTTATTACGAGCTTCCGCTGCCTCTTCCGACAGTTTACCTATAGGTATGGCACCAAAGTGCTTAATTATATCACTCCCATGTACTAACAATTTATGTATACTGGAAGGCATATAATACCAGGGATATAAGTGAACGTACAATTGTGCAGTATCTCTACAAAATTCGGAAAACTTAGAAAGATCCACGCTCTCTCCAGATGCAACCGTCTGAAGAATCACATGAAACCTTTCTATTAAATCTTTATCTATTCCTGTTATGCGAGCTGTTGTTTCTGCATCCCTAAAAAATCTTCTGGCAGTATTGCCATCATTGGTTGTGCCTACTCCTTGCTTGACTACGTCAATAAGTAAACCGCATTCTTTCTTAAACGCTTGCTGTATAGCGCTCTTTCTGAGTGACATTTTTTCTTTGTCATCGCCCCTGCAACTCCATTTTTTGAAGTCCAAACGATAAGCTGCAAACAAAAAGAAATATCACTTAAATAAAAATCTCACAAGTAACTATATAACGTGAAAAAAATTATGAACTAATAAAATTATATTTACCGATATGAAGTAAGCACTCCATGCTTCTTATCCAGGCATGTAAAGATGACATTCCATACTGGAACACTTCTTCGTTGTTCTCTTTTTGAGCAAGTGACTCTAAATTGTTCATCTCTGACGGTTTTGCTTTGCAGATATCACAGACAGCTGAAGATGTGTCTGACAAATATGACGATATTTTGCCGTCTATCATCGTCAAGTGCAATTGATGCTTAACTTCAACTTGATTGAACTTGATTGGCTGAAGTCTTTCTATTTCTTCGGTTATGCTAGCTTTTATAGTTACCACTGTTGACTGCGTTTCTTTGGTAAATTTGAACATTATCGGACGGCAATAGAAAGTTGATGAGGGTCGATCGTTTTCCCAAACAATTGTTCCATCACATTGTTGAAGCCTTATAGGAACTAGACTGGCCATGAAGATAGTTGAGTCATCAAACTCTGCTTCAGTCTTTTGTTTATAATTACTTTGACCTGAGGCTCCATCAAAACCCCATTTGCTTATTAGCAGTAACTCAGTTGGCGAATCCAAATCTAAAGTAATCACTTCTAAAAGCCTAGATACCGTCAAGTTGAGTAAAGCTTGCAGTTTAATAGCAGCTCCTTCTTCAGTTATAATTATGTCTTCTTTCCCTGGATAACATTTTGCCTTCGCTTGTTTTATTTTATAATAAGAAGGGTATAAATCAGACCTATTTTCACTTGCTGCTTCTCTTAGGCTTATATACTGCCACTTACTTAATTTAAGTGAAACTAATAAAGACAGTGCCTTATCGGGTGAATATGTACTACTTTTCGGTTTACTTGTACTTAAACACTCTTTAACTTTTTCTAGATCTTCGGGGTGATTTAGTAAATGGTTCATAATTTTTCCTACATCCTCATTTCCGGTGTTTCTTAAACTAGCAATTGTAGTAGCTTTAAGTTCATCCGGGGATAACGAAAGCGATTGGTTAATTTGATCAACGCGTCTTCGTTTTTGCCTGGAGCCCAATTCCTCGAAAGGTTTTCGAGGTGTAAATGTAGATGTCGAAGCTTCTGTAGTAGATGGTGGTAGATTTTCGACATCTTCAGTATTACAAATCTCGAGCCTTTCCTGTTCAGTGTTCACAGCTTCAGGTATCATTCCTTCGGGCCAGTTTATTGCACGTTCCAACCAATCACCATTTTTTCTTACAAACTGTGCTAACGTGCGACTACTTCGTTCCCATCTTGCACTTATATTTGAACAAAAGCGCGTACAGAATTTTTGGAGCTCAACACTGTTCTCTTCGGTCACGTTTATTTTATGTTGTAGGAATTGAAAGAATTTTTGACTATCCGACAGTGACTTGACCTGCTCTCTTAAAATCATAAATAAATCTAAATTGTTAACTAAATTATCCATTATAACGAAAAAGGGACGATCAGAACCACGAGATGTTAGTAGTAGTACGAATAAACGAACACTAGTTAGTATATAATAAATTATGGTCATTTTATACTTCCAGAATCCAGTGACAAACAATGTTTACTAATTTTTCTACTACCCTCATTAACTAATTATCCTAATTAATATTACAGTAATGACTAAAAGTGAAAAACATTGTTTTTTTATAAGGTAAAAGGTTAAGCTAATTACAGTAATTAAACACACAAATAGAAATTAATTGATTTCATATCCACATTTTTAAATAAAGGTCCCTAATTAGCTTAAATTTACTAATATATGTAGTATTAGTAAATTTAAGCTAATTAGGGACCTTTTAAATGTATTGTTGTTAGTTGCTAAGTAATTATGTGTATTATTACGTGCTTTTACTTACTATTCCATATCAAATTTAACTTAAAATAACTTACGAAAGTAAAAAATGAAGCTTTTTATTCTATGTATTTTTTCATTTTTTTCGATCCATTTATTTGGCAGAGTTGCAACTTTATGCATTTGTTTATAGCATCAAATGATAATAGACCAGACAAGGTATATGAAAAATAAAGTTTCAACGCGGGATCACACGCTACTTAGCAGGAATTTAAGTTTATTTCAGCCGCTCCATACAAAAAAATAACAAAACACATTTTTCTACCCAAAGTATAAAGTTTAGGAAAAAATACATCAGAACAATTATTATTGAGGTTAATGAGCTCTACCCATCCGCATAAAAAAAAAAGTGAAAAAGCAAAGTTGAGCCCTAAGTCACTAAAATCATAGTTTCGACCCACTGTGCGACGGAGCGCATTTCCTTGAAACGCGCGGGCCCCGAGCGGCGCTAAGAGCCCTTGAGAGCCCTCGAGCGGAGAGACGCGCGGCGGCGCGCAGCTACTCCGTAGTACTAGTTAAAACTCTCCAGGCATCTGACCGCCAGCCAGCCGCACGCGGGATAGTGCGGCGGAGCGCAGAGCAGCACGGCGGCGACTGGAGCAGTCGCGCGCATGCTCTTGTGGTAGCTTGAGGGCGCTCCGAGCACCGCGTGCGAATTTATTCTTATATTGGTCGTATGTCAAGGTAGTTAAGGTTTATATTAAATTGGTGTGCACTGGGCCTATAATATCTCACGCGCCGAAGGCTTAGTAGTCTCCGTGGAGATTGGCCGCCATGGCCGAAATATGGTCTTAAGGACCATATAAGTATAATAAGTCCCGCGTAACAGGGGGCGAGTCTATAGCCATCAAGCGGACATAAATCCGGACTCCGGGCTGCTACTGAGGAATTCCTGATGACAAAATACAACGGCACTGCCCGACCAAAGAATTAAAACCCGGGTCATTCTTACAACAGCGCTTGCGACCACTAGATTACAAACGAGGCGGTCTAGTCCTCATTATGCTACTTTATTCACAAAACTAGATGGTACGATAGACAAAACTGCCTGAAACTGTTTTTCTGATGGCTACACATCAAGCTATACATTTCCAGTATAAGCCGACCTCGCATTGTACGGAAATCCTAAACAATACGAGATCAGCGTAAACTGGAAATGTATAGCTGATGTGTAGCCGTGTGAACTATCGCGGACACGCATATATGAACACCATAAGGCAGGGGTTCCCAAACTGCGCTGCGGCGCCCTCGTGCGCCGCCGTAAAGAGTAAAGAGGGGCGCCGGTAGGCAATCCAGTTTACCGTTCTCCGGAAACAAGACTTAGGTATTCGCGGGTACAAAATAAAAGTTCTAAGAATTCTCATTCCCTTTACAACATTTTCTAATTTATGTGAAGCCAAATTTTCAGCTGTAGCTGTAATAAAAAGCAAATATCGCTCAAATATTAATGTGGAGCAAGAAATGGGAGCAGCGCGAGTTTCCACCCCACCACCACCACCATGCCTTAAAAAATTTTTGTTGCAGCTGAGCACGTAGTTTTAAATTCCCCGACTAATAATCATGATCAAATCTTTGATCCAGCCCGTCCCATCCTTGATGTCCTCCCTTCGGTAAACGCCTTAAGCCAAGGTTTGTACCCCACAGGGGGTGCCCTTAGCGAGCGTTCACCTAGTTTAATTAGCATAGTTGAATAACCCCCGGCTGGAGGTTTTAAGTGTAGTAGCTTAAGGCAGGAAAGCCCGGTTAAGTAGTCATGATCTCAGAGGTCAACTACGAGATGCCCAACAAAAAAAAAAATTCCAACTATATTGGGGTCGGCTTCCAGTCTAACCGGATGCAGCTGAATACCAGTATTTTACATGGAGCGACTGCCTATCTGACCTCCATAACCCAGTAACTGGGTAATACGATACCCCTTGGTAAAACTGGTTGTCAGACTTTCGGGCTTCCGACGACCCGTAAGGACTGTCAAAGATCCACGAATGACAGCCGGGACCAACGGCTTAACGTGCTTTCTGAGGCATAAAAAACAAAAAACATAACCCTGTCTTTGCAGTCCAGCAGTCGGGTAAAAAAAAAAACGTGTGCAATTCACACGTGGTAGAAGTGAAACCTTCAAAAATGTTGGCTTTGAGATAATGAAAATTTCGGGAAGAGGATATTGTAGGTTTAATCTTATATCTTCCCCCTCATGCACATCATAAATACGCGCGCAGTACCTACTTAATCATTATTTTGCTGCGATGTTATTTTAAAACTGCGATATATCCTAAGATATTCATTGAAATCGAATGATGTGAAGGGAAATTTTGTTTTAAATTAAATACTTGTGATGAATAATGTATTTATTTGAATAAGGATTAATATCATGTTTGTAAAAACACCTTCGCAAATAATGCATTATTTTAGAACAAATTTGGTTAGCATAAAAAAGGTGAGCCAACCTTAAAAGATAGACATATGCTGTCGCGGACTTTTTTTTAGAACTTTTAAAGGGGGACAATTCTGTCATACATGATTTTTGCGAAACTTTAACCGTTTACGCAGCGCACGCAGCGGAAGGTCTCAAAAGGAAAAATAAAACCCCCGATTTTGAAACATTCTTCATTGGTGCTCCGTTCCTATTGTTCTTAGCGTGATGATATATAGCCTATAGCCTTCCTCAATAAATGGGCTATCTAACACTGAATGAATTTTCAAATCGGACCAGTAGTTCCTGAGATTAGCGCGTTCAAGAAAACAAACTCTTTAGCTCACGAACATAAGAAACACTGTATAATGCTTCCTATCTCATTTTCTCCCTCGTTAAATCTTATGAATTTATGTGTCTGTCTCTTTTTACTGTCGCTTTTTCGTTTCATCGACTTTCAAATCACAACGATGCTACAGAAGTTTTCACTTAAAAAAAAGTTAAATAACAGAAAAGATAGAGAAATGTAGGCCGGTGGTTCGCGTTGGGCACCCCCATGCGCGCCCTACCCTAACGCCGGGACCGAGTGCCTCTTCATATCCGCCGCTCATACCTACGCGACTGCCTACACCGTAAACGGCTCGATCTGTAAGCGGGGCGAGGGGGAGACTACATATTAGACCTGCACGCGTAGCATGAACACCGTAGAAACGAGTTTTGTCGACGGCAGATTAGACAAAATGACAGATAAACAATCACAATCTGTCATTTTTATGTCAAATGTTGTCTTTTCCACTAAGCCGTCCGAGGCGAACCCAAATGAGGGACCCATTTTTATGGGTCAATGTATGGCCTCCGCGGGCGAAGGGCGAAGCCCTGACCCCGCTCACCACGCCCCCAATCTCCTTCATATCCGGCGCCCTGGGCGTTCGTCCAACCGCGCCCTACCCTAAAGTCGCTTCTGTGTTTTTGTGATATGCACACATCGATCACTAATAAAGAACTAGATACACAATGCCAAGCAAAAGTTCTCTTAAAACTGTCATCAAATTGTGTTTAGGTAATTCTAGTTGAAATAAATATACATTCATGTAAATTCAACCTTAAACGCAAACTTTAAAGTTGTTTTCACAAAGCTATGTACAAAAAGCAATAAATTTTTACGACCTACTCACTGGTCAACATACATCAAATCAAATTCAACCTTACATACATGTTTTAAAGTTATAATTACAAAGTGCCAAAAAAAGCAATAAAGTTTTACGACCCAGGCTCGCCACTAGGACAAGAAATGAGTGGAGTCGAATTGTCCAATATTTTTTGTTTATACTGTAATTATAAATGATCTTTTTTTAATTTCGTTAAGTTTAGTGTATAAAAAAACATGTGTGCAATTCACACGTGGTAGAAGTGAAACCTTCAAAAATGTTGACTTTCAGATAATCAAAATTTCAGGAAGAGAACATAGATCATAGTGATACAAAGTTTGATAATTAATTTATATTTTATTTGTGTATATTACATAGATTTATTCAGACTCAGAGCTTACATTTTCGATACACATCTACTGCGCGCGCATTTATGATGACTTGATCATTATTTTACTGCGATGTTATTTTAAAACTGCGATATCTCCTAAGATATTCATTGAAATCGAATGATGGAAAGAGAAATTTTGTTTTAAATTAAATACTTCTGATGAGTAATGTATTTATTTGGATAAGGATTAATATCGTGTTTATAAAAACACCTTCGCAAATAAATTTTAGAACAAATTTGGTTAGCATAAAAAGGTTGTAGTGAGCCAACCTTAAAAGATAGACATATGCTGTCGCGGACTTTTTTTTAGAACTTTTAAAGGGGAACAATTCTGTCGTACTTTAATCGTTTACGCAGCGCACGCAGCGGAAGCTCTCAAAAGGAAAAATAAAACCCCCCGATTTTGAAACATTCTTCATTGGTGCTCCGCTCCTATTTGGTCTTAGCGTGATGATATATAGCCTATAGCCTTCCTCAATAAATGAGCTATCTAACACTGCAAGAGTTTTTCAAATCAAACCAGTAGTTCCTGAGATTTGCGCGTTTAAGCAAACAAACAAACTCTTCAGCTTCAGAGAACTACGAACATAAGAAACACTGTATAATGCTTCTGAGTTTGTGTCTGTCTCTTTTTACTGTCGCTTTTTCGTTTCATCGACTTTCAAATCACAACGATGCTAAAGAAGTTTTCACTTTAAAATTGTGAAAGCATATTTTATTCTATTCCATGGTGTATACAGGGCGGCAGGGACATTGTCTCACACACAACATCTTTGACGTGCTATAATTGATATTCATTTTCCATACCTCACTGGATCTCGAGGAAAGCTAAAAAAAATGTGAGTGAGTATGTGAGTTTATCTCACATCTTTAATTTGATTACATGTACTTAGTCAAAATTAAATGTATAAAATCATACTATAATATTTATAGAAACAGCAAAGAAGGCTCATTAAACTAAAAAAAACACTGGTACTCTGAGAGTACCGATAGAAGTGAAAACTTGAACAATTTTACTGTGCAGGAAATACTTTTAATGAGGTGTTGGTAACGCTGTCGCGAGTTCAATTGTTTTTTCGCATCTCAAAAATGTCCAACGCGCCTAAAGAATTTTTCACTTCAAAAAAACAATCCTCCTTTAATAATAAAAAATAAAAAAACAATAGCGTCTCCACAAATGGAACAGAGTCAACGCACATAACCTGAACAATTTAAGTGAGCATGCGATAATATGATTAATAGGTTTAGTAAGAGTCTTTACAATTGAGATGCTTTTTAACTCCTGCTGTTTAATAAGACTTAATTTAAAAAAAGTTTTTACGATGATTTCTTGCCAAAATATCAGCATTTACGGTACAGTGATAACAATTATATAATAATAATATTAATACTTATCGAAAATATGAAACTCCATCTTTTTTTAGCGTCCTAGATGTGTGATTTTTACAATTTTTTACGAGTTGTTTACAGTCGGAGCGTCCGAATGCTACTAAATGAAAAGAGCACCCAAATGTTCAATTGGGTGCTCATTCGGTGAGGACATTTTTTGGCGCTGATTGTGTATCTAGTTCTTTATTAGTGATCGATGTATGCACACAACATTTTATTTGCATAACTAGCCTCGGATTACTTTTTTCAAATTCCTCAACGGAAAACATAAATACTTATATGCTTGCTAAAAGTTTAATGAGAATTCAATCAAGTCACGGAAGAATATAATAAATATTGTAATATTTATTATATTGTAGGTAGGTATGTTCAGCGAAAAGTTGCGAATGAAATGATAAAAATAAAACTGACGGGCGTAGGCCTTCCCCCACCCATTTTGCCTGCACCCTTCTGCAAATCGGAGATTGTTCGTCCTTCCATCGTCTATATATCTATTGTGACGAAACAATGCCGACTGCTGTGGCTGGCCGACCTTTAGCCGACGTTCGGACGGACGTAATAAAACCGCAGCGGGATTTTATCGTGCACTGGATTTTCAACTTTCGGTGTTAAGCCGAGCGTTGAGAATCCAACGCGCTAGGACGCATTCTAGTCCCAGCGCGTTGAAAAAACACACTGTTGGATTTTCAACTCTCGGCGCTAAGCAGAGCGTTGAAAATCTAGTGCACGAAAAAAAATCGCCGCGATTTTATTACGTCCGTGCCACGTCGGCTTGTCGTGCTCGTGTAAAGGCGAGACCACACGCTAGGCGCTTCGAATGGCTAAGGACGCACCATAAACTTTGAAATGGGCTGTACTCAGTAACTGGGGGTTGTGGAGTTCATATAGGCAGTCGTTGCATGTAAAATACTGGTATTCAGCTGCATCCCGTTAAGACTAGAAGCCGACCCCGACATAGTTGGGAAAAGGCAATTCAATTCAAATCTCTATTGCTTATCAGATGTGTTTACAGCAGTGGTTCCTAACCTTTTCAATATTGTTACCCCTGTGACCTATTAGGGAAAGTGATTTTACCCCGACCTTAAAATATTTTCAATACTAACAATACAAGCAAATACAAATATCTTTACTAATCACAAATTGCACATTAATTAGTCTTACAATTTTAACGTATTTTATGGCTTTTGTCTATTAACACCATTCGAAGTCTTTCAAACAATTCTTCTGGTTTTAGTCGACATTAGTTTGAAATCGTACAAAATCTTCGCGCGAAAATGTTGTCGTTGTAAATCCATTTTTCAGTGAGACAGAGGCCGCATTCCGAGTTAAGCCAAAAGTGATAATATCGCGAATCCGACCAAAGTCCAAAGTCACAATTATTACTCAATAACCGTTATATTTTGTGACTATTAAATTTGGTTGGATTCGCGATATAATCACTTTTAAGGTAAGTCGGAATGCGCCCAATGTATTTTGATTTTGCTCATAAAAAATGTGGAGGGAATTTCGAATTTGGAATATTGTGTTTTTTTTTGTAATAAATTAATAGTCACAGTTTTGATTGACATCAAAACCAGCCAGTGTCCCCTAGAAAAAAATTTGGTCGCAAAACTTTCTGAGATGTCAACAATGAAAAAAATAGTCAGTGTGATGGTTGGTATTGTTTTACATTCACAAGTTTTTAACGTTAGGTTTAGTTTCACTTAAAGCGCATCTAAAGTCATGTTCCACATTGAGACAGTTTTTGGCCTTTGTTTTCATTGTAACCAAAGTTGAAAAACCACTCTCGCATCTTTATGTGGTGACAAAGAGTATTAGCATTTTTAAAGCTCTGTTAGCTATTCGGACAGGATATTCAGCAGTGAGTTTCTTACTGCAAATAATTATTAGGTTCTTTGTTACCCCCACAGAACAGCTGATTTACCCCCGCTGGGGGTAATTACCCTCAGGTTCGCAACCAATGGTTTACAGGGAGGCTAGGGAGACTCAGTGACGAAACAAATCAAGAAAACTTAACTAGGTACATAAAACAGTTTTGTAATATTTCCTAAAATAATCAAGTTTTGAATTGCTACAATAAAAAAATCGCTATAAAAAAATCATAAAGGTAAAATTGAATTGAAATCTTTAACTGTACAGTGAGTTACAGTTAGGACGATGTGGAAGTATTTTAATTTATTTATTTTATTATTTTGTAGTTTTCTATCAAAATGCTTATGTGAAGATACCACCCAGGGGAGAAGTAAGTTTTTTATGATTTTATATCTTCTTATTTTCGTATGGTTAGTGACTAACCTGGTGTCAGAGTTTTAAAACCGCCCATGGGCCTTTGACTTGGCTTCAAATGCTGTCGAGAAATATCTCTCAGGCATGGTTTGCTTGGGCACGCCTCAATTCCGGCGATAAGACCCCTCTTTGAGGAGTGGCTTGAGAGGCGCCACGGCGCCCTCACCTTCCGCCTGACGCAGGTCCTCACCAGACACGGCTGCTTCGGGAGGTTCTTGTTCAGGATAAGGCCCGGAGGACACGGTGGAGCATACGGTGGAGGTCTGCCCGGCTTGGGCGGAGCATCGCCGTGTCCTCGTGGAGGCGATCGGCGGCGGTGAAATGTCAGGCCGTCACCTCCTTCTGCGAAGCGGTAATGCTCGCGAAGGAGGAGGCGGAACGCGTGAGGGAGAGGCAAATTTCGCGCCCTCACGCCCCTAACCGCCGCAGGAGGAGACGCCCGGGGCGGGAATCGCGAGCCGATTTCGGGCCACCGTAGGCGCGGGCTTGCGAAAGGTGAGCAATGGGTAGCTCACCGTCCGATAAGGACCAAGCCCGGGTCGACGGCGCGTTGTATTCCACGCGCGCCTCTAAGAGATGTCATTAGAATTGACGGGGTCCACTAGGGTCAATGCCTGCCGGGGCTGCGAATATGGGCCGATAGGGAAATCGTGGCCCCCCGGCAACATGGCAACTGAAGGAACACGGGTGGGTTTTAGTCAGTAAGAGTCTGACACGCCCTCCCGCTCCACCCAGAGCGAGAGAAGTTATTTCATCATTTACCATCCCAAAAAAAAAAAAAAGCATGCCAGTTTCCTCACGATGTTTTCCTTAACCGTTTCTGAAGCAAGTGATAATTATACAATACGCACATGAATCCGAAAAGTCATAGGTGCGTGCCTTCGGTTCGTACTCGAGACCTATGACTTGGCAGTCCGACGGTCACACCACTACTTTTGTGAGTTTCTATGATGCTCGGGCTGCACCAACGGGAAACGCCGTTAATTATCACGATGATGGACCTTAACCTGTCGGAATAAAGTCTATTATCGCGATAATCAACGGCGTTTCCCGTTGATGTGGCCCGGGCATGAGACAGGCAAAGTGATTTGTGCAGTGGTAACAGCCGCGACTTACGAGTTGTCGCTCGTAGGTTCGAACCCAGGCAGGCGCTTTACTTTGTGTAAATTATTTCATCACCACTGCTCTCAAAACGGTGAAGGAAAACATCGTGAGGAAACCGACATGTCCTAGAACCGAAAATTCGATGACATGTGACATCTACCAACCCGCACTGGGCCCGCGTGGTGGATTACGGCCCACTCCCTCTCACAGAAAGAGGAGGCCTGTGTCCCAGTAGTGGAAGCATGAGTTATAGGCTGATTATGTAGGCAAAGAGATTTGAAATAGCCTCCGCCAATCGCGAGTGATTAAATACTGAATAGGTAAGTACAGAAGTCCATACTTCTTCTTCCGTATCGATTCTGACTACCGAACTGAATTTCGACAAACCGTAATATGACAAGATTTTATTTGGACATTTTAAAACAAGAAATTTTACGCGGACGAACTGGCGGGCAGATACTCAGTGCCGGTTTTAGCTATACCGGCACACAGTGGGAAAAAAATGACTTGTTTTGTTCAAAAATCTGCCTATACCTCAATTTTTAACGTATCGCTGCCATTTTTTTTATACACTCCTGAGATAACACACCTTGGTGTATCACTGCCACTTTTCCTTAAAAGTCAAAACCATAACCTCAAAAAATCGGGAAATGAAGCAAAACAATTTCCAAAAAAAAAAAAAAAACAATAATCGGTTTCCAGGGGTTTTTCAGGTCCCTGGACTTAAATAATTTATTGTCTGTTTATAAAAATTCAAAATGGTGGATAAAAAAACGCGGCCCAAAAAAAAATTGATTAATTTCCCGATTTTTAAGAGAATTTATAAAAAAAGAAATTTCGATTTTGAAAAAGTGGCAGTGACACACCAAAGTGTGTTATCCCAGTACCCTAATTGCGTAATACAACACAATCACAATCTGTTTCGATTTAAAATTGTTTGCTAATCCATTGCTTCATAAGTTGTAAAAATCTGCTCAACAACGTAAATAACGCAATTAATGTTGTTGAACTGTCAAAATGAAACAAATTAGGCAAAATTGTTTACGAAAATACATAATTAACTGGAGTGTATAAAAAAAAATGGCAGCGATTCGTCAAAAATTGTGGTGTAGGCAGATTTTTGACCAAAAAACGTAATATTTTTGCCACTGTGCGTCGCCCCAGGCGAGATTTCTGTGGCGCCCCTCACTAATCTTGGAGAGTAGAGGGGCGATAATTTTAGCTTTTGTTCTAGTTTGAGGAATAGGAAAATGCAGGATGCTAAAGCGATCTCAAAAATTTCAGCACCCGACCATGGAAAACTTAGAATTTCTTTTATACAGATAAGTTTGAGAATTCAGACTTCAGAGAACGCAAGCACAGATTACTAAATAGTTACTACGTAACAGATACTTCACTCAGTAGAAAATTTCCAATACCTACTGCTATAATAGCCTACTCCGTCGCGTCAGCAACCGCTGCATGCTAAAATGTGCCTAAATGCTCAAGCGTACAGTTGTAAAATTGAACAACGTGCGTGCGCTTCGCTTGCGAAAACCGCACTGAATAAGGTCCGCAAACGGCCCAGTGTTGCCAACTCGAAAAGTTCAAATTATCGAAGTCCCATGTCAAAATTATCGTATTTTGGACAAAATTATCGTACATACAAACGAAAAATCAAAAATAAAAACCTTAAATTCAAATTAAATAACAAATTGCTATCAATAGATGGATAATTTTAAACTAGAGTCAAAGAGGAAGCAAGTTTCACCAGTAGTGGTGCTAGCTCAGCACAAAAATTTCAACTAAAAACTATGAATAAACATGTTAAACATGCTTATTCATAGTTTTTAGTTGAAATTTTTGTGTTTTCATTGTAAAATTAAATAAAAAACTAAAGATGGAAAACGAGAGAGATACTTATTTGTTGTTATTGACACACTTGACAATAGACATTGTCATTTTTTGCGTATTTAACAAATACATTTTGATAATGGAACTGTAGGTACTGAGCAGTGGTGGCCCAGTGGTAGTGGTTGTAGGTCGTAGGTTCGAACCCAGACAGGCGCTTTACTTTGTGTAAATTATTTCATCACCACTGTTCTCAAAACGGTGAAGGAAAACATCGTGAGGAAACCGGCATGTCCTTAGAACCGAAAATTCGAAGACATGTGACATCTACCAACCCGCACTGGGCCCGCGTGGTGGATTACGGCCCACTCCCTCTCACAGAGAGGAGGCCTGTGTCCCAGCAGTGGGAACATTTATAGGCTGATGATGATGATGATGAATGGAACTGTAATTTTTTCCAGCAAATCACAAAATTATCGTACGTTAGACATTCATTATCGTACATCGTACCATAGGCCAAATTATCGTACGCCCCCATAATTATCGTACAGGTTGGCAACACTGAAACGGCCCGAGATCGCTCGGCCGGGCGGTAGGTAATTATAGCGCGCAAGTACATAAAGTGACGGAGGCCTGACGCAAGCTGCAAGAGCGAGCTCGAAATTTTTTAGCACCCCGCTGCGTCTTTTTAAGCTATTGCATAGCTTTTATCGCGGGCTTTGAGCGCGGCGACGGAATCAAAAAATTCCGTAACGAAATTAAAACCGTAACGAAAATAAAACCTAACACCCCCCACTCCGCCTACCATGTAATGACGGTTCCCATGACAACGTGATGTTGTCATGGGAAAAGTATGGAGGTTACAAATGCTATGCAATAGCTTTACCGCGGCAGTCCCCGAGTGCCACACGTTTTTTTTTTAATTCATATTAAAATAGTGCCCAAACTTTGTCGACTTGTATAGAAAAATCAGAGAAAAACATAACTCTGTCTTTGCTGTCCCGCAGTCGGGTAAAAAAAGAATTAAATAACGGAAAAGATAGAGAAATAAAAGGCCGGTGGTTCGCGTTGGGCGCCCCTTCATTTCTGGCGCCTTGGGCGGGTGCTCATGCGCGCCCTACCCACCAGCGTTAGGATAGGGTAGATAGAATAGGATAGCCCTTTCAACTGTCATTAACGAGACACAATAGAATTTTAATTGTTATCCACCTCAATGAGGCGTCGTAACAGATGATGAGTTAATAGGTTCTGTATAAAATTTTGTACAGAAAAAACGTCAACGACATTAATAAGAAATTCGATAAAATGTATGTTACAGTTAAGGGGACGATAACCGACTTTTAATGATTTTATACTGAAGATGACGTCTAAATGAGTAGTGTTAGTAATTTGAAAAAAATATATGTTAAATTAGAGCATTTTCCTAATATTTTAATATAGGCATATTTTTGATTATGTTTATATTACATAGTGAAATTAATTTGTAAAGTTATATCTAACGCGGATTAAAAACTGAGAATGACGCAAAATTTATCGAGCGTATTTTTATAAAAACATTACCATTTTAAAGATAATTAAATTATTGATGTTTTAGTATACGTTTTTTTATTAAAATACTTTTTGTTTTACGTGTAATAAATTAATAATGCGTCTAATTTGGGACAGCGCTCCTTGATGGGCGAGTCCTATCACTGGCTGGATGTACGACGCATTGCTTGAGCTCAGTACAGAACACGCAAGCTAACCATTCAAGGTCACTGTCATATATCTGCGTCTTAAAAAACTGGTCAGACTACGCACAATGAAGGGTTCCGTAGTTAGGATGAATTTATCCCGAGAAAAAACATTGTAGTTGAAAAACATGTTCTCTCATTGGAGATAATTATCTCCAATATTATATTTATTATGACTATTTTCTATTTTATAGGACACAAAAATCAAGTGTCTTTCCGGAAGCAAAACACGAACAGTGACTACACTTATATCGCAGCAACAAAGAGTTTCTACAAGTACCATACGACTGGGTGGAAGTGGCATGGTGCCCAGCAAGTGTGTGCTCAGGAAGGAGCTAGTTTGTTCTTCCCCGAAAACAAAGAAGAAGCTGATGCTGTGATAGCGTTTTGGAAGAACCATACCAAAACCGGTATTCATGCAACTTGGGTGTTTGTGGGCATAAATGATTTGGTTACAGAAGGTGTATTTATGACCGTTGACGGTAAGTGTTTATCTTATACCAGTGGTTGGCAAAATCATTAGTCGATAGATCCAAATATCAATACTAGGGATGGGCCGAAATTCGGTTCACATTCGGTTCAACCGAATTTCGGCAGCTTGAACCGAAATTCGGTTCAGATGCCGAACATTCGGCACAAGAAAAATAATACCTACTTGCACTATTTTGACTGAAATTTTATAGAATTAGAATAGCATTACTGTAAAATAAAATTATATCTTTTACTTACTCATGGTCAGTTATTTTAGTTAGGAATATTGTAAATGTCAACCTTAAATTAAATCAGTTCTTCTGATTAGTCTAGAAAATCTGTTCTTCTTATTAGGCCACGCGGTGGAAGCGCGGTGTGCGGGCGGGGTACATCTAGCAATAATTCAAAAACGCGTAAACAAATCACGACGTGTCGCTCTCGAGAAAGCGCGCGAAATTGAACCGAAATTCGAACTTTTCATTTTTACCGAATGTTCGGCCGAAGTTCAGATTCGGTTCAAACCACATTCGGCCCATCTCTAATCAATACTCTAACGACTAAGATTTCTTATGAGAGCCAATCCTTTCTGTGTGTCCAAACTGTCTCAATACACTTTTCTTAATCCTTAAAACTCCCATCCTCTTTCACTCTACAACGCTTGCTAAAATTAACTTGATAAGAAGTAGGATGCCTTCATCATCATCATCAGATCGGCTGATAATAATATGATGAATGCATTTTACTTATTAACAAGTTAACCTTGGAAAACTTTGAAAGGTAGTAAATGATCAATTTGCGATGTCCTGTTAATTTTTGGTGGAAATAAATCTTCGAAATATAGTTTGAATTTTGAATAAAACTTGATATCTTGTTTATTGACCGAAACCCCTCGCCCCGCGCGTATCTACGGTCGCGCTCATCGACATTTGTACAGAGCCGCGCTCTATAGCCCAAAGAGCCGCATGCGGCTCGCCCACTGTCCGAATTAAATGAGCAATCAATATTTGTATATACATATATACTTCTAGCTCTGGGCGGAGCGGGAGGGCGTGTCAGACTCTTACTGACTAAAACCCACCCGTGTTCCTTCGGTTGATAAATTTCACCGTATAATTATAAACTTCGTTAGTTTATAATCCATTGGTATTATTTCCGTTAAGTAGATTAAAACTGTTGAAAAATTATGAACTGTGACAAATCATTTACAATTTAACGCATAATTTTTCGATAGTTTATAATGTATCCATGAAAAACTGACAAATTGTGAACTGCATTGCTATTATGTAACCATCTCACCGTGTTATCTTAGGTGAAGTGAGCGTGGAGTGAGCTGTCAGTTGCTAAGGATTGACATTATTGGCAGCTCACTTCACCTAAGTTATCATGGTGAGATTTTTACAGAATAGCACTACTGGTAACCAACTTGTTTGCGACGTAATGCACCTTGCGCTAAAGTTAAATAGCCTGCGTAGCTGCGAGCAACTTGGAAGTAGCGCTCGCCGGCCGCTGCCGCGGCACTTCTCGCTTCGCTCGGTCGGCTCGCGCGCGATTGGTCACAGTTCTAACCTAACCCATTTCACCCAGTTCACAATTTTTCGACAGATTATGATCTAACGGAAATAATACCGATAGATTATAAACTAACGGTGCTCACAATCTTACGGTGACATATATATTAAATCGTTAGAGCCGAATATGAAAATGAGCGCTTTAACTATTTAGCGAGCAAAACATAAGAAGCTTCGGCACGAATTGCTTCGTCACGATAGACGCAGATGCGGCCCCAGCATTACGCTTTCACGCTAAAAAAGCTCAACGTATTTGGATGAAATTTTGTACATGGGCACGAGACGAAAGAATTATTTCTTACATCTATGACCGAGACTAAACCCACGTTCGCACGGACGTAAAAATATCGCGGCGGGAGTTTATCGCGCACTGGATTTTCAACTCTCGGTGTTAAGGTTGAACTAGTCGCGGGCTCGAACTCATTGGTGGGCTTGGTCAAAAAGTACGCTATCTCACCTGGCATCGTGTCCGACAGAGATAGTATCAGTGATGAGCAGTTAGACGCTGGTCTACATGCACAAACTCTAGTTCGCACGCACACAAACACCGTTCAGAACGATTTTAGTAAAACGAGCGCGTAAAAAATTACGAAAAGTCCTTTGGAAGGTGGAGTTTATGAAAAAAACTACTGCATAAATCAATTACGAATAAAGTTTATTATAATCTTCGACAATTAAGCTTTGTCGGAACGAGCTTTGTTTTGGGGATTTTATACTTTTTTATTACTTATTTACTCCCAAAGTTGCGTTAAAATTAGCAGGAAAAACGAATCTTTGTTGGCTCATAACTTTTTAATTGCTTTTTTTTTACTATTCTGCTTCTGTACAGACAAAATTAATAATAAGACAAAACGATTTCATGTTTTACTTTGGATGTACAATGTGTAACAGTGGAGTAAAACCCTCCCGAAATTTGTATGGAAAAAGTATCGGCTGGTTGCGCCGCCGAGCGCTCTTCCCAGCGCGTTGAAAAACACACAGTTGGATTTTCAACTCTCGGCGCTAAGCAGAGCGTTGAAAATCAAGTGCACGAAAAAAAATCGCTGCGATTTTATTACGGGCTTATAAATAAGTTTCATATTCTAGGTAGGCCAGTTAATGATGTTTACATCAATTGGCGGCCAGGAGAGCCTAACAATTTTTTCGGTGAGGATTGTGTGATGATGAACCAAGTCGGCGTTTACAACGATTGGCCATGTAGAAATCTAGAAAAATTTATTTGCAAGAAGAGTGCAGTTCCGTCACCTCCGTCAGAACAGAACCGTACCAATATTCAGATGTTTGGTAAGTTTTGTATGTCCAGTATTTATATTTTCTTAATGTCTTTCGGGAGTCACAATATAGCTAAACCGCCACAGATTTACACAAATGTACTTCAAAGACACAAAGTTTACTCGTAAACCCATTAAGACCCTTTTAAATAGCTTTTTAACCGACTTCCAAACCTTATGGTGCGACTCAGTCTGTCTGTCACAGCTGGATGTCTCAAGAACTACTAATGCTATCAACTTGTTTGGAATAGTTTGGATGACGTTTGTCCAACTATTTTGCAAATAAGAAAGAAATAAAAATTTTTTTTTTTTTGCAACAGGATATGAACGGGGGTCTTAAAAATTCGAAGTGGGGCTACTTGGGCATGTAGGGTATCAAATGAAAGAGCACTATTTGCACATTCTCAAAATGTTTTTTTTAAGCCCATAGTTTTCGACTTGTGACGAAAAATTAAAAAAAATATATCGTATCCCCTTATCTCCGAAGTTTGCATAGAGAAAAATCTTAAATTATTATATGTGATAAAGATTTCTGTAAAGATTACAGGAAAAATAAAACGACGTTTCTAAATAGAACACTTTTTCAGAAATCATCAACGAAAATAACATTAGTTCCACTATCGGTCAAGAGATGGCGCTGACCTAAAACTGTAATATTCTACACCGCAGGTGCAGTGTTAAAATTCTTTGACGAATGTAGGCCTCGCCGATGAAAATTTAAAATGACACGGAACCCTCTATGCGCGAGTCCGATTCGCTCTTGACCGGTTTTTTTTCTGACGTATTTTTTTTTCTTCAGATATCTCCTTGAAAGCGTATACGTTTTGGCCAAACGCAACCGTGCCGTTTTACATAAATCCTGACCATTTCGGTAAGTACTTATTGATTTTTACACGACTGCCCAAAAAGGAGTGTAATGTTTGGGTAGGTACCTACATGTATGTGTGTGAGTTTCTTTATTCGACCATAACTTTAAAATGCTTAAAAAGATTTGGATGCATAGAGGTTTAGGGCATCATTAGAATCCCCCGGGTCCACACTCTCCTGGAGGCAAGACGAGGTGAAGCGAGCGCGATAGTGTGGATGGCGTCCTCACCTCGTCTTGTCGTCACAGACATATAAAGAGTAGCAGACCAAACATTAATTCATAGTTATATTTATATTTATTGACATGATTCTCTATCCTTTTTTTGCTAAGCGACAAGTCGTAAATTGTATCTCGTTCTGTCACCTGTTGTCACACTGACTCACACATAGACAAAATTTGACGCGTAGCTTGTCTGTCCCATGCCGCCATATTGCTAAGCAACATCATCTGCATCGCGTTCTTTGTTTCAACCGCGTTATTTAGTCAGGGACGGATTTGGCAACAATACGATTTTTTTTGTAAAATGTTTACCATTGATTTATCAAACAGAGCCTCAGTTTACTCTACGATTTTTTAAATCTTTTTGGTGACATTGTTCCAGAATACTGCAAAGTGCAGATTGTCAGTGTACACACACATGCTATTGTGATAAATTATAAAATGAATTATATTACCCTGTGTCTGTGCGATGGATAACATGAACACTAGGCATAACTATACATAAATAGGCTACTCAAATAATTTTGAAATTTCATTCGGCAGGTAATATTATTGATTGATTGATTTACTTTATTGCTAAGTAATCTACATTTCTTATACCCAGAAAATATAGATTTTCGCGGATTTTCAGTAAGTACCTATATCGGTTGTTTCAATATCGTTAGATAATATCAGCAACCGGCCCTAGTCCGGCCCTGTATTGACAACACTCCTTAAGGCTAAGTTCAGATAAACGCGCAACGACGCGCGGTTGGCTCGGCGCGCGGTTTAAGATTGTAACAAATCAATGTTGTTGTGTACATGACCGCGCGTTACCGCGAGTACCTGCGCGCACCGCCATGCACTGCGCGCAAGTTGTTGACGCGCGTCGTCGCGCGTTCATCTGAACTTAGCCTAAGTGTGCGTAATGGCTACGCAATTTTTAGCGAATGTTTGGTCTGCTACTCTTTATACGTCTGTGCTTGTCGTCTCTCGCTTCACCTCGCGCGCGCTCCATTCGGTATCGGTTTTTTGACCGCAGTCAAAGGACTCGAAGCGCGGGGCGTGGCGGGCTACTGAATAGCCTCCGCTTGCCGCGACTCGTATAAGTACCTCCACGACGCGCACTCACGAGAGTGTGGACCCGGGGTTACATCATCCCGAGTGACACCGATCACCGAGAGTCTAAATATTATTGAAAAAAAAAAAAAACAATATGGCGGCAGTATGGCTCCATTTACAAATGTCGAAGGCTACGATGGGCACATCCGCACATCCCAAACCTAAACTGGGTGATTTTTTTTACCGTCTCGAAATTTCGGTTTTTTTTTCGAAAACATTTCGGTCAAGTAGGTATTGAACTTTTGTACAAACAGCAGATTTTTTTTCGTGATTTCAGCGTTGCTCCCATAGTGAAAATTGTTTATATTCATGGGTAGAACACTCTGTAATAATTTCGAGACGGTAAAAAAAATTATCCGGTATAATTTATTGGCATACATTTTATATAGGTAGAGTGTAGGTACATGCAAAACCAACATTTCATACCCATGCCATCCACGCCTCACCTCGCCATGAGAGTGAAAAACCCCAGTGCTTAAAAATTAAAGCCACCTACCATGACATGTTTTAAAAATAAAACTTGTCACTAAAATGTAGAAAATAAAATAAATTGTTAAAAAAATTAAAACATGCCAAAAAACGAACTAAAAAGTAAAAAAAAAACAAGTTGTATTAGTTAATTTGTAAGTACCTATATACAAAGCGAAAGATTTACTCGCTGACTAAACAGATAAATAAAAAAAAGGATTGTGTGGTTTTATGAAACCACGGTAAAAGTGAAACTTTTAAGCGAACTATAGGCGCCGCCATATTGGCCTTGGGTACTCTTACGAGCGCCTTTCACTTTATCCCTACTCCGCGGCCGACCGTCATGCGACATGCAACACACAGACGAAAAAGTTTGAGCCGATGTAATAAAAGTTTCACTTTAAAATTCTCATTGCTGTCATAGTATAAGGAGTTCCAAATACGCTATCTTCATACAAACGCACCGCGCGCGTCTTGTATGTGTGCGACATAGTATCTATGCGTCGTCGCACGCACACTTGAACAAAATCTCGACCCGTTTCTCAGTGCGCCAGTCGGGGCTAACGCCGCACAAGGTTCGCGCGTCACAGCTTTTCGGCACCGCTAAATGTATGAAAAATGAGTGATAATCGCAGGAGAAATTATTGTTGTGTGTTTGGGTGTCTAAATAATTCATCGATTCCAGAGTTGTCTCTGTTCAGATTACCTACTGAACAGGAAAGGTAACCAAGTCACTTATTCTAGCATATCATTTTTACGTGATGATGAGATACCTACTTATTTTTTGTTGTATTAGTTATCTATCAGACAGACGAAGTAGGCAGGCCTACTTTCCCACTAAAATGTATTAGGTACCTACTTTTGATCTGTCAATTGATATGCCGCTAATGCTTTGTTTACGTTTAGTCATGCCGATTTCTCAGTATTGTAGGTATAGTAAAGTAACTAAGTACTTACAGTTATAAAAATATATGCTGTAGATATCAAAAAACACTTTCAACGAAAATTGGTTCGAAGGAGATATAGTTAGCAGTTTTTGAGATATAGCACTTTTTCAAAAACCGCAAATATAACTTTGTCATTCATACAAACACTATAAACATCATCGTTTAGGTAAAACCGACCTCACAAACCCTGAACTCAAAACAACACATAAGTAAAAAATAGAACTTCCCGGCCCTTGCCAATTTCTAGGCACTGAATTAAAATTTAGTTAAAAGTGACAACCCTGAGACAGGCAAGTATAATAGGCAATATATAGGGATACTGTGTATCTGCCTATTAGTTTTAGACGTCAAATAGCTAGGCTATTAGCTTTTAATATTAACCCAGACATAATTAGTATGTCGAAGTCTTATAGAATTAGTACCACAATTAGTAATAGTACTAATGTTAAGGTGGTTAGCACAATTAGTTTAAACTAGTTTGTAAGACAACAGAAGGTACCAATAACAGTATAATTAAACTTAATAACAAAAAGGTATTTTCTAGCACTAACATAGTTAACTGTACAAAAGGGGCTAAGCAGAAATCCTTGAAATTATTACATCAAAATATTCAAGGTTTTTCTTCCAAACAATTGGAAATTGAATTGTTTTTAGAAAAAACAATGTTTGACATTATATGTTTAACTGAGCATTGGTTAAAAGATTATGAAATGTTAATTAACTATGAGAATTATAGTGTGGCCAGTTGTTTTAACCGAAAATCAATGCTGCGTGGAGGTTCATTAATCTTAATTAAAAGTTGTATTAAATCAAAAACCCGTAATGACATAGTTGAACTGTCGGTTGAACATAGCATTGAACTGTCTTGTGTTGAGCTAGATAAGCATGTTATAGTGTGCGTTTACAGACCCCCAAATTATCAAAACTACTCTATATTTGAGTCAGTAATGGAAGATGTTTTGGCAAAACTTGCAACTTGTAATAAATCAGTAATTATTTGTGGTGACTTTAACATTAATATTTTAGAAAATAATTCAAATACCGGTAGATTTTTAAATTTGTTCAAATCATTCAATTTGTCACATGTGTTTGTGGAACCGACCCGAATAACTACATCTACTGCTACATGTATTGATAATGTGTTTTGTTGCTGCGACTATTTAGATAAAGCCATAGTTAATTATCTCCCTTCGGATCACAGTGGTCAATCCGTAACTTTTGAGTCTAACATACCATTACAAAAAGTGCAGATCAAATTCAGACCAATAACAGCTGTTAATTTAAATAAATATAATAGCACTTTAGTTTGTAAGTTAAGTAATCAGGTCCTTACAATGAACAATGTTAATATTTTGTATAAAGAATTCTTTTCGTTAGTCTAATCCGAGTTCAATAATTGTTTTAAGAAGAACACTAAAACTATCAGCCCTAAGTTTTTATTTAGTGACTGGGCAACTACAGGACTCAGAAAAAGTAGGGATAGACTTTTCGAGCTGTATGGCCTTAAGCCTTATATTAACACGGAAACTTTTAATAAGTATGTTGCTACTTACTCTAGAACTTTTAAGAACACTTGTAAGGCAGCTAAAGCCTTATACATTAGCAACAAGGTTAAATCAGCAGACAATAAAATACAGACGGTTTGGAAAATTATCAATAATGAAACGAACAGAAACAAAAAGCATAATTCTGATTATACACTGAAGACGTCATGTGGTGGTCTCATTTGCGATAGCAAAGAAGTTGCTCAAGAATTTGTAAATTTCTTTACCAGTATCCCACTTAAAACTACTGAAACCTTAAACTCCTCGCCCTCACTCTCTTTTGATTTATTAAGGGCCAACGTTTCAGCATGCCCGATTGAATTTAACTTTAAGCATATTAACCCCATAACGGTAATAAAAGCTTTTAAACAAATCAAGATCAAATTGACCGAAGATCTTTGGGGGATGTCCATTAAAGTCTGTACCTCCATAATTGAGACCATAGCGCCTTACTTAGCCTTAATATTTAATTTGTGTGTGGATCAAGGAGTCTTCCCGGATTTAATGAAATACAGTAAGGTAATACCACTTTTCAAATCCGGGGACAGTAAAGACACCAATAATTATAGACCCGTATCCGTGTTGCCGGTATTCAGCAAGGTGTTTGAAAAAGTAATGCTTAATCAAATGCTCAATCATTTTAACACAAATAAAATCCTTCACCATCAACAGTATGGTTTCACCAAAGGACGTTGTACAACCGACGCTGGTGTAACCCTATTAAGACACATTTTTAACGCGTGGGAAGAGGCCCAAGATGCCATAGGGATCTTTTGTGACCTCTCCAAAGCATTTGATTGCGTCGATCACGAAACCTTATTCTTGAAACTAGAGCATTACGGACTTGGAAAACTTGCACTCAATTTAGTAAAATCTTATTTAAATGATAGACAACAGCAAGTTCAAATAAACGGTATCAATTCACTAGGTTTAAAAGTAAAATTAGGTGTGCCACAAGGCTCGATATTGGGTCCATTCCTCTTCTTAGTATACATTAATAATAATAATATTTATTGAATATAAAAACGTTTACAAAAAGTGTACATTTAGTCAATAGTAAGATTTACCAAACAATTATAATGCCTAAAAATAAACTAAAACTAAAATATATTAATTACAAGTGCAAGTAATGATGGTTCGGAATTGCAATGTTAGGTAGCGACCCGCCCGATCTAGGTTAATTCAAACCTGTGTTTCAGGCCATCACTTTACATTTGAATTAAATTGGAGCACTAAAATTTTAAGTTAAACTGATATAAAATAATTTATTAACAACTATGAGAAAAAGCATATTGGTGTATTTATATCTAAAACTAAACCTATGTAAATATACAAAAGTAAATACTTACGAGGGATAAATTATAATCATCATGACAAAATTTCTAGAAGTTTTTCAGTGTCTGTGTAATTGAGTATCGCTAAATGTTCTGATAACATTTTACTACATTTTTTATAACTTACACTATAGAAACATAGTAACTTGTTGAGCCTATTATACAGAAAAGGTCCTAAAAACACATAAAATCGATTAGCAAATGCATGTATAGTTTGAGGCTTTATGCAAACCAAGTCCTTCCTTCTCTTGTTGGTAGGTGCTGGGTCAAAAGGAAGTGCAGTGTGCTGGTGTAATACTATGCTTAGTATAAATAATTGCCGTACTGTTAGTACATTACATGCTAAGTAGAGCTGGTGCGTAGGAAATCTAAAAGGGCGAAATGTAGCAACCTTTAGAATTGCTCTTTGAGCACGCTCTAGAGGGAGTAAAATTGTTTTTGCAGCACCACCCCAAGAAGTTATGCAATAGGTAAGAATGGATTGGCACAAAGCTAAATAAACCTGTTTAATTAATTTATAGTCTGCTATGTTCCGTAAATTCTTAAAGACATATATTAATTTGCGCACTCTTGTACAAAGTAAATCGATATGTTTACGGAAGTTGACATTGGAGTCAATAGTTACACCCAGATATTTTAAATGGTCAGCTTTAGCTAAAGTGGGGCAGGAACATGCAGTGTCAGCGTACGTGCTACAATTATGTGCGTAAATGTTTATATTAGTAAGCGGTGTGTTAGTATTTCTCATTGTAAATGAAATGTATTTTGTTTTATCTGTATTTAATGTTAGTAGATTATTATGGAGCCAATTAGAAACAATGTTAAAACCATTCTGAGCATGTTCATAGACCTCAACTCTTGATTGACCTGAGAACAATAGAGCGGTGTCATCCGCATAAGACATTATGACACCATTTTGGAGTGCCAAGCAGCAAAGTTCATTTATATAGATTAAAAATAACGTAGGGCCCAAAATGCTGCCTTGTGGAATTCCAAAACAACTATTTT
This sequence comes from Agrochola lychnidis, assembly GCA_963680765.1. NCBI lineage: Eukaryota > Metazoa > Arthropoda > Insecta > Lepidoptera > Noctuidae > Agrochola > Agrochola lychnidis. The sequence goes on from OY796875.1 coordinate 10,647,460, forward strand.
TAAGTTCAGAACTTGTATATTGAACAATTTTTACACATTGCTGACGATCGCTAAGATAATCAGAAAATAGTTGAAGTTGGGCTCCTCTTATCCCAAGTGTTTCAAGCTTGTGCAAAAGTAAAGTACATGAAATGGTGTCGAAGGCCTTGGCAAGGTCTAGAAAGATCCCAATTGTGTGCATACCATTATCTAGATTGGTAGTGACATAATTAGTCAATTTGTGTACTGCTTGGCCAGTTGATCTTTTGGGCCTAAAACCAAATTGACTATCTGAAAGTAGTTTGTTATCTTCCAGATATTTTATCAATCTACTGTTAATGATTTTTTCTAAAATTTTTGAGAGGCCTGTTAACACTGAAATGGGTCTGTAGTTATTCACACAGTTTTTGTCTCCAGACTTGAATACAGGTGTGACCACAGCTTTTTTTAGCAACTTAGGAAATTTACCTTTAGATAAACATAGCTCAAAAATGTGTGTCAGCGGAGGGGCAAGGAGGTATTTAAATCTCTTAAGAATATTATTAGGTATGTCATCCCACCCAGTAGCACAAACATCCTTTAAACCGTTTATTATTGTTACTACTTCGCAAACGTCGGTATCTAATAAAACAAATGAATTTAGTGTTGAGGATGTAGTAGTCTGGTTTTGACGGGAGAAATTACTAGAGTTTAATGATTTTTCAGCTAAGTTTTTACCAACGTTAGCAAAAAAGTTGTTTATTTTATTCATTGCTTCGGATGGGTTTGCCTCAGAACATAGTAGGTCAAACGGAGGTTCGGGATTTTTTGATCTAAATGTATTCGTTTTTATAAATTTCCACACAAGTTTACTATTTGTCCCCGCCTTCTGTAATTCATTTTTATCATACTGATTTTTTAGTTTTTTCAAAAGATTATTACAGAAGTTTCGATACCTTTTGTATGTAACAGAAAGTATTTCGTTATCAGGTGCGAGTTTCAATTTCAGGTGAAGTTTGTCTCTATGTCTTATACAACGAACGAGACCGGGTGTAATCCAGGGTTTAATACAACTATACTTTCTAGGCATTGTTTTAGTGAATGTGTTTTTCCTTACTGCATATTGTAGCGAATCTACGAAATACTTTAACGTGATATTTGCATCGTCAGAATTATAAACTGGGTCAAAATTAATACCGCGTAAGTCATTTTCCAGGTTTGTCATATTGACTTTAGTGTAGCTACGCATGCAGTTTTTTCTAGGTGAACATATTTGTAATATTAGTAAAACAGCTTGATGATCGGTAAGCGAAGAATTAGTAACGAATGTTTTAGATGGATTTTTTTATTTTAAAATGACGTGGTCTAAACATGAGCCACTCTGATGTGTGGGGTGATAGTGAGCTGGTAAAAGTCCATGAAATGAGCAAATATTCAGATAATTATGTACATGGGTATCGGTTTTCCCGGAAGCAATGTTTATGTTAATATCGCCCAAAAGTATTATGTTTTTAAATGATGTTATGTTTTTTAAGTTGGTGTCAAGCGAGTCTAAAAATCTGTCCATATTTTGAGAAGGAGGCCTATAAATAGCCATGACTACCGTATCGGGAATAATTTTGATTATTAAGCAATTACTATCTTGGAATACTGGTTCTTCTATGATTGTTCGTAAATTATTTTTGATATAAACTACTAATCCATCGTTCTGGTTTATGTTTCTGTCAGTTTTATAACAATAGTAACCGTCAAGAGATGGTAAATTGACTGTTTGTTTTGACAACCAACATTCTGTAAGGACGATAATATCACAGCTTATGTCAAGGTTCTGTAACAGCACTTCAAATCCGTTCATGTTCCGATTAATGCTGCGAATATTCTGTGTGAGCATGGTTAACGTTTTTCCACCAGGTGGAATATGGTGCTTACAGTCCTTAACATCACAAATTTTTGATTCGGACACAGAAAAACTATCTAAATCACAAATAAGCTGATTTGTCATGATTGTTACAAACTAAGTTGAAATATAAATAAAGGATAAGCTACCTGTTTATGTGCTAACTAAATAAAGTATTCGGTGGCGCTCTCAGGCGCGTCATAGTCTATTGAGTTGATGTAATTGTTCTCTGCATATTTGCGCGCCGGGCAACTTACGTCACCAGTTGGATGGTCACATTTCCTTTTGAAACGCTTGCACGTCGCACATTGAGCGGGAGAAGATTTGCTGCTACATTCCTTGAAGGAGTGTCCAGTCTCTCCACAGTGGTTGCAAGTAGGACTAGTTTCCCGGCAAAACTTAGCTGCATGTCCGAACTGCTGACAATTGAAGCACCTGGTGACTATAGTGAAATCTCTTACAGGGCATGATGTCCAATTTATAAAAATTCGGCTTTGATTGATTAGAATTTTTCTTATGCTAGCAGGTACTTCCAGGATGTAGTTACAGGTGGGAAGGTCTTTTTTACCCGATTTATGGCTCAGTTTAATGCTCTCAAGGACGGACTCACAAGTTATATTCGGCAACTTATCTGAAAGGTTCTGCTCGTAGATACAGTCAAATACCTCCTTCTCGGTAAGGGTTACGGGAACGCCAATCACGGCGACCCTAGGGCGGCGTTTAGAAGGTTCTTCTATTGTAAGGCCCGATGATACTAATTTTTCCGAATTCTTTAACTTATCAATATCGCCTTTGCTTTCGGTGCTAATCAGAACACCCCCATTTTTCACCTTTCTCAGGCCACGGACATGGAGCTTAAGTTGTTCAGGAGAGATAATCTTTTGAACAAGCGACTTGGTGTCGTCACTCGTTTGGGTCTTATCACTGGGATAGATGGCGACTGATCTCAAATTTGCAGGACGGACGAAATTATCGGAACCTTTCTTCACCATGCTAGCATAAGAGGTATTTTCAGATGGATTCAGCTTCGTTTCTACGACCTCTTTGAACTGCTGGAGAGAATTCGCAACGTTCTGGTGAACCTGTAGGTGCTGGATTGTGGTATGGGCCTGGATTGTTTTCTGCTTCAACGATTGGTATAAAACGGCCATCTGAGAAGTCCCACTTGAGACCTTCCGGCAAAGAGTGGAGACACGAAGCTTCTGGTCTGAGTTCATTTTCCCCTCACCGACAATACTGCAGACTTCGTTCAGAATCGTATCAATAGATCCTAACCATTTCTGGATCTCCGGCGTACTGATGACTTCACTCGGCAATTCATTCTCTTCGGGTACTGGTGGATTTTGGTCACTCGGGGGTAATGGTTCAGTAGGCGTCGGTGGAGGACTTCGCCGTAGTAACTGGCTACGACCAAACGGGCTCGCTCCTAAGTGAGACATACTACTAGAAACACTTTATTTATCGTTTATAAAAATTATTTAGTTCATCTTGCAACTTCGGTAAAAACACTCAAGGAAAAACCTACAAGTCACACGCGACACACTTTACTTATATACTGACGGCGCAAATAATTATATTTATTTGTCGTAATTGTTTATTTCATTATAGTTAATAAATACAAAACACACGTCCGCTTAGTCTCGCGTCTTGCAAGCGATCTTCGACATTAATGATCTACTCCATTTATTAAAAAATCAACCACAAATGGTGTTATTTGCTGACGATACTTCTTTAATTTTTAAGGTAGATAGACGTGCTACAAATTTTAACGACGTAAATAACGCCCTACTGCAGGTCCAAAATTGGTTCACTGCTAATAATTTAGTATTAAATGGAAAAAAAAGTAAGTGCATAAAATTTTCTTTACCAAATGTCAAAAGTAGTGATTGTGAGATAGTATTGAATCAAGAGAAACTAGAATTCGTTGATAAAACTATTTTCCTAGGGATCACGCTCGACTCAAGGCTGCAATGGGGTCCTCATTTAACATCTCTTGCAGGACGGCTAAGTTCAGCAGCATATGCTGTCAGAAAAATCCGTCAGTTTACTGATGTAGATACCGCGAGGCTAGTATATTTCAGCTACTTTCATAGTATCATGTCCTACGGTATTTTACTGTGGGGACGGGCTGCAGACATCGAGTCTATTTTTATTCTCCAGAAAAGAGCGATCAGAGCCATATATTGTCTCCGCAGGCGCGATTCTCTAAGGAAACTATTTAAGGATATTAACATCATGACGGTACCTTGTCAATATATCTATGAAAACATCATGTACGTAAGAAAGAATTTACATCTTTTTAGCAAAAGAGGTGATAGACATAATTATAGTACTAGAAATAGGGACCTATTAGTTCAACCAGGTTTCAGACTAGCTAAAGTAGATTCATCTTTCATGGGATACTGTTTAAAATGTTACAATAAAATTCCTCCCCACATACTTCAACTGAATGAGACGAAATTCAAATCTTGTATAAAACGCACACTATGCAGGCAGGCATATTATACGTTGGGGGATTACATCACTGATAAAAATGCTTGGCTCAATGCTGGTCCTGCTCCACAACCACAACTAATTGATTAACATTTGCAAATACTGTTGGAGCTGCTGAAGATTGTAAGACCATCTTTGCATTGTATAAACTCAATCTCTTTTGTATTATATAATTGCATAGCACACTATGTGAGCACTATGTACTAAAGAGTTACCATTTACCGGGTAATATGTCTTGCATTGACTTGAATGTGCCCTGGCGGCTGTGAGTATGTCATGCTTACTCAAATGTTTCGCTGATGGTGGCGCGTGTGTTGGATCATTTAGCTCCCTTCAAAATGGTTGAGCTGAATGGTGCTAATCCATGCGTCATGTTCGTGAACGGGCGCCGTCAGTTGGGACTGGTTATCTCTTAGCTGCCAGGGCTTATTTTTAACTTATTTTTAATTTTTTTGAATTGTTTTTTTTTAACTTTTTATTACGGACGCTTCTCATGTGCACATCTTTCTACATTGTTCTCACATGTATAATTTCAACATGAATGATGTAACCAATATTTTGTAACAATTTTTTATTTAAAAGAGTGTCCGTGGAGTTTCTTGCCCGTTCTTCTCCATAGGTACCTACTACGCTTTGGAATGGGCAACTAGCTTCATACCTATTTCTGACTGACCGATTCCTTGACAATTCAAAAGTGCCTGTAAATGGTTTAATTGAAATAAATGATTTGAGTTTGAGTTTGAGTTTGAATTATATCGCGGATTGGGCCGGAGATAGCCTACTAGGAACTGCTTATACTATGTTGCTGTCTCCCCGACAGCAACTGTTGTGTCGCTGTGAACACTTTTCAATCTAAGAGGTCCCCCGACAGCAATGAGAATTTTATTTATTTGTTTAGTGGGCGAGTAAATGAATGACCTTTCACTTTGTACATACTTACAGATTAACTAATACAACTTGTTTTTTAATTTTTAGTTCGTTTTTTGGCAGGGCAGTCGTGTTTTTATTTTTTTCCCCGTTTTAAACGAGCTATTATTTTACCGACCAAACATCACGCCTGTTTTCTTGAAGGATTGGGCAGACGTGTTTAATACTTCCCAACACCAACATTTCGCCAGTTATATATATATATAAGTGTATTGCCATTAATCCGGCACAATTTCAGCCTACTGTCGATCTAAATTTGTAAAAATCTCACCTAAGTTTTCATGGTCATATTTTTACAAAATAGGTTACTGAGTTATTCCGAATGAAAAACCCTATAACACTTACTTACCCCGACCGAGTTTAAGAGGGCTTATACTAAAAGTTGGCAACGTCGCAAATAGCTGTCAAATATTTACCTGTTTTGATTAATTTGGCAATATTACTGTATGGAAACATGAAATGTGGCTAACTAGTACACTAAAATATTGATTATGAAATGCAGTAATTAATATCGTAAGACCGAATATTTAGTTTTAGATATAAAAAAAGCATTTGGAAACATTCCAAGTGCCTTTTTTACACCTAAAACGGTTACAACATCAAATTCAGTGCAATCAAAATCATTGCAATTCATTATTAATATTCTAGGGAACTAGTTAGCCACATTTCTTATTTCCATACAGTAATATTGCCAAATTAATTAAAACTGGTAAATATTTGACAGCTATTTGCGACGTTGCCAACTTTTAGTATAAGCTCTCTTAAACTCGATCCTCAGGTCGGGGTAAGTAAGTGTTATTGGGTTTTTCGTCGTTAAAAAGTCATTTATTCAAATTAGGCTGACAATCAGCACTTCAAAATGACATAAGACAGTCCCCCAAAACGCCCACCCTTCATCACTCCGTAGTGCTTTAGCTGGGAAGAAAAAGTGAAGCAACAAACTCCCCAGCAGCACAGCTGTCTGTTACAGATTCCTAGTTCAACCAAGGATGTACTCGAAGAGTTTATTTAAAAAAAAATTGCTTTTCAAGGCGTCATCTCAGTAATTCTAACCTATGTGACAGTCTTTTTATAGAACGACGTGGTTCCGCTGATGTGAGCTGTACAACGACCCTGTCAAAATTTGCATTGACTGTCAAATTTTGTACAACAGCATCACAAACCGCGGTCCATTTTATTGCGACTTCATAAAAAAAACTTAGTTTTCTATGTCTCTCATTCTTATAACCCCAAAATTCTACATTGTGTTCTTTTTTAGACGACGAGCAAGCAACGGTCATTTTAAAATCAATAACAATGTTTCGGTTCAAGACTTGTATTAAATTCACACCGGTAATGATGGCTCCTAATGACACGCAGCATGTGATGACGTTTATCAACCCTGAGGGCACCAGGAGATGCACGATTGATCCGAAAGGCCACTCGAATTATAATCCTCATGTAAGTATATATTGAGCAGGGTTGTAACGGATGTCGTATAACGGATGAGGATGCGGATGAGGATATCGAGATAATCGGGTTTGAGGATGCGGATGAGGATACGGATATTGGAAAATTCCTTATTGAGGATGCGGATGCAGATGTCGTATGAAAAATAGACCTTGTTTTGACACCTGACACCACAATCATGCCACCACTGTCACGTGCGGCCGATCGTCTGTCATAGGACAGGGACACTGCGAATTCAGGCAATAGGAACGTGTCACTCACACTCCGGGCACGCATATTAGCTCGGAGCGATTAAAAAAAAAACCCTATTTGAGCGAACAACGTAGGTAGGGTCACATCCCCATAGAAATTATGAGGATGCGGAGCTTTTAAAATCAAAACTTAAGGAAGCGGATGTTTTGCGGATATCTAAATTTATGCGGATGTTTCGCAGTTGCGGATGCGGATACGGATATCCATTACATCCCTGATATTGAGAGGCTTTTCGCCAAGGATACGTTCGTAAATTACCGCACACGTTAAGGGGGAGGGAGGATCAACCGAGTGTGACATCGTGTGACAAGCGGTTGGTCGAGTGACATGCTTCTTGACGTCACATTGCATCTTATCCTATACTATTAAACGAGCAACATTTGTTTATATACGTAAATATATAAATTACTCACGTTCTGGAAAACGGCTCTAACGATTTCGATGAAAGTAGCAATATAGGGGTTTACGGGGCGAAAAATCGATCTAGCTAGGTCTCACATATCTGGAAAAATTAGTTTTCTCCGTATTTTCATCCGAGCAGAGCTCGGTCGTCCAAAGTTTGAACAAGATGGCAGCATGGAATTAGTAGGTACTGTCCTATACTATTAAATGAGCATTCTCTATTTTCACCAGAGCAGATCTCGGTCGCCCAGGTACTAAATCTAAAATATTAAAATTCTAAACAGAAATTCTAACGAAAAATATTATATTATAGGGGTCTAAAAATTAAAAAATTCATGTGGCGTACCTAATTTATGGATGGCCCCTACAGTGCCTACTACACGGCTGCCAACTGCGTCCCCGACAGAGGTGACCTTGGTTGGCGACAGGCAGAGCTGTTTGAAATTTGGTCGTAAACCACCAAGGTCACCTTTGTCGGGACGCAGTTGGCGACCGTGTAGCAAGCACTTAAGTAACAGCCGGACGGTTCAACCGATCAAGATTGAGCACCGCTTTCCAAGGTCAATCGTGGGTAGCTGTTCAGCCATTACAGTTTGAGACCCCTCAGTGTCTCTGAAAGCATGTTAGGCCTTTCATTCGTAGGTCTTTGATAGTCGTTACGGGTCATCAGAAGCCTGAAAGAGTCCTTGCTAAGGGGAATCGTATACTCTTGCTCCGACTCTTTTTGCCTTCTATATGAACGACATCCTTAATGCACCACTTCAAAACGCTGAAATAATTTCTTATGCAGACGACACGGCAATCATATTCCACGCCGAAACTTGGCAACAGGTGTATAATCTTGCCGCAATTGGTCTTCTTAGGGACCGTTCAAGTATTACGTAAGCACTATAGGGGGGCGAGGGGGTCTATGCTTTGCTTATTTTTGATGACATGGGGGGTGGGGGGTCTAGATTGTGATTACGTCAGCAATAATTATTTACTTTTTTACACATAATTGTGGGAACCTACACATTGTCTTTGCTTGAAAACGAAATGCATATTCGGTGATTCTCACAAATAATGAATACGTTTAGGTACTCGCTTAGAACCGCGTGCTATTCACTTGTCTAAATTTACACTTGTTAGAATTATAACTGCTGCTCATAAATCAATAATAAAAAAACAGATTAATAAAAAAAAAAAGAAAAATGCATATAGCAATGTTTACGTAAGCATGGGAGGGGGGGGTAAGAGCTTTGCTTACTTTTGCTGACAAGGGGGAGGCGGGGGTAAATAATTGTAATAAATCTGCTTACGTAATACTTGAACAGGCCCCTTACTATCTCCGAGACTCTTAGTAGAAATTTACTTACACTTAACGTAAAAAAAACCAAGCTGATGCTGCTGCTGCTTTTTCTTTCTTTTCTTCTATTTATTAAAATATCGCAGCATTATGCTGAGATATGGGCCTTTTTGGCCTCGCACAGGTCGTTACTATTTTTGTTAGTTTGTTAGTTTAAAATGCTCTTTTCTTATTTTTTAATTTAATTTAATTTTTTATTTCTGTCTGTATTTCCTGTGCGTGTCCCAAATAAAATATTTTTCTTTCTTTCTTTCTTTCTTTCTTCAAAACCATAGCCTCCAGTCCTCCTCGCCAATTGACACTCAAATTCCACACATGCCGCAACGATCACAATTCACCACTCACAAACTGTATCTGTACTCCTTTAGACCGCATTTCTTCCCTTAGATATCTAGGTATTACAATAGACGAAAATTTATCATTCAACCTCACATACACTTGCTAGCGGGCCGCGTCAGAAAACTAATCTACGTCATGAAAAAACTACGAGACTGCACACCTATTAAAATTCTCCGAACAATATACCTAGGTCTTTGTCAATCAATACTCCAATATGGAATCTCCGTCTGGGGCGGAGCCGGAAAAAGCACATTTATTGAAATAGAAAGAGCTCAAAGAGCCGTAATTAAAGTGATGCTTAGAAAACCCTTTAGGTTCCCGACAGATCTGCTATACAATCAATTTCTGGTACTTAGAGTACGTCAACTATACATACTTAGTGCCGCACTGCATGCACACAAATCTATTAAAAACAGACCTGACTACCAAAGCCTGCTTTCAAAACGTATCTTTCACGTCCCTCTCCCTAATGCAAACAGTCTTCTGGCCCGACGATGCCCCTCTTACTCACACACTCATATCTACAATAAAATAAGCAAGCGCTGTGATACTACAGGTCTTGACACTCACTCGTTTAAAAGAATGACAAAAAGTTGGCTTCTCTCCCTGTCATACAACGACACTGAAGATATAGTGAGTTAGTAATATAGGTACAAGCAATTTATTCACACAAAACCCACACTTTCACCTCACCACCACGCACACTCACACACACACTCACACCCACCCCCACACACTCACTCACACACACACTATATATATATATTTTAGAATTGTTTTATTTTGTTCAATTTATTTTTATTTTGATAGTTCGCTACCTTTAATTTTAATTAACTATTTTGTCCATTCTCAAACACCCTAAAATTAATTTTAAGCTAACGCAAACATGTTTTGAATTAAAATTTAAGTTAACGCAACTCAGGCCCCCAAGATACAGGCGCTGCCTAGTTTGGGGACCACTGTTTTAATACTATGGTAAATATTCTAGTTACATTATAAGCATACTATATCATTATTTTCTGAAATTTACTTTGTAACAATGGACCAATAAATTATTCTTATTCTTATTACCCAGTAACTGGGTAGTGAAGGTCAGATAGGCAGTCGCTCCATATAAAATATTAGCTTCCGCCAGCGACTTCGTTTGCATGATATCTTTATAAATTATAGCTTAGGTTACTTAGTGATAATACGGGGTAACACATCGACGCGAAAACTGAAACCATGGATTCAGTACATGATTCTGAACCGACGAAAAATTTCAACGCCCCCTGCGTTGAAATTTTTCGTCGGTTATTAAAAAAAAATCCGCTGTTCCATACATTTTGACCGCGTAGGTATTGCACTTTTCTATGAAACAGCACATTTTTTTTTAAATAACCGACGAAAATTTCAACGCAGGGGGTTTCAAAATCATGTACTGAATCCGTGTAGTTTTCGCGTCGATGTCCCTAACATCCTGTATAGCATTCAACTGGTGAAAGAATTTTTTAAATCGGTCCAGTAGTTTTTGAGTTTATTCATCACATAACAAACAAATAAACATACCTACAAACTAACATACATACGATTCAGGCGTGACCTTGCGGAAATCCATTTTAAATAAAATACAATAGACGTCGTTGATATATTTAGTAACCTGTTCTGCAGTTCCGCTTAGCTAATTCTAAAGAGTCATAAAAACCCTGAAAGAAATCGACACGTGTTTCACCTCTCAACGAGGCATTCTCAGGATGACGATGGACTTGTCGCGAACCCGAACACGGCGTGTTGCCACACCGAGCGCTGGACGCAGAGACTGCGGACTGCGGATTCTTACAGGGTTTTTTCAGCCCCGGATCTAGGGGGGAGCAAGCCAGGGCCCGTGCCCCGGGCGCCAACTTCAGGGAGCGACAAATTCAAGCGTAGCAGACAAGTGCACCACCCAGCACACCGCAACTTTGCAATAAATGAGAGGCGCAGCACATTTATAATCTTTCTATTTTTTTTCTTTTTACAACAGTTTTGGCGCCCCTGTTGAATTGGCGTATTATTATCGATCGATACAATTTGTTGCCATTTTTTCATTTTGAGAAAATTTTCATTTCGCGGGGGCTAACTTAGCGCATCCCCATAAAAGTTGGCGGGGGCAATAGACGGCAGTTTTTGCCCCGCCTCAAATAAATTCTAGATTTGGGGCTGGGTTTTTATTTATAGCTCTTTAGGAAAAGTTAAGCGGAACAGGTTACTAAATATATCAACGTCTATTGTATTTCACCTCTATTACTATGAAACGATGAAGAAATCGGTATCTCTGTGGCTTTGGAAGTTAACGTACCTACCATCAAACTGAAAATATACTTACCATCTTAAAGTAGTAATACAACTAATTGTCGGCTTTATATATTATGGACACTTTAAAAGAATCTACTAGCTAAATCTATTTTATTCTTTACACACCCTCTCACACACATACACTTACCTCCTTAACTTAACTATTTATGACAAATCTTGTCTTTTTTGTTTAGTATTAAATTAACTATTTATGACAAATCTTGTCTTTTTTGTTTTCGTTTTATTATTATTGATAACTATTCATATTTTTCATTCAAACAACCTACAGTAATTTTTCTTATCGTAAAACTGTCGGTGTATCAGTCCGCTGCGGTCGGCGGCCTTTTTTTTTTTTGGGCGGGAAATCATCAAATAACTTCTCCCGCTCTGGGCGGAGCGGGAGGGCGTGTCAGACTTTTGCTGACTAAAACCCACCCGTGTTCCTTCAGTTGCCCTGTTGCCGGGGGCCACGATGTCCCTATCGGTTTTCTTCGAACCCCCGGCAGGCATTGGCCCTAGCGGACCCCGTCAATTCTGCTGACATCTCTTTGAGGCACGCGTGGAACACAACGCGCCGTCGACCCGCGGTCGGCGGCCTGAAGCGCTTTGCGAGTGCACCGGTGCACGGATTCTACATAGCTCGCTAAAAACAGGTTTTTACTGGGACTGTTTTTTGTTGTATTCGTATGTTTTTTTTTGTGTTTGTATTATATTTGATTACGTGCTTTTTTAAGAATACAAATTATGTATTGGGTACTCGTATGTTGAAACTGTTTGTACTCTCCGTCACTTGTCCAGGGTTCATTACAAAATCAGCGTCAGACAGCATCTGTCTGGCATTAATGCTGAAATGAACCATTTTGGCGCAGCCGTGAGGCACACACTATTGTTTTAAAAATATTTATTTTTTATTTTCACTGTTATTTGTGTTTTGTGTTTCACGAACTGTGTCCAAATAAATGTTTTTTTTTCTTTCTTTCTTTCTTTCTTTCTTTCCTTCACCTTACACACCCAGAGGACAGCAACCCTTTCATTTTTCTTTTTTTTAAGTAAATTAAGTTCATATTTTAAAATAAACTGTTTCCTTTTGTTCGTAAGCTCATACTCGCATATCCAGTCCAAGGGCTTGAGACGCTGCATGCTGAAACACAAGCTATAAACCTAGTTCGGCAGCAGATGCTAATAATTGGACACAATTGTTACTAAATTACTTTTTCACTCCTCTTGCTCTAAAAGGCCGTCATTGTAGCGTACCAGAGCGGGGAAAAAATAGCATTTCTTGCTCTAGGGGAAAAAGTAATTTCTTTTTAATTTTTGTCCGTTCCAACGAGCCTTGATAAACTAAAAAGTCTTTATTCTTAATCATGATTATGGACTCGACTTATTACTGGTTCATAAAAAAAGGAAAACAATTTTTTATTTTTTTTGAAAATGTAACTAAATGCGGCTATCTCTTCGATAGAATGCGTGCATTGCGTTGCGGCTACAGAAGAAATAAAAAAGGCATTGGGGCGAAATCTTTAGAATTTTTCTCTAATTACAAATTGAATTGGTGACCGTAATTATAATTTACAACAGTGAAAATGTCGTCATCTAGTGCGAACATCTTCACAGAAAACTGAAATTAAGTTGCCGGAAAAAAACATCTCGTTAAATATCCAGAATTGTACAAATTGTACATTTAAATAAAATAAACTATTTAATAGTATTGGATTATTTTTAGTGATGCAACGAATACTACTTTTACGAATACGAATACGAATATCAAACCTACTATTCGGCGAATACGAATACGAATACGAATATCTCGCCATGGTAATAAAAGACTAATAGTCTAGTACTACATAGACGCAGCTATTACTAACGTTCGTCTAAGTTACTTAGGACTTACTATCCTACCTTTTGTTCATACAAAAGAAATACAGACCATATAACTACTTATTTGGTAATTTATCGAAGTGTTTCCATATGTCACTTTGAACTCGTTTACGAGAAGACATTTTCTATTCAACTTCAACTCCTTTCACTTCGCAGCAACCTCAGAAAATAAATAAAACAATACTCTCTTGCTTGACTTGTGCTTTCGACTGACAAATGAAATGGAATGAATGAATCAATCAGTCCATGGTTCGTAATGATAGGAAAACTCCCGGGCCGCGGCACTGTATAAACTATGGCCGGGGTGTCCCCCGTCGCGTCGTCGTTGCGGTTATGGCCCTTGCACACGTCGTATTTTTACGTGCCGACGACGCGCGTTTTCCAAGTCTGCCAGTAATTAGATTTGCGTAAAAACATATTAATTTTTAAATATTCGTATTAGTATTCGTATTAGTATTCGCCGAATACGAATATTCGTATTCGTATTCGTTGCATCACTAATTATTTTATTTTCTCGCAATCGTAGTGAAAAGTAGAGTGTAACACACGGCGCTAAAACCCATTATAAGTCGGTTTCTATTTACTCCCTCGCTAAAGCTAACTATTTACTACCTCGTTACAATGGGTTATTTTAGCCCCTCGTATAACAATCTACTATTAAGCATGATAATTTTAATTAGCTAAAATAAATTGTTATATGTTTACTATTTCTGGTCTAATAAATAAATTACTACTGCCAATTTCATTGAGACTTGATGTTTTCTCCCCACAGTTAATTCAACTGGGATACAACTGTCTGGACAAGCCAGATCTCGATATGATTATCATGAGGGCTCTCGGCTTACCTTTCGAGCATAATCGACCCGATAGAGACTTCTATATCGATGTTTTGATCGAGAACGTTGAACCAAGTAAGTGGTAACTCCTGAAATTTCAATATCTATGGTCGGTTTTAGAAGTAAGTTACCTATCTGAATAATATGTCAAAAAATTGGGTTGGAAAATGTACCTGTGACTGCGAGTGCCAAGCTATAATGAAACTTAAGAACGCGGCGACCCATGAATTGCCCATACAAACGTAATACCTAAATCATTTGAAATTTGGGTATATTTCCACCATGTTATGTTGTTATTCGGATTAAGACAGTGTTTATCTAGGCTCCTACATCTTCTTTTTTCCAATTTTTTTTCTAAAATGAAGTTTAAACGAATTTAATTTCGCACATTTTTACACCGTAAATGACATGACTTCATATTGTTTTTTCTGTATTATAAACAACAATATTTATAATATTGTTTCTGCAGAAGCATAGCTTATAATTATCAAGTTACAAATTATCGAAAAAAAAAATGAAAAAATGTTAAGTTTCATCATTTTTGGCATTATGGAACATATCCAAGTCACACTAATATTAGGCGAAACTTTGTGAGTGTGTGTGTGTGTATGTTTGTCTCTTCTTCACGCTCAAACGGCTGAACGGATTTGGATGAAATTTGGTACACAGATAGTTTATAACCTGGATTAATACATAGTATACTTTTGATCCCGATATTCCCACGGGATCGAGACTTCTGCGGGTGAAACCGCGGGGCGCAGCTAGTTTATCATAAATTTTCGAAAGCTAGTTGTGCTATCGCGTCAAGCAATAATTATCAATGTGTGCGTGGTAGTATTGCTCACTGTCGGTGTATATCGCTCCGACAGGTACTCACACTAGCGCAACGTGCTTGGAATTGAACTTTGCAAACATCTCGATTTGTAGTTGCGAGTAGGCCGCGAATTTTTTTTTTTTTAGTTTTTTGTAAGTTGCAGGTTCACTTTGCAATATTCCTGATTTCATGAAATCATGACGTTTGACACCTTTGCTAACTTATGGAGTTGTATTGCTGATTGTAATGAATATAATTGAGTAAAGCTATATTTGTTACGGCCGCGAATCATATTTAGATTAACATACAACATGATACTGACCTGCAAATTGCAAAAAACGTAAGAAAATTTGAATTTCGCGGGCTACCCTGACGCTTTCGCCTTAAGATTTGGCAGTGATTTGATTATTCTTTGAATACTTTAACCCGAAATTCTAATGTTAAATCACCTTATAGATGTTTTCATTTGAAAATTGGACGTAGTTGTGCAAAAACGTTCCAACCCACAAGTCTGTCACTAGGCTACTTTTAAAAACACCTTTATCATATAGAAAAATCATTTCAGTGCCTAAGTTAAAAATTCTATGATTTCCAATGTTCCAATCCACAACGCATAACACATTTGTAGCTAAAAAAAAAAAATACGCATCAATCGGTCTGAAACGTTTTTATTTTAATTAATCTTTATTTAATATGATTTTTTTCGCTGTAATTATTCATAATATTTCTGAAACGTTATTGCGAAAATGTTTTCATGGAATGTAAATTGAAAAAAATGGCGCATAGAAAAAAAAAGAAAGAAAAAAATATTTATTTAGCACAGACAAAAAGGCACACAACATAACATATTTTTTTTTTGGAACGTTTTAGTGAAACAATATACGTTATACAAATACAAAATGTGTGGAACGTGTTAGTAATAAGAAAACGGTTTTTGTTATTTAACCGACTTCCAAAAAGGAGGAGGTTCGTAGCGCATGTGTATTTTTTTATATATGTCCACCGATTTCTACGTCAATTGTGGACCGATTTTGAAATATATTTTTTTTTGTTTGAAAGTGTAAGCTCTCGAGGTGGTCCCATATAAATTTTAGATAAGATATTTATTTTGCAAATATGAGTACAAAAACTGAAGGCATGCCAAAGTACAAAATACACTAGAGATAGTAAGTAGGTACATAATAATGATAAACAATGTCAATATAAAGACTGATTAACTATAATAATAATTTAATTATGAAGTACTTCAATAGTTATATAAATTATACACAATTCTTCTGCAATCAACTTATTTCGTATTGAAATTAAATTAAAATTAAATGTCATATTTTTCCAATTTCCAATCATTATAAAAGTACCTAATCAAGAAATTCCTTTCTCCATTTTAAATTCACTATCTGATGATGGGATCTTGGAGAAATCGAGGGAACTCTTCAAATATTAAAGGCACATCTATAGCGATTTGGGTATTTTTGATGAGCAGTTGACATTAGGCTATTGTAACTTAGATAAATTACAAACCAACCCACTAAAAAGTGAAAAAAAAAACTTTTTTACGAAAAATACAACCGACTTCCAAACTACAAAGTGAAAAATAACTTTAATTTCAGAAGTCGGTGTCAAAAAACTAAAATACTGATCCCAAGGCACCGACTTCCGAAATTGAAGTTATTTTTTTCACTTTGTAGTTTGGAAGTCAGTTGTATTTTTTGTAAAAAGTTTTTGGAAGGTTGTTTTTTTTTTTGTAGAAAGATTTTTTTAAAGTTTTTTTAATAAATCAATTTTTTGTAACATTTTTGAAGTAGTTGCCTTTAAATTATTCTAGTCATCAGTACACGTTACGACGCCCAAGTAACACATCAAAGCAGTATAGCGGCCGACTTACAGCATTTCTGTATCCTTTTCGCATTTTGAGTTAGTTCTATAGTAACATTACAAACGTGTATAGGGCTACTGTAATGCTTATTTGGGCACAAATTATACGGCTTTAG
Organism: Agrochola lychnidis; assembly: GCA_963680765.1. Lineage (NCBI taxonomy): Eukaryota > Metazoa > Arthropoda > Insecta > Lepidoptera > Noctuidae > Agrochola > Agrochola lychnidis. The sequence continues at coordinate 10,664,354 of OY796875.1, forward strand.
ATCCTAAATAGGTTCACAACAGTTGTTTAATTGCATTACAGGTGCATTATATTAGCATTATTGTGGTCAAATAAGGTATCAATCGCATTAAAGAAGCATCATTACGGTCAATGAAGTTGCCAATCGCATTACAGAAGAATTATACTAGCAATATTATTGATAATGAAGATGTTAATTGCATTACAAAAGCATTAGACCAGCATTAGAATGTAGTAAAGGAATTATTAGAGCTATTTAAGTGTTCACAGTTAGAACATAAATAAATCCTAGATCATTGTAAAAACATCTCTATTACCATGGTACAAATACAATTAACGTTGTAATTTAACTGCTTTGTCTCGAAAAATAATATGGACAAAGACTGTCAAAACTGAGTGAGTGACATTATATTTCTTTGCATCAAAACAAAAATTTATAATACTGGCTAAGTTTTTGACTCTTTTGTTATTTCATGGCTTCAAATATTACTGCGCAATTTAGTTTACTGTAAATGTCTATATACGTTTCATTGAAAATTTTCACGCGCCTTCGATATTTTATGGTTTTGATGTAAAATTTTATTAATAGATATGTGTGAAATAACCAAAACAATTGTGTATTCCTAGTATAGAACGAATTTTGTATAATTAACATAATATTTAACATAGTATTTGTTGGGCAGTATTAAATTAAGTTATATCATTATTAAATAGGTCTATTGCTTTTATAAATAGGTCCGAATGATAATATTTTTTGGTTATAAAATATTTACAAAATGGTGTCGGTCTATTGCAGCCTGGTGAGCCTTTAAAAAGGAAAATTAATGCCGCCAGCAGTATAAATACTCACGCGTGAACAATTATTAAGCCAGAGGCCAGAGAGACGACTTTTGATGAACCACTGTAGTGCCATTGCTTATAAAGTAGTTCTACGTCCACCATAAAAAATGCTGTTGTTTTGTTGATTATATAATATGTGCTTTTCCACAATATGGCTGACAAATGGTTTTACGAATACAGTAAAATGAATGTATATACAGTTTTACGCATTACAATAACTCACGTGTATTTGATTAAAGAGCTGTTAGCTGTACAACAGAACTCAGTTAATCTTTAAAAATGCAAGCATTACATTGATTCACATTTATGCTGTTCAGCAGTACTAGGCTGTTACTAACCACTTAAAAGTGCTATTACACAACAAAAGGCACTAGAAACAGCTCAAAGCTGTATAACGGATTTACGGTGCATTATAATGGTTCATGTTTATGCTATTAAACAGCATTAAGCATTTATTTACTACTTAAAAATGCTATTGTAGATCTAAATGCACTAAAAACAGGTGAAAGCTGTACAGCTGCATTATGGTTTGCTGCACTAAAACTAAAAGCTTTACAAAAGCATTTTGATATGCCATTATCCAACCGTTTTATAGTGTAAAGCATGATAATGGTTTTGAAATGCCAATATACAGTGTCAAGATGCATGAATGTGATGATGATGAACTTATATAAGAGTTTATACGGACCTTAAGTTCTACATAAGTTTACTATTCGTTTCTTAAAATGCTTCCTGTGTTACTTGGGCGTGTACGTTTTGACTGTCCCTTTCAAAATCAGTGGGTCATGTCTTGTGTAGGTGTGGCGAGTGATGGCAAAAAAAAATTTTTACTTATTAGGTTAAGGTTTCTATGGGTCTATGCCACCCGAAATAAAGTTTTATATTATTATTATTATATCAAAATCCAATAACCCAGAGCAAGTTCAAATTGAGATAATAACAATTTAGTATTTGGGTTGTTTTCTTTTTAGGGTTCCGTAGTCAACAAGGAACCCTTGTAGTCTCGCCATGTCCTTCTGTCTGTCCGCGGTTTAGCTCAGAGGCTCTTAGTACTAGAAAGCTGTAATTTGGCATGGGTATACAAATTATTTACGCCGTCAAAGTCGTAAAAAAAAAAAAATGGGGATGATAGTTTTTTTCTCGTCTATCCCGTATCGTTGGATAGGCCGTTCAAAAATCTTGCGCGTCTGTGAAAATCATTTTTCGATTCGGTCTTATTTTTGTTAGAGTCAAGTGTCCTCCTGCCAGCTAAATGGTTGTTTTTGGATATGAAAAAATTCACGGCAGTACAATATATACCTAACTAAGTTAAAAGGAAAACTATCACCGCTAAGTAGACTTTACTGGTTAACAAGTAATAGTCGACCAACTTACATTTGCAGTTGGAATGTATGGGAGAACGTGTTTTTCAACAACAATGTTTAGTTTATTCTTGGGATAAACTCATCCCAACTACGGAAACCTTCATTGTGCGTGATCCGACACTTGGACGGTGAGAAGAGGCCTTTGACCTTCAAAAGATTCTAGAAATAATAATACAAAACAACAATCTTCAATAAAGAAAATAATATATTGTAAAAATAATTTACAATACACACAATCATCATTATACTGATAACACAACAATATCTTCATAAATTACGCTGATAATAACAGACTTCACGTTACAAAGATAAATCAAATATTACATTCTCTGATAAATAGTTTCAACAAAATTTATCAGTATTGTGACAACTGCAGTGTAATCAAGATGTCTGCCACCGACTTAAAGTTATACGATAACGTATTCATAGAAACTAATATACAATCAATTGATTATGATGCTGTGATTCTTATTCTGTACCCAGAAGAACAAAAAGTCCCGTTACCAAGACATATTGGCAGCTTTATCGATAAAATATCGAAAGTCGATAAACATGTTCATAAAGTATCTACAGTGTGGAACTGTGACTATGTTTCTGGTGGAAGATTAGTGTTGTCGCCTACAGGGAAAATTTCTCCTTACCATGATGCAAGAGTGGTGAAAGATGCAGCTTATAAAGGTATGGTAAGGGCTCTAGAGGCTGGTTCGAAGAAACCACTGTTGGTCGTTCAAAATCTTGTTAACTTCCCCGATGGACAATTGGTCTGCATCCTAGGTGCTCTGGAAGCTTTGTATATACCTTTACAGACGAGAGAAAGGGATAGCACGAATAATTTCCTGAAAATCGGATTCCATTCCGATGAAAAGTTAAGTGAAAAATTCGAGAAGACTGTACGTAACGCGATTGCTTTAGAAAAATCTAGAGTTTTTGCCAGAGACATCGCTGGAGGAGACCCTGAAAGGATGACACCGGCGAATATCGTTAATCACGTCCAAACGGAGTTTGCTGGCGACAGTAATATCTTCATCAAAATTATTGACGATCAGAACATTATTTTAGAAGCTTATCCTTTGTTAGCAGCTGTGTCCAGAGCTGCTAATCAAATTGACAGACACAAGCCTAGAGTGGTAGAAATTGAATACAGACCTTCAGATATAGCAAGAGTTACCCAAACTCTTTTGCTAGTTGGTAAGGGAGTGACTTATGACACTGGTGGCGCAGATTTGAAGATCTCAGGCAAAATGGCAGGCATGTGCCGTGATAAAAGTGGAGCTGCGGCCGTAGCTGGCTTTTTAAAGGCTTGTTCTTTGTTAAAACCCCCACATTTGAAGGTTATTGGAGTCCTATGCCTCTGTAGGAACTCCATCGGAGAAGATTCCTACGTTCCAGACGAATTATTAATCTCCAAGAGCGGGAAGACTGTTCGAGTTACTAACACAGACGCAGAAGGGCGATTCGCGATGGCAGATGCGTTGTTCAAAATGGGTGAAATTGCTGATAAAGAACTGAATCCACATCTATACACCATCGCTACATTGACAGGTCATGCAAGACTGTGTTACGGAAACTACACAGCAGCTTTAGATAACTACAGCGCTCGAGGCACGAATCATGCAAGCGCTTTACAATTTAGCGGTGCAAGAGTCGGTGAAGGCTTTGAAGTGTCATTCATACGACCTGAAGATTTATCTGTCAACAATGGGAAGTGTAAAGGCGAAGACTTGATTCAAGTTGATATGGACGCCAAAGCTCGTCATCATCAGTTAGCTGGAGGGTTCCTGATCAAAGTTGGTGGTTTAGAGGACAAGAATGTCAAATATACTCACTTGGATATTGCCGGAGGGGCCGGGTCGCCGCCCTGTGAGCCTACTGCTACGCCAATTTTGACTTTATGCCATGTGCATAAGGTATTATTGTGATTGAGTGTCAAAGATTAAGTTTCAGGGATTATTTTTGATATCAATAATTATAGTATTATGAATATAATTAGCTGATAATGTTGTTTGTTTCTATAGATGAGTAATCGTTGAGAAGCTAGAGATTTTAAATTAAAAAAAATCCACGACTTTTTCTAATGTTATAACCTCGTGAACATAAAAGACATATGAAGACTTAATTAATTAACTGTTTGTGCGAAAAACAGTGCAGCATCCATATCCTTGTATCCATAGTAAAACAATAAAAATATGTTACTAAACTATTAGTTATGAAATCATCTTTTATTTTAACAACAAATCATTAAAAAAAAAACACGACTGCTCTGCCAAAAAAGGTAAGTAGTAAGTAGCGAGTAATAATTGACCAACTTACATTTGCAGTTGAATAAACATGTTCCTCCATACATTCCGTATGGGAGAACATATTTTTCAACTACACCGTTAAGTTCATTCTTGGGATAAATTCATCCCATCTACGGAACCCTTCATTGTGCGTGGTCCGACACGTACTTGGCAGTATAAGCAACTTTTAGAAAGAAAAACCGGCCGAGTGCATGTCGGACCACGCACAATGTAGGGTTCCGTAGTTGGGATGAATTTATCCCAAGAACAAACTTAACTTTGTAGTTGAAAACCATTTTCTTTCATACGGAATGTATGGAAGAACATGTTTTTACAACCGCAAATATAAGTTGGTCGATTATTACTCGTTAACTTATAAAGCCTACTCAGCTGTGATAGTTTTCCTTTTAAATTCGTTATATAAACTATTGCCGTGAGTTTTTTCAAATATCTAAAACCAACCATTTAGCTGGTAGGGAGGGGGGGACACTTGACTTTAACAAAAATTTGTACTTTACATCTTAATATTTCGCAAACGGATCTCTGAATTAAAAAATGGTTTTAACACACTCACAATGTTTTTGAAAGACCTTTCCAACGATATCCCACACAAAGAGATAGAAAAAAAAGGATTGTGTGGTTTTATGAAACCACGGTAAAAGTGAAACTTTTCACTTTATCCCTACTCCGCGGCCGACCGTCACGCGACATGCAACACGCAGACGAAAAAGTTTGAGACGATGTAATAAAAGTTTCACTTTAAAAACAAAAAACCTCCCCACTAAAAATCATTTTTCCACTTTGTCGGCATGATTAATATGTATACCCATGCCAAATTACAACTTTCTAGTATTAACAGTCTCGGAGCTAGACCGCGGACAGACAGACAGACGGACATGGCGAAACTATAAGGGTTCCTTGTTGACTACGGAATCCTAAAAAATAAACTGTTTTAAAACTTGAACAATAAATCAATTATTGTGGAATATTTGCTTAACAACAACGTTATCGATATAAGTATGCTGCGATTACATAGCGCGCTTGGAATCCCCGAAGGGCTGGCAGAGAGAGGTGTACGAGATAATACGATAATACAAATCTTATCGCAAGTCGCAACCATGTTAATGCGGGTGTCACTTTAGTCTATTTCTGAATGGGAAATCGTCGTTTGACAGGAATAAACTAAATTTTGGTGATTTTTAGTTTAGTTTAGAGGCATTTGTGACAAAAGAATCGACACCCCTGTCCGTCTTAGGGCCTGTGCACACTACGTTTTTTAAACGCGCCGTCGACGCGCATTTTAGAAACGCGCGTCGACGGCGCGCTTTTATCCTACAGAAGGTCTACAGGCTGCGTCTGACTCGCGTGCGTATCGCGTCTGTATCGCTACAAACGCGCGTCAACGGCGCGTTTAAAAAACGTGGTGTGCATAGGCTCTTACTCCCTTAGTGCGCTTACCACCGTGTTATAATACTTAGGGCAGTTAGGGTACTTATTCGATGTAGTAAGCGGCCGAGTGTTTCGTTTTCGTGTTAATGTTTTCGCGCGCAACTATGTCCTTTTTAACCGACTTCCAAAAGGAGGAGGTTCTCAATTCGACTGTATGTTTTTTTTGTTTTTTTTTAATGTTTTTTACGCGATTACTCCGCCAATTATGAATTGATTTTGATGATTCTTTTTTTGTTTGGTAGATCATACTTCAGAGGTGGTCCCATATAAATTTTATTTTCACTCCTCTTGCTCAAAAAGGCCGTCATTGTAGAGTACCAGAGCGGGGAAAAAATAGCATTTGTTGCTCTAGGGGAAAAAGTAATTTCTTTTTAATTTTTGTTCCAACGAGCCTTGAAAAACGAAAAAGTCTATATTCTTATGTAGAATAATCATGATTCGATTTATTACTGGTTCACAAAAAAAAGAACAATTTTGAAAATGGAACTAAATGCGGCTATCTCTTCGGTAGAATGCATGCATTGCGTTGCGGCTACAAAAGAAATAAAAAAAGCATTGGCGCAAAATCTTTAGAATTTTTCTCTAAATACGAATTGAATTGGTGACCGTAATTTAATTTACAACAGTGAAAATGACAAAGAACAAAAATTGAAAACCAAAGACACCGACTTCCGAAATTAAAGTTATTTTTCACATTGTAGTGTTTTTTTTTTTTGAAGTAGGTTGTTTTTTTTTTTGTAAAAAGTTTTTTCCATTCTCCTTTTCACAGGTAATTTCGGAATTCATTTGGCTCCAGAACTCCGAGAATCCGCATAATTGAGTGATTTTCCCTAAGTTTTAAATATTCTTTCACCTATATCTTTCTCCTCTTGCTCTTTTCTGCTGTCGCGAGGACAGCCATAGCAATATCGACTTTTTTGTTTTGATATTGTAGGTGGCATGACGTCCAGCCGCTCTAAAATTCGCTCTCTGACTGAGTAAGGGCATAATGGTGCCGATTCCCTTGTTCACAAACTAAACTAAATTTAAGTTCAGTGCATCTTTTTCTTTCTATTTCATTAAAAAAAGGACAGAAGATAAATTTTAGTTTAGTTCTGTCAAATTAATCAGCGCTTGACGTAAATTGACGTAATTTTAGTCGGCAAGTTTTTAATCACGTCTAAACTTGTATGGAGACCGACAGGCGCTGATTAATTTGACAGGACTAAACTAAAATTTATCTTCTGTCCTTTTCTTAATGAAATAGAAATGCCTTGTATAAATATACCTAAAAAGAAATACTGGCAAAGTACGTTCGTGATGGACCGTGCACGATGCGGCGCTGAGCAGATGATGGACAATTTGTCCATGGACAAATTGTTTGGACATGGACATGGAGTTTGTCCGTGAACAATTTGGAATCGTATGAAAATCTAACGCGTACGTAGAACAAAATGCTGGGATTTCCATACAATTCCAATTTGTCCATTTGGATCTCATCGCCTGAAGGCTTCCGCAGTTGGGATAAATTGATTCCAAAAACAAACTTACCATTGTAATTAAAAAACCTCTCATACATCGTACTTCTTGCCAAATTTCATGATTCTAGGTCAACGGGAATTATCCTACTGGTTTTGATTTATAATTGCGATTATCAAAATATGTCACATAAATGGCCGTATGTTTTGATTCTGTAGCTCCTGGGGGTCTACCACAAGCTCATAAAGCAGTATTATTTTATTACTTCAGTGTGGGAAAGAGATGAAGCTCTACAGGACGTATAGCTCCATCTCTTTCTCCCACTGAAGTAATATTAAAATAATACATACTGCTTTTTTGCAGTTATCAGCTCCACGCGTTCCTGAGAAAAAGTATCTTGACATATTAACAGACAGACGGACAACGAAGTGATCCTTTAAGGGTTCCGTTTTTTCCTTTGAGGTACAATAAATCTTAATTTTTTTTTTGTTAGCCTATATTGTGTCCCACTGCTGGGCAAAGGCCTCCTCTATTTCCTTCCAAACCTCTCTGCTTTGTGCGATTTCATGCCATGTTGATCCCGCAAACATAACTAGATCGTCACACCATCTTCGCCGCGGTCTACCTCGACGGCGTTGTCCTCCTTCAGACGTCCAGTGAGTCCAAAATTTTAATGCTTCTTTTTTTCCACCAGGTTACATACAACTGTACGCAAAGGATCCTAGTCTACCGAGAGAGTTCTATAAAATACCGTACGACCGACACAGTATCATGCACTTTGGTGAACGAGAATACAGCAAGAATGGACATGGAACCATCAAATTTAAGGTAAATAACGTTACATAAAGACTGGTAAAAAAAAAGGTAGTACTTGAAAATCTATAGATGGCAACACCATCTGTTATTCAAGGGCGGATCCAGCCTTCGAGTCAGGGGGGGTCACATAGTCTCGGTCAGTCAGAACAGTACCCTAATTGCGTAATACAACACAATCACAATTTGTTTCGATTTGAAACAGATTTCTAATCCATTGCTTCATAAGTTGGAAAAAAAATCTGTTCAACAACGTAAATAACGCAATGAATGTTGTTGAAATGTCAAAATGAAACAACTTTCGCGAAATTGTTTACGAAAATGAGTTACGCAATTAGGGTACAGGTTCCAATCAGCAAAAAAAAAAACAAGTATAACGTGTCTAATTATAATCTAACTACACCATGGACCTCGCAATAGGCAGGAGATTTTTTTTCAGGGAGGTGCATTTTCGTCTCCTCATCAATAGGATACGAAAAGCAAAAATGCAAATACAGAAAGTTTGAGAATGTAGATTGTAGCGAGCGGAGCGAGCTCGAAAATTTTCATCCTCGGTCTTCAACTCAAAACTGCTTCTTACTGAATATTTATGTTGACCGTGTTTGGAATAACATTAAAGAGTACTTCTTAAGATTTAGGCTGCCGCCAGGACCGGGGCCGGGGCGGTTTGTGTTGACACTATTCTGGGGTATTTAATTTCTACGTCTAGTTGCTAGCTTCAGATAAACCTACATGGACACTTATGAAACGTCAGAAACTAGGAATCGTTTCACTTGGTCGTTTTCTATGGAAAAGAGCCGGCAGAAAAATCCACGGTCAATCATCATAATTATAATAACAGCAATAGTCTTATTTTGCATGTCGTTCGCATGTGTGGCAATGGCAAACATCCTACGTGGCAACATCATACAAAGTATTTATTTGATTTATCAATGAGATTAGAAAAAATACCAGTGGTCGACCTAAACGCAGCCCAGCATGAGCCCAGGGGGGGTCATGACCCCCATGACCCCCCCCTGGATCCGCTGCTGTTATTCGGTGTTGAGCCGAGCGTTGAGAATCCAACAGAGTGCATCCATTAATAGAGAGAGATACATATTTATATTAATTAATAGTTAAACGGATAACGGTCCGAGACGAGGTGGACCGAGTAGTTTATAAGTAGTATAGGTTTGACGGGCGATAACCTTTCCGACCCAGATGACCCCATAACACTCCTCCAGGAGAAGAATAGGGCCACCAGTACAGTGCACAAACACAGACGCCTCCCGTCATTCCGACCTCGCCGCCGAGGTCCTTTGCGATCGCGACCGCGTCCCCGAGTAAATGATACTCCACCCCGACCCTCACTCGAAAACGAGGTGCCAGCAGTTGTTGCAGCTGAGCACGTAGCTTTAAATACCCCGCATAATAATCATGATGAAATACTAACTTTGATCCAGCCTGTCCCTTCTTGCTGTCCTCCCCCCCAGCGACGCCCTAAGGCGAGGTTCGTACCCCACAGCCCCCTTAGCGAGCGTTCGCTTAATTTCAATTTAGAATAGTTTTTGCCCCTGGCTGGAGGCTTTAAGTGTAGCAGCTTAAGGCATCCACAGGAAAGTTCGGTTAAGCAGCCAAGACCTTAGTGGTCAAAACTGCAAGATAGTTAAAAAAAAAAAGCAAAACGGCTCACTCTGCGTTCAGCGCTCGGTGTGGCAATCAATCGTCATCCTGAGGATGCCTCGTTGAGAGGTGAAACACGTGTCGATTTCTTTCAGGGTTTTTTACGGCTCTTTAGAAATAGCTAGCGGAACAGGTGCCTAAATAATATTGTATTATATAATGGATTTGCGCAAGATCACACCTTTTTTTTTTATGTGTGGGAAATTATCAAATAACTTAGGCGTGTCAGACTCTTACTGACTAAAACCCACCCGTGTTCCTTCGGTTGCCCTGTTGCCGGGGGCCACGATGTCCCTTCGGCTCGTATTCGTAGCCCCGGCAGGCGTTGGCCCTAGCGGACCCAGTCGATTCTGCTGACATCTCTTTGAGGCGCGCGTGGAACACAACGCGCCGTCGACCCGGGCTTGGTCCTTATCGGACGGCGAGCTACCCATTGCTCACCGTCCGCAAGCACGCGCCTACGGTGGCCGGAAATCGGCTCGCGATTGCCGCCTCGGGCGTCTCCTCCTGCGGCGGTTAGGGCGCGAAATTTGCCTTTCCCTCACGCGTTCTGCCTCCTCTTTCGCGAGCATTACCGCTTACTTATTACTCGCCCAGTGACGCTCCCTTGGCGGGCAGAGGACTAGCTGAGGGACACATGCTTGGTACATACGCATAACAGCGAGTATACGCTTGTCACCGCCGCGCAATTTCTAATCGTTGCTCGCCAACTCGTTTTTAATTGCTAGCTCTACTTACTTCTCGTTAATCGACGGCGGTGGGACAGATGCTTTACTAGCGTTACTTCAACTGTCATCACCACCCCTTGCCAAGTACTATCACTAATAATAACCAACAATTTATCTTTCAGGATCGTAGCTTTCGCCAAGACAGAAAAGGCCTAACACCCGACGACATAAAAAAAATCGCACTGGTTTACAGACCTGAATGTCGGACCAGAGATCGAGCTGAAAAGATCGCTATCTGTAAGACTTACCCTGGAGTAAGGAGACGAAAGAGGGAGATTATAGAACCTCCTGCACACAAGAGCTTAAGGGTCAATCCTAATATCACTCCACCCCCACACATCATTGCTGCAATTGAAAGTACTCTAAAACCTCAAGAAAAAGTTGCAGAAATTCATGTCTCTGATGACACAACAGAGAGTCTAAATACTCTAAGCATAGTCAAAGAAACAGACAAGATAAAAGAACTTGTTTACCAAATTTCTACACTAGCACTAAATAACGCAAGAAAAAAATATTGCAATGTTACTAGCAACAAGACATCTGATTTCGAATTTCATTATGAGAAAGTAGTAAATAAAACCAAAGCTTCCGATGTACTAGGAATCCACAAAATAATAGCAAATTTCGCTAAATCCATAGTTGATGATGCCGCTAGTAATTCGACGGAATTCTGTAAAAATTCAAAGACTGTAGAAGTTTATCAAAGTCAATGTAAATTAGAAAATGATGCTCGATGTCCTAAATCTGGAGTAGTGTTTGCTGAGTGTGTGATCAACAAAAAACCAAACAGTCAGAATGACAAAATGAAAACTGATGGTGAAGTTCGTACAACAACTTTGAAGCCAAACAGAAGGAAGAGGGAAGCAACAATTACAGACACCACACCTAAATCCACACAAGAAATACAAGAGAATAAAGAACAGAAACCGACAGAAATAAAGGATATAGGATATATTTTACAAAATTTTGAGAAAAAAGTGCAAGCGATGAGGAAGAATAGAAAGGAGATAAAGAAAGATGATTCCACGACAAAATCGGAGATGACTGATTCTAAAGTTAATGATACGAAAGAACCTACTAGAAGAAAGTTTGGTAAAAGACGATTTGAGTAAGTTGATTTTTTGTTTCTTTTTATGTAATTGGTTGGTTGGCTGCCTACCCTGGATAGTGGCCAAACTCTGGGTAAACTGAAGCGAATTCCGCACAGAATGCAGGACTTAATTCGGACATAATTCATTAATAAGGATAGCGCAGAAATTGATAATATTTACCTGGTGTGTTGCATGTAAACTAAAATTCTGAAGAGAAATAATGTTTGTTTGTAACGCTTTCACACTTTCACGGCTAAACCAATTTTGATGGAATTTGGTACGTTAAAAATGAGAATCTAGAATAACTTATGTCACGGTATAGATATTAGCAAGATGCGAGGCGAAAATATAATAGAATCGCCACAGGCCAATAAATATAAAAAGCTTCTGTTCCGAACAACAGAAACGGACGATGTGGTAGGCCCAGAAGGAGATGGCGATATGTGTAGAAAGTGTTTGCCCTGTAGTTGAACACATCGTTCTATCCAAGTTAATAAATGATTGTAAGAACAGATGGATGGACAGTGTGAAAGATAATATGGCTAAGAAGGAAACGAATTGAAAGAGAAGTATGGAAAAAAATACATGCTGCTTTGACAACAAATATATTTGGATGAGGCCAGGAGGATGGTGATTGTATTCCAGTTAAGTAAATAGAAGCGTAAGCGGAGCGCGTCTCTGGTGCGCAGGGTGCGCGGCAGCCCCAACAGCGTGCTGATGATGATAGCTGACAGTCTAGACTGGACATATATACGACGCTGCAGTGACTTGCACGTCACCTGCAGTTGCCGGCCATTAATGTTGTGTTAGTGTAAATGTTGAATGTATGGTGGTTATTGTTTTGTATTGTATTGTAATGTATTGAATTTTGTGTATGAGTCATTGTAACTCGAATGAATGCTAGTAATAAATAACCAAGAACTAAATAAGAAATAATAACAGAAAATAGATTTATAGTATATTTTGTATATTAACAAGTTACACAGAAAAAGGTACATAATGAAGAAATTTTACAAAAAAAAAAAAATACAAAATTTGTCCTCAGAGTACAGAAATCTCGGGAGGGCTCAGATATGGAAGAATCTGACACATCTTTAGACAAACACATTGAACCACAAAAGACACTTAACAATAAAGAATTACTTCAAAAAGTATTAAAACAAGGAGTTGGCTCAATATTTGTTACTGAAAAAGTTAAAAAAAAATCTGTAGAAGTAGTAAAAACTTTTGAAAAAGAAGAACAAGCAGCAGAATTCTCAGCGGAAAGTACAAACCTGAATGAAGACCATGAAGCAACTAAAGAAGAAGAAGTGACAGTAACTAAAACCAGAAAGGAATATAAAAAAAGCGACGAATCATCTGAAGAAGTAGAATCAGCTGAAATAGAAGAAACGTAAGTAGTAGCGACCATGTTGGTCCCATTGACCGTGAACAAGTAATGTTAACTACAAATATTCCGTTTCGGTATGAATGTGTGCTTATATCGAAAATCTATGCTTAATTTTAACGACAGAAAAAATATTTAAAAACATCTAAATATTATATTTATACTTTTTATGGAATTTAAAAAATATATGTAACAAAATGGTGTAACTTTTAAACTAAATCATCTATCGCGATGAAACCAACTCCATAATGATTGGAAGTAATTAGGCGTCCTCATAAAATTAAAATTGTGAAATAAGCTAACCTCAATTGAAAATAAACATGTATTTTTAGCAAAAATCTGTATTTTTTTCATAAATTTTTACAATAATTGTAAAAATTGTCAATAAGATACCAAAGAGATTTTTTTTTATATATTAATAAAATAAAAATAAAAGCGTCGATAAAATTAAACATAGATTTCCTCATTTCGATATGTGCACATTATAAAGAATCACACTGTTTAATCAGTTGCCGAGGCTTTTCTCAACTACATATCGTCGTTGACGAGTGAAAAACTCGGGAGTATCGAAAACAAAATTGTTTAGGACAGACAAAAAACCGTCTCCTGAATATTTTTGTATGAAACCTTTTTCCGGTTTTGGGTGTTTATTACAAAGAAAATCATTAGTTATTAATGTATGTAACCAATATCTTAGTGCGCATCCTTGCAATGTTCGATTGTAGCGCCATCTCTCGTATTCAATGAAAACCTCGTAAGTACTAGGTGTCCGCCATTAAAGAGGGATAAACTCGGCAAGACGGCTGACGTGTGAATTCTTGCTCTTTAATTTGAAAAACTTTGTTCAAAGTGGTCAAGTATCAACGACAAACATCTTGATTATTTTCTAGGAAGTCGCATTTGACTCAAAATTAGGATGCGCATTAAGATATTGGTTACATACATTAATAACTAATGGTTTTCTTTGTAATAAACACCCAAAACCGGAAAAAGGTTTCATACAAAAATATTCAGGAGACGGTTTTTTGTCTCTACTCTCTCCTAAACAATTTTGTTTTCGATACTCCCGAGGTTTTCACTCGTCAACGACGATATGTTGAGTTCGGCAACGATTCAGTGAGAGGTCAACATCTAACGCTCGCCGCACACAGCTCAGTTCCGCTCTAGCCAGCACACATCTCCGCTCTAGCCAGCACACATCTCCGCTCTAGCCAGCACACATCTCCGCTCTAGCCAGCGCACATCTCCGCTCTAGTCTAGCCAGTACGCATTTCCGCAGAGCTTCGGTGGATGTAGCTAAAAAACATATATTCTTGTCTCCGCTTCGAACATCTCCGCATGCTTGGCGGAGTTCGGTCCTTGCTCGGCTAATTTTAGAAAAGGTGAAGTTTCGAGAAAGATTTTATTCTGGAAGAAATAACATAACATAACATCACTATCAAAAAAACCGGCAAAGTGCGTGTCGGACCACGCACAATGAAGGGTTCCGTAGTTGGAATGAATTTATCCCAAAAACAAACTTAACTTTGTAGTTGAAAAATATGTTCCCCCATACGGAATGTATGGTAAAACATGTTTTTGCAACTGCAAAGTTAAGTTGGTCGATTATTACTCGTTAACTTGTAGAGCCTACTTAGCTGTGATAGTTTTCCTTTTAATTTCGTTATATAAACTACTGTTGTAATTTTTTTCACACACCCAAAACCAACCATTAAGCCGGACGACGACACTTGACTCTAACAAAAATTAGCACTTTAAAGCTTAATATTTCGAAAAGGGATCCCTGAATCCAAAAATGGTTTTGACAAACTCGCAATGTTTTTGAAGGACCTATCCAATGATACCCCTCACCATGGGTAAAAAAAACAAAAAAATAAAACATCACCACTTTACGTGTATGAGAGGAAAAATTTTTTTTTCATAATTTTGTTTTACCACTTTGTCGGCGTAATTAATATGTATACCTATGCCAAATTACAGCTTTCTAGTACGAAGGGTCTCGGAGCTAGACTGCGGACAGACAGACAGACAGACAGACGGACATGACGAAACTATAAGGATTCCTTGTTTACTACGGAACCCTAAAAAGTCTGCTTCGTTGATCTACGGTCTAATACTGAGCATGAGGTCCTGAGCCCTGGATTCGATCGGACAAAGTGTTATTGTATTTTTCCATCTGGAATTTCTCAGTAGCAGCCCGGAGTCTGGATTTGTGCGCAGTTGATGGCAATAGGCTCACCCCTTATTACATGGGACTTAAACATAACTGGCGAAATGTGCGTGTACTATAGATACACTGCTGCCCAACCCTTTAGGGCAGCGGTCGGCAACTTTTTGGCAGGCAAGGGCTACAAGGTGGCAAAATAAACGAAAGGCCGCACTTGTGATATTAACCCTAGAAGCCCAATATACCTACGTATAATTGGTCATATCCCATAGAAAAAATAAAAATGCTATTGAAAATTGTTAAACCATACCGAATTTAATTCGTACACGTTATACTTACATTATGTTTATATGTTTGGGCTTTGTAACTAGAAAAATAACCACCGTAAATCATTCAGAAATTAAAACTACAAAGTACCTAAATAGGAAACCGATTTTATACAAATTTCAGTGTGATGTCTGAAGTTGCATTTGGGAGGCTATTTCTTGTATGTTAGCTGTCAAATTTGTAGTAGCAATTCGTAAAATGGCTCTCAAATGTTCATCTGTGAGACGAGAAGCATATTTATTTTTTCTGTAATTTACAATTGAAAAAGTTTGCGCGTTATTTATAACTTATTTACAAAACATTCACGGGACGCAAGTAAGACGTCCGCGGGCCGCATGCGGCCCGCAGGCCGCGTGTTGCCGACCGCTGCTTTAGGGTAATAGGACGAGATGTTACGTCTAACAATAATATTTTTTTTCAAAGCACGACAAAGAGAATCGCACATAAGGTCAAGAGATCGAAAAAACATAGAAAGCTACCAGAGACTGTGGAGCTCAACAAGTTGAATAGAGAGTTCTATACTGAGAGACAATGGCCGGATGGTGTCATCATCTATGTCGTAGCAAATTTACCTGATTGTAAGTACATTCAAGTCTTTTCAAAGTCAAATAATTTATTTCAATATGGCACTTTTGAACGTCAACATTTACAAAAAAATATAATTAATTCTAGTTGCCCTTTCCTAAAGTAGTTTTCGTATGGAGAAGAATGGGCAACAAACTTCACCGTTACTCTTTTAAAATGTTTTACAATATTTTGTATACATTAATTATACAGTGTGATTCTTCATAATGTGCACATATCGAAATGAGGGAATCTATGCTTAATTTTATCGACTAATAAAATATTAAAAAAAAAAAAAAATATAAACGTTTTAGTGTAAAAAAATCTCTTTGGCTTCTTATTTATAAATTTTATAATTATTGTAAAAATTGATGAAAAAATACAGATTTTTGCTAAAAACACATGTTTATTTTCAATTGAGGGTAGTTTTTTTTTCTCAATTTTCATTTTATGTGGACGCCTAATTACTTCCAATCATTATGGAGTTTGTTTCATCGCGATAGATGATTAAGTTTAAAAGTTACACAGTTTTGTTACATTTTTTTTTAATTCCATAAAAAGTATTAAAAAAATATTTAGATTTTTTAAATATTTATTCTGTCGTTAAAATTAAGCATAGATTCCCTCATTTCGATATGTGCACATTATGAAGAATTACACTGTATGTGAAGACGATGCACCTGGAATAAGATTATTATACCACAACAAGCATTGTGTTATCACTACATAGTATAAAACAAAGTCGCTTTTTCTGTCCCTATGTATGCTTAAATCTTTAAAACTACGCAACGGATTTTAATGCGGTTTTTTTAATAGATAGAGTGATTGAAGAGGAAAGTTTATATGTATAATAACCCGGTTTATACCCGTACGAAGCCGGGGCGGGTCGCTAGTAATAAATAAATTATACAATAAAATTGGCAACCAGTTTGATTTTGTCTAGACTCTAAATTGTCCTATGTAGCTAGAGCATGTTTCCAAGCATCTTGGATATGATCTTTTAATGGCTGACTCCTATAATTTACGAACCATTTTTAGTTAAAATTAAGACTCTTGTATCATCATCTGCCTAGCCTTTTCTCAACTATGTTGGGGTCGGCTTCCGGTCTAACCGGATGCAGCTGAATACCAGTATTTTACATGGAGCGACTGCCTATCTGACCTCCACAACTCAGTAACTGGGTAATACGATACCCCTTGGTAAGACTGGTTGTCAGACTTTCGGGCTTCTGACGACCCGTAACGACTGTCAAAGATCCACGAAGACAGCCGGGACCAACGGCTTAACGTGCTTTCCGAGGCACGGAGGAGTTTCGGTATGTAAAGATGGTCACCCATTCAACAACCAACCCCGGCAAGCGTAGCTTAACCTGATGGATCGACCAGTGCGGCTGTTATTACTTAGCCACGAGCTAATTAAGACTCTTGTATGTTTACCAATAATGAAGCAAAGACCTCATAGCTTTGCATAGTAGACCCTCCCATATAGAAGTAGTTATCACAGGTAAAACTAGCTCATGAATCTATTTATATGCTTATTTTGGCAATATAAAACGAGCAAGCCTTACATATATGTGTAACATCTGACATCTCACCTTGGTAATAAGCAACATTAAAAAACTTTTTTACAAAAAATACAACCGACTTCCAAACTACAAAGTGAAAAATAACTTTAATTTCGGAAGTCGGTGTCTTTGGATTAGTATTTTAGTTTTTTGACACCGACTTCCGAAATTAAAGTTATTTTTCACTTTGTAGTTTGGAAGTCGGTTGTATTTTTTGTAAAAAAGTTTTTTTTTCACTTTTTAGTGGGTTGATTTGTAATTTATCTAAGTTACAATATCCTTATGCCAACCACTCATCAAAAATGCCCAAATCGCCATAGATGTGCCTTTTATATTTGAAGAGTTCCCTCGATTTCTCCAAGATCCCATCGTCAGATCATGACCAAATGACAATGGGACCAACTTGAAAGTATACCCTTTCAAACAAAAAAAGAATTTTTCAAATCGGTCCAGCCGTCTTCGAGTAATCGGGGAACATACATTAAAAAAAAAAATCCCGACGAATTGAGAACCTCCTCTTTTTTTTGAAGTCGGTTAAAAAGCCTCGTCAAGGTCGTTTCTGACGGCCAACTCAAGCAACGCGCACGCTCATTGGTCAAATCAAATAGCGCGCGCTTCCCCGGCTTCCTGTTACACACTTCCGTCCCTTTTCACGAAATCACTTCCACAGATTTTTAGGGAATACAGGGTGGCAGGGACATCGACTTGAAAACTGTTACCATGGATTCAGTACATGATTCTGAAACCCTCGAAAATTATTCGTCGGTTATTTAAAAAAAAATCTGCTGTTCCATTTTGACCGCGTAGGTATTGCACTTTTCTATGAAATGACAGTCGTCATGTCCGTCTGTCTGTCTGTCTGTTTGTCCGCGGTCTAGCTCCGAGACCCTTAGTACTAGAAAGCTGTAATTTGACATAGGTATACATATTAATTACGCCAACAAAGTGGTAAAACAAAATTATGAAACAAAATTTTTTTTAGGGTACCTCCCATACACGTAAAGTGGTGATGTTTTATTTTTTATTTTTTTTATCCCATAGTGTGGGGTATCATTGGAAAGGTCTTACAAAAACATTATGAGTTTGTAAAACCATTTTTGGATTCAGGGATCCGTTTGCAAAATATTAAGCTTTAAAGTGCTAATTTTTGTTAGAGTCAAGTGTCCCCCCCCCTGCCAGCTAAATGGTTGAAAAAATTCACGGCAATAGTTTATATGACGAATTTAAAAGGAAAACTATCACAGCTGAGTAGGCTTTACAAGTTAACGAGTAATAATCGACCAACTTAGATTTGCGGTTGTAAAAACATGTTCTCCGATACATTCCGTATGAAAGATTTTTTTTTTCAACTACTAAGTTAAGTTTGTTCTTGGGATAAATTCATCACAACTACGGAACCCCACATTGTGCGTGGTCCGACATGCACTTGGCCGGGTTTTCTTTCTAAAAGTTGCTTATACTGCCAAGTGCGTGTCGGAATCCAAAACCAACCATTTAGCTAGCAGGGGGGGGGGGGCCCTGCTAGCTAAATGGTTGGTTTTGGATGTGTGAAAAAAATCACAGCAGTAGTTTATATAACGAAATTAAAAGGAAAACTATCACAGCTAAGTAGGCTTTACTAGTTATCGAGTAATAATCGACCAACTTAACTTTGCAGTTGCAAAAACATGTTTTCCCATACATTCCGTATGGGAGAACATGTTTATCAACTACAAAGTTAAGTTTGTTTTTGGGATAAATTCATCCCAACTACGGAACCCTTCATTGTGCGTGGTCCGACACGCACTTGACCGGTTTTTTTTTAAACAACTGACGAAATTTTTCAACGCAGGGGATGTCCCTGCCACCCTGTGAGAGGAAAAATGCTACCATAACATTTCAATACTCAGTACGTTTGTGAAGTGTCGTTAGTTAACTTAGGATCCTGTATTTATCAGTGTGCGAGGGAACATGGGGTGGTTTTAGTAAGTAGAAGTATGACCTGAGTATGACAGACCCCCTCAGGACGGAGGACATCCAACCCGTTACCAAAAGATGGGTCACACCGCAAAATCATTTAAAAAGCGACTCTTGCTACGACACAATAAAGTGCAATTCAAGTCGCACAGCGCTAATTACCTACAGTTATATACACCTAGAAGTTGCCTCTCTATCGCGTAACTCATATCTCTTCTGACTACGTCACGCTTACTGAGTTGTTCGTTAGACCATCTCAGGGTGATTGGTGCCGATTCTCTTGTACACCGAACTAAACTAACTAAACTATCACTAAAATTCCTTAGTTTTGACTATGAGAATCTCAAAGCTATTCAGCAAAATAAATTCTCTAAATTTAAAAATAATTTTGACACATCTAAATCGAATTTGACAACCGCGACTCCACACGTGATACCTAACCACGTGAATCTTTTTAGAGCCGGAGGCGCGCAGGGGGGGCAGCCTCGACGTGTTTCATATGGATTTTTCACTTTTTGTGTGGAAAATAAGAAAAAATATTACCTACATGTAGAGTGTTAGGGGTTTAAGGGTTTCATAAAGGGTGTCGAAATTTTCATTATTTTTGCGATTGGACACACCGTTTTCGAGATATAAGCAAAAGAAAAAAAAATATTCAGTACTGTTTTTTCATCTGAAGTCGAGGTGTTTGTGTGAATTTTAGTTCATGACAACCAATTTTATTCCACATGTTTTTAGTCGCGATTAAAAATAGTCATATTTAGTTAGAAAATCTAAATTTTAGGTTAAAAACGTCAAATTCTGAATAGCAAAATTGCCATTTTCACTAAACTAATATCTCAGTGCCATCTTAGTGCTGTCAAACTAAAATATAGTTAAGTTGTGTCACTTTAGTCTATTTCAGAATGGGAAATCGTCGTTTGACAGGAATAAACTAAATTTTGGTGATTTTTAGTTTAGTTTAGAGGCATTTGTGACAAGAGAATCGGCACCATTGTCTCTCTTGCTAAAATACATACATAATATTTATCTGAAGTGGGATACGCAACGTCGCAAATAGATGTCAAAATATTTCGCTGTTTTGATTATTTTGGCAATATTACTGTATGGAAATAAGAAATGTGGCTAACTAGTTCCCTAGAATATTGATAATTAATGGCAATTATAATTAATTTGATGTTGTAGCAATTTTAGGTGTAAAAAAGGCATTTGGAAAGTTTACAAATACTTTTTTACATCTAAAACTTATTCGGTATTACGATATTAATTATTGCATTTCATAATCAATATTTAAGTTCCCTAATTAGTCACATTTCTTAATTCCATACAGTAATATTGCCAAATTAATCAAAACAGATAAATATTTGACAGCTATTTACGACGTTGCCAACTTTTAGGATAAACCCTCTTATATTTTAATTTCCATATTTACTACTATCCCAGACGACCTTGAAGATCTCCGCAAGAGGCTGGCTACTGTGAACAGCATCTTGATGGAGAAGACCTGTGTCAAACTTCGAGAGGTTGACGAGAAGGAAGCGCCGGGATTCGACGACTACTTGATCCTGGATGCCAGTGCGGATTATGTTACTGGCAAGGTGGGGGGAAAGCAGGTGAGTCTTCGAAATTTTATAATCGTTTTTTTTTTATATGTAGCACCTTTTCTGTCGCTTTCTTGCAATCTAAACCTAAATCTAAAAAAAAAAACAGTGGCACTCCGGGAGTGCCGACAGAAGTGAAAAAAAATTCTTCCAAAACATTGAAAGTAAAAATACTTGCATAGAACATTGATCCGTAACGTGATATAAATAAAGAGCACAATCGTGTTTACAAAAATGAGGTGTCGTTACAGTGTCGCGAAATCAATGGTTTTGTCCCATCTCAAAAATGCCCAACGCGCCTAAATTAGTTTTCACTTCAAAAAAATCAAGTCTTATTGAGTCATTTGGTTGCTATTTTTTTAATAACATTGTTATTCCATTATTGTTGTGTTTTGAAATAAATGGCCGAACAGTTCAATTATTTGAAAAGGCACTTTTATTTTCGATACCTTGCCTCCCTTTTTGACCATCCATGCTGGGGCCCAAGTCTGCTATTTTTATAAATTCGTCATTCCAACACGATCCCATTGTCATTTTGCTAAAAGTTCGTAATCTGCTAAATTCATAATGGTCGATCATTGGTCGGTCAATGGTCTCGTAATAGAATTATGTTATAATGGCATTGTCGTACAATACGACCAATGATACCTCCTAAGTCAGTCATTCATTTGTCATTATGTACGAGATTACCAATAAGTGCCATTTCTTTCAATGGAGTGTCAGTGACTGACCATTGGAAAGTCGTAATGACGCCATTATATTAGTAGATTACCAAACTTGTCAAAATCAACAATTATGAAATCAGTGATAGACCATTCTGACACTATTGTAATAGCAGACTTGAGGCCCTGGACGGCAGTCCGTCGTGCAGTTTTCGTCAGATGATGTCGTATCATAGAGATCATAGAGTCTCTAATTGTCAGCCCCTACGAATCGTCTATCAGACGTTTCATGGCAATCGGCTCGCAGGTGCAAAAGTATGTGCAATGTACTATAGGTACATCTGTGCATAACCTTCAATACAGGCGTGATGTTATGATATGTGGTAAATCAGTGATTTCCAAAGTCGCAAATTCGACGCGCTTGTTTTTTTTGCATATTGCACGTGCCGAAACAAGAGAAGTACAGTCTATTCTCTTGATGTCCCTCGGGAATCATCGCATTTCCGAATACAAACGAATGCTAATTTCCATGTCCATCAATTATTAGATTAATCGTTTATAATCATTTGAATTCAGAACTAAGTACTTTATTGTAGTTTTGTTTTGATTTCCGTGTGAACTATATAGAGCTGTAAAATTATTTTCGTGCCTGCAACTTTAGCAGCTTTCCTCCTATTTACTTTTTTATAAATAAAAGAGTATTAATAACTCTATATACTTCTAAGTCGATTGAGAGCGTCCGGTCTGCACCAAGTGCAAAGGGCAACTGATAGAAATCCGACGACTGGCGAAACAGTTATATTGTATGCCATTCATCATCATTTCAGCCGAAAGACGGCCACTGCTGGACATAGGCCTCCCCCGAGCACCGCCACTTCAACCGGTTCTGATCTTCTCGCATCCAGCGAATTCCTGCGGCCTTCATCAGGTCATCAGTCCACCTTGTCTTCCAACGCTTCGTCTTCCGGTACGCGGTCGCTCTTCCAGAACTTTTCGGCCCCATCGGTCATCTGGTCTTCGAGCAATATGCCCTGCCCACTGCCACTTAAGTTTGACAATTCTTCGGGCTATGTCGGTTACCTTGGTTCTCCTGCGGATCTCTTCATTTCAGATTCGATCACGTAGGGACACTCCAAGCATAGCTCTATCTATTGCCCTTTGGGTGACTTTCGGCCTTCAATGAGGCCCATTGTGAGCAGCCACGTTTCAGTGACATAGGTCATCATTGGCAACACGCATTGGTCAAGAGAAGAGAAGTATGTACTTATATTGAAAGGTCAAGTGTAGACTCCATCAGCCACACACCGCCTGCCTGTCACCCTTACACCCAAATTGTGGGGAAGAACCCGTTTTTTAACGACAGAAAAATGTCAAGTGTTAATTGCACCTGATAAAATATAGCTTCAAAAAACGGACCACACGTACTAATATTTTTACTTTTCTCCTTTCAGAACTTCGGCAGCATAGAGCTCTTTGAAGGAGGTCACCACAAGCAGCATACTGCCATGATGGTGATGGCAATGCTGGGATTCTACTTCGAAGTATCTCGCCATGACAGGGACAGGCATATCAGAGTGCATAATCGGCACATTAGGGCAGGTATGAAATCTGAGCTGGACTCCCATTTAAAGACACCGAGTTATAATGGGTTTTAGCGCCGTGTGTTACACTCTACTTTTCACTATGATTGCGAGAAAATAAAATAATCCAATACAATATTAAATTGTTTATTTAAATGTACAATTTGTACAATTCTGGATATTTAACGAGATGTTTTTTTCCGGCAACTTAATTTCAGTCCTCTGTGAAGATGTTCTCACTAGATGATGACATTTTCACTATTGTAAATTATATTACGGTCACCAATTCAATTCATAATTAGAGAAAAATTCTAAAAATTTCGCGCCAATGCTTTTTTTATTTCTTCTGTAGCCGCAACGCAATGCACGCATTCTACCGAAGAGAGCCGCATTTAGTTCCATTTTCAAAAATAAAATGTTCTTCTTTTTTTGTGAACCAGTAATAAGTCGAGTCCATAATCATGATTATTCTACATAAGAATAAAGACTTTTTCGTTTTTTAAGGTTCGTTGGAACAGACAAAAATTTAAAAGAAATTACTTTTTCCCCTAGAGCAAGAAATGCTATTTTTTCCTCGCTCTGGTAATCTACAATGACGGCGTTTTTGAGCAAGAGGAGTGAAAAGTAAATACGAATATCTAATACGAATTGAATTGGAGTCCGTAATATAATTTACAACAGTGATAATGTCATCATCCAGTGAGAACATCTTCACAGAGGACTGAAATTAAGTTGCCGGAAAAAAACATCTCGTTAAATATCCAGAATTGTACAAATTATACATTTAAATAAAATAAACTATTTAATATTGTATTGGATTATTTTATTTTCTCGCAATTGTAGTGAAAAGTAGAGTGTAACACACGGCGCTAAAACCCATTATAACTCGGTTTCTATTTACTCCCTCGCTAAAGCTCGGGAGTAAAACTTCCTCGTTAGAATGGGTTATTTTAGCCCCTCGTATTACAAACAATCTACTATTATTGCCAACTTTTACCGAAATCGGTTCAGAAATTTTGTTAACTATAATAAGCTGCTGGTTTATAATATTTTCCGAGGTTTCAGGGTTAAATGGTTTTAATTTATTATTGTTATACAATGCGTTGCAATGCGGCCCGCCCCATAATGTGCGCGAACGTTTAGAATATACAGGGTGGCAGGGACATCGACGCGAAAACTGAAACCATGGATTCAGTACATGATTCTGAACCCCCCTGCGTTGAAATTTTTCGTCGCTTATTAAAAAAAAGCGGCCAAGTGCGAGTCGTACTCGCCCATGAAGGGTTCTGTAGCAGCAAGTAACATTGAATGAAAGGTAAATTGCGGTTTACGATTTATGACAAATTAAAAAAAACTACTTGCTAGATCTCGTTCAAACCAATTTTCGGTGGAAGTTTACATAGTAATGTACATCATATATTTTTTTTAGTTTTATCGTTCTCTTATTTTAGAAGTTACAGGGGGGGGACACACATTTTACCACTTTGGAAGTGTCTCTCGCGCAAACTATTCAGTTTAGAAAAAAAAATGATATTAGAAACCTCAATATCATTTTTGAAGACCTATCCATAGATACCCCACGATCTATGTATGGGATTGATGAAAAACATTTTTTTGAGTTTCAGTTCTAAGTATGGGGAACTCCAAAATTATTTGTTTTTTTTTTCTATTTTTATATAAAAATCTTAATGCGGTTCACAGAATACATCTACTTACCAAGTTTCAACAGCGTAGCTCTTATAGTTTCGGAAAAAATTGGCTGTGACATACGGACGGACAGACAGACAGACATGACGAATCTATAAGGGTTCCGTTTTTTGCCATTTGGCAACGGAACCCTAAAAAATCAGCTGTTTCATACATTTTGACCGCGTAGGTATTGCACTTTTCTATGAAACAGCTGATTTAAAAAAAAAATTGTCGAACAATTTCAACGTAGGGGGGTTCAGAATCAAGTACTGAATCCATGGTTTCAGTTTTCGCGTCGATGTCCCTGCCACCCTGTATAGGTACTTTGAGTTATTTCTTGTTATTATTAGTGAATTTTTTGTCACGATTGGGCGCCCCTAATATCTAGCCGCCCTAGGCCCGAGCCTACCGGGCCTTAGGGCAAATCCGCCACTGTGTTTACCGCAAATAAACGTATTTACTTTCTTTTTTTTAATGATGAATACACATTGTCTTTCTTTTCCCAGATAAGCTCCACCATTATGAGAAGATTGTCAAAGAGGCTACGTTAGATCTACCATATGACTACAAAAGTGCGACCCACCCCGCTTGGCAGTTTTGGAGAAGAGTCGGAAAGAAAGGCATTTCCACCGTTGCCACTTATAAAGAACAGGTATTTATCTCAGACCAAATAAAACACAAAGACATAGCGCTGTGGACAATACAGTGAAACATGCTAAAACTCCTCCGCTCTGTGCATACTAGTGATGTGCCGGATATCCGTATCCGTATCCGCGGATATCCGAGGGAGAAAAAAGATCCGTATCCGTTACTTTTTGGCGGATCTTCAACGGATCTCATAAACAATACATTTCATTACGTATATGAAATTTTAAAGATATGTAGCAATGAAATACTGTTAACTTCAATAAAAATTAGTAAAAAAAAAACATGTTTATTATAATTCAAGTAGAGTAAGTACCAGTAAATTAAGTTATAATGTAGTAGTTAAGCTATCTTTGTAGTGAGATCAAACCTCTAATATTTGTGCTATGCTAATTGAAATAATTATGTGAGTTAACATATCAATTAAAACTATGTTGTTTTCAAGAACTTAAAAAAAATATACGTCGTAATTAATATTGAGTAATGGTAAATTGTATTTCAAAAGTAGTAACTTGGTAGCTTTGTCCCCCAAAAGTCAGTTACGATGAGGATCATAAATAATTCCTGCTGAACCTGAAGAAAGTTGAGATTCGCGGATCTAGACCCTTATGATCCGTATCCGTATCCGCGGATCACATTTATTAACGATCCGGCACATCACTAGTGCATACACGCTCACACGCAAATATTTACAGTATAACTATGTTCTTAATGTCGATCGGCAAACCTCGTGTTTCGTCAGTCGTCGGATTTCTATCAGTTGCTTGCACTTGGTGCAGACCGGACGCTCTCAATCGACTTGGAAGTATATAGAGTTGTTATTAATTCTTTTAAATTAATGTAATTTATTTTAAAAACTTTTTACAAAAAAAAAAAAATTAACAAACGACTTCCAAAAAAAAAACACTACAAAGTGAAAAATAACTTTAATTTCGGAAGTCGGTGTCTTTGTTTTGTTTTTTTGCCACCGACTTCCGAAATTAAAGTTATTTTTCACTTTGTAGTGTTTGTTTTGGAAGTCGGTTGTATTTTTTTGTAAAAGTTTTTATTTTTCACTTTTTAGTTGTGGTACCTACCCCACACAAATTCAAACACTGACAGAAAGAGAGTTATTCTTCCATTTGTCGCGCTCATACTTAATGCTTTAAGACTTCTATGATGTTCTCATGGATGCCATTGTCAGAACTGGATCAAATTGAAATGGGATCACACGGGAAGCACCAGCTGTCAAATAAAAAAAGGAAAAAAAATACAGTCGAATTAAGAACCTCCTTCTTTTTTTGAAGTCTGTTAAAAAATGGGAGGAAAGTTGCTAAAGTCACAGGCACGAAAATAGTTTTACATTCAGTACCTACATAATCCTGAACTCCACTCCGTTGAAATTTTTCGTCGGTTATATTTAAAAAGATTTGCTCTTTCATAGAAAAGTGCAATACCTACGCGGCCAAAATTTATGGAACAGCTGATATTTTTTAAATAACCGACGAAAAATTTCAATGCAGGGGGGTTCAGAATTATGTACTGAATCCATGGTTTCAGTATTCGCGTCGATGCCCTGCCACCCTGTATAGAGAAGATTCTTTTTCGTGTGTTCATGGTTGGTCCAATAGTAAAACTTGGTCATGTTACTTCAGTGCCGGATCCACCCCATTATCGAAATATAGATTGAAGTTATTTTTTCAAAAATCCAAAAAATAATTTTATAAATATTTGTGTTGTCCTCACATGATCTGACCAATATTAGGTATGTCTGGACTTTAAAAGAGACCTTTGAGTTTAGTAGTCAGATAGGGAATGCCATTTCCATCTAGCTTATTTTTAGGGTTCCGTACCTCAAAAGGAAAAAAACTGAACCCATATAGGATCACTTCGTTGTCCGTCCGTCAGTCTGATAAGACCCATTTCCTCAGGAACGCATGGAGGTATAAAGTTCGAATTATTATCAAATATGTAGATCTATATACCTAAGCTTGGAGCTCTAAAAAATCAAGCTTCTAAGTCAACGTACAAAAAAAATACGGCCATTATGTGACATAATATTTAGATAGTCGCAAATAAATCAAAACCTAGAATCATGAAATTTGGCAGGAAGCAAGGTCCCACAACACAAGTAAAAAGTAAAAGTTCGAAAATTGGTAATTTGTAGTTTAAGAACATTTTTTTTTTGCTTTTACTAACTTACATTTGCAGTAGGAGTAATTGACCGTGACGTATATCGATGTATGGGAGAACATGTTTCTCAACTACTAAGTTAAGTTTGTTCTTGGGATAAATTCATCCCAACTACGGAACTCTTCATTGTGCGTGGTCCGACACGCACTTGGTCGGTTTTTTTTTTAATATGACGTGTAAAAGGAATTCCGATATCCTATTTAGGTACAGAATAAACAATTTCATTTAATTTCACTTTGGTGATCACAAAATGAAATGAAATTGTTTATTCTGTAAATAGGATATCGGAATCACTTTTACACGTCATATAAAAAATATTAAAAATAAGCTAGATGAGTTCGGCTTTTCCTATCTGACTACTCTGAGAAGAAAGGCCGAAACAAACTCAGAGGTCGCAGTCTCTTTTAAAGTCCAGACATAATCTTGGTCAGGCCATATGAGGACTATGTAGATTAATGTCTGAAAAGGTCTTTTGAGGAAAGAACCACACAGATTTGAGTGGACCTGTCCAGTCAGTACAAGCATTTGTCAGTAATCGTGGAGCTCAACTTAGAACTTAAGGAGCTCAACTCGACGAGCAATACCAAAGAAAGGACATTTGGGTAGGCTGCAAAAACTACTCAAACTGCCAGACCATCACTAAAACTAGAAGAGAAATAAAAATAAAAATAATATCCACATAGTCCTCACATTCACAATAGTTAAAACAGATTTTTGCATCTCCTTCCTGGCTCTGAAATCACTACAGTAAATAAATATTCTATTTTTTTTCCAGGACCCGGACGGCTCAGTAATGCGGGCGTTAGGCCAGAACTCCGAGCTCTTTTCAAAAACAGATATCATTAAAATTAACAGTGTGTACGGAGTCGAATGCTTTCAAAGTAATCACGCAAATAAGAAGAGTGTTCGTATGCTGAACGAAGACGATGGTGTTATACAATAAATTGTAATCGATAAAAATAGTATTTTTTTTTTTTTTTCAAAACTTGTAGACAAAAGCGTCAGATTAAATCATATTTTAATCAGTATACAACCTGACACTGGTGCCGATTCCCTTGTTCACAAACTAAACTAAATTTAAGTTCAGTGCATCTTTTTCTTTCTATTTCATTAAAAAAAGGACAGAAGATAAATTTTAGTTTAGTCCTATCAAATTAATCAACTTAAAAATTAATAAACGCAGCTCAGCTTTCTTGACTTCGTCTTTCAGTGGGGCCTTTTTGAAAAATGTATCAACCTGAAATTTAAAAAAAAACTTGGTTGCTTAGTTTTTTTTATAACAGCGCCGCATTTCATAGCTGTTACCTAACTGGTTTTGAGAAACAAAACTAGGATGATTAACTTTAAATTAAAATATATCCGAACTCCTTGAACTAGGTAAGTAAAGCGAGTTATGATTACCTTTGACTGTCCTTTATATTTTATCAAGTTCGATTTATGCTTTTCAGTATTTGCATGCTGTTTTATAGATCCTAATCTACTTTGCAGTTTCGCATTGCATGCTTTGCAAAATGCGATGAACTCGTCATCTTTATAACGTGAAAGCCACGAAGAAAATTCCGGAATTTGTTCCCACTTAGCTAAATAACTTTGCTGAAAACTAGACATGCTGTCCGGATGAATGCAACTAAGTAAATAAAAATAACTTTTTTTTTTTTTAAATGTCTTCTCGCAGTAATGACCACTAAGGTCTTGGCTGCTTAACCGGATTTTTCCTGTGGGTGCCATAAGCTTCTACACTTAGAGCCTCCAGCCAGGAGCTTTTTAAACTATTCAAAATAAAATTAAGCGAATGCTCGCTAAGGGCACCCCCTGTGGGGTACGGACTTAATATTCCGAACGAATTTTGCAAACGTCTCGATTTGTAGTTGCGAGCCGCGGGCGCAGCCCTCTTAACAACGCGAAACTAACGCGGGAATCATCCTGCACACCTGCGCGACTACAGCGCGAACAGCGAACTTCATTTTGTTCAGTGAATAGTCACAGCCGCACGTCTATAGCTTAGTGTAGCACCTAAATTGTTGTGTTATGTCAGTCTCATATTTAACATCAGAGTCTGGCCGATTGAGTCCCATATTTTATCCTTTTAATGTATATTTTATATCCAGGATTTTTCAGATCGTATAGAAGAGTATGTCTTACTTTTTCGATAAACATCTCTATATTATTGTCGTCTGTCATCATGGAGTTGAAATAATGAGACGTCCGTAATAATGTAACGATCAGGGGGCCTACCACCAGCTCAAAAGCAGTACTATCACACTTCAGTGGGAGAAAGATATGGAGCTATACGTCCTGTAGAGCTTCATCTCTTTCCCACACTGAAGTAATATTAAAATAATACTGCTTTATGAGCTTGTTGTAGGCCCCCTGTACACACGTCTGACCACAAGACGCGTACTTCCAGTGTGACCAGATTCCTTGACGCGATGGCACTACTAGCTATCAAAAATTATGATAAATTTTTATAAATTTGGATGTGTTCCATAATACAAAAAATGATGAATGAAAACTTAATGTATTTGGGTAATTCTTCAGAGACAAAATTTTCGATTTCTATGGGTATATTTTCTGTAACCAACTAACAAAACGACATGTAATATTTTTTTTTGTACAGTTTATCTATGTCCCTAACTGGGACAAATTATATTTTTCAAATAATTGCTGTCTAGGTACAGAATAAAAATATTTGAAGTTTGTTCTTCTGATTCATATAACGCGTCCGTTTGCCATTTTCTAGAACAAAATGGTCGATGTCGCATTTTCCCTTTGATAAATCAATATAAATTATAATTATATCGAAAGGAAATGAACTGTCCTCTTACAAAAAAAAATAAAATTAGTTATAACTACGTTAGTGTGTTTAAAAATATGTAAATAAGAAGTGTCCGGCGTATAATACTGATTAATGTGGCGTAAGCTGCGCTTGACCGTACTTAGTCGGGTAATAATAATGAGAGTCTGGCTTCCCGCGCGAGAGGGAGCCAGTCGTACAACGGACGACCTAGAAGGAGGACGTGCGGCTGGTTGACTTAGATCCCGGTGTTACGACGGTAAACATCTGATTCATCTGTGCTTGGTTCAGGTGGCATTCTGATTACACTGCCTACTTTATCAAATTTATTTTATTGTTTTAAAACTTCAATCTAAGTTTCGTGTGATGCTCTTGGGTTATAGATTCGTGTAGAAACATGACAATACTGAAGTCTGTATGTATGATGAGTTATGCATGATTGTAGGCAAAATCCTGATTAATCTGTGCCTGATTCATATAGTCAAAACCACATATGAATTTTAAAATAAATTAGTTTTTCGCCTCTCCAGCACGAAAGGAGCGCTTTTGTTGCGTAATTCTCCTTGTCAAATTTTTGACTGTGTACAAGTCAGTAGTTCTAGTCTTATTTGTTATATTTAATTAGCTATAACCTTTTCAATAATTCAAAATGGCGAAAATGCACTGGTATTTTTCAAGTTTGCGATTATTAGTGTGGAATTATTCTGAAAAAGGACACCGGAAATTCTGAATTTCGGGGTGCCGAAATTCATACTGGAAAAGATACGGATACACCCCAACAAGACCTCGACCTTCCCGATGACGACAACTTTTGGATGGAGACTTCGTCAATCGATGAAAAGCTTATAAGTTATAACTCCAAAATTCACCAGAGATGTACTATCGACCCTTCATCAGAAAAGCGTGAATGATCGCTCAGATTCTGACGATGAGGATATTTTCGTGTTTAAAAGGCCTCAATATGATAAACGGATAAAAGAGTCTCACGCCATTGGTGAAGATAATATAGAAGATATTATTACTGTTGTTAAAATATGAATATTTTCTTAATACAGAGCCCATCTGCATAAAGTTTATGATTTTTATTTCTGTTTCTGATTAATCTGGGCACAAAATATTTGAACATCGATATCTTGAAAACCACTGTATAAAAACGAGTCCCTCATTCAAATATATTTGTTATTTGGTAAACCTATTTTCATATGAACATATGTTACAAAGCTGAAAGTGAAATAAAATTTTGGCCATATGAATCAGTCGAAGAATCAAATTTCGAAGAACTACCCATTTCCATTTTTTTTTTCGATAATTTGTAACTTGATAACATAAACTATGCTTCTACGGAAACAATATTACAAATATTGTTGTTTATAATACAGAAAAAACAATATGAAAACATGTCATTTTCGCTGTAAAAATGTACGAAATGCAATTCGCTTACACTTCATTTAAAGGTAAGTTTTTGAAAATAAAAAGACGTAGGAGCCTAGATAAATACTGTCTCAATCCGAATATCAACATAATATGGTGGAAATATGCTCAAATTGCAAATGATTTATGTATTACGTTTGTATGGACAATTCATGCGTCGCCGCATTCTTAACGCTCCCGCGCGTCCCGCGTTGTAGTCGCTCAGCACGCGTAGCATGACCACCGTAGAAACGAGTTTTGTCGACGGAAGAGTAGACAAAATGACTGATAAACAATCACAATCTCTAATTTTGTCTATTCTTCCGTCGACAAAACTGTTTGACGAATTTGTTTTTATCGAATTTGTTTTTATCGACTTTGTTTTTAAAGTCGATAAAAACAAAGTCGATAAAAAAAAATTGTTTTTATCGTATTTGTTTTTATCGACTTTGTTTTTATCGACTTTGTTTTTATCGACTTTGTTTTTATCGAAATTGTTTTTAAAGTCGATAAAAACAAAGTCGATAAAAACAAAGTCGATAAAACAAATTCGATAAAATCAAATTCGATAAAAATAAATTCGATAAAAACAAATTCGTCAAACAGTTTTGTCGACGGAAGAATAGACAAAATTAGAGATTGTGATTGTTTATCAGTCATTTTGTCTACTCTTCCGTCGGCAAAACTCGTTTCTACGGTGGTCATGCTACGCGTGCTGGTTTGGCCGAAGCTTTAAGATACGTACCATGTTTAAATTCATACCATTTTTGAAGATGACAGCGATGGACAGTAGGTACTTAAGTACTTACCTATAAAGGCTATCTAAAAACTAGTGTTTTTAACGAAGATTAACTGTTTGTGATGAGTTATTTTTTTATTTACATTTAGTTTTAACCCGCTTCTGACTGCATCTAAGCTTTTTGTAGCCCACCATTAGACATAGACTCTCTCCTAAACCTGCTTATAGCCTTTTCCAAACTATGTTTGGGTCGGCTTCCAGTCTAACCGGATGCAGCTGAAACCAGTATTTTACATGGAGCGACTGCCTATCTGACCTCCACAACCCAGTAACTGGGTAATACGATACCCCTTGGTAAGACTGGTTGTCAGATTTTCGGGCTTCTGACGACCCGTAACGACTGTCAAAGATCCACGAATGACAGCCGAGACCAACGGCTTAACGTGCTTTCCGAGGCACGGAGGAGTCCCTATCTACGGACAACCCCCCCGCAAGCGTAGCTTAACCTGATGGATCGACCTATGCGGCTATTATTACTTAGCCACAAGCTCCTCTTAGTATGAATTTCTACACATAGAATCTCTCCTATGTGTAGAAATTCATAAAATCAAATAGTCTAACGCAACTCACCAAAATAGTTCAGAAAATTAAATTAATATTTGCCTTTTTACAAGCTTTTAGTTAACTTGCCTTGTTGAAGTGAAAACTTCTTTAGGCGCGTTGGGCATTCTTGAGATGGGACTAAACAATTGATTTCGCGACACTGTAACGACACCAGCTTTTGACTATTAAAAAGACATCAACGCGAGATAGATTATTTCCTGCACAATAAAATTGCAAACCATGGTACTGAAACGTGGTCGCTCACAATGGGCCTTATCAGAAGGCTAAAAGTCACCCAAAGGGCAATGGAGAGGGCTATGCTTGGAGTTTCCCTACGTGATCGAATCAGAAATGACGAGATCCGCAGGAGAACCAAGGTAACCAACATAGCCCGAAGAATTGCCAAACTTAAGTGACAATGGGCAGGGCACATTGCTCGCAGAACGGATGGCCGATGGGGCCGAAAGGTTCCTTCTGGAGTGCGACCACGTACCGGAAGACACAGCGTTGGAAGGCCTCCCACAAGATGGACCGATGACCTTGTGAAGGCCGCAGGATGTGGAAAGCACAGAATCGGTCGAAGTGGAGGTGTTTGGTGTTCAACAGTGGACGTCTTTCGGATGAAATGATGATGATGATGAGTTAGCAAATCTTGCAAGCTGAATTAAAACCACTTCCTCTTTTCCCACGGAGTTGAAATTTTACATGTTGGTTCAGTTTCGAAGACAATGCATTTTTTTATGGTGCATGACCTGATTTGACAGTCAGAAGAATGTGTTTATAAAATTTTGTGTCCCTGCTGTTGACCGCTGAGTTTCCCCGTCTGGAGCCAATCCTTTACTGCAGTCGGGTCATGGTAGACTTTAGAACGGCCAGCTAAAGGCACTAGGAAATGGTGAAGGGTGGGCGTTTTGGGGGACTGTCTTATGTAATTTTGACGTTCGAAAAGTGCCGATTCTCAGCCTAGTTTGAATAAATGACTTTTGAATTTTGTTATCATAATTTTTCTATACTATTCGATGTTGTCTTTGTCAAGCTCAATGTATCAAATTATTTACGCTCGGGTAACATAACGCTTGTAATTTTCGAAGGGTTAGGCAGAGGTGTACCTAGTACACCCACATTTCGACATTTATCTTTTAAAGTGCCGGGAGCCTTTCTGGAGGGTTCACCTAGTCGCATATGGGATGCCAGGAGCCCTCGCGGAGGGCTCATTTTAAATATAGGTTTTTCTTAGCGAATATAAACCGTGAAAATAAAATCTAATGTATATTTTAACAAGTCAATGGTGCAGATTCCCTTGTTCACAAACTAAACTAAACTTAAGTTCAGTGCATCTTTTTCTTTCTATTTCATTAAGAAAAGGACAAATTTTAGTTTAGTCCTGTCAAATTAATCGGCGCTTAACGTAAATTGACATAATTTTAGTAGGCAAGTTTTTAATCACGTCTAAACTTGTATGGAGTAGTGACAGGCGCTGATTAATTTGGCAGGACTAAACTAAAATTTATCTTCTGTCCTTTTCTTATTGAAATAGAAAGAAAAAGATGCACTGAACTTAAATATAGTTTAGTTTGTGAACAAGGGAATCGGCACCATTATCTTATTAATAAATATTAGTTAAGATATGCGTTGGTTTTAAAATCCAAGCATTTTTGTTTTTGTTTGCAGTTACAAATATTAAAAAAAAAGGTTGGAAACTACGTACAGCAACAAGACCACCCAAAAACACTATTTTACTTCGTTCTAGTGTTTTACGTTGACCGTCTGCGATGGTTAACTTTAGCGCAAACGTAATGCTGGCAACCCTCCCGGAAGGTTCAATTCTAAGGCCGCATTCAGAGTTACGCTAAAAGTGAAAATATCGCGAATCCGACTAAATTTAATAGTCACAAAATATTAGGGCTATTGAGTAAAAATTGTGACTATAAAATTTGGTCGGATTCGCGATATTATCACTTTTAGCGTAACTCGGAATGCAGGGTAATATGTACGCATGGCGTATGAGTTCTAGTGAAAAGTGGTTGGAGTCGAAAGTGTCTATTGACATCAACCGGGCTGCTACTAGGAAATTTCAGATGGAAAAACCCATCAACACTTTGCCCGACCCGGGAATCGAACTCCGGGTTCCTCATGCTCCACCAACGGGGCAGTAGATTAAATAAAATAACAAATTCAAAACGAACTGCTCTTTACTATGTCAATTATTTTTATTACAAATTTTTATAATATTATTATGCCACAGTTAAAATTCAATTTTTACATGACGCTAACTATATTATAAACTAGCTTTTTTATTTTTCGTTGCTTGCTCAAAATGTATGGATGGACATTTTATAATATAATAATAATTTAAATATTTCACGTCAGTAGCACGAAAAAGCTTGATTTTCGGTATTGTTAACGTAAGTGAATTTAGAATCGAAAATACCTAACTATAAATTTGACCGGGAACGCTGTACCGCGCGCAACGAAACGAGGGAGCAGTGCAGGCCGCTCGATTCGTCAATCCTCACGGCGCACGGCGTCTCGGCCGGTCCTCATTGGCCTTGCCGCGCATTCCTAAGCCGCGGAACAGCGGTTCCGGTCAAACCATAGTTAACCATAACGTATTTAATAGAACGGTGTTTTCGATACGTTTTACATTAACGCTACGGTTTCCTAGAAGAGCGGTGGCCGTCATAATATAACGGCCGTCATGAAAATTAGCAATTTACACTAGTGGTGCCGATTCCCTTGTTCACAAACTAAACTAAATTAAAGTTCAGTGCATCTTTTTCTTTCTATTTCATTAAGAAAAGGACAGAAGATAAATTTTAGTTTAGTCCTGTCAAATTAATCAGCGCTTGACGTAAATTGACGTAATTTTAGTAGGCAAGTTTTTAATCACGTCTAAACTTGTATGGAGAGTGACAGGCGCTGATTAATTTGACAGGACTAAACTAAAATTTATCTTCTGTCCTTTTCTTAATGAAATAGAAAGAAAAAGATGTACTGAACTTAAATTTAGTTTAGTTTGTGAACAAGGGAATCGGCACCATTATTTGACATTAAAGTGTCATAAAATGGTCTGTATTTGGAAAGCCGTTGTTGTTTGATCGTTCACCGCTTTCATAGGTGATTTGAGGCTTTAGTGATTCGTGGTGCAATTAGGCCTTAATCATAATATTTATTAAAAAAAAAAAACATATCTTCGTGTGACATAAAGTGTACATGTTGCATACAACTAAACAAAAATGTTTAAAATTTCTATTGAGAAGTCAGGGAGCAAATTGAAACCAACTTAATTTGTCCGTATATTCAAATTGTAACTCTCATTCTTTGATAGTTGCATGAAATGGCTATAACACGGCAAATTGACGTAGAGCATCAATTTACTTAACAATTAATTTCCCTGACTGTACTTTCGATTCACAATTCACTTACGTATTATCAAAATCATTTGTGCCATAGAGCATTTTAACTACATGATATTGTGGTTTTCTAATACTTATAAAGCCCTGAACTGGGCTTAATGTAAGTATAATCGACCTCGTAATTGTTTCAATACTTTTGACAACATATTGACACACCTGTATTCCCGAAGGGTTAGGGCAGAGGTGCACCTATAGTTCACCCACATTTCGCCAGTCATGTTTAAGTCCCATGTAATAGGGGGCGAGCCTATTGCCATCAACCGGGCACAATTTCAGACTCCGGGCTGCTACTGAGAAATACAATTTGATTCAGTGACATAGACACGGCGCTAGTGTCTATGTCCGCGCTACCGCACGGACTATATCTAACTATCACAGACAAATAGACCTTGTCGTTATATGGACGTGCAAGTGATATTCAACCTTATGATCAAGCAATTACGTCGACTATACCTACATCAAAACAAACTTTCGGAATGGATATTTTATTTATCTACGGGGCATTTTAAAATTGTGCTTAAACAAAATTTACTCTTTGTCGTACAGTTATCTCCTATATTAAGGCATTTGGGTATTTTTGGTTATCAATACATTTCAAGATTTGAAAGAAATTACATACATTAGGGCTCGCTTGCACCACAAATCACTGTATTTAATAGTAGTGCTATTTAATTCAATTGTATGAAGTCGACAGAGACAGCATACTTAATTTTTTTAAATAATTTTAGATCTAAACGCACTGAGTGATTTGGGGTGCAACCGAGCCTTATAACCAGGAATACGCAGACAATTTGCACAAAAGTATGTAAGTAGCTTGTATGCCATTGTGTTGTTACCAATTAGAAGTTTTTAAACGGGCCGGGAACGGGCTATGCTTGGATCCTCTCCGAGGGACAGAATCCGGAATGAAGTAATCCAGCAGAGAACTAAAGTTGTCGACATAGCTCACAGAATAAGCAAGCTGAAGTGGCAATGGGCCGGCCATATTAGCTGTAGAACTGATGACCGCTGAGGATACACGTGTTCTTGAGTAGAGACCGTGAATTGGCAAACGTAAGGTAGGACGCCCTCAGGCTAGGTGGAGTGACGATCTTCACAGGATGGTTGGTAGCAGCTGGATGAGAGTTGCCGACAAACGAGCTGAATGGCGTGTGATTGGAGAGGTATATGTCCAGCAGTGAACTGTTGTAAGTCGATGATGAAGATACTTGCATACTTACATGCAAGTTATTGGCTGTTTATTCCTGGTTTAAAAGTCAGACATAGCTTCAAACATTAAAAGAATTTGCAATATTGGATGGCAAAGTGCAAAAGTGTTCAAACTTTGTACAGATGCTTGAATACTATTTGATGGTACAGATTGTGCAATCCACGAAGACGCGCCCCACTCCGCTCCGCTCCGTACTAAAGTTCAGCTTACAGTACAAAAATCGCGGAGTGGGGCGCGTCTTCGTGGATTGCACTATCTATATTTGAAACTATATCTGACGTCGGGTAGAATTATTGTCAGTAAGACATTATAAATAATTGATGTAAGTTTCAACGACATCTATATTTTACGTACTAGCCGCAGAATTTTAATGGTAATATTTTTATATGGAAAATTATTCGTGCCGACTCTGATCTGTGCTCATGATTATGTATTCAAGACAAAATAGGGATGTTGACAAATTTAGATCATCATCTGCCTAGCCTTTTCCCAACTATGTTGGGGTCGGCTTCCAGTCTAACCGGATACAGCTGAATTCCAGTATTTTACATGGAGCGACTGCCTATCTGACCTCCACAACCTAGTGACTAGGTAACACGATACCCCTTGGTAAGACTGGTTGTCAGACTTTTTGGGCTTCTAACTACCCGTAACGACTGTCAAAGATCTACAAAGGACAGCCGGGACCAACGGCTTAACGTGCTTTCCGAGGCACGGAGGGGACTTGGTATGTAAAGATGGTCACCCATCCACGGACCAACCGCGGCAAGCGTAGCTTAACCTGATCGATCGACCCGTGCAGCTGTTATTACTTAGCCACAAGCCCCTCCCCCTCCTCCGTTGACACATTTAGATGATAGGTTATTAAAAAATATTGCCCCAAGTATTTTTTCTTTTTTTACGTGATCAAAAGATTACGGCGATACATTGAGTTAAAATGTGCCATGACGTCTCGAGTATGTAGATTTTATACTTACTTGTGACGTGGCGACCCCCAGTCCCCAACTTTAAAATACGTGTCTAAATCTGACTGACGGACTAAATACTTTTTTTTTTACCCAGGCTTCATCCTTATTGACAGAAAGGCTTCTAAAGTGTTATTTTTAAAGAATACTAGCTGACCCCGGCAAACGTTGTTTTGCCAATTATTTGTTTGGGGTGGACAACCCTTATCACTTAGGGGTATGAAAAATAGATAGTGGTGCCGATTCCCTTGTTCACAAACTAAACTAAATTTAAGTTCAGTGCATCGTTTTCTTTCTATTTCATTAAGAAAAGACCAGAAGATAAATTTTAGTTTAGTCCTGTCAAATTAATCAGCGCTTGACGTAAATTGACGCAATTTTAGTCGGCAAGTTTTTAATCACGTCTAAACTTGTATGGAGAGTGACAGGCGCTGATTAATTTGACAGGACTAAACTAAAATTTATCCTCTGTCCTTTTATTAATGAAATAGAAAGAAAAAGATGCACTGAACTTAAATTTAGTTTAGTTTGTGAACAAGGGAATCGGCATCAATAGCCGATTCTCAGACCTACTGAATATGCATATAAAATTTGGTAAAAATCAGTAAAGCCGTTTCGGAGGAGTAAGGTAACTAACATTGTGACACGAGATTTTTATATATAAGAAGATATAGAATATACGGAACATAAAATTGAAAATTAGTACTTATAAGAAAAATAAGGAAAAAAAATTTGTGAATAAATGCATGGTAATAAAATAAGAATATAGGTAAAAATTAATAAAAATTTGCAATAAAATGATATTTCTAGCTAATAAACGTTTGATTTGATTATACGAGTGTTCCAGCAAGGTGGTCACGTTTAAGGGTGTGGAACCAACATCGGAATCGCGAATCCTGTTTTTTTTAGTTCGAATTTTTAATTAACTACTCATAGACAGCCTCATTACTAAACGAGATTTATCTTTAGTACCAGCCCAAACCTTCAAGCAAGTTTTTATATTTTGAACTTTATTCTGATAACAGTAAAGTTTTTTAATTCAAGAACCGACTTTAGAACCGAGTCTAAGCGCACACAAACTGCGATTGGCTGTTGTCAAATCATTTAGCCAATCACAGCAATTTAAAAACATTGTGAGGAAACCGGCATGCCTGAGAGATATTTCTCGACGGTATGTGAAGCCAAGTCAGAGGTCCATGGGCGGCTTTAAAACTCTGACACCAGGTTAGTCACTAACCACACGAAAAGAAGAAGAAGCTCTCTGTCTTGGTTCTTTAGTTGGTCTGAGCTTTTTGTTGTTACTTGAAGTAAGAGTTAAGATAAAATATGTTTTCGTTGTTTTATATGTATAAATATCGATGCTAGGGTTGCAAAATTACGTAATTTTACGGAAAACGTTGGTAAAATACGGGTATTTTACGGTCATTTATATAAATTACGGTAAAATTACCGGCGACTTATGAAGTTTTAAATTTTTATTTGTGTTGTCCTCTGCTCTGCCTCTGCACATAGATGATATTATTATAATCCATGACGTGGTGTGATTCATATCTTGAATTCTTGACTTGAGAATTAAGTTTTAGGGGATTTTTAGTACGCATGAGTCGCACGAGCCCAGTTTTCTGGTTTTTTTTTTTTAAGTTCCAATACTGCTTATATCTCTAACAAATTTAATTCAAATCCATTTATCCATACTCACTTCCGTATTTGTAGTGTTTTAGTGGGTATGATTATATGAGTACGTTTAATACGTTTTTTACCGAAAATTTCCATATTTTACCGTAAATTACGTAAAATATTATACCAGGGTAATTTTACCGTATTAAACCAGGGTAATTTTACCGTATTATACCAGGGTAATTTTACCGTATTATACCAGGGTAATTTTACCGTAGTATACCAGGGTAATTTTACAGTATCATACCAGGGCAATTTTACCGTATTAAATCAGGGTAATTTTACCGTATCATACCCGGGTAATTTTAACGTTTTACATTCCTAATCGATGCCCATTACGTCTATGGAGTTTCACTAGCTATTTTCATTTGACCCTGTATAACCGTCTCATACGAGAGACGAGGCTTTATAGTACGTAATACATAATTGTCATTGATACACTCAATTATCATTTGAAGACAATGAAATGCCTGTTTTTCAGTTTTCAGGCTTGTTTTGACAATGAAATTCAGTTTGGGAATGCAAATACAATAGACCATAAGGGTTGGCGCATATCTGGCGAGGCGCAGTTGTCACTGCTAAACAAATATCAACATTGCCAACCTTAAAATAAAGTCGAAAATAAATAACCTGAGTCGCGCACCTTAACTTTATTTCAACTGCAGCAAGGTTGATATTTGTTTGGCAGTGACAAAAACCCTGTGCTGCGTCTCGCTAAGTGAGTGTGCGTTCTAAGTGACGGCGCACCGCGCAGGAGGAATAAACTGCGCATTAAACAAATGTTCGACACGTTTGAACTTGTCCGGAGTGCGAGCGGGCGCACCAAGGACAGATATCGACGTGTAAATCCGCTCCGCAATCCAAGGCTCGGATACCGGTTAAATTTTCAAACCGTTATTGTGTACTTGACGAAAAACCTTTACATTCGGTTTCGTAAAAAAAAAAAACGGTTTTTTGAGGAGTCTTTACATAAAGGTTTTTTCGGATTAAACGGTTTAGAGCAATAAAAACAGTTTTTTTTTTGGTCAAGATAAAGTTCTTAAAAACTTCACGTTCTTAAGAAAAGTTCGGAAAAAAAAAACCGAAATAAAACGGTATTTTTTTTAACGGGTTCCGAACTTCCGATCCTGGCCGCAATTCGCCATACGCGGGTGTGCTGTCACTCAGGACGCACACTTAGAAGACAATATGATTGAAAATAGTAACACATAACATTGCGCCTGTAACCCTGAAGGGTTGTTGGCAGAGGTCTACGAATACACCCACATATCGCCATGTTTAAGAAAATAATAATGATTATCAAATAATAAAACATCATATTTCCAAGTTATTTTCAAAACGTTTAGGCGCTTATTGTCTTAGAACGCTAGGGGGCACTGAAATCAACATTTTAATATATATGCATTTTTAATAAATATTTTTTATATTCAGCACAAGCAACTCAATGACTAGGTTGTACAAATTCTTGAGAGTCGTGTACACTATGGCCCAGGCTGGACAAACTTCGAAAATGCCCCTTTCAATGAGGATTTTAAAAAAACGCCTTAATATTAGGGTTAGGGCAATATGGCCGATATAGGGTAATATGGCCGGTTTAAGGCAATATGGCCGGTATGGTATCTAGGCCTATTTGTTAAAATAATAACCTACCCTCCATTTTTAAAAAGATAAAAATACTTGCATAGTACATTTATTGAAAGAGCACAATCGCGTTTACAAAAATGATGTGTCGGTAACGGTGTCGCGAGTTTAATTGTTTTTTCCCATCTCAAAAATGCCCGACGCGCCTAAAGAAGTTTTCACTTCAAAAAAAATTGTTTTGCCTGCCTGGGCCATTGTGTAAACGACAATTTTTATAAATAAAAGTTTTATTTTTTACTTTATACAATACTTTTTTTCTACTTATTGTGCATGAATAACGTTCTTAAATTGTTCTTAGAGTTAAGATTTACATGTTAAATCGACGTTTTATAATCTATAATCATAATTTTCTTGCCCATATCCATATTTATGGTCGGCGCAAGATGATTCTTTTCTTCCATACTTCTCTATCAGCATGCTCAGTATGACCACAATAGAAACGGGTTTTGTCTACGGAAAAATAGACAAAATGTCTTTAACATGTAAATCTTTTATCTAATAAATAGGCAACAGTATTTCCATGCTATTTATATTTAAATTCAATAGCTAAGTGTATCGCACCATTTTTGAAAAATACACCAATTAAAATTTACGACAGAAATATTGACTATTCGAGAGAAAACAGTATTTGAAAAATTTCGAGTTTATCCTTTTAATATTGTTGTCATTTTTTTTAGTTCGTTGTTTGGTTGGTTTTGGTTAGTTGGTTGGTTGGTTGGGTAGAGGTGTACGGTACTCCCAAATTTCGCCAGTCATGTTTAAGTCCCATGTAATAGGGGGCGAGCCTATTGCCATCAACCGGGCACAAATCT
Organism: Agrochola lychnidis; assembly: GCA_963680765.1. NCBI lineage: Eukaryota > Metazoa > Arthropoda > Insecta > Lepidoptera > Noctuidae > Agrochola > Agrochola lychnidis. Next base: position 10,707,598 of record OY796875.1, read on the forward strand.
AGACTCCGGGCTGCTACTGAGAAATTTCAGATAGAAAAACCCAATAACACTTTGCCCGACCCGGGAATCGAACTCAGGACCTCATGCTCAGCAGTAGCGCTTGCGATCACTAGACCAACGAGGCAGTCAATCGATATTCTTTAATATAAATCTCGAATAAAATAAGTTTGAGTCGAGAATCGAGATAAGCATTTAAAATATCAACACGCGTTGTATGACAGCCATAGAAACGGGTATTCTACGGGTTTTGTCGACGGAAGAATAGACAAAATGACAGATTGTGATTGTTTATCTGTCATTTTGTCTATTCTTCCGTAGACAAAACCCGTTTCTATTGTGCAGTAGTTTAATAGTGAGTAATGACTGAGTATTTTCTAAAGACCAGGGGCCGAAAAATGACGTGTTAAAGCCATAATTAGTCGCGTGTGAGAGAGATGGAGCTATACAGGACGAATAGCACTATCCCTTTTTTACAACCGAACAATGAAGACGCGTCACAGTTTGGCCCCAGGTCCTAGGGCTTTATTCTTCCAGCGCCAACCTACAAGATAATTAAGAAAATTCCTTCATTTATTTACATTACATACAATGAATTTCCAAGAAGTTGTTTTAAAAATGACTACAATATTAAAATGTCAAGTAATATCATAGGACGGTATCATAAAGATTGTAAATCATAATAATAAAATTGACAATATTTCTGTCGATACAGTGATCTATAAAAAAATCACAACTTTACTATTAAATAACAGAAAACAGGGTAAACGCACCGATTGTAGGCCTTTTAGAATATTAACTACTTTAAAGCATCACTTTTCGAATTTGTTTTCATGTACAACAATCGGTGCTTCTACCCTATAGACTTAAAATGATACATTGTTATTAACAAATTATATACAGCTAAGTAATAAGTACATTTTTAATACGTTAAGTTGCTATCATTAAAAAAAAACTAACACTATAGTAGCATTTTTCAATTTGTGGCAACACCTAAAAAAATTGGTCTACAAAAAAAACTTGTTTAAAACATGATGTACATGTGCTTAGTAGGCAATTAAGAGGACTTATACTAAAAGTTGGCAACGTCGCAAATAGCTGTCAAATATTTACCTGTTTTGTTTAATTTGGCAATATTACTGTATGGAAACATGAAATGTGGTTAACTAGTGAACTAAAATATTGATTATGAAATGCAATAATTAATATCGTAACACCGAATATTTAGTTTTAGATATAAAAAAGCATTTGGAAACATTCCAAGTGCCTTTTTTACACCTAAAACGGTTACAACATCAAATTCAGTGTTATAATTGCAATTCATTATTAATATTCTAGGGAACTAGTTAGCCACATTTCTTATTTCCATACAGTAATATTGCCAAATTAATCAAAACAGGTAAATATTTGACAGATATTTGCGACGTTGCCAACTTTTAGTATAAGCCTCTTAAGGTAAGGAGAGGCAAAAAAAAAAAGAATTTTCTTTTGACATTACAACATTTAGACTTCACTGCCATCCTTAGCAGAATTATTTAATATCGCACTCGCAACTTTTTTATTCTAAATATCTTGACGCACCATTCAACTAAGTAATCGGAGGCTCCAAAAATCACAGTCTTATGATACCTCAAATTGCTTAACACAATCCTCCGTTATATGGAAAATACTGTAGCATTAATTTTGAAATAAATATATGAGATTAATGTTATATTTGACGAAAATTCGATTCCATAATGTATCTCGACGAAAAAAAAAAATGAAGTTACCTCCAAATCGAACAATAAACCGCTGGTATTTAAAAAAATACTTTAAATCAGATCATGAAACTTTGCAAAATAACAGCGAATTTTTGAAATGAAAACTTCTTTAGCATCACTGTGATTTGAAAGTCGATGAAACGAAAAAGCGACAGTAAAAAGAGACAGACACATAAATTCATAAGATTTAACGTGGGAGAAAATGAGATAGGAAGCATTATACAGTGTTTCTTATGTTCATGGTTCTAAAGGTTTTGAAGGTTTCACTTCTACCACGTGTGAATTGCACACATGTTTTTTTAAATTACAATTCTTTTTACCGTAAAAAGATATTACCTAAACTATCGGCGCCTTGGAACCTTCTCCCCGCCGCTCAGTGTGAGCGAGATAAACAGTGAATTTGACTGACTGAGGTCAATTCCTAATACAATAAAATTGTTGCTAAAATCTTTTGATTACATTCTATACTACTTAGGATGGCAGTAGAGCTTACATTAAGAATTTAATTTGTGCAAAGTAGGTGAAAGGTCTTAACATATGTTTCCTTAAGAGTGAGCATTCTGAAAGTGGGCAACGTTGCAAATAGATGTCAAATATTTCGCTGTTTTGATTAATTTGGCAATATTACTGTATGGAAATATTATGGCTAACTAGTGAACTAAAATATTGAATATGAAATACTTTAATTAACATCGTAAGACCTAATTTTAGATTTAAATGTAAAAAAGGTATTTGGAAATATTCCAAAGGCCTTTTTTAAACATAAAACGGTTTTAACATTATCAATATTTTAGTTCATTAGTTAGCCATATTTCGTATTTTCATACAGTAATATTGCCAAATTAATCAAAACAGCGAAATATATGACATCTATTTGCAACGTTGCCAACGTTTACAATAAACGCTCTTAAACATAATACGATATTACAATACTTCTTTTTTTACACTTTAAGGCTGTGTAAACTTATACTTGGAGCGATCTTACATTTACTCAAGTTAAGTACAGTAGCGTCTCATACGAATATGTATATTAACGTTATCTGCATAAGGTTCATTTTCGTATGACACGCTACGGTACTTAAGTTTAATTGTATGTTTAAGGAAGTGTCCAGTATAAAAGCTTGTGGAATGTATGTACATGCTATTATGCATAGTATATGTTGCGTCGCGGCTGACGGCCGATTTTCGTCATGTTCGCGCATAATTCTTGATCTCTGGAAGTTAAAAATAAATAATTTATTAGGCAAGATATGTGTGTGCACGTCGTGAATATTACAACGCGAACTCAAACTCAAAGCATTTATTTCAATGAAGGGTTTCTGAAATGACGTTTTCTAGGCGGCAGCACTGAGACATTGAGACGTCAATTTCGGGCACCTGTCAAAAGTGTTAAAGCACCTATTTTTTTTTTTTGTTACCGTGATTGATTGATAAACGAATGATGAACGTCATCATATATTTTATATTAATTATCATACTTAATATATATATGTCGGATGCGGTCATTAGTACGGACACGAAACGAATCGCAAGCGCGCCCCTGGCGACATCAAGGATGCTCTACCTACACCAAAAAAAGGCACGCTTCTACAGGGTCGTGATGTTTTAAGGCCACGGCGAGGAGGGCATTCAGCCTCTGGTCGCATTGCAGTCAGGACGTCACGGAACTGTTCTCGATTCGTGGTGCTCAGTTATTGTGTTAGTTGTAATTTGTGATCATTTTGTTAATTGGTGATTTTAATAAAGGCCGTTGCACCCAGTGTTATATATTTTAATATTAGAAACGCGAAAGTTTGTGAGGATGGATGGATGAATGTTTGTTACTCTTTCAACAGACGGGTCAGAATCGTCGCACAGCGGGTGCCTGATGACAGGCGGGCGTCGTCACCGGGGCTGGCCTAAAAAACGTTGGCGATGGCTGACGATTTGGACTCGTTCCTGACCAATTGGCCGAAGAAGGCACAATTTAGGGAAACCTGGAAAAGTATGGGGGAGACCTTTGTCCAGCAGTGGGAGAAAATAGGTTAGCAAAGAAAAAGAAAAATGTTTGTACAAACCTACTTACTGAAATAAAATGATTTATCATTTAACCTAGGGCATGGTGTGAAAAGGTAATCAGTCAGCATAAGTCTTGATCTCGTGGGGATATCTGGATAAAAAGTATCCAAATCAAATTTCAAGTATCAAATTTCATCCAAATCTATTTACAACAAACAAACTCACTTTCGCATTTATAATATTAGTTGGGATAGTATGGATTAAGGACGCTATCACATTTTGGACTCGCTCAAGTTTAGGTACCTGAATCGCAACCCAACAAAATTGCGCGCACGCACACATTGATACTGCTGTCCGCTCGATTTTGTACGTAACTTAACTAATCTTGGTACTTGAAAGTATTATTTGAATTTTACTGGTATTGATTGAGTAAAAGTTGTAAGTTTGCAATCGAATTTGCTAACTGTTACTAAGTACTATCTGCGTGGTATATTCATGTTTTTAGTATTTTTGAAGTTCATCAGTCATACGTACATTACGTAGGTAGGTACTAGGTACCCAAATTTAATTTTAAACGCTGGCCATATGGATTAAATACCATATTCATACGGAAACTAACGACCTTGACATTTTACTATTACAAGGAACACCTACGATTATCCCCAGGCTGCTGATAGTAGCCTGGGAGTTTATCGTAGACTTTTGTTATGATATTTCAAAATAATAATCACTCTCCAATGAAACTACTAAGTATTTTATTTACTGAGACTGAGGCATGAGTACAGTATTTCTGATAAAAATTAAAACAAAAGTAGGTAGTAAAAAGTAATTTGGTACTTATTATATAATAGGTTACAAATCGCTATTTACTATTTAGCTACTCGTACAGAGGACTATATAAGCAAAAATTTCTTATTATTTTTAAGTTTAAATATGCCTCGCCTCGCCTCGTTGGTCTAGTGGTAGCAAGCGCTACTGCTGAGCATGAGGTCCTGGGTTCGATTCCCGGGTCGGGCAAGTGTTATTGGGTTTTTATATCTGGAATTTCTCAGTAGTAGCCCGGAGTCTGGATTTGTGCCCGGTTGATGGCAATAGGCTCGCCCCCTATTACATGGGACTTAAACATAACTGGCGAAATGTGGGTGTACCTGCTACAGGGACACCTCTGCCCAACCCTTCGGGGAAACAAGGCGTGATGTTATGTTATGTTTAAATATGCAGTGGATTTTGCTATATTGGTACCTATTCAGACCCCATTTTTTAAATGTTTTTGCGATTATTGTGATGGTGAAAACGTATTTGTGTGGTAATTTTGTATGGGGTTATACAATTTTTATGGGGCCATTTTGGAGATGAATATATTATCTTTAATTTGAAACTAAGATGTCCTCGCAGTTTTGAATCCTTGTTAATTAAAATGGTACCTGAAAAGTACTGATATTAGTGGAAAAATGTGATAGCGTCCTTAAGGAATATTATGAAATTATGGCGGACCGTTGATCTTGTAAAGGCCGCAGGAATCCGCTGGATGCGAGACACGCAGAAACGGTCCAAGTGGCGGTGCTTAGTGGAGGCCTATGTCCAGCAGTGGACGTCTTTCGGCTGAAATAATGATGATCAAATTATGGATTATGGATTCTCACCTAATATCTCCCCACCCACCATTTCCCTTAACAAGTTTCTTGTTATGTTTGGCGCCGCCGGCGGTGACAGTCGCGCTCACTCGCGTGGGAAATAGGTAAGGTTTAGCGTTCTTAAGCAGTTTTTGTACTTTGCTAATCACTGTTGAGGCATTGCAGTTTGATTTCTTGTGGTGGAACCCGCTGGAATTGAGAAAAGTTATAATTAATATTGTAATGTAGTTGAAACATAATTTATCATAATCATATTGTGCTTGGCTAGATGGATGGATTGTGTGAGGAATGATATGAAAGAGAAGAGTGAGTGTTAGCGTGATGGTTGACAGGGGAGAGTGCAGCGCCGGCACGAGAATTCCTGGCGCCCTAGGCGAAAGGCTGGAACGGCGCCCTTTTAATAAAATTCGTGACAAAATAAAACTATGTTCTTTCTTTTTCGTGTGGTTAGTGACTAACCTGGTGTCAGAGTTTTAAAGCCGTCCATGGGCCTCTAACTTGGCTTCACATGCCGTCGAGAAATATCTCTCAGGCGCGATCGGTACAACGATCGCGGTCAAACTATAATAGTCAAATATATTTGAACAAAACACTATAACATACAACAAGAGAAGCAATAAATTTGAAATCGCGATTTTTTTAGCAATGGAGCGAGTTGAGGCTATCAACTAAACTCGCTTTTGATTTCCGTACCGAATGGTTTCGTAAATGTCCATGAGCGCATTTTGGTAAAAAAAATTGGTAAAAGATTTGGAGTATTTTCAAGTTGTAGGTAAATAAAAATTAATGTACAGACGCCAGCACATCAAGCTACCACAATCTGTCAACTTTATTTAATAGATTTTCAACTTTATCATTAGTAAGTATAAGGTTCAAAGTTGATTGGGAAAATTTGACAGTTTCGGGTAGCTTGATGTGCTGGCGTCTGCACAGTATTATTTTTTAATTTCGATGCCACCGATTGCCGCCCCCCTAATACGAGCGCCCTAGGCCGTCGCCTAGTTCGCCTATATGAACGGGCCGGCCCTGGGAGAGTGGAAAAAGAAAACAGGTGCGCCAACCCTACGTAGCATTCCCATGCTACGTGGGGTTGGCGCACCCTGTTTTCTTAAGGGCAGGAAGATGATGAGATGACGATATTGTGCCTAGTTAAGACCAGGCACTCTAAAGACAATTTCCATGTAAGCTCCGCCCCCATGCAACCCGCCACTTCGATATGTGCTAAACGCTAACACTTCAGTAATAAAGTTGAATATCGCGTGCGCTCGTAATCATGTTCAAGCACGGAACTAAATGGCGTAGTCTCAATTCTTATTTCGTTTATAACTAAAATAATAATTGATCTACAGAAAAAAATATCTTGTGGCTGGATAATAAACTATATTTTCTTACTATGAATACTTATTTTAGACTTATAAGCCGAGTAATCTTCATGTTATTTAAATAATCTTTAAAAAAGGACATGATTTTCGAATAAAAAATTAATCGAGCGAAAATGTTACAATTAGATAACTGTCTTGTACATGGAAAGCAAAAGAATAAATCATATTACTTATACTTAAGTTCCATTTTCATTTAATGCGTGACTGTTTCAGAATATTAATGCAAATCAACGTACAATTTAGGGAGCCTCCTCTTAACGGCAATACGCTTGCCTCTTTATTACATGGGACTTCAAGAAAGCAGGGTCAAATTAGATTACCTAGCGAAACTCCTCAGACACCATGGATATCGGTAACTAAACACGACAAAATGGAAATTAAAAAAAATTTTTTTTTTTTGGGTCAATGGTAGTTTTTAACTCACTTCCAAAAGAAGGAAGTTTTCAATTCGACTGTATGTTTGTTACGCGATTACTCCGCCAATTATGAATTGATTTTGATGATTCTTTTTTTGTTTGGTATGGTTCGTGCAATCCACGAAGACGCGCCCCACTCCGCGATTACTGTGCTGTAAGCTGAACTCTAGTACGGCGCGGAGCAGAGTGGGGCGCGTCTTCGTGGACTGAATTAAATAATCAATAATAATATATAATCTAATACAAAAATAAATAAATAGATTGACCTACACATATTATATTCAGAGAATAAATAAATGAGTAATAACATAAATAAATATAATAACTAATACTGCTGCAAAAAATAAATTTTTGAATTGTTATTATATTTTTATTACGGACGCTTTTAACGTGCACGTCTTTCTACATTGTTCTCACATGTATAAGTTCAACACGAATGATGTAACCAATATTTTGATTTAAAAGAGTGTCCTTGGAGTTTCGTGCCCGTTCTTCTTCATAGGTACCTACTACGCTTTGGAATGGGCAACTAGCTTCATTTTTCTGACTGACCGACCCCTTGACAATTCAAAAGTACCTGTAATTGGTTTATTTGAAATAAATGCTTTGAGTTTGAGTTTGAAATAAAAATAACAATATTATTAGACGGATAGGACATAATTTAAATATTTAGTAATAAGCTTCCTCTCTTCTACTCATTTAAAATTTTGCTGTGCCCGACAGGGTCCATAATTGTTTCAATTTATTTTTCCCTACCACCTGTATGTGTACATTATGGATTGCAATAAAGATAAAGATTGCACGGACATACTTCAGAGGAGGTCATATATAAATTTTTATTAACTTTGCTTAGGTACTTTTTCAGTTAGCTTCAATAATACGTATTTTTTCCCACTTAGTATGTGGATGATATGATATGTTCCTGTCACTGTTATTTACATAGCAGGTAGTGGTATTCTGATTTGTGATGGGTAGGTACACACGGCTACACGACAAGCTATAAATTTCCAGTATAAGCTGACCTCGCGTTGTACGGAAACCCTATGCAATGCGAGATCAGCATAAACTAGAAATGTATAGCCACAACTAAAAATTTAAAATAAAAACGTTTGTTACTTGAAATATATTTTATCGTATTGAGATATCGATACCCATAAAGTCTGTGAAGTTTACACAAAAAAAAAAAACTGATATTTTAAGTGACTACAATACCGATTGATAACCCCTAAAAAAAAAACATCAAATTAATTATTTTTTTGTTTTATCACTCTGCGTTCAGCGCTCGGTGTGGCGACACGCCGTGTTCGGGTTCGCGACAAGTCAATCGTCATCCTGAAGATGTCTCGTTGAGAGGTGAAACGTAGTCGATTTCTTTCAGGATTTTTTATGGCTCTTTAGATATAGCTAATAATCGGTCCATTAGATTCAGAGAAAATTGGCTGTGACAGACGAACAGACAGACGAGTGACCCTGTAAGGCTTCAGTTTTTTCCATTTGAGGTAAACAAACCACCAACCACCAACTCTAAAAAGTACTAATATTTTATTTTAAAGATTTATAAATACTCACCATTCTCCAATATGAAATACTCTCGGCCCCTTACACACGATAACTTTGAACTTTTCCCTGCCAGGCATATTTTGTGATAAATGTAACAATGAGTAGTCCCAGTTATAATCATCATACGCACAGAACTGACTTTGTTGCTTCATTACATGACTCCAAACAGTTCTATTGAAAGCGAACCCCATGTTGTGCATGCTAGAATGCCATGGTGTTATTTCCACCTGAAAATATATTTTTTATTTAAAATTTATGGTAGAAAAATTGGTTTTGGGGTTGGCAACATTTTCGGTAAAATGGTAGAATTTTGAAATATACAATGGCAGCTTTATTTTTTTATTTCTTTAGTCTGGCAATGTTGTAGCTGTCGAACTTTGGAGGGAGTTTTGACAGTTATCAAATTACAGATAAATTCTACGATACTATTTACAATGCAAAATAATAAATCTATAACCAAACACTATAAAATATTTACATTCATCTTACGACTAAGCATGCTTTTAAAAAGCAAGGCATTACTATTTTACAGCTTAGAAAAGAATATTTATAATATACAAGGTGTATTATTACCAATTATTAAAAAAAAAACATATTACTACAAAATGTGATAGAAATGATTGAAAACCTGAAAAATGGTCGTTGTACTCATCATTATGAACTACTTACGTGAAAAAACGATAAATTGCGAAAAAAAAACTGCTGTTCCATACATTTATATTCGTATAGCTGCACCCTAATTGCGTAACACACTTTCAATCACAATTTGAATGATTTTGAAGGATATTGCTAATCCATTGCTTCACAAAAAAATAAAATAAAAAATGTTGTTGAACTGTCAAAATGAAACGCATTGGTACTGATAGTGTGATATGCAATTACCCTGCTGGACAAAACGTAGGGAACAGCAGATTTTCGTTTAGTTATTTTAGGGTTGGTCCCATAGTAACTGTTGTTCATAATGAAGATTACAATTACACCTTTTTAAGTTTTCAGAGGGGCAATATCCCGTATTTTTAAGAGGGCTTATTCTAAAAGTTGGCAACGTCGCAAATAGCTGTCAAATATTTACCTATTTTGATTAATTTGGCAATATTACTGTATGGAATAGTGAACTAAATTATTGATTACGAAATTTAATAATTAATAACACCGAATATTTAGTTTTAGATGTAATAAAAGTATTTGGAAATTTTCCAACTAAAACGGTCACAACATCAAATTCAGTGGTATTTATACCACTGAATTTGATGTTGTGACCGTTTTACTACCAACCGACCGAACTACAATTCATTATTAATATTCTAGTTCGCTAGTTAGCCACATTTCTTATTTTCATACAGTAATATTGCCAAATTAATCAAAACAGCGAAATATTTGACAGCTATTTGCTACGTTGCCCACTTTCAGAATAAACGCTCTTAAGAGGGCTATTACTAAAAGTTGGCAACGTCGCAAATAGCTGTAAAATATTTACCTGTTTTGATTAATTTGGCAATATTACTGTATGGAAATAAGAAATGTGGCTAACTAGTTCCCTGCAATATTAATAATGAATTGCAATTATAACACTGAATTTGATGTTGTAACCGTTTTAGGTGTAAAAAAAGGCACTTGGAATGTTTCCAAATGCTTTTTTTATATCTAAAACTAATTATTCGGTGTTACGATATTAATTATTGGATTTCATAATCAATATTTTAGTGCACTAGTTAGCCACATTTCATGTTTCCATACAGTAATATTGCCAAATTAATCAAAACAGGTAAATATTTGACAGCTATTTGCGACGTTGCTCACTTTCAGAATAAACGCTCTTAAGCGTTCGCATTCTAATCGCAGTGTCAATCTGTCAAAAATACCTCAAATTTTCATACATTTTAAACAACTTTTTGACATTAATTGTCGCTGAAATTATGAACGTTTTAAATTACGGGAATTTGCTGGTTCTTTCAATAACACTTTGTATAATTTACTATGTACTAGTTATTATGAGAAATACACCTTGCACCGTATCAGTTTAAAATTATTAATAAAATATTTATTTACATGCTTTTCACCCACAACCAATAATATACTTTCTAATATGTATATTCGATTAAGCGCTTCGCCAATGAGAGATTTTTGGATACGTTGACGAATGTTTGTGTACTATACATCTCTGCCCACCCTCGAAGATTACAGGCGTTCTTGAGGACTGTTCAAACTGAGGCAAATTTTGCGCGGGTGCGACTGCTCGCGTCGACTGTGTTAATTCGCGCCAGTTTGTACGCCTCCATTCAAGTTATAGTTTGATCGATACCACTTTACAGCAACTTAACGTCAACGCTCACGGCGGTCCGCCCCCCGCGCATGCCCAAGGCGCGGTATGGCGGTACCCGTCAAACTTTAGTTGGCACGATGGGCAAGAGGGAAAGTCAAATAATTTATTTCAAGTAGGCCCTTAAAAGGCACGTTTGAACGTCAACCATTACAAAAAAAAAAAATCGCCTTTAAAAAAATAGCTTTATTTTAATCTATCATTGACGAAACAAAAAAGAACACAAAACCAATTCACATCTACATGATCCGCCATGCGCAGCAAAGCGTTTTGCGAGTATTAATTCCTCTGTTAAAAGCTACAATACATGGTCAGTTCTAGTTTCAAATCCATCATCGTCTGCCTAGCCTTTTCCCAACTACGTTGGGGTCAGCTTCCAGTCTAACCGGATGCAGCTGAATACCAGTATTTTACATGGAGCGACTGCCTATCTGGCCTCCACAACCTAGTAACTGGGTAATACGATACCCCTTGGTAAGACTTTTTTTTTATGTTGGGGTTTTGTAGTTGACCCTGAGATCGTGACTACTTAACCGGACTTTCCTGTAGGTGCCTTAAGCTACTACACTTAAAACCTCCAGCCAGGGGTTATTCAACTATGCTAATTAAAACTAGGTGAACGCTCGCTAAGGGCACCCCCTGTGAGGTACGAACCTCGGCTTAGGGCGTCAACCGGAGGGAGCCTTGGTAAGACTGGTTGTCAGACTTTCGATCTTCGACTATTCGTAACGACTGTCAACTACAAATGACAGTCGAAACCCACGGCTTAATGAGCTCTCCGAGGCACGGAGTGGTCTCGATTTTAATTTGGATTTTGATTTTATTTCAATTTTTATTTGTGATTCTGATTTTAATTTGATTTAATTTTGTTGTTAATTTTAAATTTTGGTTTGGATTTTAATGATAAATGATTTTATTTCTGTAAGTAGGTTTGTACAAACACTTTTACACGTCAATCATATTTTAAAGCTAGATGAGGTCGGCGTTTCCTATCTGACTACTCTGAGAAGAAAAGCCGAAACAAACTCAGAGGTCTCGGTCTCTTTTAAAGTCCAGACATAATCTTGGTCAGATAAATTTTGATTTTGCCTTCAATTTTAATTTTAATCATGGTATTGAATTTGAATTAGATTGATTGTAAAATTTCTCACTTATGAATTGTTGAACCGAAAGAGCGGAAGTACCTAATACAAGCACTTTTTTTGCTTAAAAGGTACTTCCTATCATTATATTGTTATTTACATAAGTTTTAGAAACAGAGGTTTAAAAAAAAAATGTGACTTATCCACGTACCCCTCATTAAAATGAGATTAATATAATAATTTCTTTATAATAATTTTTATAGAGGGGTGTGGCTAAGTAACAACAGCTGCACGGGTCGATCGATCAGGTTAAGCTACGCTTGACGCGGTTGGTCTGTGGATGGATGACCATCTTTACATACCAAGACCCCTCCGTGTCTCGGAAAGCACGTCCCGGCTGTCATTTGTAGATTTTTGACAGTCGTTACGAAGCACAAAAAGTCTGACAACCAGTCTTACCAAGGGGTATCGTGTTACCTAGTAACTAGGTTGTGGAGGTCAGATAGGCAGTCGCTCCATGTAAAATACTGGTGTTCAGCTGCATCCGGTTAGACTGGAAGCCGACCCCAATATAGTTGGGAAAAGACTAGGCAGATGATGATAATAATTCATTTAACTTTAATTCTCTTAATATATTTTCATTTTATTTATTTTATTTTATCTTTTATTTAAATTTTCTTTAATTTTAATTGAAATTTTGTTTTTCTTTATAATTTCTACATCTATGTAGCCCTGGCTCTTGTACTAGGAGTTCCTATATTACAAGAGCCAGTAAAGTATTTATTAGCAGCAAATCAGTGTCGTCGTCTGTTCAAATAGATATCTCCGTGTATGGTAGCTTTTAAAGACGAACTCATAATTCATAAAAACTTATATTTGCTATCTCACTTCATCGTCTAAAAAGATACAAAGAAGGGCGTTGTTTATAAAGAGTTAGGCGTCTTCCTAATTGACTAACGATCGCACGAGAAAACGATGCGATCAATAACTCGCGCGATACCCATCGCGCGATGTGCATCATGCGATGCCACCGTGTTCCTGTGCTTGTGCGATGACGCGTCTCCAATTGGACCCTATTAAGCAGAATAGATCCAACCAACAATTTTTATGAAATTGAGTTAGGTACGTACATGACGAAAATCGAGTTTTATATTTGCACAAAAGATCCTGGCGGTCTGATGGCATTACCCTAACAAAAACTACCATATGATTATAACTTGGCCTGATATTTTTGTTAACACTTAGAAGTGTAAACAAAAATATCAGGCCAACATCAAATCACATTTACTCAAAACTATCAGAATGTTGGTTGGATCTTTTCTGCTTAACAGGGTCCAATTAAGACACTCAAAAGAGATTTTTAGCTTTGATTGCACGATCAAACCCATCGTACGATCGTTACTAAGCTTTTCCTGTGCTCGCGCGATGACTTCAATTAGGACATTGTTAAGAAAAGTGTTTGTTTAAATCTCGGCTTGCGACGAAATCGCATTGTTTGCTTGTACGATCGTAGCCATTTAGGACGATGCCTAACTCTTCATAAACTATGAACTTCTTTGTCTCTTTTAAGACGACGAAGTGAGATAGCAATAACCAATCATTATTAATTTAAGAATTTTATGAATATGAAAGTATGTTTTAATACTTCGCGCTATTCAGAATTATGCTATTTACAAAGTATTTAGAAAGGATGCTAAGCTAAAAGACAATACTTTAAAAGATATAGAACAAATAATTTCGTACTTAAATTTAGAATCTTTGATAAGTTACATTTCAATTCCCACTTATTCAACAAACTACTTTAACGTTATGTAGTTTAAGTTGATATTTGAATGCCCATTTTTAATAAATTCGTCCTATTCAAATGGTTGCAATGGAATTTGAACTTCCTCATGTATAACATAGAGTTTGTAGTTCCAAAACATAATACATATCTAAGATTCTGAATTGAAGTTTAAGTAGAGACAAGGAAGAAGTATTATGATAGTACAGTAATGAACGAATGACAGTCAGGATCAAAAGCAAATTAATTAATTGTAACTTCAAACGAATTATGTAACAATATGATTTTAGTGAAACTAATTTCAAAATATTATTATTTTTATTTTTCGCCGCCTATTGGCTTCACATGCCGTCGAGAAATATCTCTCAGGCATACGTCACGACAAAAAAAAAAGTATTAAAATTATATTGATTTTAATATGCTTTAGCTGACTCTAAGATATAAAGGAATCGGGCAAAGGCAAATGACAACAAAAAAACTTTCTAATATAACAATAGCCATGATGACTAAAAAAATATTTTTTGTCCGTCTTGTAGATTATTAAAAAATATTGGACACATATTTTTTTCTTTTTTTACGTTATTAAAAATTTACGGCGATACATTGAGTTAAAATGTGCCATGACGTCACGAGTATGTAGATTACATACTTACTTGTGACGTATCGACCCCCACTCTCCAACTTTAATGCTTTTTATCTAAGTAATTTTTTATATGATAAAGCAAAAAATACGTGATTAAATTTTTTCATTATCTGACTGACGGACTATTTTTTTTTTTGCCCCAGGCATCTTCCCTATTATACCTATGTGACAAAGCACGATGTATCATATTAATGCCCGGGTATTGTTTATGTACATGCTAGTTCGTGCCCTCTACAACCCCATGCTTTAGAAGCTTTAAGCAAAGCAATAAAATGAAAAAATAACCAAATGCCCGTTTTCTAATAATGTGTAAACAAAACCGCACTGTTGGATTATCAACACTAGGCTCAGCGCCGAGAAATTAAAATTCAACATTTAGACATTACGTTTAAGTGTCGTCCAGTACATATGAATACAAATTGTTCACTCCGCATTATAGGTATGAAGCTACAAGTACGCGGCGGGCCCGACTTGTCGGGCCAATTCAGTGAGTGTAACGTAGTCAGAAGATATAAGAGTTACGCGATAGAAAGAGAGGCGAATTTTAGGTGATATATCACCTAGAATTCGCCTCTCTTGCGCGCAGTATTGGTAATTAGCGCTGTGCGACCTGAATTGCACTTTATTGTGTCGTAGCAAGAGTCGCTTTTTATTTAAATGATTTCGCGGAGTGAACCATTTGTACCAATCTGCGCGTCTAGTAAATACAAACACACGTACATTTACGTCCGGCGCATCCTGGACAGTTACCTCGCTACCTCCTTCCTGACTGGCTAATATTGTTACCACGGCATGAACTATTCTCATAAATTACATGCCGAAGCGAGTAAAAAGAAGTAATTAAAAAAGCTTTTTGTTGCCATTTTTCTAGTTCCCAAAATACAGTACAAAAAAATTGTAAAAACTGGTCAAAAAAAATGTTACACCACTTTTTCAACGTGTTCCTTTTGATGTCCTATAACTATAAGGATATGCTATAAGTAAATATAGTACAAAAAGTCCTAGAATACATTTTCCAAAAATACATAGTTTCGAAAATATCATAACACTAGATTCTCGATATGTGTATCTAAGTTTCATTGATAAGTACGAGTAAATCATTTTCATTCAAACCAATGGTTCATATTTAAAGCTAAGAAAATGCGACAGTGGTGCCGATTCCCTTGTTCACAAACTAAACTAAATTTAAGTTCAGTGCATCTTTTTCTTTCTATTTCATTAAGAAAAGGACAGACGATAAATTTTAGTTTAGTCCTGTCAAATTAATCAGCGCCTGTCACTCTCCATACAAGTTTAGACGTGATTAAAAACTTGCCTACTAAAATTACGTCAATTTACGTCAAGCGCTGATTAATTTGACAGGACTAAACTAAAATTTATCTTCTGTCCTTTTCTTAATGAAATAGAAAGAAAAAGATGCACTGAACTTAAATTTAGTTTAGTTTGTGAACAAGGGAATCAGCACCATTGTACAGAAATAAACATCATTTACTAACAAGCAAAAATGAACTTGATGTTTTTAAAAATAAGGTTCCTGATTCTTAAATTGCTTCATATTGTGTTATGTCATTTTTAAGTGGTACTTTTTTTGATCAGTTTTTATTTTTAATTATTCTAAATACCAGTCACCAAAAGGCACTGCTTAAAGCTGTCATGCCATTTAAGTATCATACAATATGCATTAGCAGAAAATAAAGCTTACAGTGAAGAAAATTGTTGATAGCCGTAAGTACAAAAGAATTTTAAATAAAAATAGGGTAGAATGATAGTAGGCGCCATTTGAACAAATTTAGTTGTTCGTAAGATATCGCTTTTATTAAAAAAACATATCTCTCTATGGAATATAATTAACCATTTAATATTTTACCTATTTTATTTTTCCCGCGTCAACATTTATTGACATTGACAGCTAATAGAATGTTGCCAGGAAAGAAAAATAATGGTAGTTTCTAAGTTTTTTGCCAAAAGTTCTGATTAAAAAAAGTATTATTATGCTTCTGAGCATTTGAATTAATATTACATACGGCTATCAACCAACATCTTTCTTCTATATAACTAAAATGTAACAACATACTTAATACAGTTTAATACAGTACATCTCAAAAACGTGTTCAATTTAGTAAACAAACATGTTAATTGGAATACAGAACCATAGACAACTGTTGTCTGTGACTTTATTCGCAAAATGCCATTTCAGAGTTAGTCATCTACTAACTTTATTGTCATTTGTTCCCAAAATATTTTTACGAAATTTCTTAAGGGAGATGCACTAAGGTAGTCCATGAAATTCAAATTTTCTTACGTTTTATGCAATTTTCAGGTCAGTGTCAGGTTGTATGTTGATTAAAATATGTTTTGCGACACTTTTTATCCCGGTAGTTCGTTTCCATGGGATAATTTCCGACTTCCACGCCGCGGAAAAAGCAAGTTCACTTATAAATTCACAAAGAGCTCTGTGTATTAATATATATCATGTTTGTTTACTATACAGAAAACATTTAAAAAATAATTATTTAAAAAGTAATTATTTAAAAAATCATTATTTAAAAAGTAATTATTTAAAAAATAATTATTTAAAAAGTAATTATTTAAAAAATAATTATTTAAAAAGTAATTATCTAAAAAATAAATAACATTAAAACCTTTTGCGTCGCAGTATAAAGGTGCGGGTACACTTGGAAGTTCCAAGTCGGAAGGTTTTCATGCTTCTTCCTTCGTTCTTCGTTTGCTGCCTTAACTTGCTGTATGTAGTTGAGGTTTAAGTTCTTCTTTCGCTGTTTTTTTAAGGAGGAATTTAATCTTGGAAGAATAAATATGAGACAGAAAGAGAAATAGTACTCCGTAAACAAGGTGTAATGGATTCAAATTACTTAAAACCATAGATAACGAAAATAGTTTTAATTTTTTAAGGGGCATGCGCTAGGGTAGCCCGCGAAATTAAAATTTTCATACGCTTTTTGCATTTTGCAGGTCAGTGTCAAGTTTTATGTTGATTAAAATATGATTCGCGGCCGTAACAAATATAGCTTTACTCAATTATAATCATTACAATCAGCAATACAACTCCATAAGTTAGCAAAGGTGTCAAATGATGTGATTTCATGAAATCATCTTATAGTATTGCTGATTGTAATGATTATAATTGAGTAAAGCCATATTTGTTACGGCCGCGAATCATATTTAGATCAACATACAACATGATACTGAACTGCAAATTGCAAAAAACGTAAGACAATTTGAATTTCGCGGGCCACCCTTTTTTTTTTTTGACCTGACGCTTTCGCTTTAATGGTCATTATTTTATATGGCAAGAATGGTCTGTTCTAAAAATATTTTATGAAAGTGTACACAAACCCTGTTCAAGTTAAATTCTTACGTAATTACTCTAAAAGGAATTAGTAACACATGTAATCTGTATTTAGAAGGTTTATTAAATTATAATTGAAAAATAATCCACAAAAATCGAACTTCGGGTTTCAGTATTCAAATGTACCCATTTGAATACTGAAACCCGAAGTTCGATTTTCGATCGAAGCTTTCAATTTGTAAGTAGCACTAAAAATTGTCACCCACAGCTGTTTTCTGATCCATTTTGTTTACATTTTCATCAGAAGTTTTAGGAACCGATTATAATTATTTATTCTCATAATTTTTTGTAATTCTTGGTATCGAACTTGTTTTAATAAAAACATAACCAAATTACAGTACAAATATGTTCTTAATGTCCCTCGGCAAACCTCGGGTTTCCTCAGTCGTCGGATTTCTATCAGTTGCCCTTTGCACTTGGTGCAGACCGGACGCTCTCAATCGACTTGGAAGTATACAGAGTTGTTAATACTCTTTTAACTTAATGCAATTTATTTAAAAAATGGTAGGAAAGTTGCTAAAGTCGCAGGCACGACAGATAGGAAAACAGTTTTACAGTTCTATATAGTTCACACGAAAATCAAAACAAAACAACAATAAAGTACTTAGTTCTGAATTCAAATTATTATACACGATAAATCTAATAATTGATGGACATGAAAATTAGCATTCGTTTGTATTCGGAAATGCGATGATTCCCGACGGACATTAATAAAATAGAAATACCGTACAAATAGTTTTGTCGCATGTTATTTCGATTTTGTACAAACTAGTTTAAGGTTTGTAGCTATTACAATTACACCTTGTTTGCGTTGATTTAATTAAAATATACTTATTTGAAAGCCGTATACGGTCAGCAGCGAAAGTAGTAATTCACACTTTTACGTATCAAAAAATGGGCACACAATAAAATTAATCGATGCACAACTTTTCATTTTGTGTTATTTTAATATCCCATTTCTTAAAAAAAAAAAAAAAAATAAGTTGATAAATAAATTACGATATAAAGACTTTTGTTGCTGACTATACAAGATGTTTTTATATCTGTCAAATCAATCATCAGAGTACGAACATAGTATACAACAGCGTAATTAATGGCCACAGACCGCGCAACTTTAGTCGCCGGCGACTTGCTGGCGATTTCAAAACCCACACAGATCTTGATATCGCTAGCGACAAATCAGCTGTCTAAATCTGTGTGTGGATTTAGAAATCGCCAGCGAGTCGCCGGCAACTAAAATTGCTCTGCGTGTCGCTAGCAGTATTTCATTATCGTCACTTACCTTATCCCCATTAACATGATATTGATAAGTCTTAAGATAGGTCCCGAGACTGAGTATCTCACACTGAGGACAGCTCTTGTCCGCTGTCGACTTCAGAAGACTGAGGATGTGCAAGAAGTCTTCTGCTACGTAGTGGTCCTCTTCTAAGAAGAGGACGTATCCTGGAGACGGGAAAAAACGGGACAAAATTAATGAAAATGAGATGGAGTATCGTGTTACCCAGTAACTGGGTTGTGGAGGTCAGATAGGCAGTCGCAGAAAGGAGCTCGTGGCTAAGTAATAACAGCCGCACGGGTCGATCCATCGGGTTAAGCTACGCTTGCTAGGGTTGGTCCGTGGATGGGTGGCCATCTTTACTCCTCCGAGCCTCGGAAAGCACGTTAAGCCGTTGGTTCCAGCTGTCATTCGTGGATCTTTGAGAGTCGTTACGGGTCGTCAGAAGCCAGAAAGTCTGACAACCAGTTTTACCCAGTTACTGGGTTGTGGAAGTCAGATAGGCAGTCGCTTCATGTAAAGTACTGGTATTTAGCTGCATCCGGTTAGACTGGAAGCCGACCTCAACATAGTTGGGAAAAGGCTAGGCAGATGATGATGACACTTACCTGTGTTCTGACATTGACATTCGATTACATCACCAGCGCTCGCGTCTGTATCCCTTCGTTTGTCATAGACAATTATTTGTAGCATAGACACAGATTATGTAGTACTAGCATGGACCAGCGATGTTGGAACGCGGGGTGTGAGTTAATCTTATAATTAATATACATAATTATGTATTATTATATTTTACTGTTTATTTTATTTAGGTTTTTTTGAAGTGAAAACTTCTTTAGGCGCGTTAGACATTTTTGAGATGGGACTAAACCATTGATTTCGCGACACCATGACGACACCTCATTTTTGTAAACGCGATTGTGCTCTTTATTTATATTACAGCATGCAAGTATTTTTACTTTTAAAGGTTTCGGAAGTACTTTTTTTTTGTAAACGCGATTGTGCTCTTTATTTAGATAAAGTTACGGACCAATGTTCTATACAAGTATTTTTCTTCCACCAAGGCGATCTTGTTCAAGTCACAGAGTACATTGAATTGGTTCAAGTTTTCACTTCTGTCAGCACTCCCGGAGTGCCACCACTTTTTTTTTCTCTCCTCTATTGGGATGTTATTTTGTCCTCGTAGGTGTGTCCGTGGTATCACAGCGGGCCCTATCAGAATACCAGCGCTGCGGTATTTATTTTTTCAAATATCGTAGCATCATGCTGAAATAGGAGCCTTTTTGGCCTCGCACAGGTTTTCTTTTTAGTTTACAAAATAACAAAAAAAATTGTATGTTTTACTGAAATTGCTATTGTTTTTATAATTTTCTTAGTTTTTTTTTTTAGGTAGGCTATCTCGTAGTTGACCTCTGAGATCATGACTACTTAACGGGCTTTCCTGTGGGTGCCTTAAGCTACTACACTTAAAACCTTCAGCCAGGGGTTATTCAACTATGCTAAATGGTTTGGCTGACTTTCATATTTATGTACGTTATGACCATCGTATTGGATCAATCTCAATGCAAACCATAGCTAAGACAAGTTTATAAACACAAATAAGTTGCATACTATTCGTGAACAGTCCGCCGCGCTCGGCTGCTTGCAGCGTATTGTGCGATGCGATGAAGTGCACGGATGAATAAATTATGACAATGTGTTGGAACATGGAAGTTTGGCATCGTTCAAAACAGGTTTTTTGTTTTTGTTTAACAATGGTCTATCATGCGTCCGTCTCACTACGGTACTCATTTATTTGTCAGTTTTTGTTTATTTTATGTTGCAATTTTATGCACAATCACATTATTTTGTACCTACATATTCGTAATTTTTTTATTTATTTTAAAATTAATATATTATATAATATTATAAAACTGATTTACATCCGTCACATCACACTTTCAGGTCCAGTTGAAAATCAGCGTCAGGCACAAGTTGTCTGGCATTTTTGCTGAACTGGGCCTATTTGGCGCAGCCATGAGGCACACTTCCACACTCTCGCTAATTTTTACATCGTTCTTTACACTTTTTATTTGATTTTCATTTTATTTATTTTTTATTTTTATCTGCTGTTAATTATATTGTGTGCTTTTTTTTGGTCTGTGCTAAATAAATGTATTTTCTTTCTTTCTTCTTTCTTTCTTTCTTTCTAATTAAAACTAGGCGAGCGCTCGCTAAGGGCACCCCCTGTGGGGTACGAACCTCGGCTTAGGGCGTCAACCGGAGGGAGGACATCAAGAATGGGACGGGCTGGATCAAAGTTTTGATCATGATTATTATTCGGGGAATTTATAGCTGCAACAACTGCTGGCACCTCGTTATCGAGCAAGGGTCGGGGGGAGTATCATTTACTCGGGGACGCGGTCGCGATCGCAAAGGACCTCGGCGGCGCGGTCGGAATGACGGGAGGCGTCTGTTTTTGTACACTGTGCTGGTTTCCTGGAGGAGTTTTTTTTTTCTTTTTGTTTTTTTTTTCTTTCTTTCTTTCTTACCTGTATGCCCAACAGTGCACTGCAGCTGGTTGAAGATCCTGTTGGCTTTCCACCACCAGTGGTGTTTAGTTTGAGTATACTTCGCTTCCCGGTAGTGGCCATGTAGGTCAGGGTACAGGGCGTTGTTGCATTCCTGTTTTACGGCTCTGAAAACAAAATATTAGAATAGTTAGAGGTATCTTGGCTTGACCAGTGCGTGTTACCAGTGATGACCTATGCTGCCCCCGATAGAAAAAAAGACGCATCTAAATTTTTTTGCTGATATGAGTTATACATCAGGCAGATGCAGCTTTTTTTCTGTTTCCGGCAATATATATAACTCAAATCTGGAAAAAATGTTAGATTCGTCTTTTTTTCTATCGGGGGCAGTATGGTACTGATACGTGGAGGCCTTATTAGAAGGCTGAAAGTCACCCAAAGGGCAATGAAGGGTGGGCGTTGTTGGGGGACTGTCTTATGTAATTTTGACGTTCGAAAAGTGCTGATTCTCAGCCTAGTTTGAATTAATGACTTTTGAATTTGAATGGAGAGGGCTTTGCTTTGAGTTTCCCTACGTGATCGAATCAGAAATGAAGAGATCTGTAAGAGAATCAAGATAAACTAAATAGCCCGAAGAATTACCAAACTTAAGTGGCAGTGGGCAGGGCACATTGCTCGCAGAACAGATGGCCGATGGGGTCGAAAGGTTCTGGAGTGGCGACCGCGTACCGGAAGACGTAGCGTTGGACGGCCCCCACAAGGCGGACTGATGATCTGGTGAAGGCCGCAGGTGTTTACATGTTGTATAGAGCAGAAAAAATCATAAAATCTACTTACTGTTCGAATTTGGTGTCTCTAGGACAATCGTTGGGGTCCATCCCAGGAAACTCATGAGGGTGTGTTTGTATAGAGTATGGATAAAATATCTGCATCACCTGGAAATATGACAGAATACGGTGTAGCATCATCTTCTACGAAAGATGTAAATGTTAATACTGGATCTCTGGAAATATGAAATATTGCTAACTAGTGAACTAAAATACTAACAATGAATTGCAATTATAACACTGAATTTGATGTTGTAACCGTTTTAGGTGTTAAAAAGGCATATGGAAAATTTCCAAAAAATTTTTTTACATCTAGAACTAAATATTCGTTGTTACGTTAATTATTGCATTTCATAATCAATATTCGAGTTCGTTAACCATATTTCATAATTCCATACAGTAGTAATATTGCCAAATTAATCAAAACAGCGAAATATTTGACAGCTATTTGCGACGTTGCAACGCTCTCTCCTCTCGTCTACGCTTCGGACATCTCTGCTTTTTTTCTTTTTGGTTTAGCGGGAGGGCGTGTTAGACTCTTACTGACTAAAACCCACCCGTGTTCCTTCGGTTGCCCTGTTGCCGGGGGCCACGATGTCCCTTTCGGCCTTTATTCGCAGCCCCGGCAGGCATTAGCCCTAGCGGACCCCGTCAATTCTGCTGACATCTCTTTGAGGCCCGCGTGGAACACAACGCGCCGTCCTTGGTCCTTATCGGACGACGAGCTACCCATTGCTCACCGTCCGCAAGCCCGCGCCTACGGTGGCCGGAAATTGGCTCGCGATTCCCGCCCCGGGCGTCTCCTCCTGCGGCGGTTAGGGGCGTGAGGGCGCGAAATTTACCTTTCCCTCACGCGTTCCGCCTCCTCCTTCGCGAGCATTACCGCTTCGCAGAAGGAGGTGACGGCCTGCCATTTCCTCTCACTCCGTACCATGGCCTGAACCAGGGCCGGACGCGAGAGATCACCGCCGCCGATCGCCTTCACGAGGACACGGCGATGCTCCGACCAAGCCGGGCAGACCTCCACCGTATGCTCCACCGTGTCCGTGTCCGCTGTGGTGGAGTCCGGCCCTAGCAAAGAATTCAAATTTAATAAAACCGATGCTCCTTACCTTAGTAAAGTCGATGCTCCTCACTAAATTGTTAATCTCCTCATCGTAGTAATCGTGGGAGAAGATGAGGAGAGTTCTGTCTATCTCCCTCGCTTGAGCTAGTGACACTATCAGGTGCCGGAGATAGGTTAGGCGAGTATGTACCTGGGGACAAAAGAATAAAATAATTATTACTGGAGACCGGATTATATGCATTTGCATATTTAAGCCATCCTCAGCGGTAATAGCATATTTTACCTAGGATCTAGTTATGATGCGTATTATCGGACATTTACAATATTTTTCTGAGTGCAGTAAACTGACCCTGCGTTCCGAAATGCGCTAAAAGTGATAATATCGCGAATTTTCTACTTATAAAAATATTCTAAATGATCGAAGACACAATCTTACCACTGAACATTTGGAACAATACTTGATTGATTGCGTTTACAAAAATTTTAAATAATTTTAATGTCATGTTTTGTTACTGTACCTATTATAGACAATCACAAAAAAAAAAATTGACTTTTTTCTTCGTTTGGGTTCCTAAAATTTATCATTAATTTGGCATATTCTGCCAATTTTCGTGCATATTTTAAGCATTTTTCATGCATATTTGCATGCATGTAACAAGCTTTTTTTGTTGCATATAATCCGGTCTCTAATTATTACGCTTTTGTATTCAGACGATTTTTAATGGGCCGTAGTGGAAAAGGACCCAGACAGTTAAGAGCGGCCAACCCGTCATACTTTTCATACAAACGCTCGTACGTGATTATGGCGTAGGAAAAAAAAAAGAAAGAAAGAAAAATTGTTTATTCTGCACAAAATAAACACATTACACAAAAAAAATATTACATAAAATACACATTCACCAAAAGCCAAAAGCCTCGTATCCAATCACACACCTCTAGTTGAAATTTTTAAAATGATAGGTATTTTGTGCGCTATATTCAGGTTTATATGAAAACAAAAAAAAAAAAAATCTTGAAATTTGTGAGAAAAAGCAGATTTTTGGAGGTTTATACACCTCCAAAAATCTGCTTTTTCTCACAAATTTAACCTGAACTTCGGTCGTTCATATTGTACTCATGAACGGTAAAAGTAAAGAAAACATCATCTTAGAAACCTCGCACATGTAATGTAGATTCTAAATGACAAACATTTATTTCACAAACTTGTAAGGCTTACTCAAAAACACGTATTTCCTGAAATAAGTTTTATGAAATATCCGCACATAATTTTTCGTACAATGTTATTGCGTTCTCACTTGCTTGTTAGCAGTTCTCACTTGCACTGGATGAAACAACAAGCTTTTTCACCATGCTCGCGTTGACGATAGACAGACCGGAAAGGGCCCTCTTAAGCCCGCTCCACAGTCCACATTCTCTGCAAAACTACACGAGACTTGCCGAATATGAGAGTGTAGAGGGAACATTCGTCTATATTCTTGTTTTTCTCTTTTCTTGTTCTTTTCGGCAAAATCGTCGCACACGCAGAGAGCACGTTCACAAATCGCCACGCTAGAAACATGCTGCCAAATAGTTAGTGTGATAGATAACGCTCTAAAATCGATGAAAGAATACATTGTCAGTAAATGTAAAGAGCATATCATGCCGTACAAAATCAAATATTAATAAATTCACAACTCTGACCTCAGCTTAACAAAAGCCAGATTTTTGTCAAGTAGGTTTTAAACTTTTTGTCAATCAAAAGAGGTTTACATCCAAAACTTTTTGACATTGACATGATATCAAGTTTCTTAAAAAAAAAAAACACTTGACAGCTCGTGTCAAACCACAGCGTAACGAAGTTGCGAAGTATTATTTTTTTATTTATAACCCTTTATTATTATTATTTTATCATCCCAAGATGTTGAAAGACGACGGCGACGATAGCAGTGAATTAGTGCTAGTAAGTATTATACTCTCGTATGGGCACGAATTATTTGAGTACCAATAGCTGATACAAAGATGATCAGCCTATCTCAAACCAAATAAAAAACCTCAGTCTATCTCAAACCAAATAAAAAACCTCAGCCTATCTCAAACCAAATAAAAAAACCTCAGCCTATCTCAAACCAAATAAAAAAACCTCAGCCTATCTCAAACCAAATAAAAAACCTAAACCTATCTCAAACCAAATAAAAAACCAAGACAGCGCTGCAAACAATGATAAATGATTTTATTTCTGTAAGTAGGTTTGTACAAACACTTTTACACGTCAATCATATTTTAAAGCTAGATGAGGTCGGCGTTTCCTATCTGACTACTCTGAGAAGAAAGGCCGAAACAAACTCTGAGGTCTCAGTCTCTTTTAAAGTCCAGACATAATCTTGGTCAGATCATGTGAAGGCCATGTGGATTGGTGTTTGAAGTGGTCTTTTGAGGAAAGCACCAGACAGATTGAGAGGGCCTGTCCAGTCAGTGCACGCATTTGTCAGTTATCGTGCAGCTCAACTCAGAATTTAAGGAGCTCAACGATTCGACGAACAATACCAAAACAAGGACATTTGGGTAGGCCACTTAAATTACTCAAACTGTCAGACCATGATTAGAACTAACTGATAAAATAATAAAAAACAAAACTAAAAGGAATGACCCACATAGTCTTCACATTCACAATAATTAAAATAATAAAATACTTTAAAAGTAAATATTCATGTCATTGTGTAAATAAAACTAATTAATGTCAATGTGTATATAAAAGCCCGGAAATAATCTTGGTCAGAAAATTTCATTTGAGAACCATGTAGATTTGTGTCTGAAATGGTCTTCTGAGGAAAGAACCATACAGATTTGAGTGGATCTGTCCAATCAAGCATGCCAAAGCTCCTCCGTTCTGTGCATATATTACGGCTAAAACCCGAAGTGCGGCTTCGAAGTAGCAGTTCGTTAAATTTAGTTGTAAGCTAATGAAACCCTGGCACTCGCCGGCCGATGCCGCGGCACCGCTCGCTTCGCTCGCTCGGCTCGTGCGGTGCGTTATGTGGTCACAGTTCTAACCTAATCTACCTTTTAGCCATTTTTTCATTAGCTACAACTAAATTTAATTCAAATTCAAAATATTTTATTTCACATAAACCTACAAGGGCACTTATGAAACGTCAGAAGCTAGGTGCACGGTTCCAATTGGTCGCTTCCTATGGAGAAGAGCCGGCAAGAAACTCCACGGTTACTCTTTTCAAAATAAGTGGTTTCTACAATGTTTTCAAATTACAGTGTTAATAGGTATGGGAGGACAGTGTAGGCTTATCAAGAAGTACCAGGTACTTAGTAAAATAGAAAATGGTCCACAAGTCTACAGCCTACAACGTTCTCACATTCATAAAATCTAAAAGAAAATAATCTATATAAAATATAAACAAAATAATAAAAATAAGGACCTATTTAGACCAAATGATATAATTGCCACTACAGCTGTAACAAATCTAATTTGATTTAAAAAATATAGAAAATTGTAGGTATATAATGTCAGGAGGAGCTCGTGGCTAAGTAATAACAGCCGCACGGGTCGATCTACCAGGTTATGCCACGCTTGCCGGGGTTGGTCCGTGGATGGGTGACCATCTTTACTTACCGAGACTCCTCCGTGCCTCGGAAAGCACGTTAAGCTGTTGGTCCCGGCTGTTATTCGTGGATCTATGACAGTCGATACGAGTCGTCAGAAGCTCGAAAGTCTGAAACCAGTCTTACCAAGGGGTATCGTATTACCCAGTTACTGGGTTGTGGAGGTCAGATAGGCAGTCGCTCCATGTAAAATACTGGTATGCAGCTGCATCCGGTAAGACTGGAAGCCGACCCCAAAGTAGTTGGGAAAAGGCTAGGCAGATTGATTTGTAGGTATATAATGTCAAATAATGAAAAGATTATGTCAATGAAGTATTTAAAAAAAAAAAAAATCTTTTTTTTTTCTGTTGGGCATCTCACAGCTGGTTCCGAAAACCGTGGCTGTTTAACCGGTCAATCCTGTGGTTGCCTTAAGCTACTACACTCAAAGCCTCCAGCCAGGGCACAAATAAACTAAGCTAAAGATTTAAGGATGAACGCTCGCTAAGGGCACCCCCTGCGGCGTACGAGCCTCGGCTTAGGGCGTTATCCGGAGGGAGGACATCAAAAGATGGGACGGGCTGGATCAAAAGGTTTTGATCATTATTATTAGTCGGGGAATTTAAAGCTACGTGCACAGCTGCAACAACTGCTGGCACTTCGTTTTCGAGCAAGGGTCGGGGGGGAGTATTATTTACTCGGGGGCGCGGCGGTCGAGATCGCAAAGGACCTCGGCGGCGAGGTCGGTATGACGGGAGGCGTCTGTGTTTGTACACTGTACTTGTTTCCCTATTGCTCTCCTGGAGGAGGGTTATGGGGTCATCGGGAAAATAATCATCATAATTTGGGAGCGTAATAATCTACTGCTACCGGCCGCACCTAGATGTAGCCGGCTAAAACTAGGTATAGCCGCACTTCGGGTTTTAGCCGTGACACATACATGCTCACACGAACACATTTACAACCATTTACTATCATCAAATTGGTGCCCAGTACACAGCCCAGGTAACAGAGCAGTGGTGGCCAAGTGGTAACGGCCGCGACTTACGAGTTTGTAGGTCGTAAGGTCGAACCCGGACAGGCGCTTTACTTTGTGTAAATTATTTCATCACCACTGCTCTCAAAACGGTCTCCCTTTCTTTATTTTTTGTGGTTAGTGACTAACCTGGTGCCAGCTAAATGGTTGGTTTTGGATACGTGAAAAAAATCACAGCAATAGTTTATATAACGAAATTAAAAGGAAAACTATCACAGCTAAGTAGGCTCTACAAGTTAACGAGTAATAAATCGACCAACTTATACTTGCAGTTGCAAAAACATATTTTCCCATACATTCCGAATCGGAGAACATGTTTTTCCAACTAAAAAGTTAAGTTGGTCGATTCAGTCTTCATTGTGCGTGGTCCGACACGCACTTGGCCGGTTTTTAACCCGCTTTTATTAGGTCGACCTGTATGTAACTAACTATGTAATGGAATCTAAGGGAACTAATTTAACCATCTTCCAAGGGTCGTAGCGTAATGAAAATTGGCAGCTGTATGTAGTTCTGATGACAATACAATAATATGGTACTGTCGAACTGATCTGATGATGGAGCCGGAAGATATGAACTGGAACTTCATGATGGAAAATCGTATCATAGCTGTTATGGATTTCTTAGAAAAGTCTTGTAATGAACTTTGACCACGATTAGGTTTCAAGGTCTGATGATGAAGCCGGAAGATAGGCACTGGCATTCCATGATGGAATATCGTATCATACTCGTGTTTGCACTTGTAAGAAACGCCACGTAATGGACTTTGAACACGATCAGGTTTCAAGCGTGTTTTTCTAGTTTTTTTTAAACTATTTTTTTTTTTTCGTAGGTCAGCGATACTATAGCGGCCAAGCGCTGCAAGCAGGAATAGTCTTTACAGTGTACTATGCGTTTCTTCAATAGTACCTACATGCTGGTATTACGTCCCTTCTCTTGCAGGCGGAGGCACCATCAGATGAGCCGAAAAAAAAGAAAACCAGAAAGATTACAATACCACGTCGGAAACTGTCTGTGGAGATACCAGAACCAAGGGTTCTCGTTATGACAGCCGGTATTAAGCCCAAGCCTGTGTGAGTGAAAATATGAGGTTCTGACTGACATTCCTCGATCTTTGGTAGTCGTTACGGGTAGGCAGAAGCCCGAAAATTTCACAACCAGTCGAGACAAGCCGGGGCCCGTGCCCCGGGCGCCAACTTCAGGGGACGACAAATTGAAGCGTAGCAGACAAGTGCACCACCCAGCACACAGCAGCTTTGCAATAAATGAGACGCGCAGCACATTTATAATCTTTCTATTTTTTTTCTTTTTAACCGACTTCCAAAAAGGAGGAGGTTATATGTTCGTCGCGTATGTTTGATTTTTAATTTTTTTTTTTTATGTCCACCGATTTCTCCGTCAATTGTGGACCGATTTCGAAAATTATTTTTTTGTTTGAAAGGGTATGCTTTCGAGGTGGTCCCATATACATTTTATTAACTTTGCTTCGATATTTTTTGAGTTAGCTTCAATAATACGTACTTTTTCCCACTTAGTATGTGGATGATATGATAAGTTCCTGTCACTGTTATTTACATAGCAGGTAGTGGTTTTCGAATTTGTGTGGGGTAGGAGATACCACAACTAAAAAGTGAAAAATAAAAACTTTTTACAAAAAAAACAACTGACTTCCAAAAAACACTACAAAGTGAAATAACTTAAAGTCGGTTGTTTTTTTAAAAAAAAAAAGTTGTTTTTATTTACAACAGTTTTGGCGCCCCTGTTGAATTGGCGCATTATCGATCGATACAATTTGATTAATATGGTGCTGGCAAAATTTTAATTTTGAGAAAATTTTAATTTCGGGTGGGCTTAGCGCATCCCCATAAAAGATTGGCGGGGGGCGGCAGACGGCAGTTTTTGCCCCGCCTCAAAAAATTTCTAGATCTAGGGCTGTATCGTGTTACCCAGAAACTGGGTTCAGCTGTATCCGATTTGACTGGAAGCCGTGTCCAACATGGATGGGAAAATGCTGAGCAAATGTTAATGTGATCACATACATGCTATCCAGATAAGATTACGAGTTATTTTTTGGGTGGGAAATTATCCAATAACTTCTCCCACTCTGGGTGGAGCGGGAGGGCGTGTCAGACTCTTACTGACTAAAACCCACCCGTGTTCCTTCGGTTGCCCTGTTGCCGGGGGCCACGATTTCCCTTTCGGCCCATATTCGCAGCCCCGGCAGGCATTGGCCCTAGCGGACCCCGTCAATTCTGCTGACATCTCTTTGAGGCGCGCGTGGAACACAACGCGCCGTCGACCCGGGCTTGGTCCTTATCGGACGGCGAGCTACCCATTGCTCACCGTCCGCAAGCCCGCGCCTACGGTGGCGGGATACACGTGCAACTTGTCGACCAACTATACTCAGCGGGTTATCAGCGCTCTACGGGTCAAATATAATAACGGGCTCAGGATGTTGATGGGGCTGCCCCGTTTCTGCAGTGCATCAGGTATGTTTGCACAAGCACACGTCGATGGCTTCCACGCCATCGTCAGACGGAAATCTACCTCTTTGCTCTGCAGAGTGCAGGAAAGCTCCAACTCCATCCTGAAGACCATAGCGTTGAGGTACGATTCTCCTCTATTAGGTGATGTTGTTCGAAGATGCTTATCGAACAACTGCCTTGTTTCGAAATAGTTAATAAGTTTTATGCTATAAAACCTCTATAAGTTTCTGGAACAGTTAGCTTATTGGCAACATTATAACAGCCAGTGTCATAGTAACCATTACCTCATCCAAACGATTGTTACAATGTTGTACTAAATTTCATTACGTAACTCGTTTCAACGTTCAAGCGGGGGACAGCAGCACCCGCTGCACGCATGTGTGTGTGATGTGCTGCTGCAGGCGACATTCATACGTGCAGTTGTAGTGAATTTCGTGGGAATTTCTTTATTCTTGATCTTGAATTACAAACACCCAATGGTTTCAGAAACTTTTATAGAGGATTCATATCATGGGTATGGATAAAGTATTGTATGCAACTGTTAGAATTAGGTATTAAAAATTCGTGTGATAAACCCACATTCGTGTTTTAATACCCCTTATTATATATACAACAGTTGCATAAATAACTATACTAACATAGATTATGGATATTGCTTATCCGAATTAAAGATTTTTTTTTTTTCGGATGCCCTTTCGTTCATCATCATTTCAGCCAAAAGACGTCCACTGCTGGACATAGGCCTCCCCCAAGCACCACCACCAGACCACAGACTGAGGCTCCATAGGAACTTACTACGCTTTGGAATGGGCAACTAGCTTCATCTTTCTGACTGACCGACTCCTTGACAATTCAAAAATGCCTGTAATTCATCATCTGCCTAGCCTTTTCCCACCTATGTTGGGGTCGGCTTCCAATCTAACCGGATGCAGCTGAATACCAGTATTTTACATGGAGCGAGTGCCTATCTGACCTCCACAACCCACTTACTTAGCAACGTGCCCTTCAAAATGGTTGAGCTGAATGGTGCTAATCCATGCGTCATGTTCGTGAACGGGCGCTGTCAGTAGAGACTGGTCATCTCTTAGCTGCCACGGCTTATTTTAATTAAATTTTTGAATTGTATTATTTGTTTTATTTTCTATTACGGACGCTTTTAACGTTCTGCATCGTTCTCACATGTATAACTTCAACATGAATGATGTAACCAATATTTTGTAACCATATTTTGATTTAAAAAGAGTGTTCGTGAAGTTTCTTGCCCGTTCTTCTCCATAGGTACCTACAACGCTTTTGAATGGGCAACTAGCTTCATCTTTCTGACTGACCGACCCCTTGACAATTTAAAATTGCCTGTAATTGGTTTATTTGAAATAAATGGTTTGAGTTTGACATGAAACCCCTCTCTAATATCTTTTTTGTACCTTTCAGAAAATTAAATCAATGCATGGTTTCTCCCTTAACCCTATATGAGCTCTCTGCAGCAGTTGTTGATAAGTTGCAGTACCCTGACCCCTTTGAATGGAACGAGGAACAGGTCGCTGATTGGATGGAAAGCGTAGTTGGGTTGCCTCAATACAAGGTATGGACTTTGGATACTAAAAACATTCGAAAAACGAGCAATATTTGTATGTATACATATTTATTTGTTTCTATATATTTGTACCTACTCACGTTCTCGAAATCGGCTTTAACGATTTCGATGAAAATTGCATTATAGGGGTTTATGGGGGCAAAAAATTGCTAGATCTCACATCTGGGAAAATTTGTTTTCTCCGTATTTTCACCCGAGCAGAGGTTGGTCGCCCAAAGTTTAGAACATGATAATGAATCGACATGACAGTATTGACATTAGATAGCATGGAATTAGTAAATACCTACTATCATGGCAGTATGGAATTAGTAGGTACTATCCTATACTATTAAATGAGCATTCTCTATTTTCACCAGAGCAGAGCTCGGTCGCCCAGGTACTAGTTAGTAAACTAAATAATTACCTTAATTAAGGCGAAAGCGTCAGGGTAAACCGCGAAATTCAAATTTTCTACCTTTTTTTTGCAATTTGCAGTTCAGTATCATGTTGTATGTTGATCTAAATATGATTCGCGGCCGTAACAAATATGGCTTTACTCAATTATATTCATTACAATCAGCAATACAACTCCATAAGTTAGCAAAGGTGTCAAATGTGATGATTTCATGATTTTGAGTTATATTACTGGATGATTTTTTTTTACCGTCTCGAAATTTTTACAGGAGGTTCTACCCATGAATATAAACAACTTTCACTATGGGAGCAACTATGAGATCACGAAAAGAAAATCAGCTGTTTCATACATTTTGGTCAAGTAGGTATTGAACTTTTGTATAAATAGCAGATTTTTTTTTTGTGATTCAGAGTTGCTCCCATAGTGAAAGTTGTTTATATTCATAGGTAGAACATCCTGTAAATATTTCGAGACGGTAAAAAAAATCACCCGGTATAAATCGGTCTAAAACAATGGCCATGACCAACAGCACTAAGTGCAGGGTCGAGGTAGACGGGCAGGAAATACATTATGTCGATGAGTATATCTACTTGGGCCAGTTAGTCTCTTTCGAAAACAGGCAAGAAAAGGAAATTGATCGCCGCATCGAAAATGCCTGGAAAAGCTACTGGTCCATGAAGACGCTAATGAAGGGCGATCTACCGATCTCCCTGAAGCGAAAACTCATCGATATGTGTATTAACGATTGTATTAACTCATCGATATGTCCTGACCTACGGTGCTCAGACTTGGTCGCTCACCGAGTCGCAAAAGTTCCGCCTTGGGGTTTGCCAAAAAGCATTGGAGCGCAGCATTCTAGGGGTAAAACGAACTGACCGAATACGCACTACAACGCTACGCTCCAAAACGGGGATTTTAGACGTAGGCAAAAAGGCTGCCAAGCTAAAATGGGATTGGGCGGGTCATGTCAGCCGCATGCATCGTGACCGTTGGGCAACAGTCTCCACAAGATGGGTGCCTGAGGATAGACGGCGGCGCCGAGGTCGGCCCAGGAAGAGGTGGCGAGACGACCTAGACGCGTACCGCAAGAGTTGGATGGAGGTGGCCTTGGAAAAGAATGCATGGAAGGATTTGGGGGAGGCCTTTGCTCAGCAGTGGGACAGAGTAGGTTAATAAAAATAATAAAGAATAAGTAATAGTACTCCTAAGGAAGTATGGGTTCTTAAAAAAATACCATCGATATAACAAGAAAACCTTAAAAATTTTGGTTACAGGAATGCATAATTGACAACCACATAAATGGAAGGAGACTCCTGAGATTAGAAGACCCTTCAGTTTTATCAGAAATTAACATTCACGACTTTACACATATTAAAGTAAGTATCTAATAAAATAACCCTATATTCTGTTATTAACCGACTTCCAAAAGGAGGAGGTTCTCAATTCGTCTGTATGTTTTTATTTTTTTGGATGTTTGTTACGCGATTACTCCGTCATTTATGAATTAATAATAATAATAATAATCACTGACAGGACTATTGTTGCCAATAAACCTGATATAGTGGTGGTGGATCGAGTAGAGCGGCGCACAATGATTATTGACATAACAGTCCCGCATGACGGGAACCTCGTGAAAGCCGAGAAAGACAAACAAATCAAGTATCTTGACTTGGCTCACGAGATTGTCGACATGTGGGATGTGGACTCAGCGATCATTGTGCCGATAGTCGTATCAGCCAATGGCTTAATTGCCAAGAGCCTCGACCAACACCTAAGGAGGCTCTCGTTGGGCAGCTGGATCAAGGGCTTGATTCAGAAAGCGGTACTCCTGGACACGGCTCGCATTGTCAGGAGGTTCCTCTCTCTGGAGCCCTGACCGCCGGTAGCTTGGACCCTGTTCCCGATACCGGTGGGCTACTATTTTTTATATTTTTAAATGTTCTTATATTGTTTATATTCTAATATTTAAAAATGTAATTTATAAGTATTTTAATGAAATAAAGGAAATAATAATAATAACCCCACCGCCGTATCTCTACGTTGACGTCGTGGTGGGGCTTGCGCGCTCCGAATTCTGGGTCTGTGCCGGTAGTTTATTTTACCGGAACAGGTCTAGGATGAGGAGCCAGACCAAGAGAGATACAAAAACCCGCAGGGCAGCATGTGGCGAGCTGTTGAGCAGTAGCGACCCCACGGACCCTATCTCCCCGGAGAAATCTTGTTCCTCACCTCTGGCTTGCCTTAATTGGCCGGTTGGAGTGAGCACTGACGAGGAACAGAGCTCCCACCTCATTCTCGCCTTTATTGGCCGGCTTGAGTGGAGATTCGCAAGAGCAAACGTGCTCGGAGGAAGGAAGTATTTCAGTAAGTGCTCGTAGGGATCTTGACCATCTTCCGGGCTCTGGGATTGTTCTGAAAGCCGTGGAATACCTCTCCACTCCTCAAGCACCTCAAGACATGTTGCCCCCTTGTTGCTACGACACTGTGCTAGCGACCGTTTTCGGGGGCCCATTAATGAGTGTGCAAGTCACCCCCTGCCATTTTATCCGTGTGTATATAAAACATTGATCAGGCAGGGGCCATAGTCCTTCCATAGTTTCAGGTGACCAGTCCACTTTAGCCACCCAAACCCATAGTCCAATATCTTTGTTTCCTTAATTACAATAGTCCTACACCAACCGGGGGTTGTCCTTGGCTGCACTTGCATAGTACGAACAGGGATAATCGTCGGTTGGTACCTCATTTCATTAAAAACGTCTAAGGGGCCTCTGCGAGTTGGCTTCGGCCCCTCGTACGCCTTCCAAAGGTCCGGGATTCTAAGGTCCCGAGAAATGTCAAAGACGTAAAAATAATAATAATATTTATTTTTATTTCGGAACAGAGTCCATAGTGTGTTAGTAACATAATATAAAAATAACTTACTATCTAGTGTTAGTACCAATCACCCTCTGCACAAACTGTTTTACAATTGGAGAGCTAAAGCTCTCCGCTACAGTTCTCAGGATGCTGTTGTGACTGTCTCTCACTCTTCTCAGTAGTGAAGCAGTTTTTTTGCGAACAATCGCATGGAAACCGTCAGTACGGGCTTGCGCAAACATATCCGAAGCGCTGCAGTAGCGAGGAAGTTTAGTTAGAATTGATTTTGATGGTTCTTTTTTTGAGTTAGCTTCAATAATACGTATTTTTGCCTCACTTAATATGTGGATGATATTATGATAACTTCCTGTCACTGTTATTTACATAGCAGGTAGTGGTATTCGAATTTGTATGGGGTAGGTATCACAACTAAAAAGAAAAAAACAACCGACTTCAAAAAAAACACTACAAAGTGAAAAATAACTTTAATTTCGGAAATTATTATGTTTTTAACAAAAAAATCTGTTCCAAATAGTGATGTGCCGGATCTTACAAAAATGTGATCCGCGGATACGGATATGGATACGAATCATATGGGTCTAGATCCGCGAATACGGATACGGATACGGATCTCAACTTTCTTCAGGTTCAGCAGGAATTATTTATGATCCTCATGGTAACTGTTTTTTGGGGGACAAAGCTGCCAAGTTAATTTTTGAACGTATATGTGACGTATGACGTATATTTTTTTTAAGTTCTTGAAAACAACATAGTTTTAATTGATGTGTTAACTCACATAATTATTTCAATAAGCATAGCACAAATATTAGAGATTTGATCTCACTACAAAGATAGTTTAATTACTACCTTGTAACTTAATTTACTGGTGCTTACTCTACTTGAATTATAATAAATATGTTTACATTTTTTTATAATTATTTTGGATTGAAGTTAACAGTATTGCTACATATTTTTAAAATTTCATATACGTAACGAAATGTATTAATATAAAAAATCCGTTCAAGATCCGCCAAAAAGTAACGGATACGGATACAGATCTTTTTTCTCCCTCGGATATCCGCGGATACGGATATCCGGCACAACACTAGTTCCAAAACTATTTTGTGAAAGTGCAAATAACAATGCCTATAATGTTCCCACTACTGGGACACAGGCCACCTCTCTGTGAGAGGGAGTGGGCCGTAATCCACCACGCGGGCTCAGTGCGGGTTGCTAGATGTCACATGTCTTCGAATTTTTGCTTCCCCAAATTAACCCTGTTCAGTACCCTAATTGCTTAACTTATTTTCGTAAACGATTACGACAAATTTGTTTCATTTTGACAGTTCAACAACATTCATTGCGTTATTTATGTTGTTGAGCTGATTTTTTTTCCAACTTATGAAGCAATGGATTAGCAATCTGTTTCAAACCGAAACAGATTGATCGTGTATTACGTAATAGGGTAGTTTCCTAGGTAAAAAAAAAAGAAATTCTATTTAGTCCGTCTTTCAGATAATAAAAAAATATTAGACACGTATTTTTTGCTTTATCATATTAATAAAAAATAACTTAGAAAACACGCATTAAAGTTGGGGAGTGGGGGCTCGCTACGTCACAACGCAGTATAAAATCTAGCAAGGCGTGACGTCATGCCACATTTTAACTCAATGTATCGCCGTAATCTTTTGATTACGTCAAAAAAGAAAAAATACGTGTCCAATATTTTTTTATTATCTGAAAGACAGACTAAAAAAAAATTTGGACACAGGCCTATTAGGGTACTGTTCGTGGATGTCTTTCAAAATAAGCTCCCAATGTTCTGCCAAATTTTGTAAAAATAAAAACTTCCAGAAAATAACATCGGAGATTAGGAAAGTATTTATGACAGACTACGTTCTCTTTGCAAGAAGTGTCGGTTTGCCTATTCGGAAGCCGTTGACTCATTGCACGTGGTTCAAATCCAGGACCGGGCCTAGCTGGGGGATTCGACAGAATTGGACCAGGTGAGCTTTGAAAATATTTTTTTGTTATGGACAGGGTCAAAATAAATTAACTAGCGAAACTTCACAGGTGTGATAGGTATCGATAATTTTACAGAAAAGAAAAAAAAAAAGATTTTTCGTATTTTTAGTTTAAAATACAATAGACGTGGATATATTTAGTAACGTGTTCCGCTTAGCTATTTCTAAAAAGCTAAGCGCGACTCTCTGCGTTCAGCGCTCGGTGTGGCAACACGCCGTGTTCATGTTCGCGACAAGTCAATCGTCATCCTGAGGATGCCTTGTTGAGAGGTGAAACATGTGTCGATTTCTTTCAGGTATTTGTATGGCTCTTTAGAAATAGCTAAGCGGAACAGGATAGTAAATATATCCACGTCTATTGTATTTTATAATGGATTTCCGCAATGTCACGCCTGAATCAATGAACTATTTTTTTTTGTTTGTTAGTTACGCTTTCACGCTAAAACGGCTGAACGGATTTAGATATAAGTTTCGTACATGGGTAGCAGCTACTATTATAATATTAACTAAAGTCCCCGTCACGAGAAGCTATAATTTTTGTAAATAAAGAACTTCTACCAAGTTACGTAGCGACAATTTAATCAACAACAAATAATCCCAAATTCAATGAAGTCAAAGTAACGTACGTGTTATACGAAACTAATGAGCAATTTCACTTGATCGGGTTATATTTTAGCGATATAAAGCGCTGTCGTCTAAGGTTTTGTGGTACTGGAACGCATCTGATTCACGGAACGTAAACATTTGGGCCACGATTTTGAAGTAAGTTCACGCTGACGTTGTCTCTGCTGTCTTTCGAGTTTCGAATGCGTGTTTGTTTGTGGTGTTTTCGCGGATTAGGTTATATTGTTTGTTTGTAATTAGATGTGTGTGTTAATATAATTATATCCCTGTAAAAAAATAGTACAAAACTGTTTTTATTTTACCCAAAGATTGCAAACCCCTGAATGTGTGTTTACAAAATTTATAGCTTCTCATGACGGGGACTTTAGGATACTAGCTGCGCCCTGCGGTTTCACTCGCATAAGTCTTGACCCCATGTGAATATCGGGATAAAAATTATCTAATGTCCAACCCAGGTCCTGGTCTACTCATACGCCAAGTTTTGTCCAAATCCGTTCAACCATTATAGCCTGAAAGCGTAAGAAACTAACAAATTAAATTTCGCATTTAAAATTATTAGTTAGGCCCGGACTTCACCAAAACGGAGAAGAGATGAGAAGAGAGGAGAGGAGATGTGTTTTAAACACCCAATAGAATTTCATTATTTACACATCTCGTCTCCACTGAGCGAAGATTGTCATATTTGTATGGCACGATCGAAGTAGAGATGTGAGTTGTGCCTCGCCGAGAGCTGGGCGGCGGCACGGCGGTATAAAACGGAAATGTGAGCTGTGCCTCGCAAGCTGGCGACGAAGACGAGAAGAGATGTGAGAGGTACCATAACAAAAACTCTCTAGCCAGCATACATCTCCGCTCTAGCCAGCACACATCTCCGCTCAAGCCAGCACTAATCTCCGCTCTAGCCAGCACACATCTCCGCTCTAGCCAGCATACATCTCCGCTCTAACCAGCTCACATCTCCGTTCTAGCCAGCACACATCTCCGCTCTAGCCAGCATACATCTCCGGTCTAGCCAGCACTAATCTCCGCCCTAGCCAGCACACATCTCCGCTCTAGCCAGCATACATCTCCGCTCTAGCCAGCACACATCTCCGCTCAAGCCAGCACTAATCTCCGCTCTAGCCAGCACACATCACCGCTCTAGCCAGCACACATCTCCGCTCCAGTCTAGCCAGGTGGTGGATACACCCTAGCTGAAAAACATCTCTTCTTGTCTCGGCTTCGGACATCTTCGCTTTGGTAGAATCCGGGCCTTAGGATTCTGTTTCTGAACACTATCTGTCAGATGTCAATCGGACTTAGTTTGGTCACGGTCTAATACCCGAAGTTTGGAAGTGAGGTTTAACCAATTACTTTCATTTTTATTTCAGGAGTCACTTACTTCGATGGATGAAGATTATAATGCCGGAACCCATCAATATGGACCACTGGGATTTAGCATGGTAAGCAGATATTCTTTTTTTTCACCTCTCTCACCTGATGGTAAGTGATGATCAGGCCGAAGGTGGAAGCGAGCTTCACCCGGAATCCTCAACCACAGAGGAACTGGCTATCTTACCTCTAACTGCCGAAACACAACAATGCTAATAACATTGTTGTTATGGCGACAGACTTAGATAAGATGGTGGTAGCTAGCTAGCCGGCGCGAGCCGTCCGCGCGGTGACGCCAACGATGACTTTGTCACCTCACCGGTGGCGTATCAGCAGCGAGCGGTCGCCTTGCTGACGGCGTGTCAGCGACTAGCGGTCCCCTTGCTTACGGCGCGTTGGCGATTAGCGGTCCCCTTGTTTACGGCGCGTTGGCGACTAGCGGGCCCCTTGCTTACGGCGCGTTGGCGACTAGCGGTCCCCTTGCTTACGGCGCGTTGGCGACTAGCGGTCCCCTTGCATGCGGCGCGTTGGCAACTAGTGGTCGCCTTGCTTACGGCGCGTTGGCGACTAGCGGTCCCCTTGCTTACGGCGCGTTGGCGATTAGCGGTCCCCTTGCTTACGGCGCGTTGGCGACTAGCGGTCGCCTTGCTTACGGCGCGTTGGCGACTAGCGGTCGCCTTGCTTACGGCACGTTGGCGACTAGCGGTCCCCTTGCTTACGGCGCGTTGACGACTAGCGGTCCCCTTGCTTACGGCGCGTTGGCGACTAGCGATCCCCTTGCTTACTGCGCGTTACTGCGCTGGAGCGGTGCTGTTATAATGGGCGATGTCCTATAGTGATGCCCTGCAATGTGGGACAGAGCCTTTTATTTTCCTACTGCAGGGCAAATGCCTCTTCTCATACAGAGCATTGATCACCACGCTTGCTCCAGGCGGATTGACGATTTCAGACTAAAGGCTCTCCCCACCGGGAGCATTAACTTGTAATGTAACATTTCAGATTCAATTTTGAGCGTTACGTTACAATACTCCTCCCTGACTGAAGAGCATTCGCTTGTAATGTAAAATTTCAAATTCGATTTTGAGCATTGATGTCACACTAATTCTCGGTTCGCCTCTCTCACTGATTTTGAAGTGTTACATTACAGGCGAATGCTCGCAGTGAGGGAGCATCTGAATATTCATTAGAAGTCCAAAACGGTAAAGGAAAACATCGTGAGGAAACCGGCATGTGCTGAACCAAACAATTCGAAGACATGTGACATCCACCAACCCGCATTGGGCCCGCGTGGTGGATTACGGTCCACTCCCTCTCACAGAGAGGGGGCCTGTGTCCCAGCAGTGGAAACATTAAAGGCTGATTATGGAAGGAGGAAATTCGTAATCCATTGCTTCATTTCTTTGAAAAGTTCGTCTTCTCGACAACGTAAAGAACGCAATTAATGTTATTAAAGGTCATAGCACACATATCAACTCGGAAAGGCATCGTCACCGTATCGCCGCGATTCGTGAGCTTGTCCCGAGGAGAGGCGATTACGTTACGATTCCGATTAGTGTGCGTTGCAGTAGGGAGTTTCATACAAAGAATACTGAACGGCTCGAGTTGATACGGAGACGATCCCTGTCTGAGTTGATATGTGTGCTACTTCCTTCAATTGTCGAAATAAATCCCATTGCAATTGTAAGTGTGTTATGCAATTCCAGGTTTCTTCGCGATCTTTTCCTTCACCGTGGTCAATGATGGCCAAGGGAAACTTGGAAAAATTATGCGCTTCGGTAATCCTCGTATTTCCGAATTTAATACGAGGCGTAATCTCTCACAGGAAAATCTACTACGTTTTGTATTGTCTGTCAATAGTTTACTTCGTTTGTATTAGTTTACTTCGTTTGTACGAAGCTTTCACTCTGTTGGGTTACAGTTTACAGTACTTGGTCGTACGTACTGCGTCATCTGTCACTCAAACGTTTTTACCCACGACGGAACAGAGACGGTATATGCGTTTGGGGTGAGAGGATGTTTGTGCAAATACATGTTGCCATTTTTCTCCAAAACTACTAGTCCGATTTTGATGCAGTTTTCAGTTAGGGGTTCGGGTTTGATTGGTGCATGTTCTTAGATAGCTGTTACGGTGACAACTCACTAGAGGGCGCTGCAGCAAACATTGTTTGTGCAAATCCATGTTGCCATTTTTCTCAAAAACTACTAGTCCGATTTTGATACAGTTTTCAGTTATGGGTTCGGGTTTGATTGGTGCATATTCTTAGATAGGTGTTACGGTGACAACTCACTAGGGGGCGCTGCAGTAAACATTTTTTTGTGCAAAACCAAAACTACTAGTCCGGTTTTGATGCAGTTTGTGGTTGATTAGTGAGGGTTCTTAAATAGATGTTACGGTAGTAACTCACTAGAGGGCGCTGCAGTAATATATTTTATATTAGTTACCTACTACATATTAAAGACATTTAAATTTTATTCTTTTTCAATTACTTATTAACGGTCGTGGGTTTTAT
This sequence comes from Agrochola lychnidis, assembly GCA_963680765.1. NCBI lineage: Eukaryota > Metazoa > Arthropoda > Insecta > Lepidoptera > Noctuidae > Agrochola > Agrochola lychnidis. Next base: position 10,749,684 of record OY796875.1, read on the forward strand.
CAAATATTTTAATTTTGCTTTTATCATGTTAACCGTCGCGGGTTTAAAAAAATTCAATTTTACTTGTTGATGTGTAACATCTCTCCTATCGCTTTCCTGTAATCTGTGGGAATGAATTTGTGAAAAGGGACGGAAGTGTGTAACAGGAAGCCGGGGAAGCGCGCGCTATTTGATTTGACCAATGAGCGCGCGCGGTGTAATAGTTGGCTGTCAGATGGTATAAACTCATTTTCCGAGAGGTTGGTACTGTCAGCTAAGACGTCAGGTGTTACACATCATATGCGACTACTGTAAGGGTCATTCGTTTTTTTTAAAGTGAAAACTTCTTTAGGCGCGTTGGGTATGTTCAGGCCATGGTACGGAGCGAGAGGAAATGGCAGGCTGCCACCTCCTTCTGCGAAGCGGTAATGCTCGCGAAGGAGAAGGCGGAACGCATGAGGGAGAGGCAAATTTCGCGCCCTCACGCCCCTAACCGCCGCAATAAGAGGAGACGCCCGGGACGGGAATCGCGAGCCGATTTCCGGCCACCGTAGGCGCGGGCTTGCGGACGGTGAGCAATGGGTAGCTCGCCGTCCGATAAGGACCAAGCCCGGGTCGACAGCGCGTTGTGTTCCACGCGCGCCTCAATGAGTTGTTAGCAGAATTGACGGGGTCCGCTAGGGCCAATGCCTGCCGGGGGTTCGAAGAAAACCGATAGGGACATCGTGGCCCCCGGCAACAGGGCAACCGAAGGAACACGGGTGGGTTTTAGTCAGTAAGAGTCTGACACCCCCTCCCGCTCCGCCCAGAGCGGGAGAAGTTATTTGATAATTTCCCACCCAAAAAAAAAGGGTAGGTATGTTTGAGATGGGGAAAAAACAATTGAACTCGCGACACCGTTACCGACACCTTTTTTTTGTAAATGTGATTGTGCTCTTTATTTATATTACGTTACGGATCAATGTTCTATGCAAGTATTTTACTTTTTTTTATAAACGCGATTGTGCTCTTTATTTAGATGAGGTTACGGTCCAATGTTCTATGCAAGTATTTTTCTTCCACCAAGGCGATCTTGTTCAAGTTTTCACTTCTGTCGGCACTCCCAGAGTGCCACCACTTTTTTTTAAAATTGAATTGAGTTTGTTTTTTATTCAATGGTTGTAACATCTCGTGATCGCGCGTTCGTAGTTCCGAAGATAAACGATGATTGCCGAAGCGCATAATTTTCCAGCACGCGTAGCATGACCACCGTAGAAACGAGTTTTGTCGACGGAAGAATAGACAAAATGACAGATTGTGATTGTTTATCTGTCATTTTGTCTATTCTTCCGTCGACAAAACTCGTTTCTACGGTGGTCATTAGTGATGCAAGGAATACGAATATTCGTATACGCCGAATAGTAGACATTTACCGAATATTCGTATTCGGCGAATACTAATACGAATACTAAAACGATTATTTAAAAATTAATATGTTTGTACGCAAATCTAATTACTGGCAGATTTGGAAAACGCGCGTCGTCGGCACGTAAAAATACGAAGTGTGCAAGGGCCTTAACCGCAACGACGACGCGACGGGGGACTCCCCGGCCATAGTTTATACAGTGCCGCGGCCCGGGAGTTTTCCTATCATTACGAACCATGGACTGATTGATTCATTCATTCCTTTCATTTCATTTGTCAGTCGAAAGCACAAGTCAAGCAAGAAAGTATTGTTTTATTTATTTTCTGAGGTTGCTGCGAAGTGAAAGGAGTTGAAGTTGAATAGAAAATGTCTTCTCGTAAACGAGATCAAAGTGACATATGGAAACACTTTGATAAATTACCAAATAAGTAGTTATATGGTCTGTATTTCTTTTGTATGAACAAAAGGTAGGATAGTAAGTCCTAAGTAACTTAGACGAACGTTAGTAATAGCTGCGTCTATGTAGTACTAGACTATTAGTCTTTTATTACCATGGCGAGATATTCGTATTCGTATTCGCCGAATAGTAGGTTTGATATTCGTATTCGTATTCGTAAAAGTAGTATTCGTTGCATCACTAGTGGTCATGCTACGTGTGCTGGTAAAGCTGTATTATAAGTTCGACATATTTTACAATCAGGTACCAAACGCCAGACTGGCCAAGAGTTTTAACAGCGAGAATACCAACGCCTATAAAACCAGTACCAGTGTTTGTGCCGCATTATAAACCTCCTGAAAAGATTTACTGCAATGAATTTACGGTAAGAACGTCGTATCAATCAGCCTAGTCTTTTCCATTATTTTTGAAGTGAAAACTTCTTTAGGCGCGTTTGGGGTTACCATTTATGTAAGGGAGGATGCCTGTCTAGGATGTACAAAAAATTAAAGTTATTTTTCACTTTGTAGTTCGGAAGTCGGTTGTGTTTTTTGTAAAAAAGTTTTTTTTTTCACTTTTTAGTGGGTAGGTTTGTAATTTATCTAAGTTACAATAGCCTTATGTCAACTGCTCAGCAAAAATACCCAAATCGCTATAGATGTGCCTTTAATATTTGAAGAGTTCCCTCGATTTCTCCAAGATCCCATCATCAGATCGTGACCAAATGACAATGGGACCAACTTGAAAGTATACCCTTTCAAACAAAAGAAGAATTTTTCAAATCGGTCCAGCCGCCTTTGAGTAATCGGGGAACATAGATAAAAAAATAAAAAATATCCCGACGAATTGAGAACCTCCTCCTTTTTTTTTAAGTCGGTTAAAAATGCCTGATTTTTCAGAAAAATGCCTGTCTGTAGTAAAAAAACTTAAAACGTCTTAAAACAAATAATACGCAACAGATAGTTTTAAAGATGTATTCATTCAAAATTTTAAGTTCAAAAGTCTTACCACACTGAGTGATATTTTTCCGAAGTCATTTTCTTTATTTTTTTCTGACTCTATTTAGTGTCAAGCGATTCCTTTCTTTACTCAACTGTGCATTTATTAGGGAATTTAAAAAATGCCTCTCTCAGCTTAGCGTCGGCCGCACGCCTGTCTTAACCGTAAAATGCCTGTCAAATCCGGCAAATGCCTGTCAGATGGTAACCCTAGGCGCGTTGGGCATTTTTGAGATGGAACTAAACCATTGATTTCGCGACACCGTGACGACACCAACGCGTTGATTACAGCGGTGCGTGGAGTAAAAGACATCAACGCGGTGCCGATTTTTTTTTCAAGTTTTCACTTCTGTCGGCACTCCCGGAGTGCCACTGTTCTTTTTTACATGGACCGCCTATCTAACCTCCACAACACGATACCCCTTGGTAAGACTGGTTGTCAGACTTTCGGGCTTCTGACTACCCGTAACGCCTGTCAAAGATCTACGGATGAAAGCCTCAACGGCTTAACGCGCTTTTTGATGCATGGAGGGGTCTCGGTAATGGATGATCACCCATCCACGAACCGACCGCGACAAGCGTAGCTTAACCATCGATTGACCCGTGAGCCGGTGATACGGTAAGAACATACTGAAATACAATAAATGTGGATATATTTAGTAACCTGTTCCGCTTAGCTATTTCTAAAGAGTTATAAAAACTCCTGAAAGAAATCGACACGTGTTTCACCTCTCAACGAGGCATCCTCAGGATGATGAGTGACTTGTCGCGAACCCGACCACGGCGTGTTGCCACACCGAGCGCTGAACGCGCGCGCGCGCCGGTTACCGGTTAATACCTTTTTATTTCGGTTTTGTTCAGACCTTTTGTAAGAACATGAACGTTTTCGAACTTTATTTTGACCTAATTTAACCGGTTTATTCGACGAGCGGCGTATCGGTAAACGCGCTGCAATTTGTGACTACTTGTGAGGATGCCGCGCTAAATAAAAACCGGTTTTTATTGCTCTAAACCGTTTAATACGAAAAAACCTTTATGTAAAGGTTTATGCGTCAAGTATACAACGTGTAACGTTAAACGCGCAAAACCTGAAAATAATTTGATCAGAATAACGAGCAGAATCAATTGAACCACTTTTTAATATAGGTCACATTTTTCAAAAAATCTTCATTAAAAACGTTGCCGTGTCTATTTATTAATAGGTCAAGCCATCACATGCGCATTCCCCCCGACCCTTGCTCGAAAACGAGATGCCAGCAGTTGTTGCAGCTGAGCACGTAGCTTTAAATACCCCGCATAATAATCATGATGAAAATCTAACGTTGATCCAGCCTGTCCCTTCTTGCTGTCCTCCCCTCAGCGATGCCCTAAGCCGAGATTCGTACCCCACAGGGGGTGCCCTTAGCGAGCATTCGCTTAATTTTAATTTAGAATAAGTTAAATAGCTCCTGGCTGGAGGGTCTAAGTGTAGAAGCTTATGGCACCCACAGGAAAATCCGGTTAAGCAGCCAGGACCTTAGTTCAAACCCACCAAAATAGGTAAACAAACAAATTGTTAGCGGTATCCGAGCCTTGTAGTATACAACATTACGAAGTCGACTATACAAATAGCGTAAACTGTTTTTTATCATTTTAGGCGCCCAGAAGATTCAGACTTCAAGCCAACATACCCGCTGAAGCCCAGTTCATTTGGATGGAACATCTTCCAGGATCGCCTTCCAGAATAGAACCAAAAACTAAAGACAAAGATAAAAAACGCAAAAAAAGAGTTATATCATCCACACTTTGCCCTAAAAAAGTGTCTTTGACTGGATTGGCTGGCAAAGATTTGATCCTTGCAAGGAGGAAAATGGCTCAACCCAAGTTTTTGCCTTGATTTTTCCACTAGCAGAGCCCCGCCGTTTCAACCGCATAAGTCTCGAACCCGAGGGAATATCGGGATAAAAAAAATTATATGTGTTAATCCAGGTTATAAACTATCTGTGTGCCAAATTTCATCCCAATCCGTTCAGCCGTTTTTGCGTAATTGAGTAACAAACATACCAATATACAAAGCTTCACATAAAAAAATTTACGTGGATATATTTAGTAATCTATTCCGCTTAGCTATTTCTAAAGAGCCATAAAAACCCTGAAAGACACCTCAAAGTCAAAGTTCAAAGAAAATATCAAAGATCAAAGTTTCACGTTTATAACATAATCAAAAGTAGGATTTATAAGAATTGTAAGTTTTTTTCAATACTCAATGGTTTATTGCATACGAGGATTGTATTTCACTCAACGACCTAAAAATTGACTGTATAGTTATCAGAATACCCGCGAAATGGGGATTTATGTTACGGCTAAAATCAGAAGTGCGGCTATATCTAGTTTTAGCCGACAACAACTAAGTGCGGCCGGTAGCAGTTGGTTAAATTTAGTTAGGTTAGAACTGTGACCACATAACACACTGCACGAGCCGAGCGAGCGAAGGGAGCGGTGCAGCGGCAACGGCAGCTTTTAGGAAATATCACCCATATATAAATTGTAGCTTTTAATTGCTTGCTTGATAAATTATAGAAAGCAATCTATATCATTGTACCTTTTGATTGCTCACTCGCATATTGTGTTGATTGCTCACTGCTCTGTATGAACTGTGCAGTGTGACATATCAAATGCAAGTGCTTACTGTGAGGATCTCAAACATATTTTTTAAATCGTTTTATAGTTATTTAAGAAAATTTATAAAAACCCGCCCTTTTCTCCGAAACTACTGAGCCTAAAATTGAGAAAATAGTTTTATACTTATAGATTACAGGAAAACCTTGAAGTCTATTGTATTGTGTTGATTGCTCTCTATATTATGCTGATTGCTCACTTGATTACTCTCTATATCAGTGGTTCCTAGACTATGGGTCGGACCCACTGGTGGATCGCGAACGACTATTGGCCGGATCTTGAAAAATTGTTATTCAGTTATGATTATTATTAAAACTTAATACCGAAATAAATTGGACGTATCAAACTCTTTGCGATTAAAAGTGACTAAAATTGAAGTTGATGGTAAAGCTATAATGATAAAAAATAGGAAACAAATACATTTTTCTAATTGAAATAGCACTCCTTGTATTTAATTAAGAATTAAAATTTTCGATTGTAACTTAATGTTTTTCCTTATTTGAACAGTCATTCATTCATATAGTTAAGTATGCCTCTTTTTACACCATGACAGCTAAAAGGTGAGTCCCGAATTTTGAAGATTTTGTTAGGTGGGTCGCGGTCCAGGCAACTTTGGGAGCCACTCCTCTATATGATGAAGATTGCTCACTTGATTACTCTCTATATGATGTTGATTGCTCTTTATATTATATCGTGTTTGATTGCTCACCTGTATCTCTATAAAAACAGTGTCGTCTTGTACTACTCCGAAGATGTATTCGTTGTATACTGCGCGTCATTGTACTTTTTGATTGCTATCTATATTATATCGTGTTTGATCGCTCACCTGTATCGCTATAACAACAGTGTCGTTTTGTACTGCTCCGAAGATGTATTCGTTGTATACTGCGCGTCATTGTACCTTTTGATTACTCTCTATATTATATCGTGTTTGATCGCTCACCTGTATCGCTATAACAACAGTGTTGTTTTGTACTGCTCCGACGATGTCTTCGTTGTATACTGCGCGTCATTGTACTTTTTGATTACTCTCTATCTATATTATATCGTGTTTGATCGCTCACCTGTATCGCTATAACAACAGTGTCGTTTTGTACTGCTCCGAAGATGTCTTCGTTGTATATCGTCTGCGCGTCATTGTACCTTTTGATTGCTCGTTTGATATCTGTTATATTCTTAACTGCTATGCGCTCTGTGGAGTTTGCTGAAAAAATCAAGAAGGATATTATTATTCGTAAGGTTGACTGACTGTATTCTGTTTGGATGCACAGAATCAATATAAAAAATCGGCCAAGTGCCACCGTACAATATTTAACACTACTTTTTTAAGGTTCCGTAGCCAAATGGCAAAAAACGGAACCCTTATTGATTCGTCATGTCTGTCTGTCCGTATGTCACAGCCACTTTTTTCCGAAACTATAAGAACAATGATGTTGAAACTTGGTAAGTAGATGTATTCTGTGAACCGCATTAAGATTTTCACACAAAAATAGAAAAAAAAAAACAATAAATTTTGGGGGTTCCCCATACTTAGAACTGAAACTCAAAATTTCTTTTTCATCAATCCCTTACGTGGATACCCATCTATGGATAGGTCTTCAAAAATGATATTGAGGTTTCTAATTTCATTTTTTCTAAACTGAATAGTTTGCGCGAGAGACACTTCTAAAGTGGTAAAATGTGTGTCCCACCCCTTTAACTTCTAAAATAAGAGAATGATAAAACCAAAAAAAAAATATGATGTACATTACCATATAAACTTCCACCGAAAATTGGTTTGAACGAGATCTAGTAAGTAGTTTTTTTTTTAATACGTCATAAATCGTAAACCGCAATTTTTTAGATAATGGTACGGAACCGTACGCGAGTCCGACTCGCACTTGGCCGGTTTTTATAAATTAGAAAAACACAACACTTTTTTTAAACTTTATTCTATTGGGAGTACACTTGAGATGAGTAGATTGATTGACACGGGATTTCTCATAGACCTCCCGTGTACAGACGGCCCGTCCGGCTCTCCCGGACAGCTGTGAAAACACTTTTATTCATCCTTAAAACTTCCATCTTCTTTTACTCCACAACGCTTCCTAAAAGAAACTTGCTAAGAAATAGGATGCCTTCATCATCATCATCATATCGGTTGATAATAATATGATGAAGGCACCTTACTATGTTTGAGCCCGCGAATAGTTCAACCTTAAATCGTTACTTAAAATCTTAAGCCATACTTGAATGGCACAAACTTTACAAGAATCATGAATAATTAGTAAAAATACGAGATAAAAAGCTTTCAAACAGTGAACGTTCTGTGACATTTGACATTTCTAAAAAAATTCAAAATTCAAAAGTCATTTATTCAAACTAGGCTGAGAATCAGCACTTTTCGAACGTCAAAATTACATAAGACAGTCCCCCAAAACGCCCACCCTTCACCACTTCCTAGTGCCTTTAGCTGGGAAGAAGAAGTGGCGCAACAAACTCCCCAGCAGCACAGCTGTCTGTTCAAGTTAAAAAAATGATTCTATACAATAGTATGCAAAATAACTTACATTATGCAACACAAAACATAATTTAAATGATAAATTATTGGCTATATGTCAGTTAGCACAAGCCAATATACCAACCAAAAATATCGAGAACTATACTCAAGCAGAAATAAAAAATAAAAACTAAACGTAAATAGAACTAAATATCTAGACACCTTACTCTACACTAGCGCCTCTAGCGGCGAATTCAAGCACGATAGGCTTCATTAAAATCGCACCGAGTAAGTCAGGCTTAAAATATAACGCACCCTTAGTGGTATAGGGGCACAACTCGAAATATTGAGGTTTTGGGTTTTTGTGTTGGATGGGCTCAATATCAACTGTTCTACCACTTGGCTTTCACAGAAAGAGAAAAAAGACAATATCAAAGCGAATACTGTAATTGTGTCTCTTTCACACACCTCCTCTCCGTGGTAGAACAGTTGATATTGGGCCCGTCCGACACAAAGACTCGAAACCCAATATTTCGAGTTGTGCCCTTATATTACTAAGGTTGCGATAATAAAAATAATCACAAACCCACCTGTCCAATTCCTAGGATGTACTGTCAAGTACTTATGTAATTCAGGAGGCACCAGCGCCAGTACCTGCTCCGAAGTGTCGTTAGCATTCATCAGCTCTTCTGAAATCAATCGTATTCTTATAAGGATAGAGTTCAGTTTTTATTGTGCTGTGGCTAGCAGTTGTAACGTTTTGGAAGAGATGACGAAGATGGCTAGTCATAAGGTGAAAACAATCGTGAAGGTAAAAGAATAGAGTTGAATTGAATTGTTTATTTCACAATTGGATTGTGCTGTAAATCAATTAAATAAATGAACCAGTCTGTGGTCATACAACCAAAATTCGATGACATGTGACATCCACCAACCTGCACAGAACTCAGAGAGGCGGCCTGTGTCCCAGCAGTGGGAACATTATAGTCGATTATACTCATGCAGTACAGCTCAAAGAAATTTAGTTCACAATTCTATCAACAGATGGCGTTAAGTGTACTCAAGCAATTCGAAGAACTATTGAATTACATAATGGAAATATGAAGTCTCTTGTATCATTCATATTGTGGGAAATATGTCAAGTAGGTACTCTAAAATAACGTAAACTGGGCTTAGTGCCAGCATTTCTGCTAATTAAATGTACCTGACTGACGTACATGACTAATATGATAATGGTGCCGATTCCCTTGTTCACAAACTAAACTAAATTTAAGTTCAGTGCATCTTTTTCTTTCTATTTCATTAAGAAAAGGACAGAAGATAAATTTTCGGCCGCATTCCGACTTACGCCAAAAGTGATAATATCGCGAATCCGACCAAAGTCCATAGTCACAATTAATACTGAATAACCCTTATATTTTGTGACTATTAAATTTGGTTGGATTCGCGATATTATCACTTTTAGCGTAACTCGGAATGCGGCCTTAGTTTAGTCCTGTCAAATTAATCAGCGCTTGACGTAAATTGACGTAATTTTAGTAGGCAAAATTTTAATCGAGTCTAAACTTGCATAGAGTAGTGACAGGCACTGATTAACTTGACAGGACTAAACTAAAATTTATCTTCTGTCCTTTTCTTAATGAAATATAAAGAAAAAGATGCACTGTACTTAAATTTAGTTTAGTTTGTGAACAAGGGAATCGGCACCATTGACGTACGTGACTGTACATGACTAATTTAATAATGTTGATGTTGTCCAACGTAATAAGCAATGTGACTATTTAAGGTGTGGCCACACTGAGGCGAATACCGCGCGGGACGCGAGAAACGACTGCGCGCGATTGTTTTAGTGATTAAGAAGTCACACGACCATCCGCGCCAGTTTGAACACCTCAATGAACACCAATTTAGTGGTATGAAGAACAGGGTGTAAAGTTCACTCATCCACCATAGAAAAGGGAGGATCCTCCGACCAGACGGGTGTTGTGTCTGCCGGGCAACTGCCCATCGGTTTGAAGTTGAAATCTTGTATCTATGTCGATCGCTCGGTAAACTCTAACTGCGCGATGCAGGATTTGTGTGACGTCATGTCTATGATGCGTAGTTCTTATGTGGCAGTGTAACCGCTACATCACTCCCCTCCGGAGACCGGAGGTCGATAGTGGGCTGAAGAATCTTGCGATGCTTCACACAGTGCCAGCTGTGGTTCCAGTGAGTCGGAACCGGGTGCCACATAGTTCGCGGTGAGTCGGAACCGTCTGTGGTGATTCCCCAGTGAGTCGGGGTGATTAAGGCTGACAGCTTTGATTCCTCAGTGAGTCGGGGTGATGAGGCTGAGGGTGATGACCAGGATAAATAGTGCACATCAAGGTTTAGATTTTTGGAGTGTACTCCTTAAGAAACGATTTTCATATTTAGCCCGCGGTATAAAATTTTATGAGGAGTAAAATCGAGCGTTAACTAAAAGTGAGGCGTTACGTTCCTTTGTATGACCGTATCATTTTGTTCCGTGAACCGATTTTCATTAACTAAACGTTACAAATGGTTTTAAATTTAGACCTTTCATTAGACCAAAATTAAAGAAATATCTTTACAAACAAAAAAGTGAGTTTTCATGTTACGTAATTATGACAATTTCAATTTGCTAAAATTTCCTTCTAAATTAACTTTTAACACTGTTAATGGATCAAAATAAGTATTTTAACACGAACCTAATATGAATCTACCTGAGATCACAACATAATTTCAATTTCTTACTGAAATCTAATTAGACATGAAAATTCTTAGGAGTAAACTCCGGTCGTGCGTCGGAGCTGAAACACACACTTTTTTTTTGCTTTTTAGAGAATAGTGTCTGTCATACCAGACTCATACTTATACTGCGTAAGTTTTTACAAACACTTTTACACGAAGTCATAAGTCTGGTGATATACCGGATGTTCCCACTGCTGGGCCACAGGCCTCCTCTCTTCGAGAGGGAGTTGGTTGTAATCCACCACGCAGGCCCAGTGCGGGTTGGTAGATGTCACATGTCTTCGAATTTTTAGTTCTAGGACATGCCGGTTTCCTCACGATGTTTTCCTTCACCGTTTTGAGAGCAGTGGTGGTGAAATTATTTACACAAAGTAAAGCGTGTCTAAGTCAGGGCCGTTACCACTGGGCCACCACTGCTCGCTTCTAAACCTTGATGTGTCATATGTAATCCCAAGTACTGTAAATAGCATAAATAAATAGCCTATTTAGCATTACCTGAAACTGAGACAGCCCTGAAATCGCAACATAAGATAGCAACAAGTTTTACAGGAATTATTTATAAGATTACACCAGGGTGTTCGGTAAAACAAGGGGTACACTTGAAGGGAGTGTAGTACTCATGAAAATTAATTACTTTTACTATGGGACCAACTTTTGTACGCAGCTGAATACCAGTATTGTCCTTGGACTGACTGCGGCGACTGACTATTTGACCTCCACAACCCTTGGTAAGAAGTCTGACAACCAGTCTTAACAAGGAGTATCATGCTATCCAGTCCGGTTGTGAAGTCAGATAGGTAGTCGCTTCATGTAAAATACTGGTATTCAGCTGCATCCGACTGGAATCTGACCCCAACGTAGTTGAAAAAGGCTAGGTTAGATGATGATGGTTGGTCCTTTAGTGTAAAAGTTGTTTATTTTCATAAGTACTATGATCCTTTCAAATATGTCCCTCATTTATCCTAACATCCTGTAAGAAAAGCCAGAATTGTGTATATTATTTTACTTTTATAGACAGTGTTATATTGATTTGAACACTTAATTAAGCGGCACTGCAAAATTTAAAATTTCTTACGTTTTCTGCAAATTGCAACTCTGTATTGGGTAAAAATGGGAAAGTAATTTTGCGCAATTTTTGGCTATCATTGTAAATTTTTTTGCTTGGTGTTGACGGGTGCTATGGCATCCGACAACACCAAGCAATTTAAAGCGATGCCCAGGAAATTGTCAAGAATTGCTTAATATGTTGGTAAAATGTGATTCCAGAAATGATAACATGTAGACAAGAACATAGAAAAATAAAGAGGACATTTCTCTTAAACAGAAGATATGTACAAACATTTAGCAGTAGTAGGTTTAGCTAATTTTTCACATTATTTAGCGACAAAGTACGGAAAAAAAAAAGATAAAAAAAACATATTTTTTGCAATCTTTTTCACTTTTGATAGCGTCACATATACAATTTAGAAAAGACAAACACAGAAAAAAATATCAAATAATAAAAAAAAACCTTGATATGGCAACATTAGTAGAACTGAATCCAATATTGGGTTAGTATCGGAAACGGTATCGGAATCGTTATCTGAAAAGTTGTAAAATTATGCTTAGCAAAGAAATATCAAATTATAATTTCATTTTTGTGCGCTAACTTAGGCGTTTATTCGATTTATAGCAATATAAAGGCTGATTGCATCAACGCCAGATAACCGAGGAATAATTTAGATTTTTCGACAGTGTTTCCACCCTTTTTTTTTGCGAAATGGTTCTGCTCTTGGCCTCGATTTCGCCTTGTAGAAAGCGATGGATGGAGTCTATGATAGGACGAGCGTGCCCAGAAGATGGTTCACTTTTGCTTTGAAGGCTCACCGGGTTATACGTGGAGGAAACACGCTGGCAGATTTCCGCACTTTATATATTTATAATTTTGAAAATCTTACACCTACATGTTCTCTCATAAAAAAATTGAAATAATTATTTCGAACGGTATGGCATGATTAAGAGGGTTTATCCTAAAAGTTGGCAACGTCGTAAATAGCTGTCAAATATTTACCTGTTTTGATTAATTTGGCAATATTACTGTATGGAATTAAGAAAAGTGGCCAACTAGGGAATTAAAATATTGATTATGAAATGCAATAATTAATATCGTAACACCGAATATTTAGTTTTAGATGTAAAAAAAGTATTTGAAAACTTTCCATATGCCTTTTTTACACCTAAAACGATTACAATATCAAATTCAGTGTTATAATTGCAATTCATTATTATTATTCTAGTTCGCTAGTTGGCTACATTTCTTATTTCCATACAGTAATATTGCCAAATTAATCAATACACCGAAATATTTGACATGTATTTGCGACGTGGCACACTTTCAGAATAAACGGAATAAGTTGATACAGACACATAATTCATAGATATTATACAGATTTGAAAATAATAAATGTCAAGAACTGTTCAAAGCTAGTTAACTTTTTAATAAGTTTTAAGTATAGAAACTGGCAATAAACAGTAAAATAAATTAACAAAATCGAAACAAGAAGATTAATTTATACTACATAAAAGATAGCTTGATCTCTGCGACATATGTCAAACTGACATTCCTAGGGTTGTTAGGATATAAAAAATTGTCGATAGAAATTATCGACGTTTCTTACTATTATCGATGCTAATGTAACATATAATTGGGTTTAATTTGGTCTGGTAACACGGCCTGTGAGCCAAACGCGGTGTGTTTTCTCCCGAAACTCAAGGATGGGACGTTGACGGATGGAATGTTACATGGGTAGGTGAGAAATTGGATTTTATTTCCTCGCTATTATTTTAGATCAAGTATGTACAAATGTAAATAATTTTATGATATTAAAATATACAATAAAGTTAAAAGATAAATTAATTTTAAATTAAGTTTAATTTAAAATATCGATAGTTTATAGTATGTGGTTACGATGATTCATCGCCCATCACTAATTAGGTATGCGCATAAAGTATGACATCGACAGATACTGTCTGTATTATTAAGAAATTCAGAACTTCATAGGCGTGTTTTTACTGACAGCTGTCGCAGAGATCAAGCTATCTTATATGAAGTATAGGAAACAAATAGGAATGTAAAAAAAATAAACAGAAAAATTATGATAATTGAAAACGTTGTCCCACCAAACAATTCAAACGAGACCATTAAGTATATGCTAATTTAAACAAAACATTTAAAAACCTTTTTGCATATTGTTCGTTAAACGTTTGAGCAACAGGCCTTGTAATTTTATATCGTATTCATTATCTGAAATTATTAAAAAAAATAACGTAAAAACGATTAAATTCTAAATGAGTGTCTGTTAGTTTAGTACGTGACTGTCTTCTTCGAAAAATTGCCACTTTATAAATTATTCGAGCTATTTTGAGCTTTTGCCTAATACTACTGTGGTGTTTCTATTTAATAGATATGTAAACACTATCTCATTCGCATTAGTAGTGAGGTAGCTGTCTGTCACTAATGTCAACTGTCACTTCACCACGAATGGCGGGAAACAGTTGATGAGTGAAGCGAGCCAGTGTGGTGATATAAACTTGACAATTAGCTATTTGATTAGTCTTCTAAAAATATTAGTTTTATTTTGCGCATTAGAATTGGTCACTCTTTGATTTGGTTCTCTTGAATACATTACATCACGCGTGTTCTCCCCAAAGGGTTAGGCAGAGGTGTACCTAGTAGGTGCAATACACCCACGTTTCGCCTTTCATAAATAAGGCATCTATTTGGGTATTCCGGTACTAAACTAATATTTCTCTGCATCCAATCACTGCCTGCCTAAGTTTCTTTTGCGTTCTACATAAAATAAATCCATTATTATTTATAAAAAAAAGGTCATATCATACCTCCATCTCTATACATGCCCCCGCTAGACGCCGAGAGCATAATCTGTAGCCACAGACAAAAGAGCCCGAGTATAACAACAACTCTGGCAACCGACGCATATTTTAAGCGTGGCATCTCGTTTAGCACTCAACAGATGGCGCTAGTTGCATCTTACGTAGTCCGCCCATCGGCCGTTAGATGGCGCTGTTTCATGTTTCGATCAGGTCATCGTTTTTGGTGGTTGTTCTGAGGAAAAAGAAAAAAATACATCAAACTAAAATAGATTTTGCAGTACTAGAAGTACAAGAAATAATGGTTTAGATAAGCGGTTTCTGTCCGACTTCAAAAAAAACACTACAAAGTGAAAAATAACTTTAATTTCGGAAGTCGGTGTCTTTGGTTTTTAATTTTCGTTCTTTGTCACCGACTTCCGAAATTATAGTTATTTTTCACTTTGTAGTGTTTTTTTTGAAGTCGGTTTTTTTTTTTTTTGTAAAAAGTTTTTATTTTTCACTTTTTAGTTGTGATACCTACCCCACACAAATTCGAATACCACTGCCTGCTATGTAAATAACAGTGACAGGAAGTTATCATAATATCATCCACATACTAAGTGAGGAAAAAAATAAAGTTTAATAAAAACTGTAACCCGACCACGGGAAAATAAAAATGATCTAAAAAGTACGAAACAAGCAAATATTTCAGACAGAAATCAAGACATAGGTACAAAAAACTTTTTACAAAAAAAAAAACAACCGACCTCCAAAAAAAACACTACAAAGTGAAAAATAACTTTAATTTCGGAAGTCGGTGTCTTGGGTTTTGTATTTTCGTTTTTTGCCACCGACTTCCGAAATTAAAGTTATTTTTCACTTTGTAGTGTTTTTTTTGGAGGTCGGTTGTTTTTTTTTTTGTAAAAAGTTTTTATTTTTCACTTTTTAGTTGTGGTACCGACCCCACACACATTCGAATACCACTATCTGCTACCAATGACAGAAACTTAACATAGCATCTACATCCTAAGTGCGAAAAAAATACGTATTTTGTAGCTTACTCAAAAACTATCCAAGCAAAGTTAATAAAATTTATATGAGACCAATTCGAGAGCACACCCTTTCAAACAAAAAAAGAATTTTCAAAATCGGTCCACAATTGACGGAGAAATCGGTGGACATACATAAAAAAAAAAAAAAAAAACAAACATACGCGACGAACATATAACCTCCTCCTTTTTGGAAGTCGGTTAAAAATGGTCAAGGTAAAGCCGTGGTCACATGTCTGTATACCATGTGGGTGTCAGGAACACCTACAAAATTATAATGGCATGCGACGACGGCTTTACCTTGACCATTTTTGTACCTATGTCTTGATTTCTGTCTGAAATATTTGCTTGTTTCGTACTTTTTAGATTATTTTTATTTTCCCGTGGTCGGGTTACAGTTTTTATTAAACTTTATTTTTTATTTTATACTTTTCCGTTATTACACTTGCTAAACGTTACAACAACGCCACGCGCAACGTCTCACTGAAAATTGAATTTACAACGAGAACATTTTCGCGCGATGATTTTGTACGATTTCAAATGTCGACTAAAACCAAAAGAATCATTTGAAAGACTTCGAATGATGTTCATAGACAAAAGCCCTTCTAAAGCAACTGTTTTCCGCTGGTTCAACGAATTTAAGCGTGGTCAAGTAACTTTGGCGGACGAAGAAAGAAGTGGCCGTCATAGGGCTATGACGGCTGTTACATAAGAAAACGTGCTGGCTGTGAAAAATTAAATTTAAGTGAATAGGCGAATTACATATGAAGAGATTCAGCATATACTGCAGATTGGATCGGGAAGTGTACATGAAATTCTACACGGGCATCTTCAGGTAAAGAAGATAGTTTCACGCTGATTACCACACAATCTAACGCAGAAGGAGGTTCGGGTAGAATGGTGCCGAGACATGATAGCAAAATTTGAAGCAGGCTCGTCTCGGCGCGTTTACGATTTCATTACGGGTGATGAATCATGGATTTGTCATTTTTGTTCCCCAAAATAAAAAATCAACTCAAGGGAAAACAGGGATTAAAGAGGTGTCTGATGTGGACTGGAAAATGTGTAATGAAAATTGGTTAAGACGCATGAAACTGTGTATAGACGCCAATGGAGATTTATTTGAAAATATTTAATAAATAAAATATAACCTGTAGTATATTTTTTTTATTACCTATTGCAAAATTTTCTGAGTGCCCCGTGTATAAATATTAATATTTCGTTGTACACAGTGCTACATATAAAGCTATAAATTTCCAGTATTAGCTGACCTCGCATTGTACGGAAATCCTTTACAATGCCAGATCAGCTTAAACTGGAAATGTATAGCTTGATGTCTAGCCGTGTGTACTTGTTTTTCTTCATAGAGGAATTGAGGATGGAATTACAAACCGTTTTTATTTATTAAGATTTGATTAACTTCACGTTGGTATCATCTTGCGATACAACGTAGCACAGTCTCACTTTTGCTTGTTTTTAACAATTTAAACATATTTATTTACTTTGAAAGTATAACATTATTTACATATTTGTAATGTGCTCGTCAAGACCTTTCTTTTGGTACCAAACATGTCATGATCATATCATTTTAATTTTTTTCGAGGTTAGAAATTTACGTGTAAAATCCACCATATTAAATTTAGGGAAAATTTATATAGCCTATGTCACCCGGACTATTATTACGAATCTATTGATACCTCACTCATCAAAATCGGTTCAGTAGTTTAGGCGCTATGGTGGAACACACGTAAAAGCAAACATACATACATACATACAAACATATAAACATACATACATAGACTGCTAAAATCATAACCCTTCCTTTTGGCTTTGCCGTAGTCGGGTAAAAAATACGTATTATTGAAGCTAACTCAAAAACTACCCAAGCAAAATTAATAAAATTTATATGGGACCACCTCTGAAGTATGATCTACCAAACAAAAAAAGAACCATCAAAATCAATTCATAATTGACGGAGTAATCGCGTAACAAACATACAAAAAAAAAAACAACATACAGTCGAATTGAGAACCTCCTCCTTTTGGAAGTCGGTTAAAAATAATAACTCTTCTTATGTAATATAGTATTTTAAAAGAAAGAACAGCGTGATATTAATCATTTTAATCAAATTAAAAACATACATGAAACTGCCGTAGTCAATTAAGTGGGTATTTTTTTGTAAATTAATTAATTAAATGCTGAAAATGTGATCCCTCTTGTCTTACGCAAATCGCCAATCTTATAATGAGTCCGCTGCCTGTTGATTTTCTTATAATTTTATGGTGAATACTCGATATGATATGGCACAATTCTGTTTGTAACTCGCCCACGTTCTCGTATCGCTTCCGTAGTAAACAAGGAACCCTTATAGTTTCGTCATGTCCGTCTGTCTGTCTGTCTGTCTGTCCGCGGTCTAGCTCCGAGACCCTTAGTACTAGAAACTGTAATTTGACATAGGTATACATATTAATTACGCCGACAAAGTGGTAAAATAAAATTATGAAAAACATTTTTTTTTAGGGTACCTCCCATACATGTAAAGTGGTGATGTTTTATTTTTTATTTTTTTATCCCATAGTATGGGGTATCATTGGAAAGGTCTTACAAAAACATTATGAGTTTGTGAAAACCATTTTTGGATTCAGGGATCCGTTTGCAAAATATTAAGCTTTAAAGTGCTAATTTTTGTTAGAGTCAAGTGTCCCCCCCCCCCCCCGGCAGCTAAATGGTTGGTTTTGGGTGCGTCAAAAAAATCACAACAGTAGTTTATATAACGAAATTAAAAGGAAAACTATCACAGCTAAGTAGGCTCAACAAGTTAACGAGTAATAATCGACCAACTTAACTTTGCAATTGCAAAAACATGTTTTCCCATACATTCCGTATGGGAGAAAATGTTTATCAACTACAAAGTTAAGTTTGTTTTTGGGATAAATTCATCCCAACTACGGAACCCTTCATTGTGCGTGGTCCGACACGCACTTGGCCGGTTTTTTGTATAGCATATTTTTCACGTATCCCCAAAAGAAGAAATCTAATGGTGTAAGGTCCCGGGATCTGGCCGGCCATCTAATCGGTCCATTCGTACCAATCCAAGTAGGAAAACATTCATTTAGAAAATCTGCTGCTCTCCGACTATTATGAGCCGGAGCTCCATCTTGTTGGAAAATTAAGTTTTCTTACTCCGCCGCGGAAAGATTTCTTATCTCATCTCTTAAAATTTGAAGTATTTCTAAATACTTTTCTGTGTTCAAGGTTCCTTGGTAAAAATGGATTTAAAAAAACCCAGTTTTTTAAAAGTCCGCACCAACAGTTGAGTGAAAAACGCACTTGGTTATTCGTTTCAGTGACTCGTAGGAGATTTTCTTTAGACCAAATACAATTATTGTGGCGGTTGTACATACCGTTATTGCTAAAGTTTGATTTGTCTGTCCAAATAATATTATCCAAAAAATTTGGATCTTCGAGCAAGCGTGCCTGGATATCAAGACAGACATTTTTTCTCCTTTCCGTATCGCCCGGAAGTAATTTTTGAACCAATCGTCCTTCAACATAACTCTTGAAACCGTGTTTTTAGGGTTCCGTAGTAAACAAGGAACCCTTATAGTTTCGTCATGTATGTCTGTCTGTCTGTCTGCGGTCTAGCTCCGAGACCCTAAGTACTAGAAAGCTGTAATTTGGCAGAGGTATACATAGTGGTAAAACAAAACTATGAAAAACATTTTTTTTTAGGGTACCTCTCCTACACGTAGAGTGGTGATGTTTTTTTTTTTTCTTTTTTTGACCCATTGTGTGGGATATCATTGGAAAGGTCCTTCAAAAACATTGTGAGTTTGTGAAAACCATTTTTGGATTCAAGGATCTGTTTGCGAAATATTAAGCTTTAAAGTGCTAATTTTTGTTAGAGTCAAATGTCCTCCCCCTGCCAGCTAAATGGTTGGTTTTGGATGTGTGAAAAAAATCACAGCAATAGTTTATATAACGGAATTAAAAGAAAAATTATCACAGCTAAGTAGGCTCTACAAGTTAACGAGTAATAATCGACCAACATAACTTTGCAGTTGCAAAAACATGTTTTCCCATACATTCCGTATCGGAGAACATATTTTTCAACCACAAAGTTAAGTTTGTTTATGGGATAAATTCATCCCAACTACGGAACCCTTCATTGTGCGTGGTTCGACACGCACTTGGCCGGTTTTTTTTAATACACGGTGTATTTTACTTTTTGAAACTCCAATTTCATTTTCTCCTTCTCTCACCGATATTTTCGGAAAAGCCGAAAAATAAATTAAAATATCAAGTTCTTCGTCGTTGATCGTATGGTTTTCTTGCTGTGTTTCTCTTGAGCGTTTATCGAAACGTCCCAGAGTTTTCATATTATTCACAAGCCTTTTCAAAACCTTACGAGACGGTGTTTGTCTGTCAGGATATTTTACGCTATACCACCGCAAACTTCGAGAGATATCTTTATCGTTCAAAAAATATGCTTCCATTAGATCAAAACTTACTTGATATGCCATGTCCGCAATAAATTGTGTAAGTGAATTAAGACTAAACAGATAAATATCCAAAAAGCAAACGCTTGCACAGACTGTTCCATTTTCATATTTAAGATCAACAAGCAAACGCTTGCACAGACTGTTCCATTTTCAAATTAAAGAACAAAAAGCAAACGCTTGCACAGACTGTTCCATTTTCAAATTTAAGAACAACAAGCAAACGCTTGCACAGACTGTTCCATTTTTTCAAATTAAAGAACAACATTTAAAAATTTGTCTTCTTTTTAAAATAACTTAAAAAGTATGCATTCAAACAAACGCTCTCATAAATTGTTCAACATTATTTTTGTTTTAAATTTGCCTTCTGTCTAGCTTACAGAGGACGTATTGAAATACTAAGTTTTATCATTTTATCTACACGTCCACTTATAATAAGGCAAACTATGCTATAAAGTATTTTATGAAGTGGGTACTTATTTACGAATAATCAATGCTATCTATGGAATGATAATATCGCTACTTTTCGAACGTCGTCGTCGGCAATCAATAACTTTCTTGAAATTTGACTCAAACATTTTATGTTGTTCGTTTCTTTTAAAATACTATGTTACTTAAGAGGCGAACAGGGCTCGCAACTACAAATCGAGATGTTTGCAAAATTCAATTCCAAGCACGTTGCGCTAGTGTGAGTGCCTGTCGGAGCGATATACACCTACAGTGAGCAATACTACCACGCACACATTGACAATTATTGTTTGACGCGATAGCACTACTAGCTTTCGAAAATTTATGATAAATTTGGATGTATTCCGTAATACAAAAAATTATGAATGAAAATTTAATATATTTCCATTTTTTTTTCAATAATTTGTAACTTGATAACATAAACTATGCTTCTGCGGAAACAATATTACAAATATTGTTGGTTATAATACAGAAAAAACAATATGAAAACATGTCATTTGCGCTGTAAAAATGTACGAAATGCAATTCGCTTACACTTCATTTAAAGGTAAGTTTTTGGAAATAAAAAGACGTAGGAGCCTAGATAAATATTGTCTCAATCCGAATATCAACATAACATGGTGGAAATATGCTCAAACTGCAAATGATTTATGTATTGCGTTTGTATGGACAATTCATGCGTCGCCGCATTCTTAAGAAGACTTATTAGTTTTTGGTCATTCTTTCGATTGGCATTATAAAAGTAGGGGTGTTTTTCACCAAACTTTTTTTAACACCAAACTAGCACCTAAACTACCACAAGGTGTGCAGTTTGATCCAACTTGAAAGATAGGATAGCTTACATCTTAATTTACGAAAAAAAAGATATGAAGAAAAATTATGTTTTTATAAATTATGCATTTATGACATCCCGGTATTATGCCATAATTCCCAACAAAAAGTACTAGGCTTGCATGATTTTTGATGATAATCTCGGTAGGTAGGGTAGTAAGTGATAAAGATGGTCCACCCCAAACATTTATATGGCAAAACAACGTTTGCAGGGTCAGCTAGTGTATTATAGTTTCTACTGCGCCTTAGGACATGGTGCAGCATACGGTGGAGGTCTGCCCGGCTTGGGCGGAGCATCGCCGTGTCCTCGTGGAGGCGATCGGCGGCGGTGATCTCTCGAGTCCGGCCCTGGTTCAGGCAATGGTACGGAGCGAGAGGAAATGGCAGACCGTCACCTCCTTCTGCGAAGCGGTAATGTTCGCGAAGGAGGAGGCGGAACGCGTGAGGGAGAGGCAAACTGCGCGCCCTTACGCCCCTAACCGCCGCAGGAGGAGACACCCGGGGCGAGAATCGCGAGCCGATTTCCGGCCACCGTAGGCGCGGGCTTGCAGACGGTGAGCATTTGAGCAATGGGTAGCTTGCCGTCCGATAAGGACCAAGCCCGGGTCGACGGCGCGTTGTGTTCCACGCGCGCCTCAAAGAGATATCAGCAGAATTGACGGGGTCCGCTAGGGCCAATGCCTGCCGGGGCTACGAATATGGGCCGAAAGGGAAATCGTGGCCCCCGGCAACAGGGCAACCGAAGGAACACGGGTGGGTTTTAGTCAGTAAGAGTCTGACACGCCCTCCCGCTCCGCGGGCGAAGCGGGAGGGCGTGAGCGGGAGAAGTTATTTGATAATTTCCCAACCAAAAAAAAAAAGGGGGGTAATCTCCGGAACTACCAGTCAGATTTCAAAAATTATTTTTGCATTGGATAGCCCAATTTTTGAGGAAGGTTATAGACTCGCGGACGAAGTCACGGACAGAAGCTAGTTAATAATCAAAATAGGGTGACCATGAGCGGTGTATTACTACTGACTTACTGAGAAAGGGCAATTATGGTGCCGATTCTCTTGTTCACAAACTAAACTAAATTTAAGTTCAGTGCATCTTTTTCTTTCTATTTCATTAAGAAAAGGACAGAAGATAAATTTTAGTTTAGTCCTGTCAAATTAATCATCGCCTGTCACTCTCCATACAAGTTTAGACGTGATTAAAAACTTGCCCACTAAAATTACGTCAATTTACGTCAAGCGCTGATTAATTTGACAGGACTAAACTAAAATTTATCTTCTGTCCTTTTTTTAATGAAATAGAAAGAAAAAGATGCACTGAACTTAAATTTAGTTTAGTTTGTGAACAAGAGAATCGGCACCATTAAGTTTTAAAAAAGGAGGTCATTTTAAAATAGGGTAAACTCACGCACAGTAGGTAATAAGTGTTAGTAGTAAGGGTAATGATGTCACAATCCTTTAGAATAACTGAATAACAATTTTTTTACTTTTAAAGGCATGAAAAAATACGCAGTATTTTATTCGTTTTCTGAAATGCAGATTATCCTCAACATAATTATGTGAAAACTAGCTTTTGTCCGCGGCTTCACCCGCGTGAATGTCGGAAAGTATCCCATGGGAATGTACTACAGATGGGTTTACATACCTAATAGCCGAGGAAAAGGTCATTGACTCCTACCGCTGCGCCCGCGTTGCCGTTAAACATAATTATTTTGTTACGCGTAATTTTGAATCTGTGATATCTTTTAAACCTTATGGTTGCCTAACATCATTTCATTTTTTAAATGATGTTAGGCATATTTAAATCTAAACTAATGCTTAGTTTAAGTGATATAGTGGTGCCGATTCCCTTGTTCACAAACTAAACTAAATTTAAGTTCAGTGCATCTTTTTCTTTCTATTTCATTAAAAAAAGGACAGAAGATAAATTTTAGTTTAGTCCTGTCAAATTAATCCGCGCCTGTCACTACTCCATACAAGTTTAGACGTGATTAAAAACTTGCCGACTAAAATTACGTCAATTTACGTCAAGCGCTGATTAATTTGACAGAACCAAACTAAAATTTATCTTCTGTCCTTTTCTTAATGAAATAGAAAGAAAAAGATGCACTGAACTTAAATTTAGTTTAGTTTGTGAACAAGGGAATCGGCACCAATTTATTGGATAAGGATTAATATAATACCGGTCAAAATGCTTCGGAAATAATAGGTAATAAAAAATTTATCCAATATTGAAAGATAAAATCTTTAGAAGATAGACATATGCCATCGCGGACTTTTTTATTGAACTTTTTTAGATGAACAATACTGTAGAACATAAATTGTATGTAACTTTAACGATTTCCGCGGCGCATGCCAATAAAATTCCCAGTCGGCAACATATTCAACAATAATCGTCAAACAGCCAATTTACTCAAAACCTTTAATGAATTACACACTAAAACATGATAAACCGTGTCAATCTGCCTAGCCTTTTCCCAACTATGTTTGGGTCGGCTTCCAGTCTAGCCGGATGCAGCTGAATACCAGTATTTTACATGGAGCGACTGCCTATCTGACCTCCACAACCTAGTTACTAGGTAACACGATACCCCTTGGTAAGACTGGTTGTCAGACGTTCGGGCTTCTGATGACTTGTAACGACTGCCAAAGATAAACGAATGACAGCCGGGACCAACGGCTTAAGACGCAGATATATGACAGCGACCTTGAATGGTTAGCTTGCGTGTTCTGTACTGAGCTCACGCAACGCGTCGTACGGCCAGCCAGTAATAGGACTCGCCCATCAAGGAGCGCTGTCCCAAATTAGACGCATTATTAATTTATTACACGTAAAACAAAAGGTATTTTAATAAACACGTATACTTAAAGATCCGTAATTTAATTATCTTTAAAATGGTAAAGTTTTCAGAAAAATACGCTTAATGAATTTTGCGTCATTCTCAGTTTTATATCCGCGTTAGACATACATTTACAAATTAATTTCACTATGTAATATAAACATAATCAAAAATATGCCTATATTAAAATATTTAAAAAATGCTCTAATTTAACATATTTTTCCAAATCACTAACACTACTCGTTTAGACGTCATCTTCAGTATAAAATCATTAAAAGTCAGCTATCGTCCCCTTAACGTGCTTTACGAGGCACGGAGGAGTCTCGGTATGTAAAGATGGTCACCCATCCACAGACCAACCTCGGCAAGCGTAGCTTAACCCGATGAATCGAACAATGCGGTTGTTATTACTTAGCCACGAGTTCCTCAAGAACACTCTTTTAAATCATAATATTGTTACAAGATATTGGTGACATCATTCGTGTTGAAATTATACATGTGAGAACAATGTGTTCGTATTAAAAAGATAAAACAATTTAAATAAATTAAAATAAGCTGTGGCAGCTAAGAGTTGACCAGTCTCTACTGACGGCGCCCGTTCACGAACATGACGCATGGATCAGCACCATTCAGCTCAACCATTTTGAAGGGAACTTAAATAATAATCATAGCTGAAAATCATTTTTTGAAGGCCCATGCAATATTCGCTCGCGACCCACTAGAGGGTCGCGTATCATAGTTTTGGAACCACTGCTGAGACCATGTCAAAGAATTAAAAAAAACGTGTGGCACTCGGGGACTGCCGCGGTAAAGCTATTGCATAGCATTTGTAACCTCCATACTTCCTATTTGTCAACGCTACACTTGGGATAAAACAAAAATTACGTTCCCATGACAACATCACGTTTCCCATGACAGCATCACGTTGTCATGGGAACCGTCATTACATGGTAGGCGGAGTGGGGGGTGTTAGGTTTTATGTTCGTTACGGAATTTCTTGATTCAGTCGCCGCGCTCAAAGCCCGCGATAAAAGCTATGCAATAGCTTAAAAAAATGGTTTTATTTTTCTTTCAAAATAATTCGACAGTCACGATTATTTATGTAAAACATCTTTATCAAAATAAAGTATTTAACTGACTATTTTAGTCCATAAAAAAAAAATGACAACGTCGCATTTTCTTAGCTTTAAATATAAATGATTGGTTTGAATGAAAATGATTAAGGCGATTCGCACACTGCCCCGCATCACGCAGCGTGGTGCGGGGCGGCCATAGAAAAATGAACGCGCGTGGATGCATTTTCTGTGTGTTGGACTGTGCGTGTTTTCTATACAAACGGATATACTTACAAGCAACGCATTCACGCGCTACGCTGCGTGGTGCGTGACAGTGTGTTAATCGCCTTACTCGTACTTATCAACGAAACTTAGATACACACATCAAGAATCTAGTGTTATGTTATCTTCGAAACTATGTACTTTTGGAACACTTGTTCTAGTAGTTTTTGTATTATTTTTACTTATAGCCTACTAGCTGCGCCCCACGGTTTCACCCGCATAAGTCTCGATCCCGTGGGAAAAAAAAAAGTATCCTATGTTCTTTTCCAGGGCATCATCTATATATGTGCCAAATTTCATCCAAATCCGTTCAGCCGTTTTAGCGTGAAGGCGTAACAAACAAACTTACTTCCGCATTTATAATATTAAGGATTAAGGATAACCTTACGAGTTATGGGACATCAAAAGGAACATGTTATAGTTACAGCACTGCCTATCCCTTCGGCATAAAGGCGTGATATTATTTTTAACCGACTTCAAAAAAAAGGAGGAGGTTCTCAATTCGTCGGGATATTTTTTTTATTTTTTTATTCGTGTATGTTCTCCGATTACTCGAAGACGCCTGGACCGATTTGAAAAATTATTTTTTTT
The DNA here is from genome assembly GCA_963680765.1 of Agrochola lychnidis. NCBI lineage: Eukaryota > Metazoa > Arthropoda > Insecta > Lepidoptera > Noctuidae > Agrochola > Agrochola lychnidis. Next base: position 10,775,854 of record OY796875.1, read on the forward strand.
GTTTGAAAGGGTAAACTTTCAAGTTAGTCCCATTGTCATTTGGTCACGATCTGATGATGGAATCTTGGAGAAATCGAGGGAACTCTTCAAATATTAAAGGCACATCTATAGCGATTTGGGTATTTTTTGATGAGCAGTTGACATAAGACTATTGTAACTTAGATAAATTATAAATCAACCCACAAAAAATACAACCGACTTCCAAACTACAAAGTGAAAAATAACTTTAATTTCGGAAGTCGGTGTCTTTGGATCAGTATTTAAGTTTTTTGACACCGACTTCCGAAACTAAACTTATCTTTCACTTTGTAATTTGGAAGTCGGTTGTATTTTTTGTAAAAACGTTTTCTTTTATTTCGCTAAACCAATCATAACAGCCATATTTGTCAGCAATTTTACTGATCAGTGTTCTTGATCAAGCTTTTAATCGGGGGTAAGTGCCGAAACTGGCAGATGGCCAATATCTGCTACTGCAGCGTATAAAGCTCACAGATACCTAGAAGTCTAGACCATAGTTACAGTATTTCTATTTTCTTAATGTCCCTCGGGTATGCGTATTTCGAATCTATACAAGGCCAGAACGCAGCCATAGGAAACTGCTACATTGTAATGCTTTTTTTAACCGACTTCCAAAAAGGAGGAGGTTATATGTTCGTCGCGTATGTTTGTTTTTTTAATTTTTTTATTTATGTCCACCGATTTCTCCGTCAATTGTGGACCGATTTTGAAAATTCTTTTTTTGTTTGAAAGGGTGTGCTCTCGAATTGGTTCCATATAAATTTTATTAACTTTGGTTGGATAGTTTTTGAGTTAGCTACAAAATACTTTTTTCCCACTTAGTATGTAGATGATATGATAAGTTTTTGTCACTGGTAGCAGATAGTGGTACTCGTATTCGAATATGTGTGGGGTAGGTACCACAACTAAAAAGTGAAAAATAAAAACTTTTTACACAAAAAAAAACAACCGACCTCCAAAAAAAACACTACAAAGTGAAAAATAACTTTAATTTCGGAAGTCGGTGGCGAAAAACGAAAATACAAAACCCAAGACACCGACTTCCGAAATTAAAGTTATTTTTCACTTTGTAGTGTTTTTTTTGGAGGTCGGTTGTTTTTTTTTTAAATCTGTGATTATAATGTATACACAAATTTTGCGTATGTAGGTGTATGGTTTTGTAACGTGGACGAGCGCGTCCTGGTTCCAAATTATACTACATCACTTACGCCTGACAAGAGTTTTAAAGATATAGTCTATAAAAAAAAAGAACAATAGTGTGAATTGGGTGAAATGGGTTAGGTTGGGTTAGAACTGTGACCAACCGCGTGCGAGCCGAGCGAGCGAAGCGAGCGGTGCCGCGGCAGCGGACGGCGAGCGCTACTTCCAAATTGCTCGCAGCCAGGCAGGCTATTTAATATTAGCGCAAGAAAGAAAGAAAGAAAAATATTTTATTTGGGACACGCACAGGAAATACAGACAGAAATAAAAAATTAAATTAAATTAAAAAATTAGAAAAGAGCATTTTAAACTAACAAAAAATAGTAACGACCTGTGCGAGGCCAAAAGGCCCATATCTCAGCATAATGCTGCGATATTTTAATAAATACCGCGGCGCTGGTATTCTGATAGGGCCCGCTGTGATGCCACGGACACACCTACGTACACATATAAATCCCTCTAAGGGATTACAAAATAAATAAAACAATAAAAAAATATAATATAAACAAATAATAAAAATCAAAACCATTGAAGAATCGACGCATGCCCAACGTGACGTTCCAACGTCCGCATCGCTCTCAAGGTGAATTACGTCGCAAACAAGTTGGTTACCAGTTCACAATTTCTCGCAATCTAAACTCGATTAGTTCGTATGCGTACTGGCACTGTATATTATGGAATGAGGTAGTTAGTTTGGTCACTACGAAGGATACGCGAGTATTTGCGTACTACTTTTGTATAGATAGGAAGACCTTAGTAAAAAAGTGATTTCCAATCTATACGCAAGCAGTTTCCCGTGGCTGCGTTCTGGCCTTGTATAGAATAGAAAGACGCCTCGGGTATCATCGGATTTCCAAATACAAACGAATGCTAATTTCCATTAATTATTTTATTTATCGTGTACGTTGCTGTTTTGATTTCCGTGTGAACTATATAGAGCTGTAAAACTATTTTCCTATCTGTCGTGCCTGCGACTTTAGCGGCTTTCCTCCCATTTATTAAATAAATTACATTAAATTAAAAGAGCATTAACAACTCTAAGTTGATTAAGAGCGTCCGGTCTGCACCAAGTGCAAAGGGCAACTGATAGAAATCCGACGACTGACGAAACACGAGGTTTGCCGAGGGACATTAAGAACATAGTTTGTCTGTACATAGGTATTCTGCGCAAGTATTTTAAATGTTTTATGTTTTATTACACTGCGCCCATCGTCCACTCTGAAATCGACGCACCCCACTACCGCATTACCCAACTTCTTCTTTTCGACGAACCAGGTGTCAGAGTTTTAAAGCCGCCCATGGGCCTCTGACGTGGCTTCACATGCCGTCGAGAAATATCTCTCAGGCATACCGGTTTCCTCACGATGTTTTCCTTCACCGTTTTTGAAGCAAGTGATAATTATACAATACGCACATGAATCCGAAAAGTCAGAGGTGCGTGCTTTGGGTTCGAACTCGAGACCTATGAGTTCGCAGTCTGACGGTCACACCACTAGGCTATCACTGCATTACCCATAGGAATCCGCAGTATCGTGTCCCATTTTAGATTGGACAAGCTTTACCAGCTCGTCATTTCAGAGTGTCCATGTCGGTGTGTTTTTAACTTTTTCCGTTAATTACGTGAGGCGTTTAGAGCCGCCAATTTCCGGTCACCGTAGGCGCAGGCTTGCGGACGGTGAGCAATGGGTAGCTCGCCGTCCGATAAGGACCAAGCCCGGGTCGACGGCGCGTTGTGTTCCACGCGCGCCTCAAAGAGATGTCAGCAGAATTGACATGGTCCGCTAGGGCTGATGCCTGCCGGGGTTGCGAAGAATACCGAAAGGGAAATCGTGGTAACAGACAACAGGGCAACAGGGTAACCGAAGGAACATGGGTGGGTTTTAGTCAGTAAGAGTCTGACACGCCTTCCCGCTCCACCCAGAGCGGGAGAAGTTATTTGATAATTTCCGACACAAAAAAAAGGCGTTTGGAGCCGAATGTCACCCAATCTCACGTGGTCTCGTGCCACGGCGAGGCTTATATCACTAAATTATTTTTTTCCGCAATGGGACAGTATAAAGTTGCGAGAAAATTGGGTAATTATTATAAACAAACAGTGGCAGTCCGGGAGTGCCGACAGAAGTGAAACCTTGAACAATTTAAAAACCTTTAAAGTAAAAATACTTGTATAGAACATTGATCCGTAACGTAATATAAATAAAGAGCACAATCGCATTTACAAAAATGAGGTGTTGGTAAAGGTGTCGCGAGTTCAATTGTTTTTCCCATCTCAAAAATGTCCAACGTGCCTAAAGAAGATTTCACTTCAAAAATAAGTACTTATTATAAAAGAACTAGCGACCCGCCCCGGCTTCGCTCGGGTATAAACCGGGTTATTATACATATAAACCTTCCTTTTCAATCACTCTATCTATCAAAAAAAACCGCATCAAAATCCGTTGCGTAGTTTTAAAGATTTAAGCATACATAGGGACAGAAAAAGCGACTTTGTTTTATACTATGTAGTGAAGAAAATACGTTTATTTACGGTAAAAATGACGCAAAAAAAGAACACAAACACAAAAAAAGAACAAGTTGAGGGAAAATACTTATGCGTCACATCCACGCCAAACGGCCATTACTCAGAATAAAAAATATTAAACAAATGTTTATTTAAATAAATTCAACGCAATCAAACACAGATTAACGTAAGAAATACGCATTTTGAAAAATCTCACGTGCGGTTAGGGACGGACACCCGGGTATCACCACTGTGTGGATCGGCCTGAGGACACGGTGGAGCATACGGTGGAGGTCTGCCCGGCTTGGGCGGAGCAACGCCGTGTCCTCGTAGAAGCGATCGGCGGCGGTGATCTCTCGCGTCCGGCCCTGGTTCAGGCCATGGTACGGAGCGAGAGGAAATAGCAGGCCGACACCTCCTTCTGCGAAGCGGTAATACTCGCGAAGGAGGAGGCGGAACGCGTGAGGGAGAGGCAAATTTCGCGCCCTCACGCCCCTAACCGCCGCAATAGAAGGAGACGCCCGGGGCGGGAATCGCGAGCCGATTTCCGGCCACCGTAGGCGCGGGCTTGCGGACGGCTCGCCGTCCGATAAGGACCAAGCCCGGGTCGACGGCGCGTTGTGTTCTACGCGCGCCTCAAAGAGATGTCAGCAGAATTGACGGGGTCCGCTAGGGCCGATGCCTGCCGGGGGTTCGAAGAAAACCGATAGGGAAATCGTGGCCCCCGGCAACAGGGCACCCGAAGGAACACGGGTGGGTTTTAGTCAGTAAGAGTCTGACACGCCCTCCCGCTCCACCCAGAGCGGGAGATGTTTTTAAAGGACCTTTCCAATGATACCCCTCACCATGGGGTGAAAAAAAAAAGGTTAGGGACGGGGGAGGGGGTCGAAAAATCGTCAAATCGCCTCACGTAATTAATGGACACACACTTATTACTTGATGCAAATGAAGTTGTTGTTGTAGGAACTTCATATGTAATCGTTGTTTAATTATGCTATGTTAATTTTATTACTTTTATGCCTATTTGTAACTACGTGACGTCATGAAGTGTTTTTTGAAGGGAAACTTCTTTAGGCGCGTTGGGCATTTTTGAGATGGGACTAAACCATTGATTTCGCGACACTGTAACGACATCAGCTTTTGATCATTAAAAAGACATCAACGCATTGATTACCGCGGTGCCAATTTTTTTTCAAGTTTTCACTTCTGTCGGCATTCCCGGAGTGCCAGTGTTTTTTTTTTCTATGCCGTTTATAGGTACTATCGCATATCTGTATACCGTAAGGACTATTCTTGCTTGCAGCGCTGGATCGCTATAGTATCGCTTACCTACGAAAAAAAAAGGGTCGTGTGCACGGGATGTTGTTTTCAAATTGCTTAGCCGATGGTACAAGTCCGTTGTCAACTGCAGACAGCAGCAGCAGGCGACGTGTCGCCGCGACACTAATGGTTTCTATGTATTTCTATGAAATACCTTCCGTAATTAGCGACACGTCAATTTCACGACCGTGGCCGAAGGAGTGGGCCGTGATCCACCACGCGGGCTCAATGCGGGTTGGTAGATGTCACATGTCTTGCAAATGTTTAACTCTAAGACATGCCGGTTTCCTTACTATATTTTCTTTCACCGTTTTGAGAGCAGTGGTGATGAAATTATATACACAAAGTAAAGCGCCTATCTTTTTTTTTTGGGTGGGAAATTATCAAATAACTTCTCCCGCTCTGGGTGGAGCGGGAGAGCGTGTCAGACTCTTATTGACTAAAACCCACCCGTGTTCCTTCAGTTGGCATGTTGTTCGGGGGCCACGATGTCCCTATCGGTTTTCTTCGAACCCCCGGCAGGCATTGGCCCTAGCGGACCCCGTCAATTCTGCTGACATCTCTTTGAGGCGCGCGTGGAACACGTTGCGCCGTCGACCCGGGCTTGGTCCTTATCTGAGGGCGAGCTGCCCATTGCTCACCGTCCGCAAGCTCGCGCCTACGGTGGCCGGAAATCTGCCTGTGATTAGACGCCCAGGGCGTCTCCTCCTGCGGCGGTTAGGGGCGCTTCGAGTCCACGACCAAAAACTCGTAAATCGGGACCATTCTCACTGGGCTACCACTGCTCTTGCCGAGCAGAGCGATGGGCCATACAAATATTTAGTACACCGAGCTCTGCTCTGGTGAAAATAGAGAATGCTCATTTAATAGTGTAGCGGTTACACCGCCACATACGAACTACGCATCATAGACATGACGTCACACAAATCCTGCATCGCGCAGTTAGAGTTTACCGAGCGATCGACATACATACAAGATTTCAACTTCGAACCGATGGGCAGTTGCCCGCCAGACACAACACCCGTCTGGTCGGAGGATCCTCCCTTTTCTATGGTAGATGAGTGAACTTTACACCCTGTTCCTCATACCCCTAAAATAGTATAGGAAAGTTCATACTAGTCCATGTATAGTACCTACTTATTCCATGCTGCCATGATAGTAGGTACTTACTAATTCCATGCTGCCATGTCATTATTCTTATGTCATTATTCAATCAATATCTTGTTCTATACTTTGGGCGACCGAGCTCTGCTCAGGTGAAAATACGGAGAAAACAAATTTTCCCAGATATGAGACCTAGCTGGATTGATTTTTCCCCCCGTAAAAGCCCTATATTGCAACTTTCATCGAAATCGTTAGAGCCGTTTTCGAGAACGAATTGATTACGAACATATATACTATATGTATATGCAAACATTGCTCGTTTAATGCGGTGGTTGCCAAGGTAAAAAAAGAAATTCTATTTAGTCCGTCTTTCAGATAATAAAAAAATATTAGACACGTATATTTTGCTTTATCATATTAATCAAAAATAACTTAGAAAACACGCATTAAAGTTGACGAGTTGCTACGTCACAACGTAGTATTAAATCTAGCAAGGCGTGACGTCATGCCACATTTTAACGCAATGTATCGCCGTAATCTTTTGATTACGTCAAAAAATAAAAAAGACGTGTTATTTTTTTTTTAATAATCTACAAGACGGTCAAAAAAAAAATTTTTGACACAGGCCTATTTTATAGGATTCGGTACAGTAATCGAACTCATGTCAGCGCGGTATTCAAACACTTCTCTTGAGCCAATCGGGTCGCGTTACTTAAATGTTTGGCTCCTCGCCACCCCCATCTTTCAACAATCGATCAAGGAGCACCTAGGTTCCTATACATCACGCCGGTATTCCCCAGAGGTGAGAGGTGTATAGTATATTCACTTTTCAACAGTAGACACAGATATATGACAGTAACCTTGAGTGGTTAGCTCGCGTGTTCTGTACTGAGCTCACGCAACGCGTCGTACGTCCAGCCAGTAATAGGACTCGCCCATCAAGGAGCGCTGTCCCAAATTAGACTCATTATTATACATAAAACAAAAGGTATTTAAATAAAAGATGAATAATTAAATTACCTTTAAAATGGTGAAGGTTTCAGAAAAATACGCCTGATAGATTTTGCGTGATTCTCAGTTTTTTGTCCGCGTTAGACATAACTTTACAAATTAATTTTACTATGTAATATAAACATAATCTAAAATATTTCTATATTAAGTTATTAAGAAAATGCTCTAGTTTAACATATATTTTTTCCAAATCATTAACACTACTCGTTTAGACGTGATCTTCAGTATAAAATCATTAAAAGTCGGTTATCGTCGCCTTAAGGTGGATTCGAAGTGGTATCCCACGAAATTCAAATCTGACGTTTTTCATCCCTCTGAACTAGCTTTTGTCAAATGTCATGATTTCATGAAAAAGTCATTCACTTTAACTAAGAGAGATGTGATGTCTAATTATTATAATGGGGATGATGCCTGAGTAAAAAAAAGAAGTTCTATTCGATTATAAAAAAATATTAGACACGTATTTTTGACAGATTAATACAGATGGGACACTCCACAAAATCATTTAAATAAAAAGCGACTCTTGCAATGACACAATAAAGTGCAATTCAGGTCGCACAGCGCTAATATTCACCTAGAAGTTGCCTCTCTTTCTATCGAGTAACTCTTTTATTTTCTGACTACGTTACGCTCACTGCTTGTCGGGCCAATTGGCCCGACAAGTTGGGCCCACCGCGTACTTGTAGCTTCATACCTAAACTGCGGAGTGTCCCATCTGTATTTATCTATGCCTAAACGTAAATAAACTTACAAACACATTTAAGAGGCCTGCGAACACGGCTCGCAACTACAAATAGAGATGTTTGCAAAATTCAATTCCAAGCTCGTTGCGCTAGTGTGAGTGCCTGTCGGAGCGATATACACCTACAGTGAGCAATACTACCACGCACACATTGACAATTATTACTTGACGCAATAGCACTACTAGCTTTCAAAAATTTATGATAAATTTGGATGTGTTCCGTAATACCAAAAATGATGAATGAAAATTTAATATTTCTCCGTTTTTTTTTTCGATAATTTGTAACTTGATAATATAAGCTATGCTTCTGCAGAAACAATATTATAAATATTGTTGTTTATAATACAGAAAAAACAATATGAAGACATGTCATTTACGCTGTAAAAAATGTGTGAAATTAAATTCGTTTAAACTTCATTTTAGAAAAGTTTTTTGAAAAAAAATATATCTAGGAGCCTAGATAAACACTGTCTAAATCCGAATAACAACATAATATGGTGGAAATATGCCCAAATTGCAAACGGTTTAGGTATTACGTTTGTATGGACAATTCATGCGTCGCCGCGTTCTTAAATATCTGACATTCTTTCAAACAATTACCGTAAAATTTTGACATAAGTAATAACAATAACTTACATAATTATGTGTATTTTACGTCTGCATTATACCTACTGTATAATTAATTAGCCGGTTTTATCACGCATTAGTAACTCGTTTTTCGCGTTTGTTTACTTTAGTATATCCTTTCCTATACTATTAAACGAGCAATATATATTATTACTAGCTGACCCCGGCAAACGTTGTTTTGCCAATTATTTGTTTGGGGTGGACAACCCTTATCACTTAGGGCAGCGGTCGGCAACACGCGGCCCGCGGACGTCTTCCTTGCGGCCCGTGAATGTTTAGTAAATAAGTTACAAATAACGCGCAAACTTTTTCAATTGTAAATTATAGAAAATAAGTATGCTTCTCGTCTCACAGATGAGCATTTGAGAGCCATTCTACGAATTGCAACTACAAATTTGACAGCTAACATACAAGAAATAGCCTCCCAAATGCAACCTCAGACATCACACTGTAATTTGTATAAAATCGGTTACCTATTTAGGTGCTTACTTTATAGTTTTAATTTCTGAATTATTTACGGTGGTTATTTTTCTAGCTATAAAGCCCAAACATATAAACAAAATGTAAGTATAACGTGTACGAATTAAATTCCGTATGGTTTAACAATTTTTAATAGCATTTTTTTTTTCTATGGGATATGACCAATTATACGTAGGTATATTGGACTTCTAGGCTTAATATCACAAGTGCGGCCTTTATTTTATTTTGCCACCTTGTGGCCCTTGCCTGCCAAAAGGTTGCCGACCGCTGACTTAGGGGTATGAAAAATAGATAGTAGCCGATACTCAGACCTACTGAATATGCATATGCAAAATTTGGTAAAAATCAGTAAAGCCGTTTCGGAGGAGTACGGTAACTAACATTGTGACACGAGAATTTTATATTGCAATATAGGGGTATAAGGGAGCAGAGCAGTGGTGGCCCAGTGAGAGCAGTGGTGGCCCAGGAGAGCAGTGGTGGCCCAGTGGTAACGGCCGCGACTTACGAGTTGTAGGTCATAGGTTCAATCCCAGACAGGCGCTTTACTTTGTGTAAATTATTTCATCACCACTACTCTCAAAACGGTGAAGGAAAACATCGTGAGGAAACCGGCATGTCCTAGAACCGAAAATTCGAAGACATGTGACATCTACCAACCCGCACTGGGCCCGCGTGGTGGATTACGGCCCACTCCCTCTCACAGAGAGGAGGCCTGTGTCCCAGCAGTGGGAACATTTATAGGCTGATGATGATGATGATACATGGGATTAGTATGAACTATACTATTAAATGAGTATTCTCTATTTTCACCAGAGCAGAGCTTGGTCGACCAGGTATATATCAAAATAGTCGTAGGATTTGTGTGGGTTAGGTAGTTAACTTTCGAGAGCCTTGCCGGAGGTTATTTTTAAAGCAAACGGTAGGTCTTGCTTAGACGATGGTTCATTGAAGACTGAAGTTTAAAATGCAATATTCTTAAACCTAAAATTGCACTCATTGCAATGGTGAAATTTTACGTACAAACCAAACAATCTGTAAATTAAAAGGGTTTGTCCTAAAAGTTGGCAACGTCGTGAACAGCTGTCAAATATTTACCTGTTTTGATTAATTTGGCAATATTACTGTATGGAAATAAGAAAAGTGGCTAACTAGGGAACTAAAATATTGATTATGAATTGCAATCATTAATATCGTAACACCGAATATTTAGTTTTAGATGTAAAAAGAAGTATTTGAAAACTTTCCAAATGCCTTTTTAGGGTTCCGTAGTAAACAAGGAACCCTTATAGTTTCGTCATGTCCGTCTGTCCGCGGTCTAGCTCCGAGACCCTTAGTACTAGAAAGCTGTAATTTGACATAGGTATACATATTAATTACGCCGACAAAATGGTAAAACAAAATTTTAAAAAAATTTTTTTTAGGGTACCTCCCATACACGTAAAGTGGTGATGTTTTATTTTTTATTTTTTTATCCCATAGTGTGGGGTATCATTGGAAAGGTCTTACAAAAACATTATGAGTTTGTGAAATATTAAGCTTTAAATTGCTAATTTTTGTTAGAGTCAAGTGTCCCCCCCAGCCAGCTAAATGGTTGGTTTTGGATGTGTGAAAAAAATCACAGCAGTAGTTTATATAACGAAATTAAAAGGAAAACTATCACAGCTAAGTAGGCTTTACTAGTTATCGAGAAATAATCGACCAACTTAACTTTGCAGTTGCAAAAACATGTTTTCCCATACATTCCGTATGGGAGAACATGTTTATCAACTACAAAGTTTAGTTTGTTTTTGGGATAAATTCATCCCAACTACGGAACCCTTCATTGTGCGTGGTCCGACACGCACTTGGCCGGTTTTTACACCTAAAACGGTTACAACATCAAATTCAGTGTTATAATTGCAATTAATTATTAATATTCTAGTTCGCTAGTTAGCCACATTTCTTATTTCCCATACAGTCACACACAATCACAATCAGCCTATAATGTTCCCACTGCTGGGACACAGGCCTCCTCTCTGTGAGAGGGAGTGGGCCGTAATCCACCAAACGGGCCCAGTGCGGGTTGGTAGACGTCACATGTCTTCGAATTTTCGGTTCTAGGACATGCCGGTTTCCTCACGATGTTTCCCTTCACCGTTTTGAGAGCAGTGGTGATGAAATAATTTACACAAACTAAAGAGCCTGTCTGGGTTCGAACCTACGACTTACAACTCGTAAGTCGCGGCTGTTACCACTGGGCCACCACTGCTCTCCTCTACTGTGTTTTTTTTTTTTTGTACAAATGTTTTTTATTACAGTAACATAGGAAAGCACCTTGTGATCGGCTGCACTGAGTCAAAATATGAGCGGGCCCTATGTACCTGTAATAAGTCCGTCCATTGCCCTATCCCTACTCACATAATATCTCAATCCAGCGGTCGACAACACGCGGCCCGTGAATGTTTTGTAAATAAGTTATAAATAACGTGCAAACTTTTTCAATTGTAAATTATAGAAAAAATAAATATGCTTCTCGTCTCACAGATGAGCATTTGAGAGCCATTCTACGAATTGCAACTACAAAGGTCATTGGGCATTTTGTTCGGACATTTGACCCACGGCGTACATAAACGAAATAGGGCAAGGTATAAAGATAAATGTATCTACACCCCAGTGGTATGAGTCGCATTCTTGTGGGCCATGGGAGAATTGAGAAAAAAAAATATTAAATTTTTTATTATTAAGGAATTTTTAAAGCATTTTTGTAACGAATTAACTCAAAACTACTGGACTGATTTCAAAAATACTTTTACCAGTCGAATGCTATTCATCCCTAAGTGGCATTGAATAATTTCCCATGGGGAAATTCCCACGGGAAAGAAAGTAGAATGTGCTAGTTTTATCAAAAGCAGTGGTTTTAAACTATTTAAGGGACAAAAAATAAAATACAGTTCTACTTAAAGAATATTTTTATTCTGCTTGATCAAAATCTATTGTTATTTCATCTAAAAAGGCTGCAGGTGCATCTATTACATCTTGATGCCTGGCCCATGATAAAAAGTAAACTAGGCTTACAACATGCGCACAGCTTCTCATGCTCTTCTTGAGCATTACGGTCTGGATAAACTTGCGCTGAGCTTAGTAAAATCATATTTGAATGATAGACTGCAGCAAGTTCAAATAAACGGTGTAAATTCATTGGGTTTAAAAGTCAAAATGGGTGTACCACAGGGCTCGATATTGGGTCCATTCCTCTTTTTAGTATATATAAATGATTTACCAAATTTACTGAAAAATCGACCACAAATGGTGTTATTTGCTGATGACACATCACTGATTTTTAAAGTAGACAGACGTGCACAGGAGCTTGACGACGTAAATAACGCTATGCTTACGGTCCATAATTGGTTTACTGTAAATAATTTGGTATTAAATGAGAAGAAAACTAAATGCATAAGATTCGCGTTACCGAATGTTAGAAGTAGTGAATGTCACGTTGTATTGAATAAGGAGACACTAGAATTCGTCGAAAAGACAGTTTTCCTGGGGATAACGCTTGACTCCAAACTACAGTGGGGTCCTCACTTAACATCACTTGCAGGGCGGCTAAGTTCAGCCGCTTACGCTGTTTGGAAAATCCGCCAACTAACAGACGTGGATACCGCGAGACTGGTCTATTTTAGTTATTTTCATAGCATCATGTCTTACGGTATTTTGCTGTGGGGACGGGCTGCAGATATTGATTCTATCTTTATTCTGCAAAAGAGGGCCGTCAGAGCCATCTACAACCTCCGCAGACGCGAATCTCTAAGGGAATTGTTCAAGAAAATTAACATCATGACGGTACCTTGTCAGTATATATATGAAAACATTATGTATGTTCGAAAAAATCTACACCTTTTTAGTAAGATAAGTGACAGGCATAATTTTAACACTAGAAATAGGAATAAATTAGATCAACCACGTTTTAGATTGTCTAAAGTTCACACTTCTTTTATGGGGTACTGTGTAAAATGTTATAATAAAATACCACTCGATATTCTTCAACTAAATGAGAAGAAATTTAAAACATGCATTAAACGCACACTATGTAGACAAGCATATTATAAGTTGGATGATTATATCGTAGATAAAAATGCTTGGCTTAATGCTGGTCCTGCTCCACAGCCACTTGGGCTCACTAGTTAAAATTTTAATATTTGGAAGAGTTGCTTTCCCTTTTTTTTTTAAATTTTGTTTTTGACATTACGAACTTAAATGTTTATTTTTTTATCTTACCAAGTAAATAAAAATGCTTGGCTCAATGCTGGTCCTGCTCCACAACCACAACTAATTGATTAACATTTGCAAATACTGTTGGAGCTGCTGAAGATTGTAAGACCATCTTTGCATTGTATAAACTCAATCTCTTTTGTATTATATAATTGCATAGCACACTATGTGAGCACTATGTACTAAAGAGTTACTATTTACCGGGTAATATGTCTTGCATTGACTTGAATGTGCCCTGGCGGCTGTGAGTATATCATGCTCACTCAAATGTTTCGCTGATGGTGGCGCGTGTGTTGGATCATTTAGCTCCCTTCAAAATGGTTGAGCTGAATGGTGCTAATCCATGCGTCATGTTCGTGAACGGGCGCCGTCAGTTGGGACTGGTTATCTCTTAGCTGCCAGGGCTTATTTTTAATTTTTTTGAATTGTTCTTTTTTATCTTTTTATTACGGACGCTTCTCATGTGCACGTCTTTCTACATTGTTCTCACATGTATAATTTCAACATGAATGATGTAACCAATATTTTGTAACAATTTTTTATTTAAAAGAGTGTCCGTGGAGTTTCTTGCCCGTTCTTCTCCATAGGTACCTACTACGCTTTGGAATGGGCAACTAGCTTCATACCTATTTCTGACTGACCGATTCCTTGACAATTCAAAAGTGCCTGTAAATGGTTTAATTGAAATAAATGATTTGAGTTTGAGTTTGAGTCTTCCAACAGTGCGGCGGCCGTGTATACACGAGCAGTAATACTGATCAATGCCATTTCTTCCAATTCGTGTGGGATCTACTAAAATATACGTATAATATTGTTTACTACGGACGTGTCGCGACTGAATTCGGCCTCTTATTAGTATCTTGTTTTCGATCATTTCTTGGTGTCGGTATATTTCGATGTGGTATACTCCATTCAAACGCATGTGCTCGTGGCAATATGACCTCGCGATTCTCAAGTGGTACGATCCCAAAGTAAATAACATTAATTCTTCATATGTAAGGCGCGGAAAGTCTTCAAAATCCGGATCGTTTCCGTCGAGTCGTACGAACGCTACTCTCTGCCTGTTCAAATTATGCCTTATCACATAATCTGACAGCTCATTGCGTTGATTCATTCGCTCATTTATTATGGATATGAACTGTTCCGCATACATATGGTCTTCATATGGATTTCGAGTGGCATTAATTATTGCCGCAGTTATTCTGAAGTCGATCATCATATGTCTCATAGCAACATTAAAATAAACATGGCGGAAGATTTTAAAATCTTTTTTAAATCTGCCGTTAATAGTTTCTACTACCCAACGGATCATAGTTAATAACCTAGATTTATTGGCATCTAATGTCGTCAGTTGTTCTCCTCTTGCTCTCGTTGGCGGCATGTGAGGATTATATCCGCATTCTTCAATATTATTGATCGAATCTCGAAATCCACGATCCAATATAAAAATGTCATCAGTTCTCAAAAACCCATGAATCGGAGAATCTTCTCGCATCAGGTCGAGCATAATTCTTGCGTCCGAAGTATTTGCTGTATATGGTCCCATAGCATCTATCGGTTATACTAATAAAAAGGGTTTGACTAAGTTCCGAAACTTATGGAGACTGTAAGTTTTCCGTTGAAAAAGGAAATTCGCACTCTTCTGCAGATAAATATATGTTCCGTCACATATGACAATAGCTGCGGGATCATTTTGGTTACCACCGAAAAAATGGCTAGAGATTGAAAGGTTTCTGGCTATCACATCTTCTCTTCTAATATGATTTAAGCCCAAATGCTGTGACACAAAATCATTAATTAAGCATTCTCTTGCTATCACCAATTTCCTTTCTAATGTTCTCCTCGACATATTGAATTTAGTAGCTAAGCGCTCATCTGGTTCACCGGTTCTTATTTTAGTTAGGTAAATTCCAAGAACCGTGGCAGGACGTTCTGATCTATCACGCAGAGAAGGCGTTTGGTTTAAAATCACATTAAATTGATATTTTGAAAGACCCGTCCAAAAGTGGAATTCGTTGTCATCTATTTGTTCGATATTTTCATAATCAAATTGATTTCTCCGTTCGAAACCCCATTTGTACAGATTCATCATGCCAACAACATGAGCACCATTAAAGCTTTCGAGTGAAGGGGTATTAATTAAGTCTTCCCAATCATTTCTTATAAAATGAGGATTGCAAACCCGAGCTAATTCCGGTATGTAAAAATTATAATTATGCAAAAGTTGAAACTTAGCATACGGTGGAACAATGTGGGCCACCACATTTCTGCAGTTTGGAAAAACACAATGCCTGGCTGTATTTGCTGCTCGCAAATATCCACTAGGCGCAACAAAACCGGGACCCAATTGTGGACCCGCAACATCTCTCTGGTCTGCCTCTCCTTCAACTTGATGGGGTACATGATCTTGAACTGCTTGATCTTCCACTGGTTGATCTTGCACGGGTTGGTCATCCACTGGTTGATGTGGTATATGTTGATTTAGTACAGGCTGGTTTTCTATGGCTTGGTTGTGCAATTGACGATCAAATCTCACCCAGCAAGCATGGCATATGGCCCTTGAGCCATCAAAACGAATCTGAAACAATTGATAAAAAATTGCATATACTGTGAAATTATCATCATCTTCACATCAACCGGAGAACTTCCACTGTCAGCATACAAAGATCTCCGCCAACCGCCAATGACACTCACACATATCGCTTTGCGACGACGCGTGCGGCGTTGCCGTCCCGTGCATTAGCGCTTCATGGCAACGTGCCGCAACCGGATCTTTCCATCGTTTATGACCAAGCAGTATTTATATTAATTAGCAATTATAAATAGTTTCATTTTAGTAAAAACGACGGATTGCAATTCCTCACAAACAAAGAAATCGTTTGCGAGAACTGCGACTATAATCACGGTAAATAAGCGTACCTATAATGACAAAAGCATGGTTAAAAGTATTTCTGTCTATCGCTATCTCATAGTCGAGGTTTGGTGAGCCGGTAAGTAGGTATAATAACTGTGTAAGTTACTTACCTCGTGTGGAATCCTTTCTTGCAATAATAATACTGCATGATCTCGGTATCTTTCTAGAAAGAGCGTTGTCAATATGTGTTTTCGTCGACGTAACACAGATCGATTACACGACACGCAACTATTTTGTCTTTCCATTTCAACGTAAAACCAATCGTCAAACAAAGCCAATAGTCCATAAAACGCGCACAGGTAGTCGATAAAATGAGAAATAAATAACAGAAACACAGGTGTAAACGCACAGATCGAAACGACGGATGACGTACGACTGCGACGCGGTCCAAGCGGCGCTGGCGCATGCACACTTCGGCACCTACCTGTTTTTATCTACCTGCCAAATGTGTGAGTTAGAGAGAGATATTTCGTAGAGCTATACAAACATATAAAGTGACTGTACGACACGTTTCCACAATGCTAAAAGTAAAAACTTCTGTTTTATTAACAAAAGTTTATTAACTTTTTAAATGTTAAATAACTTTTTTTCCCATTGGATACATAAAAAAAAAAATACATATTTTGAAAAGTAGGATTGAATTCTTCAATTTATAACTGATTTGGTCTGTGTACGCGAACTTTCATAAAGTGGGTCAGAAACGCCCAATGACCTTTGACAGCTAACATACAAGAAATAGCCTCCCAAATGCAACTTCAGACATCACACTGAAATTTGTATAAAATCGGTTACCTATTTAGGTTCTTTGTAGTTTTCATTACTGAATGATTTACGGTGGTTATTTTTCTAGCTAGAAAGTCCAAAATTTCGTATGGTTTAACAATTTAAATAGCATTTTTATTTTTTCTATTGGATATGACCAAGTATACGTAGGTATATTGGGCTTCTAGGGTTAATATCACAAGTGCGGCCTTTAGTTTATTTTGCCACCTTGTGGCCCTTGCGTACCAAAAGGTTGCCGACCGCTGTCTCAATCGAATGTCATTGCGTATACGCATCGGCTGCGTCTCATTGCGTCATCAACAAATTGTGTAACAGCGCAATGGACCATGGTGCGGTGCTAACAAGACTCTTTACTTTCACTTTAAACCATTAAAATATTTATTTATTGTGTTTATACAGTGTGATTCTTCATAAAGTGCACATATCGAAATGAGGGAATCTATGCTTAATTTTATCGACGTTTTTTTTTTGTTTAATTCTTTTTTATATTTTGGATTTTTAAAAAAAATTCTTCTTTTTGGCATCTTGTTTATAAATTTTATAATTATTGTAAAAATTGATGAAAAAAAATACATAATTTTTGCTAAAAAACATGTTTATTTTCAATTGAGGGTAGTTTTTTTTCTCAATTTTCATTTTATATGGACGTCTAATTACTTCCAATCATTATGGAGTTTGTTTCATCGCGATAGATAAAAGTTAAAAAGTTACACAGTTTTGTTACCATTTTTTTTTAATTCCATAAAAAGTACAAAAAAAATATTTAGATTTTTAAATATTTTTTCTGTCGTTAAAATTAAGCACAGATTCTCTCATTTCGATATGTGCACATTATGAAGAATCACACTGTATACTGTTTTGTTGTTTTAGGAGAAAGGTAGTGAAGTTAGAAATCTGGAAAGCCAGATTATTGGTTCCAAACTGTTTTTATTATTAATGTGATATACTGTTTTATTAACCCGTGGGAGGAGGAGTTCGTGGCTAAGTAATAACAGCTGCACGGGTCGATCCAACAGGTTAAGCTACGCTTGCCGCGGTTGGTCCGTGGATGAGTGACCATCTTTACATATCGAGACTCCTCCGTTAATCCCGGCTGTCATTCGTGGATCTTTGACAGTCGTTACGGGTCGTCAGAAACCCGAAATTCTGACAACCAGTCTTACCAAGGGGTATCGTATTACCCAGTTACTGGGTTGTGGAGGTCAGATAGGCAGTCGCTCCATGTAAAATACTGGTATTCAGCTGCATCCGGTTAGACTGGAAGCCGACCCCAACATAGTTGAGAAAAGGCTAGGCAGATTGACTGTTTTGCTAACCCCCGACGCAACAAAAAGAGGGGTGTTATAAGGTTGACCGCTATGTGTGTCTGTCTGTGGCACCGTAGCTCTTAAACGGGTGAACCGATTTGAATGCGGTTTTTTTACTTGAAAGCAGGTTTTCTAGCGATGGTTCTTAGATGTAATTAAATAAATAAATATGTTTTATGTTTATGTGTTTTATCAAAATCGGTTCAGCCGTTTTAAGGTCATCAGCTCTTTTCTAGTTGATAACTGGATTTGAGCATCTTCTACAGGTCTGATCGATTTGAAATTTCGTATTCTGTTACTTCAATGATATTAGAAGAACATAGTAACCTTGAACTGATGCTGCAGCATCACGTGGAATTTGCAGGATACCCAACTCCCTTACCAACTTACAGCACAGGTATCGTGTTTGGGCTCATTGGAATGGTCTCAATGAATAGGTTATAGATAGATGGTGAACAGGGTCTGGTGATGGAATAGGAAAGAGAAACGAGGAAATGTTTGTGTCGGTTTTAAATTGTAACTGTTAAAATTGTTCTTGTTAAGAGATGGACACGGCTCGCAACTACAAATCGAGATTTTTGCAAAATTCAATTCCAAGCACGTTGCGCTAGTGTGAGTGCCTGTCGGAGCGATATACACCTACAGTGAGCAATACTACCACGCACACATTGACAATTATTGCTTGACGCGATAGTACTACTAGCTTTCGAAAATTTATGATGAATTTGGATGTGTTCCGTAATACAAAAAATTATCGATAATTTGTAACTTGATAACATAAACTATGCTTCTGCGGAAACAATATTACAAATATTGTTGTTTATAATACAGAAAAACAATATGAAAACATGTCATTTACGCTGTAAAAATGTACGAAATGCAATTCGCTTACACTTCATTCAAAGGTAAGTTTTTGGAAATAAAAAGACGTAGGAGCCTAGATAAATACTGTCTCAATCTGAATATCAACACAATATGGGGGAAATATGATCAAATTGCAAATGATTTATGTACTACGTTTGTATGGACAATTCATGCGTCGCCGCATTCTTAAGCTGCAATGAGCATTGCAAAGAGACTACATTCAGTTCATTTGCATAGCGTCACCTTGACGCACCGGAAGGCGGTGTATGTAGCTGTTATCGTTACAATACGAGAAGAAGAAGTAGGTTTAGGGCTCGTTTAGTCGGTACCGCAGCCGCGCCGACACCGGGTAGTCATGTAGACTGAACGCTGAAGCGGCGCCGCGTCGCCGAATCGTCGTCGCCGCGCCGTCTCCTCCTTATTTTGCCATATCATTGCGGCGGCGCGGCAGCGGGCTCGCAACGTTGCATATACACAGCTTAGAGGCGCGGCGACGGCGCCGTCGCCCTGAGCACTTATGATGGATGAGACCTTGACGATAGACAGCAGCGGCGTTAGGGTAGGGAGCGGTTGGGCGACCGCTCAGGTCGCCGCGGGCGCAACTTTATATCTCCTCACTCAGCACCGGCCTTAGCGTAGGGCGCGCATGGGCACCCGTCCAAGGCGCCAGACATGAAGGGGCGCCCAACGCGAACCACCGGCCTTTTATTTCTCTATCTTTTCTGTTATTCAACTTTTTTTTTACATTTTACACATTCTAACAAGCCTGGAAGAGCTATTGGGCCATGAAAGATCTAATGAAGGGCGATCTTCCTCTATCCCTCAAAAGAAGACTCATCGACGTGTGTATTCTTCCCATCCTCACGTATGGTTCTCAAACATGGTCTTTGACAATTCAGCAGAGGTCCACGCTCGAGGTTTGCCAGAGAGCTATGGAACGGAGTATTCTTGGTATTAAACTTGTGGACCGGGTTAAGAATACAACAATCCGTTCCATCACTAAAATAACTGATGTCACTCGGAAAGCTGCCACGCTTAAATGGAATTGGGCTGGACACATCTGCCGCATGTCAAACGATCAATGGGCCAAACTTACGACCCAGTGGGTCCCGCTTAATGGCAAACGACATCGCGGCAGGCCCAGACGGAGATGGCGGGATGAGCTGGACTCCTTTAAGAAAGATTAGTCCTTGGAAGCTCTAGACAGAGAGAGGTGGAAAGAGGGTAGGGAGGCCTTTGCCCAGCAGTGGGACAATAACGGCAAAGAAAAAAAAAAAAATTTTTTTTACCCGACTGACAGCAAAGACAGAGTTATGTTTTCTCTAACTTTTCTGAACAAGTCCACAAAGTTTAGGATATGAATGGGCCAAACAAAAGACGCAACGGGGTGCTAAAAAGTTTTGAGCCCGCTTTTGCACCCTGCGTTCTCTTAAGTTCGAAGTCTCAAACTTTTCTGCATAAAAGAAATCCTAAGTTTTCCATGGCGAGGTGCCGAAGTTTTTGATTTGCATCCTGCATTTATTCCTCAAACTAGAAAAAAAGCTAAAATTTTTCGGCCCTCTTCAAGAGTATGAGGGGCGCCAAAGAAATCTCGCCCGGGGCGCCGGTATTGCTAAAAAACTTTTTTACAAAAAACACAACCGACTTCCAAACTACAAAGTGAAAAATAACTTTAATTTCGGAAGTCGGTGTCTTTGGATCAGATCAGTATTTTAGTTTTTTGACACCGACTTCCGAAATTTAAAGTTATTTTTCACTTTGTAGTTTGGAAGTCGGTTGTGTTTTTTGTAAAATCGTTTTTTTTTCACTTTTTAGTGGGTTGGTTTGTAATTTATCTAAGGTACAATAGCCTTATGTCAACTGCTCATCAAAAATACCCAAATCGCTATAGATGTGCCTTTAATATTTGAAGAGTTCCCTCGATTTCTCCAAGATCCCATCATTAGATCGTGACCAAATGACAATGGGACCAACTTGAAAGTATGCCCTTTCTAACAAAAAAAGAATTTTTCAAGTCGGTCCAGCCGTCTTCGAGTAATCGTGGAACAAATATAAAAAAAAAAAAAAATATCCCGACGAATTGAGAACCTCCTCCTTTTTTTTGTAGTCGGTTAAAAACCGGCACTGACGATAGACGCTTGTGGATTGGTCAGTTATCTTAGTATCTCGCTAATGCATGTTAATGTATGCAACATCATCTCACAGTAATGTGCAATAAAAAGTGAAGGTTTCAATGGTATTGCTGTTAGAACAATTTGTAGTACTTAGAATATTACAATGTATGACCCTATTGTGTTTATGTCGTAAATTATGTCATCTTGTCGTGAGAAATTACATCGTTTAGTAACTAATTATCTTCGAGGTTAGTGGGAGCACTAAACTCACGAATCATAAGTACTTCCAGTATTTCTATTATCTTAATGTCTCTCGGGTATCATCGCTTTTCCGAATACAAACGAATGCTAATTTCCATGTCCATCAATTATTAGATTGATCGTGTATAATAATTTGAATTCAGAACTAAGTACTTTATTGTTGTTTTGATTTCCGTGTGAACTATACACCGTGAAATTTGAATCACTGTTTTGCTAGAACAAACATTATTCAGACTATAGTCTACTACCATTGTACAACATCCAATAAAAAAAAAAACGAAAATTGGTTTTTGAAAAAATACAAAAAGACAAAGTTTAAAATGTCAAGATTATCTACTGCTTACTAAATTTCGTTTATGGAGGTACATTTCCCTGTAAACAATGCTGTGTCCCATGCGTGGTGTCTGTGTTGAGGGAGTAACGATAATCTTGAAATTTTAAACTTTGTTTTTTTTTTGTGTTTTTTCAAAAACCAATTATGTTTTTTTTTTTATTAGATGCTGTAAAATGGTAGTAGACCATGGTCTGAACAACGTTTGTTTTAGCAAAACTGTGATTCAAATTTCACGGTGTATAGAGCTGTAAAACTATTTTCCTATCTGTCGTGCCTGCGACTTTAGCAGATTTCCTCCCATTTTTTTTTTGATAAATTACATTAAATTAAAAGAGTATTAACAACTCTGTATACTTCCAAGGCGATTGAGAGCGTCCGGTCTGCACCAAGTCCAAAGAGCAACTGATAGAAATCCGATAACCGACGAAACACGAAGTTTTCCGAGCGACATTAAGAAAATAGAACTACAGTACTTATCACCATTTTATAATCGAAATGTAATGTTCCCGCTGCACCCGTCTCAAGCCCCATCTATCAAAGAGGAGGGACCCAAGAGTCTTCGAGACATTGAAGTTTTTAAATGCAGAGAATGGTCATGAGTTGTTCAGACAGAGACAGTGGTGGCACAGATTAATATAGATGGTTCACTCCGCATTTCAGGTATGAAGCTACAAGTACGTGGCGGGCTCGACGTGTTGGGCCAATGAGGTTAAAAACCGAAAGCTCATCATAGATGGCAGCACAGTATTCCGTCTTCAAACCGCCATTGTTGTGTTTATGTTTACTTTTGTGTCGATCACAAATTATACGAAAACTAGGTATACGACTTGGAATGTAGCACTCTTAAAAGACGAGCTAACGACAGGGGAAGCGTCTACCACTGGTAAAAAGCAGCTTTAGTGGAAAAGTCAATAAATTATGAACGTTTTATAATTTATAGGTTATTTTGTGTTTGTTGACTTTAAGTTCTTTTTTTTTTATTAAATACTTGAGGCGTACGACAGATATAACCTGATCAGAGTTGAAAACCAACTCGAGGATGATCTTCTTGACTTTCTTTCTTCCTATACTATTAAACGATATAGGTTCTACTCACGTTCTCGAAATCGGCTCTAACGATTTCGATGAAATTTACAATATAGGGGTTTACGGGGGCGAAAAATTGATCTAGCTAGGTCTCATATCTGGGAAAATTTATTTTCTCCGTATTTTCACCACAGCAGAGCTCGGTCGCCTAAAGTTTAGAACAAGGTAATTAATAATGACATGAAATTATTGACATTAGAATAATGATCATGGCAATATGGAATTAGTAGATACTATTCTATATAATATCACATGTTTCTCTCTAGAAATCTCGGCGAGACATCTCGCCGTGACGGGCTATAACGTAGTCAGAAGATATAAGAGTTACGCGATAGAGAGGCAACTTTTAGGTGAATATAACTGTAGGTAATTAGCGCTGTGCGACCTGAATTGCATTTTATTGTGTCGTAGCAAGAGTCGCTTTTTATTTAAATGATTTTGCGGAGTGAACCATCTGTACCTACTATCTGACATTATAACAACATATTATGAAAACAAAGTTCCCCCGCCGCGTCTGTCTGTCTGAACGCGATAAGCTCAAAAACTACCGAACGGATTTTTGAACGGGTTTCACCAATGGACGGAATGATTCATAAGGAAGGTTTATGTGTATAATTAATTAAGTCTTTGTGTAAATTGGTTGAAATATGACGATGATTGTTGCAGATGTCGGAAAAAATCATGCCAACTGGGAACTTTACTGGCTCTGCGTAAACCAATAAACAGAGTTACATGAAAACAATGAATGAATGAATGATATATTTATTTGCAAGAATAAATAATGTGGCGGTCCCCCCCGACCCTTGCTCGAAAATGAGGTGCCAGCAGTTGTTGCAGCTGAGCACGTAGCTTTAAATACCCCGCATAATAATCATGATGAAAATCTAAGATTGATCCAGCCTGTCCCTTCTTGCTGTCCTCCCCCCAGCGTAAGCCGCGGTTCGTACCCCACAGGGGGTGCTCTTAGCAAGCACTCGCTTAATTTTAATTTAGAATAGTTTATATGCTCCTGGCTGGAGGCTCTAAGTGTAGAAGCTTAAAGCACCCACAGGAAAAGTCCGGTTAAGCAGCCAAGACCTTAGTGGTCAAAACTGCGAGATGCCATTTAAAAAAATATAAAAAACAATGTGGCGGGCGATGAGATGGGTCGGGGCCGAAATTTCACGCGGACGAACTCGCGGGCAGAAACTAGCGCCAAATAATACATATAGTACAGTATACTATTACTATCACACTGCTACCGCCACCACTACTATCTGAACAACACATCCTGCATCCACGGATCTCACAAATCGATTCGGGTGGTTATTATTTTGTCGATATTATTACGAGACTTCCTCCCGAAGAGATAAGCGCTTACAACATAATGTTATGAAGAGTAGGACACCCACAGTTATTAATGCTCGGTTTCTATTAACAATAACGAATCGTTTCTCTTACCAGTGGTGGCTTTTTTATTGCCAAACTGAGCATATAAATAGATCGTGATTTGTGATTCGTTTCGTGTACAGGTTGATTCCATCTACATAGATTTCAGCAGTGCATTTGATAAGGTTAATCATATTATACTTTTAATGAAGCTGGAACATTTAGTCATAACCGGTCAACTGCTCAGGTGTTTCGCTTCCGACCTGACGGGGCGGAAGCAAAGAGTGGTTGTGAGAGGATAAGAATCACTGATCTACTCTTCCACATCTAGAGTACCACAAGGATCGCACCTGGGGCCGATCTTATTTCTTATATTTGTAAACGACATTGTTGCCAAGTACGACACAGCAAATGTTCCATGTTTGCAGATGATTTGAAACTGTACAAAGAAATTAAAACGGACTTGGACGTATTACTCCTTCAGAAGAATCTGGATGCGATACATGAATGGTGTCTGTTAAACACGATGATCCTTAAAGTAAGTGCTATCACATGACGTTTACGCGTAACAAAAATATAGTACCTTCGTCTTATAGATTAAATGGAGTTTCACTGCAAAAGGTTGACACCATCCGTGACGGAGGTTAGGAGTCCAGTTCGACAGTAAACTTTCGTTCATTAATCACATCGACCTAATCGTATTCAAAGCGACAAAAATGGCAGGTTTTGAGAAGAGAACTTGCTCGGAGTTTCTGTCCATATCGACCCAAAAACTCCTTTTCAGCACCCTTGTTAGCAGAATACTGGATTACGAATCTCCAGCATGAAATCCTACAAACCGCATCCATGTCAATAGGATAGAACGTATGCAGAAGGCCTTCACCAGATATCTGCGCTTCAGATGTTCTAGTTGCGATCGAGACATTAGTTATCTTCAAAGACTCAACCATTTCAATATGATATCCCTGGAACAACGTAGAAGTCTCTCCGATGACATGTTTATTTAATACAATAGATGTGGATATATTTAGTCACCTGTTCCGTTTAGCTATTTCTAAAGAGCCATAAAAAAAACTCCTGAAAGAAATCGACACGTGTTTCACCTCTCAACGAGGCATCCTCAGGATGACGATTGACTTGTCGCGAACCCGAACACGGCGTGTTGCCGTGTCATCGTCATCCTGAGGATGCCATAGCTAAGCGGAACAGGTTACTAAATATATCCACGTCTATTGTATTTTATAATGGATTTCCGCAAGGTAACGCCTGAATCAATTAACTAGATATTTATTTATAAAATTATCCGTAATCGGTCCAATGTTCCGGAGCTATTATTATTAAGCTATTGCATAGCTTTTATCGCGGGCTTTGAGCGCGGCGACCGAATCAAAAAATTCCGTAACGTAACGAAAATAAAAACCTAACACCCCACTCCGCCTACCATGTAATGACGGTTCCCATGACAACGTGATGTTGTCATGGGAACGTAATTTTTGTTTTATGTCATCAAGTCATCATCCCAAGTGTAGCGTTGACAAAAAGGAAGTATGGAGATTACAAATGCTATGCAATAGCTTTACCGCGGTAGTCCCCGAGTGCCACACGTTTTTTTTTAATCTGAACTTTATATTACTGTACCTAGGCGCACTACAACTAGATCTGTACGCAGTACAGATATACCTACTTTCAATGTTCTCATCAAGAAAAAACCTTGGCCGCAGTGCCCCCTATGAACCGATTTATGGCTAATTATAACACAATACACAATAGCAGCAACATTGACATCTTTGCCGACACTTTTTACCAATTCCGTAAAAACCTTATGATCCCCAACCATTCATAACATTTGATCAAAAACTTCCAAAACCTGAACATTGATCCGTAAATAAAGAGCACAATCGCGTTTACAAAAATGAGATGTCGGTAACGGTGTCGCGAGTTCAATTGTTTTTCCCACCTCAAAAATGACCAACGCACCTAAAGTCTTTACTTAAAAAAAAATCGCTTCCATTTCGTTCCGCGGCAATGTAAATTGAACCTTAAGAGGGAACAGGGCCTGCGATTCTCCATACAATTTCAGCTGTCCGTATTTTCCTTTTTTCTTCCTGAATATTGCCTCTAGAACATTTTTTTTTTCATATGATCAAAGTCTGCTGTAGGCACGTCCCTGTTATTTCCATTTTTTCAGCAACTAATTGGTAAAGAAAATATGACCCTCCAAAAATTACAAAAATCCCCCATTTTTACTGCCATGATTAGAGGACTACCAGACAAATTCGAAAAGTTTTTAACATAAAAGAAAATGATAGAAACATAGACATAGTCTTTCTTAAAATTTTAATGTAAAAAATTATTGAATCGGCTCAGTTTTCGAGGATAAAAAAGGGGAATACGAAACGTTGAACTCGTCAAAATTTTTGTGATTTAGTCGGTCTGAGCTGCAGCTATCCCTATCGCACTTTACAGGGGCAAACTTGAGGTAAGACGACGGCAATAGTTTCTTCAAAAAACAATTTTTCAAATTCCTCGCAGGCCCTGTTCCTTATCAAGAACCATCGCTCGGTGTTATACCCTACTATTATGAGCAACACAGTGATCTGACATACCTACCCGCTACTTTTTTGCGCTGACGCATGTAATAACTGATACAAATAATGTTAATTTGGATCCGGTCACCACACATGAGCAAAATATTTCGGGACAGGTACAACGAGTAGGCCTCATTAGTGCGTCCCGTTGCGTTGCGTCGTCACAGCGACGTTTTACATATGCCTAAAGTGACCAGACGTCCCGCTTTGAACGGGACCGTCCTTTTTTTCGGTTCTCCGTCCCGGTGTCCCCGACAAAAACGCAAACGCGGACGCAAAATACTCCCGTTTTTTTTTTTTCGGGAAAATTTTGCGTTGGTTGGAAGTGTTCCAAACATTTTCACACCACAACCTGCATGACAACTTTTGCACTTTAAACTCAAACTCAAAGCATTTATTTCAAATAAACCGATTACAGGTACTTTTGAATTATCAAGGGGTTGGTCAGTCAGAAAAATGAAGCTAGTTGCCCATTCCAAAGCGTAGTAGGTACCTATGGAGAAGAACGGGCAAGAAACTCCACGGACACTCTTTTAAATCAAAATATTGTTACAAAATACTGGTTACATCATTCGTGTTGAACTTATACATGTGAGAACAATGTAGAAAGACGTGCACGTTAAAAGCGTCCGTAATAAAAATATAATAACAATTCAAAAATTTAAATGAATTAAAATAAACCGTGGCAGCTAAGAGATAACCAGTCCCTACTGACGGCGCCCGTTCACGAACATGACGCATGGATCAGCACCATTTAGCTCAACCATTTTGAAGGGAACTTAATGATCCAACACACACGCCACCATCAGCGAGACATTTGAGTGAGCATGACATACTCTCAGCCGCCAGGGCACATTCAAGTAAATGAAAGACGTACCCAGTAAATGGTAGCTTTATGGAATGTACAACATGGTCACAGTGCTCACACATGTGATATGCAATTATACAATACAAAGAGATTGAATTTATACAAGGGAAAGATAGTTTTACAATCTTCAGCAGCTGCAACAATACTTTCGAATGCTAATCAATTAGTTTATGCGCCCTTGTGGAGCTGGACCAGCGCTGAGCCAAGTATTTTTATCAGTGATGTAATCCCCCAACTTACAATATGCTTGGCAGCATAGTGTGCGTTTAATTGAATATATTCTATGTATGCCCGGCACATATGCACTAATAGAAAGAGTATTTTCTTTAATTAATAAATTGTGGACGTCTGAAAAAACCCAGTTACAGGTTCCGGTCCTTATGGCGATGTTGATAACTAATAGGTGAATATAAAAAACATGCCAAGAATATTGTTTTACATAAAATCATCACCAGCTGTATTAAAACTTTGTTCTGCTGACAAATATTGCTCAAAATTAATTTTGCTTAACTTTTTAAATTTGTAATACATAAATGCTGACTTAAATAATTTTGATAATAAATGTGTTTTTTATTTCATTAAGAACCTAGGCTGGTACCTATTCCCAAAATTGAGTTTATGAATCCGCCCTGCTAATTGAGATAAATAAACCGATGTCCCGTTTTGAGTCAAAAAAAAGGTCACTTTACATATGTCGAGTGTCGTAAGATATATTTTATGTTACAAGTACGATTTTAACAAATAACATTCAAAAAATCCCCGACAAAACATTTCCTCATTTCTCTTTCCTACTCCATCACCAGACCCTGTTCACCATCTATCTATAACCTATTCATTGAGACCATTCCAATGAGCCCAAACACGATACCTGTGCTGTAAGTTGGTAGGGGAGTTGGGTATCAGTTCAAGGTTTACTATGTTCTTCTAATATCATTGAACAGCAGAACACCAAATTTCAAATCGATTAGACCTGTGGAAGATACTCACATCCATTCATAAACTAGAAAAGAGCTGATAATCTTCAAACGGCTGAACCGATTTTGATAAAACATGTCTAAGAACCATCGCTAGAAAACCTGTTTTAAAACCGCATTCAAATCGGTTCACCCGTTTAAGAGCGTTTATTCTGAAAGTGGGCAACGTCGCAGATGTCAAATATTTCGCTGTTTTGATTAATTTAGCAATATTACTGTATGGAAATATGAAATGTGGCTAACTAGCGAACTAGAATATTAATTATGAATTGCAATTATAACACTGAATTTGATGTTGTAACTATTTTGGGTTTAAAAAGGCATTTGGAAAGTTTCCAAATACTTTTTTACCCGACTACGGCAAAGCCAAAAGTAAGGGTTATGATTTTAGCAGTCTATGTATGTATGTTTGTATGTATATATGTTTGTTTTTACGTGTGTTCCACCGTAGCGCCTAAACTACTGAACCGATTTTGATGAATGAGGTATCAATAGATTCGTAATAATGGTCCGGGTGACATAGGCTATATAACTTTTCCCTAAATTTAATTTGGTGGGCTTTACACGAAAATTTATAACCTCGAAAAAAAAAAAATGGCATGATCATGACATGTTTGGTATCAAAAGAAAGGTCTTGACGAGCACATTACAAATATGTATATAATATTATATTTTAAAAGTAAATAAATATGTTTTAATCGTTAAAAACAAGCAAAAGTGAGACTGCGCTACGTAGTAGGTATCGCAAGATGTCACCAACGTGCAGTTAATCAAATCTTAATAAATAGTAACGATTTGTAATTCCACTCTTATGAAGAAAAACAAGTACTTACAACGAAATATTTATATTTTGGATTTCTTCGAAGCTCGATATCGATATATGGTGTTGGCGTTGAAATAAATCGCTCTATGGTTTCGTCCATAGCACTATGCACTGCTATTGGAATTTAAAATAGGTTAATTACTGAACTATTGTATTACTCTTATTTACGTTTATCAAGAGTAAAAACGGAAAAGTATAAAATAAAAAAATAAAGTTTAATAAAAAACTGTAACCCGACTACGGGAAAATAAAAATGATCTAAAAAGTACGAAACAAGCAAATATTTCAGACAGAAATCAAGACATAGGTACAAAAATGGTCAAGGTAAAGCCGTCGTCGCATGCCATTGTAATTTTGTAGGTGTTCCTGGCACCAACATGGTATACAGGCATGCGACCACGGCTTTACCTGGACCATTTTTGTACCTATGTCTTGATTTCTGTCTGAAATATTTGCTTGTTTCGTACTTTTTAGATCATTTTTATTTTCCCGTAGTCGGGTTACAGTTTTTTATTAAACTTTATTTTTTTATTTACATCCAAAACTAAATATATTGCATTTAAAAATCAATATTTTTTGGTTCCCTAGTTAGCCACTTAAGAGGGAACAGGGCCTGCAATTCTCTATACAAATGTGTTCCCCTTTTTTCTTCCTGAATAATGCCTCTAGAGCAATCTTTTTTTTTTTTCATATAATCAAGGTCTTCTGTAGACACGTCCCTGTTATTTCATTTTTTTCAGCAACTTATTGGTAAAGAAAATATTACCCTCCAAAAATTACAAAAATGTCCCATTTTTACCGCCGTGATTAAAAGACTACCAGACAAATTCGAAAAGTTTTTAACATAAAAGAAAATGAAAGGAACCTAGACATACTCTTTCTTAAAAATTTAATGTAAAAATAATTGAATCGGCTCAGTTTTCGAGGAGAAAAAAGGGGAATACCAAACGTCGATTTCGTAATTTTTTTTGTGATATAAATCGGTCTGAACTGCAGCTGTCCCTATCGCACTCTACGGGGGCAGACTTAGAGTAAGACGATGGCAATAGTTTCTTCGAATACCTATTTTTCGAATTCCTCGCATACAGTAATATTGGTAAATTAATCAAAACAGGTTAATATTTGACAGCTATTTACGACGTTGCCAACTTTTAGGATAAACGCTCCATAGACACACATAGCTGTCAAACTTATTACACCCCTCTTTTTGCGTCGAGGGATAAAAACAAGAAATTTCAGTCGAAGTCGCTGGTAGCATTAAAAAAAAACAATTTTAGTCACAACATCCTAAACTAACACAGAAACATAGAAAACAAAATTCTTTTAGTTCGGAAGTGTCCGAAAATTATACAAACTCGAGGTAATCCTATGCAAAAAGTGTATGAATCATTTTAAAATTAGGTAGGTATGTATGTTGACCGAGCGAATTTGATACATTGGTGTAAATTAGATGGCATCATGTCAATTACCTTGTAATATAAAACTCGTTATTGTAACTATTGTTGTAATAATAGGTATTCAGACTAGTCTGTCCGCTGTTCAAAACTATTCAGTTTTGATAGTTCCGTACTTCAAAAGGAAAAAAACGGAACCCTTATGGGATCACTTCGTTGTCCGTCCGTCAGTCTATCAAGGCCCTTTTTCTCAGGAACGCGTGGAGATATCAAGTTGAAATTTATATCAAATACGTAGTAGCCCTACGATCCCTTGGAGCTCTAAAAAAAATCAAGTTTCAAAGTCAACGCAATAAAAAATACGACCATTTATGCGATATATTTTGATACTCGTCTTTCTCAGGAACGCGTGGAGGTATCAAGTTGAAATTTATATCAAATACGTAGCCATACGATCCCTTGGAGCTCTAAAAAAATCAAGCTTCTAAGTCAACGCAATAAAAAAATACGGCCATTTATGCGATATATTTTGATACTCGCAAATAAATCAAAACCTACAGGGTACTTCCCGTTGACCTAGAATCATGAAATTTGGCAGGAAGCAAGGTCTCAGAGCATAAGTAAAGGAATACGAAAATCCGTTAATTTGTAGTTTATACAAAATGGCGAGAGGCACCATTTACTACCTATACAGGACGCAAATTTTTCGTCGGTTATTAAAAAAAAAACAGCTGTTCCATACATTTTGACCGCGTAGGTATTGCACTTTTCTATGAAACAGCAGATGTTTTAAAGCTATTTCATAGCTTTTATCGCGGGCTTTGAGCGCGGCGACCGAATCAAGAAATTCCGTAACGTAACGAAAATAAAACCTAACACCCCCCACTCCACCTATGGTAGGCGGAGTGGGGGGTGTTAGGTTTTATTTTCGTTACGGTTTTATTTTCGTTACGGTTTTATTTTCGTTACGGAATTTCTTGATTCGGTCGCCGCGCTCAAAGCCCACGATAAAAGCTATGCAATAGCTTAAAACTTTTTTACAAAAAAAAAAACCGACTTCCAGTCGGTTGTTTTATTTTTTTACGATAAAACGAAAATCGATTATATCTCAGAAAGTGCACCATTGGGGCACCATGTGTCTTTGGACAAAATGTGGCATTTAGTAGATAAATACCAATTATAGAAATGACTACCCGAAACAAGGCGAAACTCAGACGGTGGGGGAGTTTTAAGTGTCCATTTCCATACAAAGAAAACAATTTTTATTGATTTTCTCCTGAAATATGAGTTTAATTAGAAAAAGTCTCATTCCAACATTTGTAGGTTTTTGATATAGGGATACGACAGTGTTTTAATTTTTTAAGCTATTGCATAGCTTTTATCGCGGGCTTTGATCGCGGCGACCGAATCAAGAAATTCCGTAACGTAACGAAAATAAAACCTAACATCCCCCACTCCGCCTACCATGTTATGACGGTTCCACAACATCACGTTTCCCATGACAACATCACGTCATGGGAAACGTGATGTTGTCATGGAGGTTACAAATGCTATGCAATAGCTTTACCGCGGCAGTCCCCGAGTGCCACACGTTTTTAAAGTGAAACTTTTATTACATCGTCTCAAACTTTTTCGTCTGTGTGTTGCATGTCGCGTGACGGTCGGCCGCGGAGTAGGGATAAAATGAAAGGCGCTCGTTAGAGCAGCCAAGGCCAATATGGCGGCGCCTATAGAAGTTTCACTTTTACCGTGGTTTCATAAAACCACACTATCCTTTTTTTTTAATATTAATTTTAATTTCACAAGCTGACTACGTCCGACCTCTTCTATGGAGACGAATCCACTGTGCGACGGGACGAAATGTTGCCATTTTAAATATTATATTTTGTGTAAACATTTAGGACTAAGTATTGTATTTATTTTATTTTTGATTTGTTATTTCACTATAATATGCTGCATCGGTTGACGTCATCACGTCAACGCCGGCTTTCGCCGAAAACCAGCGCTGGGGTTCTGTCTCGCATGGGGTCGCAGCGTTATGTTGAGCAATGGCCGTTTTGCGTGGATGTGACGCATATTTTCTCCCAACTTGTTTTTTACGCGTTTTTTTATTTCTCCAAATTTTCTTTCTTTTCTTTTTTCTAAATAAAAAAAAAATACGCTACGAACATTTAGGGTCAACTCACACCGAAAGAGCGGCGAAGGGCAGCGACCCGCTCGGTAGAGAAGGCGCCCGTTTATGGAATTCGCCGGAACTCCCGCGGCGCCGCGGGCATCCGCGCGACTCCTTCAAGTTTCTCATGCGATAATAAGTATTACAGTAATGAAAATAAAGTTAAAATTCATATGACACTGAAACTGCGCTCTGTTTCGCTGCCCTTCGCCGCTCTTTCGGTATGAGTTGACCCTTATAACCTCCTTCTTTACGGAAGTCGGTTAAAAATAGACAAAATGACATGTTCACAATCACAGTCTGTCATTTTGTCTATTCTTCCGTCGACAAAACCCGTTTCCATGCTACGCGTGGAGCAGTGGAAACATTTTAATTGATTAAGTTCGTTGTAATAACATACACGCCCATATTTCCCTAGGGGCTAGGCAGGGACTCCTGACTGACGTCCTAAAATGTGATTGTCGGTACTAACCTATGTTTAATTCCATGTAATAGGGGGCGAGCCTATTGCGATCAACCGGGCACAAATTCAGGCTGCTACCATAGTATAAGGAGAGGTAGTAAGCTATCTTCATACAAACGCACCGCGCGCGGCTTGTATGTGTGGGGTCATAGTATCTATGCGTCGCCGCACACACACTTAACAAAATCTGGACCCGTTTCTCGTTAGAAACCGGTCGTGTGCGTGCGTTTGTATGAAGACAGCTTACTACCTCTCCTTATACTATGCTGCTACTGAGAGATTTCTGATGGAAAACCCAATAACACTTTGCCAGAACCGGGAATTAAACCCAGGATCTCATGGTCAGCAGTAACGCTTGCGATCACCAGTCAATGTCCATTACGTCATGTCTGTATTAATTGAAGTTAAAGATCATTATTTGTACCTTGGATTTCTATACTCATCTATACTTACTAATATACACCGTGAAATTTGAATCACAATTTTGCTAGAACAAACGTTGTTCAGACCATGGTCTACTACCATTCTACAGCATCCAATAAAAAAAAACATAGTCGGTTTTTGAAAAAACACACAGAAAAGACAAAGTTTAAAATTTCAAGATTATCATTACTCCCTACAACACAGACACCACGCACGGGACACAACATTGTTTACAGGGAAATGTACCTCCATAAACGAAATTTAGTAAGCAGTAGATAATCTTGACATTTTAAACTTTGTCTTTTTAGTGTTTTTTCAAAAACCAAGTATGTTTTTTTTTTATTGGATGCTGTAGAATGGTAGTAGACCATGGTCTGAACAACGTTTGTTCTAGCAAAACTGTGATTCAAATTTCACGGTGTATAAAGCTGAAGAGTCTGTTTGCTTGAACGCGCTAATCTCAGGAACTACTGGTCCGATTTTCTTTCTTCGAATTCTTTCAGTGTTGATAGCCCATTTATTGAGGAAGGCTATAGGCTATATATATCATCACGCTAAGACCAATAGGAGCGGACCACCAATGAAGAATTTTTCATAATCGGGGTTTTTGTTTTTTCATTTTGAGAGCTTCCGCTGCGTGCGCTGCGTAAACGGTTAAAGTTTCGTAAAAATCATGTACGACAGAATTGTTCTCCTTTAAAAGTTCTAAAAAACGACGAAAACGACAGCATATGTCTATCTTTTAAGGTTGGCTCACTATAACCTTTTTTATGCTAAACAATAATGCATTATTTGCGAAGGTGTTTTTATAAACATGATGATATCAATCCTTTATTTGCGAAAGTGTTTTTATAAACATGATTATATTAATCATTATCCAAATAAATACGCCCAAAGTAACTATTCCACGCGGACGAAGTCGCGGGCAGAAGCTAGTAGACTATTATATCACTGCATATTATAAAACAGTACCAGGGTGACCGAGCTCTGCTCTGGTGAAAATAGAGAATGCTCATTTAATAGTATAGGATAGTACCTACTAATTCCATGCTGCCATGATAGTAGGTACTTACTAATTCCATGCTGCCATGTCATTATTCTAAGGTAGCCATCTTGTTCTTTTTAGGCGACCGAGCTCTGCTCGGGTGAAAACACGGAGAAAACGAATTTTCCCATATAAATATGAGACCTATACTCCATAGGTTTAGGTAGTTAAAAAAAGGTAAACAAAAAATACCACGTGACGAGACAGCTGTCAAGTAACCGACTAAACGTAATACTTGTCACTTCAGTTGTTATGCTACGTCACAGTTGAACTCTTCAATTTAGCAACGTTATATTTCGTTGACGTTTAGAAATTGGGCTCTTTACAATAGACAGATTACAAAATATTATAAATCAGACAAAAAAAATTGTACTCAAGCAGTTACATCTACGAAAAGTAGTGAAGAATAAACGATAAAGTTTAACATACATTAATAAAAGAGGAAACTATAGATAAACACTAAAATAAATTTAATTTGGTTTTATTGTTTTTTTAACAAGAAAGTGTCATCTATAAAAACCCTTTTTACGATTTGTTTACCTTTTTTTAACTACCTAAACCTATGGAGTATAGCTAGATCGATTTTTCGCCCCGTAAACCTCTCTATATTGCAACTTTTATCGAAATCGTTAGAGCCGTTTTCGAGAACGGAATTACAAAAAAAAACAGTGAGACTCCGGGAGTGCCGACAGAAGTGAAAACTTGAACAAGATCGCCTTGGTGGAAGACAAATACTTGTATAGAACATTAGTCCGTAACCTTATCCTCGTATTCAGTATTCAAAACTAATAAAAGTTTAACAAATTTCGTCTATTTTTAACCGACTTCAAAAAAAAGGAGGAGGTTCTCAATTCGTCGGATTTTTTTTAATTTTTTATTAATGTTCCCCGATTACTCGAAGACGGCTGGACCGATTTGAAAAATTCTTTTTTTGTTTGAAAGGGTATACTTTCAAGTTGGTCCCATTGTCATTTGGTCACGATCTGATGATGGGATCTTGGAGAAATCGAGGGAACTCTTCAAATATTAAAGGCACATCTATCGCGATTTGGGTATTTTTGATGAGCAGTTGACATAAGGCTATTGTAACTTAGATAAATTACAAATCAACCCACTAAAAAGTGAAAAAAAAAACTACACTAAAAAGTCGGTTGTATTTTTTGTAAAAAAGTTTTTTGTATATTTATACATATACACCTTTTGCTCATTTAATAGTAAAGGATTTATGCCCCTGCCAAAGTGTGGAACTCTCTGCCAGCGTCTGTGTTCCCTTCCACATATAACCCGTCTCCCTTCAAAGCAAGAGTGAACAGGCATCTTCTGAGCACGCTCGTCCCATCATAGATCTCATCCATCGGTTTCCATCAGGCGAGATCGAGGTCAAGAGTAGATTCAGCAATATTAATAAAAAAACGTGTGGCATTCGGGGACTGCCGCGGTAAAGCTATTGCATAGCATTTGTAACCTCCATACTTCCTATTTGTCAACGCTACACTTGGGATGATGACGTGATGACATAAAACAAAAATTCCGAAAAAGTTGGGGGAAAATATGCGTCACATCCACGCAAAACGGCCATCGCTCAGCATAATGCTGCGACCCTATGCGAGACAGAGCCCCAGCGCTGGTTTTCAGCGACAGCCGGCGTTGACGTTATGACGTCGACCGGTGCAGCATACAATGAGATATAAATAAAATATGAAAATAAAATAAAATATACACGTTTTTATTTCAAATGGCAACATTTCGTTCAGTCGGCATCGACTCGCACGCCGCGCTTAAGGGGACGATAGTTGACTTTAATGATTTTATACTGAAGATGACGTCTAAACGAGTAGTGTTAGTGACTTGGAAAAAATATATGTTAAATTAGAGCATTTTTTTAATATTTTAATATAGGCATATTTTTGATTATGTTTATATTACATAGTGAAATTAATTTGTAAAGTTATGTCTAACGCGGATAAGAAACTGAGAATGACGCAAAATCCATCAAGCGTAAACTTCACCATTTTAAAGATAATGAAATTACTGATCTTTTAGTATACGTGTTTTATTAAAATACCTTTTGTTTTACGTGTAATAAATTAATAATGCGTCTAATTTAGGACAGCGCTCCTTGATGGGCGAGTCCTATTACTGGCTGGACGTACGATGCGTTGCGTGAACTCAGTACTCGTAAGCTAACCACTCAAGGTCACTGTCATATTTATTTATTTAATACTTCAAGCACACAAATGTACAGAGGCGGACTTAATGCCAAAGGCATTTTCTACCAGTCAACCTTTGGGTGATGCAGAGACAAACAGTGGTAGGGGCAATAGCGAGAATTGAGGAATAAATATTTATTTAAATATAAAGATATACATAAACATATATTTCCAATTATATATAAATATAAACAAAATTAAATATATATAAAATACTACTAAAGCAAATAAGACAAACAATGGGAAATCATTACCGTTGTGATGATACTGCCAGCTTCCTGCGACTGTGCTCGCGAACTTTAACTTTAAAAGATAATCGGTTGGTCGCCATCCTGATTTCCTGGGGGAGCGCATTCCACAGAGAGATAGACTGAACGAAAAAGGAAGAGTGAATGAAGTCTGTGCGGTGGGTGGGACATTGAAGAAGACGATTGTGAGATGAACGTAGATTTCTATTGTGGTTGTCGCAAATGTACTGAAAGTGCAGGACTAGATAACTCGGGGAAGAGGGAGAGTTAAGAAATGAAAACAAGGTGGTCAGCGCCCTTTGCTCTCTACGCTGGCGTATGGGCAACCACTTTAGAAGCGAACGATGCGCAGATACATGATCTATACATATATCTACGTCTTAAACATAACTGGCGAAATGTGGGTGTACTAAAGCTGCACCTCTGTCCATCCCTTCAAAGAAAACAGTCGTTATGTTATTTTTACAGAAAAAGAAATAACGTAACTAATTTCAAATGTTTGGAAAAATTTGCTTTGATTAGAAATTAGATGCAGTGGAAAAGTTTTTAATTAATCTGAGTTTTAATTAATTAAACGTCAGAGGTGTACCTACACCCAACGACATAATATCAAGCTGCAAATTTCCAGTACAAGCTGACCTCGTAGTGTAGAGGCTGTAGAGTTCACAGTGTGATTCTTCATAATGTGCACATATCGAAAAAAAAAAAACCTGTGGCACTCGGGGACTGCCGCGGCAAAGCTATTGCATAGCATTTGTAACCTCCATACTTCCTATTTGTCAACGCTACACTTGGGATGATGACGTGATGACATAAAACAAAAATTACGTTCCCATGACAACATCACGTTGTCATGGGAACCGTCATTACATGGCAGGCGGAGTGGGGGATGTTAGGTTTTATTTTCGTTACGGAATTTCTTGATTCGGTCGCCGCGCTCAAAGCCCACGATAAAAGCTATACAATAGCTTAAAATGTATTAGCTACTTGGTAGACGGTCGCCATTGTCAATACCTGGGCCTTTCTCTACTAACTGGAAACTTGTCTATTGACAGTTGTCCCAACCCTATTTTTCTAGAAAATTAAAAATATAATATGTTAAGTCGATAGATAGTTATAATATAAATACATATAAACAAGAAACCATTGTAATTTTCCCTTATTTTTCGTATTATAGGCAATTTTGTAAAAAAATGCGGCAGAGGACTGTTTTCCCACCCAGAGGACTGTTTTTTCCACCCAGAGAACAGTTTATGTCAATGTTTATATGAAGAAAAACACAATATTAATTATTAAATGTAATCAAATAAATTCTCTTCTTTATTGAATACTGTATCACATACAGAATTTAAATACTTATATTTATCAGGAATAAATTGCGAGCTTAGCTATCTAAGTAACGAATTAAAATAATTATAATCAAAATTAAGCTTAGGGAAGTACTAAGAATCCAATATATAGATATATATATAGAATCCGATAGATATCTTTTCTGTTTTTTAACCCCTTTTCTGGTCAGGCATTCTCGTTTTCCTGCGCCAAGTCTACTGTTGTCATCATTTTCATAGAAAGTTCGTACAATGTTTATGCAATCAGATGAAATTTTGTCTTTACGAGTCCGAAGCTTGGGTACTAAACCTGATTGACGCGCTGACTTCTGAATTGTCTTATAATATATAGAACTATCTTTGCTTCGCCATAACTTGTACTTGTGTATTAGTTTACCGGACACGACTTTTCCGAATATTTGTTTTTCTTTGCAGGTTTTTAAATTAGCATAGTTTTCTTTCAGCTGGGCATTTAACACTTCACCGAATAGCGCCTTTTTGACTACTTCTCTGCGAGTTTCTGGCGAATCACACATTACGGAAAGTTTAGTGTTAGGTGTGTCTACATTTTCCTTTTTCTTAGCTTTTCCAAACGTTCTAATCTCTTCCTATACTTCTCGGATTTTTTTCTGTAATAACAAAAAAATCCGAGAAGTATAAGAAGAGACTCGATCTTTTTGTCTTTATCCTTTACAATTTTGTCAAGTTTCTTTCTAGTATTAAGCTTTCTCGCATTACTTGCATCACTTCGTGGAGTGGTCATAGGTAGTATTGATGGAGAGACAGAACTTTGAGGAGAAGGTGAACCCTCGGATTCGGGCGTATTTTGTCGTACAAAATTGTTTGTAATTTCTTTCAAAGCTTTTTTTTGCGCGATAGGTAGCACAGTGCTTTCTCCATTCTTTAGTCATAGCTTTGTGTTCACGTCGACTCATAGCTTTAACTGACTTTCTTGTACCTTTTTCCTTCTTTCTTTGGTAGTCTCGTCATTCTTTTTCCTTCAATTGCTCTCTTTTTACAGGGTCATTTTTTAGCCGTTGATATCTTAATCTTTCTGCAATTCGTTTCTGCTCTTTTATTTCTTCTTTGGTTTTAGGTTTCTTCTTTGGTGGCATTGCGGCAATACTAAAACAATAAAACATACTTTCAATATTTAAAAAAAACCGTAAGAGTTTAAAAACAGGTAGTTACTAGGTACGTATTATTTTATATTTCAAAATCCATAATAATATAAACCAAAAGACCTGAATTAGCGTGAAAGGCCAATGTAAGAAAGACAGAGGCTATCGGCAAGCAGTAGGTTAGTGTAGACTATAAAGAATATTAATAAAATACACGGACGTCAAATAAAACAGTCCTCTGTCACATTGAACAGTCCTCTGTGTTATAAATTTCCAGAGGACTGTTGCACAGAGGACTGTTATTCTTACGTAAAAAATGTCATACCACGTATCAGTTTAAATATTACTTCATAACACAGAAACAGCTATAAATTATCACATTGAGCAATTTTTTTGTTAAATAAATATAATTATAACACATAAAACACCGTAAAATATACTTACCAGAGGAATGTTCACTCAACACTACAGAGACGTGGCTCCCACACAGACGCGGAGTTGTCACTACGCAAAATGGCGGCGACTTGTTTAGCATAGCGACCGAGTAAACTTCACACTGTTAACGTTCCGTTTCACGCGAAATGTAGCCACAATAGTGTTTAATATTTTTGTGGCACGATATTCAAATTGTGACAGAGGACTGTTCAAAAAATGTATGGACAAAATTCGAACACTAGTTTTTAGTACAAAAAAATTCTCTAAAATTATAATTGTTTTTTGTTCACATGCATTCAATATTCTTTATGTTCATAGAGTTATAAGATTTTACATTTTTAAATACAACTAATAAAAATCGAACCGAATCATACTCGATCCGGAATTAGGACATAACAGAGGACTGTTTTTAGTGGCTTTTAGACCGAATTTATGAAATGATTATGATTTTAAATTATTGATTAAGCTTGGCTCCTTAAATAACAGGTTATATATTATGTGTTTTAATAAATAAAACTATGCTTTAATATAGCCAAAGTAAAAAAAAAATGCTTGGACCATGATTTTCCTGTTAGTAGAGAAAGGCCCACCTAACAAATTGTTGTTATATAAATAAGTTTTAAAGCCTGTATGGACCTACGGTATTCAGCTGTGGGGCTGCGCCAGCCAAAGCAAAGTACTAAGTGATATAGCCAACGCGCCCTGGTACATTAAAAATAGTGACCTCCACCGGGACCTCAAGATGGATGTCGTAAACATAGTAATACAAAAATATGCAAAAGCTCATGCACACAGACTTCATCATCACGTGAATGTTGAGGCGATCCAACTCCTTGACAACACTGAATTAGTGCGAAGACTAAAAAGGGTAAAACCTTTCGAGTTAGTTTAGTGCAGAGTAAGTGAACTTAAACTGTAGTGCAATTGCTGACTTTTACAAAGAAAACGTGAATCAAGTGTCTTCCCCTTAACTTATAGTGAATAAGAAAGACGTTATTGGACAACTTCTTAATTTTATAGTTACTTAGCAGTTTAAGTTATATTTAAAAAACGTTGTTTTGCCATATAAATGTTTGGGGTGGACCATCTTTATCACTGACTACCCTACCTACCTACCCTACCTACCCTACCTACCCTACCTACCCTACCTACCCTACCTACCCTACCTACCCTACCTACCCTACCTACCCTACCTACCCTACCTACCCTACCTACCCTACCTACCCTACCTACCCTACCTACCCTACCTACCCTACCTACCCTACCTACCCTACCTACCCTACCTACCCTACCTATCCTATCTTTCAAGTTGGATCAAACTGCACAAGGTGTGCAAATTTGATTAAAATCGGTTAAGTAGTTTAGGAGTCCATCACGGACAAACAACGTGACACGTAATTTATATATATATTAATATAATATAAGAAGATAAGATTAAGATTACTTATTATTAGCTAATAGGCTACATTGAAGAAGAAGAATTGCCAAACTTAAGTGGCAATGGGCAGGGCACATTGCTCGCAGAACGGATGGCCGATGGAGTCGAAAGGTTCTGGAGTGGCGACCGCGTACCGGAAGACGTAGCGTTGGAAGGCCTCCCACAAGATGAACCGATGACTTTGTGAAAGCCGCAGGAATCCGCTGGATGCGGGAAGCACAGAATCGGTCGAAGTGGCGGTGCTTGGGGGAGGCCTATGTCCAGCAGTGGACGTCTTTCGGCTGAAATGATGATGATGATGAGGCTACATTGTAATGTGAACAAAGTTTCATAGCAAGTGGCGTTCTCTATTTTCTGCCTACACCAATAACAAAAGGCATGAGTTTATGTATGTATGTGCATGAATAAGCAGGACAGTATGCATTAAAATACGACCTTCCATTCATTCGTATGTATGCCGAATACTCCTACATCGAGAACTGATGAACCGATTGGGATGTTTGGAATGTTATTCGGTTCTAATACGGTACTGAGATGAATTTTTTGGATGCCATGACAGATGGCGCCTTTTATATGTGCTAGTAAGTATGTAGGTACGTCGGGTACACTCGCTCCCATTCTCATAATTTTTTCAAAATTATTTTAGAAAGTTAAAAAAAGTCCTATAAACATTACTAGCGGACTTGACAGACATCCTATCTGAACGTTAGAACCCGATCGCAGCGCTACCTACCAGATCCAATTGTGAACGGGGATTCGCAAAAGCAAACGTGCTCGGAGGAAGGAAGTATTCCAGTAAGATGCTGGTAGGGATCTTGACCGTACTTCCGGGATTGTCCTGATAGCCGTGGAATACCTCTCTACTCCTCATATGCACCTCAGGACGTGTTGCCCCCTTGTCGCTACGACACTATGTGCTAGCGACCGTTTTTGGGGGCCCCATTATTGAGTATGCAAGTCAACCTCTGCCATTTTCCTGTGTATTTTATATAAAATATTGGTCAGGCAGAGGCCATAGTCTTTCCATAGTTCCAGGTAACCAATCCTTTATAGCCACCCAAACCCATAGCCCAATATGTTTTGTTTCCATGTTCTGCAATAGTCCTACACCAACCGGGGGTTGTCCTTGGGTGCACTTGTATAGTGCATACAGGGATAATCGTCGGTTGGTGCCTCAACACTTAAAAATGTCTAAGAGGGGCCTCTGCGAGTTGGCTTCGGCCCCTCGTACGCCTTTCAAATGTCCGGGACCCCGGGGTCCCGAGATATGTCAAAGACATTTAAATAATAATACGGCACTAGACTTATATCTATCTATAATTAATGTATACAAAATATTGTAAAACATTTTAAAAGAGTAACGGTGGAGTTTCTTGCCCATTC
The DNA here is from genome assembly GCA_963680765.1 of Agrochola lychnidis. NCBI lineage: Eukaryota > Metazoa > Arthropoda > Insecta > Lepidoptera > Noctuidae > Agrochola > Agrochola lychnidis. The sequence goes on from OY796875.1 coordinate 10,819,052, forward strand.
TCCATACGAAAACTACCTTTTGGAAGGGGCGACTAGAATCAATTCTATTTTTTGTTTTTGACGTTCAAAAGTGCCTTTTTGTGCCTAATTGAAATAAATTATTTGACTTTGACCTTGACTTTATTCTTTAAAATTTCGTGCCGATACTAAAGAAGAATGGTAAATGAGTTAAATTATCAAAGTATGAGTCATTTTATAATCTGTAACAGATTTGGTTCTTTGAAATGCTGTGAACAGGAGACTGTTACTGCTGTTTATAATTTCAGAGAAACCTTGTCGCAATATGAACCGGAAATTCATTCATTTTGATGGCACTTTGAGGTCAATGAATCTGCCTAGCCTTTTCCCAACTATATTGGAATCGACATCCAGTCTAACCGAATGCAGCTGAATACCAGTATTTTACATGGAGCGACTGCCTATCTGACCTACACAATCCAGTTACTGGATAACACGATATCCCTTGGTAAGACTGGTTGACAAACTTTCGGGCTTCTGACGGCTGTCAAAGATCTACAAATGACAGCCGGGACACAGATAATATAATACTACGCCGGGACCAACGGCTTAAGGCGCAACTAGCCGATACTTTTTCCATACAAATTTCGGGGGGGTTTTACTCCACTGTTACACATTGTACATCCAAAGTAAAACATGAAATCGTTTTGTCTTATTATTAATTTTGTCTGTACAGAAGCAGAATAGTAAAAAAAAAGCAATTAAAAAGTTATGAGCCAACAAAGATTCGTTTTTCCTGCTAACTTTAACGCAACTTTGGGAGTAAATAAGTAATAAAAGAAGTATAAAATCTCCAAAACAAAGCTCGTTCCGACAAAGCTCAATTGTCGAAGATTATAATAAACTTTATTCGTAATTGATTTATGCAGTAGTTTTTTCATAAAACTCCACCTTCCAAAGGACTTTTCGTAATTTTTTACGCGCTCGTTTTACTAAAATCTTTGTGAACGGTGTTTGTGTGCGTGCGAACTAGAGTTTGTGCATGTAGACCAGCGTCTAACTGCTCATCACTGATACTATCTCTGTCGGACACGATGCCAGGTGAGATAGCGTGCTTTTTGACGAAGCCCACCAATGAGTTCGAGCCCGCGACTAGTTCAACCTTAACGAGCTTTCCGAGGCATGGAGGAGTTTCGATATGTAATGGATGGTCACTCATCCGACCGTGGCAAGAGCGGCCAACCCGTCATTTTTCATATAAACACTCGTAGGTTAGGGGCCGTTCAAGTATTACGTAAGCAGATTTATTACAATTATTTACCCCCCCTCCCTTTTCAGCAAAACTCTTACCCCCCCTCCCATGCTTACATAAACATTGGTATATGCATTTTTCTTTTAATGCAAGTAAGTATTCTGTTTTTTTATTGATTCATGAGCAGCAGTTATAATTCTAGAAATAAGAAAATAAGCTTAGGATAGAGGGCATGGGAGGCCGTCACCTCGTTCTGCGAAGCAATAATGCTCGCGAAGGAAGAGGCGGAACGCGTGAGAGAGAGGCAAATTTCGCGCCCTCGCGACCCTAACCGCCACAGGAGGAGACGCTCTGGGTGTCGGGAATCGCGAGTCGATTTCCGGCTACCACAGGCTCGGGTTTGAGACGGTGAGCAATGGGCAGCTCGCCGTCCGATAAGGACCAGGCCCGTGTTCCACGCACGCCTCAAAGAGATGTCAGCAGAACTGACGGAGTCCGCTAGGACCGATGTCTGTCGGGGGTGCGAAGAAAACCGATAGGAAAATCGTGGCCCCCGGCCACAGGGCAACCGAAGGAACACGGGTGGGTTTTAGTCAGTAAGAGTCTGACACGCCCTCCCGCTCCGCCCAGAGCGGGAGATGTTATTTGATAATTTCCAACCCAAAAAAAAAAAAAGGATAAAGGACTTCAACGCACATAATATTCATTTAAACAAACTTTATTGACACGGTATTCAACATAGTAAGCAACAAATATAATCTTAAGTAATATTACGAACAAAACAAACTTTGGTATACATATTATTACCTAAACGTATTCATTATTTGTGGGAATCCCCGAATATGCGTTTCGTTTTCAAGCATAGACAATGTGTGGGTTACCATATGTGTAAAAAGTAAATAATTACTGCTGACGTAATGACCATCTAGACCCCCACCCCCATGTCATCAAAAATAAGCAAAGCGTAGACCCCCCCCCCGCCCCCCTATAGTACTTACGTAATACCTAAAAGGTCCCTTATTAAGGCGTTGTAATCACATCTTTAAAAAAAAAAAACGTGTGGCACTCGGGGACTGCCGCGGTAAAGCTATTGCATAGCATTTGTAACCTCCATACTTCCTATTTGTCAACGCTACACTTGGGATGATGACGTGATGACATAAACCAAAAATTACGTTCCCATGACAACATCACGTTGTCATGGGAACCGTCATTACATGGTAGGCGGAGTGGGGGGTGTTAGGTTTTATTTTCGTTACGGTTTTATTTTCGTTACGGAATTTCTTGATTCGGTCGCCGCGCTCAAAGCCCGCGATAAAAGCTATGCAATAGCTTAAAAAATTTAAACTATTAAGTATCTTGTGCACGATATCTAAGTTTCTATGAAAGCAAAAAATAAAAATTTGGAGAAACAAATTCAGTATAAATAAGCCTCCAAAAATCTTCTTTTTTGCACAAATTTTATTTTACCTGAACTTTGGCCGTTCATAATGTAGTCATAAATTGTAAAACTCAAGAAAACATTTTCATAAAAACCTCGCACATAATGGAGATTCTAAATGACAAACATTTACTTCGCGAACTTGTAAGGCTTATTCAAAAACATGTATTTCCTGAAACAAGTTTTATGAAATTGCCGCACATTTAATTTTAATGGACCTGTAGCGGTTACACCGCCACATACGAACTACGCATCAAAGACATGACGTCACACAAATCCTGCATCGCGCAGTTAGAGTTTACCGAGCGATCGACATATATATGTCACCGTAAGATTGTGAGCACCGTTAGTTTATAATCTATCGGTATTATTTCCGTTAGATCATAATCTGTCAAAAAATTGTGAACTGGGTGAAATAGATTAGGTTAGGTTCGAAACCGTGCGAGCCGAGCAAGCGTAGTGAGCGCTGCCGCGGCAGCGGCAGCGCTCACTACGCTCGTTTCTCATGGATAAATTATAAACTATCGAAAAATAATGCGTTAAATCGTAAATGATTTGTCGCAGTTCACAATTTTTCGACAGTTTATAATCTAACGGAAATAATACCGATAGATTATAAACTAACGAAGTTTATAATTCTACGGTGACATATACAAGATTCCGAATTCAACCGTCGGGCACAACACCCGTCTGGTCGGAGGATCCTCCCTTTTCTATGGTGGATGAGTGAACTTTACACCCTGTTCCTCATACCTCTAAATACCCATCCACGAACCGAACGCGGCAAAAGTAGCTTAGCCTTCGATGTACGGCTATTATTATTTAATCGCGAGCCCTTGTATATAAACCGGAAGTTCATTAATTTGATGTGCATAATGTTGGGCACTTTATGGTGGACGGTCATTATAACAATCAACTATGAATTACAAGCGGATATCAGGATGGCGGTCTAACGAGAATGATAGAATGCATAGTGATGATAATTATAACTGCTTTATAATGTCAATCAGTTCAGTGTTGTAACGGATGTCATAACGGATGAGGATATCGAGATAATCGGGTTTAAGGATGCGGATGAGGATACGGATATTGGAAAATTCCTTATTGAGGATGCAGACGAGGGTGCAGAGCGTGCAAAAAATTGCCCTTGTTTTTTATAGTATTTATATTAATTGTTTTATCGGCCCGCCCATTTAGCTCGGCGCGAGTTTTTAAAAGTTCACTGTTTGTGCGAACAACGTAGGGTCACATTCCCATTGAAATTATGAGGATACGGATGAGGATGCGGAGCTTTTAAAATCAAAAGTTGAGGATGCGGATTTTTTGCGGATATCAAAATTTATACGGATGCTCCGCAGTTGCGGATGCGGATTGCGGATACGGATATCCGTTACATCCCTGAATCACTTAGCCCATAATTTTCCTACTGCAGTGCACAAGCCTTTCTGTGTAACTATTTGTGCTCCCGCTAGGATTTTCCATTAGCAAAAATTACGAATTTTTATCCCCATTTTTCCCCCCCTTAGGGAGTGAATTTTCAATAATCCTTAGTGCTCACTTTCGTTATACAGGGTTATACAATGTCGCCCATGGGCATGTGCCCGCCCGCATTTTTATGAATATTAATAACTTATAAAAATAACTTTAAAGGGGGCGGGGGTGTATATTTTAAATATTTTACATGTTACTCAATTTTTGATGTTTTGAGTAGCGTTTGCCATATCTCCGATGTTATTGGCTCGATTTGGATTCTGTTTATTATTTCTAAAAGTTTATGACTTTATGAGTTATTTTATCGGATTAACATTTTAATTAAAATTTATCGAATGTGCAAAAAAAAAACTGAGGTGAAAACATTTTTTATAAGCAAAAAAAAAAATTTTAAGTATATTTTTTATGATTTTTTTAATCTAAATGATGTAACTTTTAAATCGTGATGAAACAAACTCCATAATGATAAGAAGTAATTAGGCGTCCTCATAAAACGAAAAATGTAGAAAAAAAAATACCCTCAATTAAAAATAAACATGTCTTTTTTTGCAAAAATCTATTTTTTTAATCGACTTCCAAAAAGGAGGAGGTTATATGTTCGTCGCGTATGTTTGTTTTTTTTATGTATGTCCACCGATTTCTCCGTCAATTGTGGACCGATTTTGAAAATTCTTTTTTTGTTTGAAAGGGTGTGCTCTCGAATTGGTCCCATATAATTTTTATTAACTTTGCTTGGATAGTTTTTGAGTTAGCTACAAAATACGTAATTTTCCTCCTTAAACCGACCTCCAAAAAAAAACACTACAAAGTGAAAAATAACTTTAATTTCGGAAGTCGGTGGCAAAAAACGAAAATACAAAACCCAAGACACCGACTTAAAATAAACATGTTTTTTTTTGCAAAAATCTATTTTTTTTTTCATTAATTTTTACAATGATCGTAAAATTTCTCAATTAGACCCATAAAGCCTTTAAAAAAAAGATTATTTTAAATATTTTTTCCGTCGATAAATTAAGCATAGATTCCCTCATTTCCATATGTGCACATTAGAAAGACTCACACTGTATCGATACAGCGGTTTAGGCCGTGTGTTGTATGTTGTCAGTGAGTGAATGATTGAATTAATTTAAGATTTTTTAAATACAATAGACGTGGATATATTTAGTAACCTGTTCCGCTTAGCTATTCCTAAAGAGCCATAAAAAATTACTGAAAGAAATCGGCACGTGTTTCACCTCTCAACGAGGCATCCTCAGGATGACGATGGACTTGTTGCGAACCCGAACACGCCGTGTTAAGAATAAGTATAAGAATATGTAAGAATAATAAGAAAGTGGCAATGGGCAGGGCACATTGCTCGCAGAACGGATGGCCGATGGGGCCGAAAGGTCTTGGAGTGGCGACCGCATACCGGAAGACGTAGCGTTGGAAGCACAGAATCGGTCGAAGTGGCGGTGCTTGGGGGAGGCCTATGTCCAGCAGTGGACGTCTTTTGGCTGAAATGATGATGATGAATAAGAATGTATAAGATTTTTATTAAGTAGAAGATTGGAATTCAAATGGAGTTGGGCAGGTCACCTGGCAAGGCGCAGTGTTGACAGGTGGAGTTAGGGTGTGACCGAGTGGAGTCCAAGGGCTGGAAGACAAGGTGTCGGTCGTCCGGAGTACAGTGGATCGTCCCCATAGAAGAGGTTGGACGTAGGCAGCTTGTGAAATCAAAATGGATATTTAAAAAAAAATGCTGTGCAAAATGTGGCATTTCATCATCATCATCATCATCATTTCAGCCGAAAGACGTTCACTGCTGGACATAGGCCTCCCCCAAGCACTGCCACTTCGACCGATTTTGTGCTTTCCGCATCCAGCGGATTCCTGCGGCCTTCACAAGGTCATCGGTCCATCTTGTGGGAGGCCTTCCAACGCTACGTCTTCCGGTACGTGACATTTAGTAGACAGATATCAATTATGGAAATTACTACCCGAAACAAGGCGAAACGGTGGGGGAGTTTAAGTGTCCATTTCCATACAAAGAAAACACTTTTATCGATTTTCTCCTGAAATATAGAAAAAGTCTCATTACAGTATTTGTAGGTTTTTGACAAAGGAATACGATAGCATTTAATTTTTTTTTAAGCTATTGCATAGCTTTTATCGCGGGCTTTGAGCGCGGCGACCGAATCAAGAAATTCCGTAACGAAAATAAAACCGTAACGAAAATAAAACCTAACACCCCCCACTCCGCCTACCATTTAATGACGGTTGCCATGACAACGTGATGTTGTCATGGAGGTTACAAATGCTATGCAATAGCTTTACCGCGGCAGTCCCCGAGTGCCACATGTTTTATAAATATCAATTTTGATTTCACAAGCTGCCTACGTCCGACCTCTTCTATAGGGACGATCCACTGTACGACGGCGAGATGGGTGGACAACATTGTTGCCTCCGCGGGCAAAACTTGGATGAAGTACGCGTCTCTCAGGCTGCGCTAAAACACCCTGTCGTCCACCTTCCGCATGCAGTCTGCCCCAACCAACTTTTTAAGGTCGTCGGTCTATCTAGCTGGAGGGAGTCCCACACTACTCTTGCCATACGCGGTCTTCATTCCAGTACCTTAATCAGGTAATTTTTTTCGTAAACGATTATGACATAAAGTTTCATTTTGACAGTTCAACAACATTCATTGCGTTATTTGCGTTGTTGAGCAGATTTTTTTTTCCAACTTATGAAGCAATGGATTAGCAATCTGTTTCAAATCGAAACAAATTGTGATTGATCGTGCATTACGCAATTAGGGTACAGGTCAGGTCTGCTCCACTGGCCATCAGTCCTTCGACATAAAAAGCAAAATTAAAATTTTTGAAAAAACCCACGAGGGTTAAAAAGTAATTTAAAAACTCGAACTCATCTCTGATGAAAACTGCATCAAAATCGGACTAGTAGTTTTCGAACATAAATGTCTTTAATATGTAGTAGCTAATATAAAGTATATTACTGCAGCGCCCTCTAGTGAGTTACTACCGTAACATCTGTTTAAGAACCCTCACTAAATCAACCACAAACTGCATCCAAACCGAACTAGTAGTTTTGGTTTTGCACAAACAAATGTTTACTGCAGCGCCCCCTGTTGAGTTGTCACCGTAACACCTACCTAAGAACATGCACCAATGAAACCCAAACCCATCACTGAAAACTGCATCAAAATCGAACTAGTAGTTTTGGAGATAAATGGCAACATGGTTTGCACAAACAATGTTTGCTGCAGCACCCCCTGGTGAGTTGTCACCGTAACACCTATCTAATAACATGCACCAATCAAATTCGAACCCATAACTGAAAACTGCATCAAAATCGGACTAGTAATTTTGGAGAAAAATGGCAACATGGATTTGCACAAACATCCTCTCACCCCAAACGCATATACCGTCTCCGTTCCGTCGTGGGTAAATAGTAGTTTATGAAACTGTTGCATAATAAGGGGTATTAAAACATGAGTGTGTGTTTAAAAACCGAGCCGTAGGCGAGGTTTTTAAGGTTCCGTAGTAAACAAGGAACCCTTATAGTTTCGTCATGTCCGTCTGTCTGTCTGTCCGCGGTCTAGCTCCGAGACCTTTAGTACTAGAAAACTGTAATTTGGCATAGGTATATATTTTAATTACGCCGACAAAGTGGTAAAATAAAATTATGAAAAACATTTTTTTTTAGGGTACCTCTCATACACGTAAAGTGGTGATGTTATTTTTTTTATTTTTTTAACCCATAGTAAGGGGTATCATTGGAAAGGTCCTTTAAAAACATTGTGAGTTTGTGAGAACCATTTTTGGATTCAGGAATCCGTTTGCGAAATATTAAGCTTTAAAGTGCTAATTTTTGTTAGAGTCAAATGTCCCCCCCCCCTGCCGGCTAAATGGTTGGTTTTGGGTGTATGAAAAAAATCACAACAGGAGTTTATATAACGAAATTAAAAGGAAAACTATCACAGCTAAGTAGGCTTTACAAGTTAACGAGTAATAATCGACCAACTTAACTTTGCAGTTGCAAAAACATGTTTTCCCATACATTTCGTATGGGAGAACATATTTTTCAACTACAAAGTTAAGTTTGTTTTTGGGATTAATTCATCCCACCTACGGAACCCTTCATTGTGCGTGGCCCGACACGCATTTGGCCGGTTTTTTAATAGTATCTATCACACGAATGTTTTAATACCTAGTTATGTGCAGTTTCATACACTACTTTATCTACTCTCAAACATTGGGATTGAAATCAAGAATAAATTTAAAAATCCCACGAAATTCAGAACGTACAACAAAACAAATGAATGTAGCCTGCACCAGCACATCACCGCACATGCGCTACAGCGGGTGCTGCTGTCCCCCGCCAACAGTTGATGGAAACTCTTTGGTGATATTAACTTCTTGGATTAGCGCTGTATCGTAATAGAAAAAAAATTGTTTTATAGTATTATTTTGTTGGAGAAAAAGTGTTATAATATGATTCTATTTTAAAATTTCGGTATTCTGTTTATAAAGTTTGTCAATATAAACTCGTTTTGAAGTTCATAATTCGAATATTACGCTATGAGAGTAGATAAAAGAGTATTAAAGGTACTTATTCTTACTAAATACAACCATTGCCTAACTAACCCACATAGCTAAATAACTACACAGTACATGTATGTGAGTATTTAGAATTCCGGTTAGTAATTTCCTGTGCAGCACAATTATTTTGTTATTTCAAGCATTTTGATATAAGTATGTTCTGGTAAATGCATTTGAGGCGGTGATCTAGAATTATCATGGGTAAAGCAAGATCTAAAAAACTGCAAAGTGCGTGTCGGGCCACGCACAATGAAGGTTTCCGTAGTTGGGATGAATTTATCCCAAAAACAAACTTAACATTGTAGTTAAAAATAAAAAAACGTGTGGCACTCGGGGACTGCCGCGGTAAAGCTATTGCATAGCATTTGTAACCTCCATACTTCCTATTTGTCAACGCTACACTTGGGATGATGACGTGATGACATAAAACAAAAAATAAAGTTTAATAAAAAACTGTAACCCGACTACGGGCAATGCTCTGATTAACTGCACGTTCGTAACATCTTGCGATACTACGTAGCGCAGTCTCACTTTTGGTTGTTTTTAACGATTTAAACATATTTATTTACTTTGAAAATATAATATTATATACATATTTGTAATGTGCTTGTCAAGACCTTTCTTTTGATACCAAACATGTCATGATCATCCCATTTTAATTTTTTTCGAGGTTAGAAATGTACGTGTAAAGTCCTCCAAATTAAATTTATGAAAAAATTATATAGCCTATGTTACTCGGACCATTATTACGAATCTATTGATACCTCATTCATCAAAATCGGTTTAGCAGTTTAGGCGCTACGGTGGAACACACGTAAAACAAACATACATACATACAAACATACATACATAGACTGCTAAAATCATAACCCTTCCTTTTGGCTTTGCCGTAGTCGGGTAAAAATTACATTCCCATGACAACATCACGTTGTCATGGGAACCGTCATTACATGGTAGACGGAGTGGGGGGTGTTAGGTTTTATTTTCGTTACGTTACGGAATTTCTTGATTCGGTCGCCGCGCTCAAAGCCCGCGATAAAAGCTATTGTCCAACTGACAGGCCAGTTACCCATTCTCTCGACGGCTGGACTGTAGGAAACCGTAGCTAAAGAGTAACTGTCACACAATAAAAAATAAAGTTTAATAAAAAACTGTAACCCGACTACGGGATAATAAAAATGATCTGAAAAGTACGAAACAAGCAAATATTTCAGACAGAAATCAAGACATAGGCACAAAAATGGTCCAGGTAAAGCCGTGGTCGCATGCCATTATAATTTTGTAGGTGTTCTTGGCACCAACATGGTATACAGGCATGCGACCACGGCTTTACCTGGACCATTTTTGTGCCTATGTCTTGATTTCTGTCTGAAATATTTGCTTGTTTCGTACTTTTCAGATCATTTTTATTATCCTGTAGTCGGGTTACAGTTTTTTATTAAACTTTATTTTTTATTTTATACTTTTCCGTTTTTACACTTGATAAACGTAAATAAGAGTAGAGTAACACAATTGTTCAGTAATTAACCTATTTTAAATTCCAATAGCAGTGCATAGTGCTTTGGACGAAACCATAGAGCGATTTATTTCGACGCCAACACCATATATCGATATCGAGCTTCGAAGAAATCCAAAATATAAATATTTCGTTGTACTTGTTTTTCTTCATAAGAGTGGAATTTCAAATCGGTACTACTTATTAAGATTTGATTAACTGCACGTTTGTAACATCTTGCGATACTACGTAGCGCAGTCTCACTTTTGCTTGTTTTTAACGATTTAAACATATTTGTTTACTTTGAAAATATAATATTATATACTTATTTGTAATGTGCTTGTCAAGACCTTTCTTTTGATACCAAACATGTCATGATCATCCCATTTTTTTTTTTTCGAGGTTAGAAATTTACGTGTTAAGTCCACCAAATTAAATTTAAGGAAAAATTATATAGCCTATGTCACCCGGACCATTATTACGAATCTATTGATACCTCATTCATCAAAATCGGTTTAGTAGTTTAGGCGCTACGGTGGAACACACGTAAAAACAAACATACATACATACATACATACAAACATACAAACATACATACATAGACTGCTAAAATCATAACCCTTCCTTTTGGCTTTGCCGTAGTCGGGTAAAAATAGACCATGACAATTTATGACATGCAAGTGACATTAATCCTTAGAGTCGTAAAGCAATGACAAGCATAACTTTATACCTAAATACGCGAACAAGGCAGTATGTTATCTACCATAAAGTTTACATTATACAGTGCAATTAAGCGCGTCAGTAAGTCCCGACCTTGTGACCAATTGACATCAATGAATAAGGTCGTAAATCAAACAAAAAAACGTATTGATTCACAGTACGAAAAACACAGTTACACCTGCATTCATCTATGTCAAGGTCTAAACAGAATTCAGACTAGATTTTTAGCTTATAATGCTGCCGATTTTCTTGTCACAAATGCCTTTAATCTAGACTAAAAATCACCAAAATTTAGTTTATTCCTGTCAAACGACGATTTCCCATTCTGAAATACACTAAAGTGACACAACGTAACTATATTTTAGTTTGACAGCACTAAGATGGCGCTGAGATTTAGGGAAAATGGCAATTTTGCTATTCTGAATTTGACGTTTTTCACCAATAATTTTGATTGTCTAACTGAATCTGACTATTTTTTACAGCGATTAGGTGTGGAATAAAATTAGTTGTCATGAACTAAAATTAACACCAATACCTCAACTTTTGGTGCAAAAACAGTAGGTACTGTATTTGTTTTTCTTTTCTTTTGCTTATATCTCGAAATTGGATCGCAAAAATAATGAAAATTTGTAAAACGTGGGTAATAATTTTCCATACAAAAAGTGAAAAATTCCATATAAAATACGTCGAGGCCCGAGGCTGCACCTCGTGCGCGCCATCGGCTCTAAAAAAAATTCACGGATTAGAGCAAACAAGTACCACGTGGAGTCGTGATTGTCAAATTCGATTTTAGTTGTGTCAAAATTATTTTTAAATTTAGTTTTTTTTTGTGATTTCACGATGTACTTGCGTGAAGACCCAGGTTCCGGGTAAAGACTAGTCGGTACCGGTCGGGCCTCGTAATGACATAAGCGCTCACAAATCAAGAAACAGGTAAAACATTGTATCCGTTTCTTTCCGAAGATCAACCTATAGACAGCGATCTGTACCGGAAAACTTGCTGCTTTAAACAAAGTATTCTAAATGAGTTTGTCCACCGCAGCCGTCACCGGGACGTCACCGAGAACGAAATCACGGCGTCGAGGTAGTGAATGCACCGATACATACATTTACAATGGCCGTGTGCCCACCGCACGCCCATCACCAGAGCGCCGCCAAACCAATCTCCAGTTTCGAGTAAGTAGTTTGGCGCGACCGCTAAAACTCGGCTCGAGATTGTGACGGGCCATTATACAAAATACAAAAGAGGTATTCCACTCAGAGCACTGAAACACTTGATCTTGTCCACACACTGTTTTTGTTTTGTCTAGTCCGGAGTTCGGACGCGGTGGACAAACGCCGTCACCGGGGCGTCACGTTCGGTTCGAATAATCTCGTTTCTCGGTGACGTAGGTGACGGCTACGATGGAAAAACGCCTTTACTGATTAACACGATACACCTTGGTAAGACTACTTGTCTTGTCGACTACCCGTAACGACTGCCAAAGATCTAAGAATACGACCGCGGCAAACAAGGATTAATTTTGATCCGCGCCTGTAACTTAGCGACGACCCCTCCTAAGCGCATCTTGACCGGATTCTGAAGCCTGTATCATACACTCTCGCTGACGTCTTTTACGTGATCAACCGTTCATTTACAACGTCTTGAACGTCTGATTCAAGTGACCGTTTCCTTGTGATTTTTCTGTACTGTTTGATCGAGTGCCTGTAAATTACTTGTTAGGGTTCCGTACCAAAATGGTAAAAAGGAATCCTTATGGTACGACTCTGTCTGTCACAACTGAATATCTCAAGAACTACTAATGCTAGTAACTTGAAATTTGGAATAGTTTTAGATGACGTTTGCCCAACTATTTCGATAATAAGAAAGACTATACATTTTTTGCAACAGGGACTGAACGGGGGTCTTAAAAACTCGAAGTGGGGCTTACTAGGGCATGTGGGGTATCATAATATGAAAGAGCGCTATTTGCACATTCTCAAACATTTTTCTTTTTTTTTTAGGCCGCATAGTTTTCGAATTGTGACGAAAAATGTAAAAAAAAAAATACTGTTCCCCCTTATCTCCGAAGTTTGCATTGAGAAAAATCTGAAATTATTCTATGTGTGTAAACTTCTAGTTTATGTAAAGATTACAGGAAAAATAAAACGGTGTCTCTAAATAGCACACTTTTTCAGAAATCATCAACAAAAATTACATTAATTCCACTATCGGTCAAGAGATGGCGTTGACCTAAAATAGCAATATTCTACACCGCAGTGTGCGGTGTTAAAATTCTCGCCGATGAAAATTTAAAATGATACGGAATCCTCGGTGCGCGAGTCCGACTCGCTCTTGACCGGTTTTTTTATTATTTATCAAGGTGCTAGTGGAATGTTCGTTGCATCCAGTTTTAGCAATAATCTGCTATAGTCAATATAATCCCATCAAAAACTTAACATGTAAAAAAATGCAAGTCTCAAAGATGTGAGATCTAATTAATATCTTTATATATATAATTCTTCTGTGAGTGTGTATGTCACTGAACTTCTCTCAAACGACTGGACCGATTTTGATGAAATTTTTTGTGTGTGTTCAAGGGGATCTGGGAATGGTTTAGATTCACAATCGGACCCGATAGGTGGCGGTATTCGGTCAGGACAACGTCTGTCAGGTCCGCTAGTAAGTCTATAAATTTGTTCAGTACTTATCTACTGGTCATCTTTATTTCTTTACTAAATAGAATGACTTGGCCATCGCACGGCAACATAATCACAAGAATAATCTACTAAATTGTATATAAGTTTTATAACATCCATAATGGACGAATGGATGACCCCTGTAACACAGGTTTTTCCTAGCATGGGGGTCACTGTTCAATATTATGTATGAAGCTATTTTTTTTTTTTCAATTAAACCATTTATAGGCACTTGTGAACTGTCAAAGAATCGGTCAGTTAGTCAGAAAGTTGAAGCTAGTTGCCCATTCCAAAACGTAGATCTCTATGGAGAAGAACGGGCAAGAAACTCCAAGGCCACTCTTTTAAATATAGATATTACAAAATTCTGGGTACATTATTCTGGTTGCTTGTGAGAACAATGTACAAAAAAAAATCCACGTGTAATTAAGTTTCAACGTGTATCTGTGTACCTTTTATATCAAATAAACATATTATTATTATTTACTACGTCTTTGACATTTCTCGGGACCCTAGGGTCCCGGACCTTTGGAAGGCGTACGAGGGGCCGAAGCCAACTTGAGAGGCCCCTTAGACGTTTTTAATGAAATGAGGTACCAACCGACGATTATCCCTGTTCGCACTATGCAAGTGCAGCCAAGGACAACCCCCGGTTGGTGTAGGACTATTGTAAGATATGGAAACAAAGATATCGGACTATGGGTTTGGGTTGCTAAAGTGGACTGGTCACCTGGAACTATGGAAGGACTATGGCCCCTGCTTGATCTATGTTTTATATGCACACGGATAAAATGGCAGGGGGTGACTTGCACATTCAATAATGGGCCCCCGAAAACGGTCGCTAACACATAGTGTCGTAGCGACAAGGGGGCAACATGTCCTGAGGTGCTTGAGGAGTGGAGAGGTATTCCACGGCTATCAGGACAATCCCGGAAGTACGGTCAAGATCTCTACCAGCATCTTACTGGAATACTTCCTTCCTCCGAGCACGTTTGCTCTTGCGAATCTCCACTCAAGCCGGCCAATTAAGGCAAGAATGAGGCGGGAGCGCCGTTCCTCGTCAGTGTTCACTCCAGCCGGCCAATAAAGGCAAGCCAGAGGTGAGGAACAAGACTTCTTCCGGGAGATAGGGTCCGTGGGGTCGCTACTGCCCAACAGCTCGCCACAAGCATGTGGCGAGCTGTTGTTGTTGGGATACAAAAAACCCGCAGGGCAGCAGCCCTGCGGGTTTTTTGTATCTCTTTTGGGCTGGCTCCTCATCCCAGACCTGTTCCGGCAAAATAAACTGTACCGGCACAGACCTAGAGTTCGAAGCGCGCAAGCCCCACCACGACGTCAACGTAGAGATACGGCGGTGGGGTTATTATTATTACTATTTTAAATAGTCTCAATTAAATAAAGTGCAGCGCTAATATTTGGTAGATTTTGTTGTATGTAGAATGTAGATTCCATCTGATTCTGTTGTTGACAGGCAGGCATATTATACGTTGGGGGATTATATCACTGATAAAAATGCTTGGCTCAATGCTGGTCCTGCTCCACAACCACAACTAATTGATTAACATTTGCAAATACTGTTGGAGCTGCTGAAGATTGTAAGACCATCTTTGCATTGTATAAACTCAATCTCTTTTGTATTATACATATAATTGCATAGCACACTATGTGAGCACTATGTACTAAAGAGTTACCATTTACCGGGTAATATGTCTTGCATTGACTTGAATGTGCCCTGGCGGCTGTGAGTATGTCATGCTCACTCAAATGTTTCGCTGATGGTGGCGCGTGTGTTGGATCATTTAGCTCCCTTCAAAATGGTTGAGCTGAATGGTGCTAATCCATGCGTCATGTTCGTGAACGGGCGCCGTCAGTTGGGACTGGTCATCTCTTAGCTGACAGGGCTTATTTTTAATTTTTTGAATTGTTTTTTTTAAATCTTTTTATTACGGACGCTTCTAACGTGCACGTCTTTCTACATTGTTCTCACATGTATAATTTCAACATGAATGATGTAACCAATATTTTGTAACAATTTTTTTTTATTTAAAAGAGTGTCCGTGGAGTTTCTTGCCCGTTCTTCTCCATAGGTACCTACTACGCTTTGGAATGGGCAACTAGCTTCATACCTATTTCTGACTGACCGATTCCTTGAGAATTCAAAAGTGCCTGTAAATGGTTTACTTAATTGAAATAAATGATTTGAGTTTGACCTTGACCTTCGAGGCGTTTGACATTGACCTTGAAAATGTGTCTCCTGTGAACTTGTGGGTGGGAGGCTTGGCCTCTTCCAGCTCCCTCTTCATTTCATTTATCAACCGTTTCATGAGATTTAGGTCATATTTTATTTTTTTAAATAAAATACATTGTACCGTTACAATTGTTTTATTTTTTTACTACCCTGCCATCGCCGCGGTCGGTTCGAGGATGGGTGACCATCCATTACATACCGAGACGCCTCCGTGCCTCGGAAAGCACGGTCCCGGCTGTCACTCGTGAATCTTTGACATTCGTTACGGGTCGTCAGAAACCCGAAAGTGATAACCAGTCTTACCAAGGGGAATCGTATTACCCAGTTACTGAGTTGTGGAAGTCAGACACAATCGCTCTATGTAAAATACAGGTATTCAGCTGTATCTGGTTAGACTGGAAGCCGACCCCAACATAGGAAGAGGCTAGGCAGATGATGGCAGAACGAACAATCGTCGGTTTCGACTTGGTAACGGTGTAGATATGGATGCGCTGCCAGCCCTGCGAAACCAACGTTTTATAGAAAAAAGTTGAAGCTTCCTAAATTAGCCGCTACCTCATTGGCAGCTCAAACATTTGCAGACGGATTCTTGTTGAAAATAGACCAGCTTTGGAAGAGTGGAATAGTTCGTCTGCAGGATTCTTTGGCTGTTTTGTTTAGCCATAGAGACGCTCTTGGATACATAGCAATGGCATCCAAGTCCTATTGCACGCCTCATAATGCGAAGCATTAGAGAGTGCTCTGCGATCGAAAAATTTGTTTTGCCTCCTTTCTGCAACTGTTTTTATTGTTACACTCCTGAACCCACTTAATTTATATACCATTGTATAGATAACTAGCTGACCCCGGCAAACGTTGTTTTGCCAATTATTTGTTTTGGGGTGGACAACCCTTATCACTTAGGGGTATGAAAAAAACTTTTTTCCAAAAAATACAACCGACTTTCAAACTACAAAGTGAAAAATAACTTTAATTTCGGAAGTCGGTGTCAAAAAACTTAAATACTGATCCAAAGACACCGACTTCCGAAATTAAAGTTATTTTTCACATTGTAGTTTGGAAGTCGGTTGTATTTTATGGAAAAAAGTTATTTTTTTCACTTTTTAGTGGATTGATTTGTAATTTATCTAAGTAACAATAGCCTTATGTCAACTGCTCATCAAAAATACCCAAATCGCTATAGATGTGCCTTTAATATTTGAAGAGTTCCCTCGATTTCTCCAAGATTCCACCATCAGATCGTGACCAAATAACAATGGGACCAATTTGAAAGTATACCCTTTCAAACAAAAAAAGAATTTTTGAAATCGGTCGAGCCGTCTTCGAGTAATCGGGGGAACATACATTAAAAAAAAAATATCCCGACTAATTGAGAACCTCCTCCTTTTTTTTGAAGTCGGTTAAAAATAGATAGCAGCCGATTCTCAGACCTACTGAATATGCATATAAAATTTGGTAAAAATCAGTAAAGCCGTTTCGGAGGAGTAAGGTAACTAACATTGTGACACGAGATTTTTATATATAAGATTTAATGGAGATTAATTCTGTACTTTTCAAAAATTAATTTAAAGCAGCAGAAACGAAAAAAGCATCAAAATGGTTTTAATTTTTTTTCCCTCAATCAAATGTGAAACCTGAAAACATTGTAGCTTGCAAAAAAAAAACAATTAATTGAGTTTTTTTATTTTATTTTATAGATTCGTTTAAGTCATAGAAGGAAACTTATTGAAAGTTTTGCGTGGATGTGACGCATATTTTCCCCCAATTTGTTATTTACGTGTTTTTTTTTATCTTTCTTTGCGTCATGTTTACCGCAAATAAACGAATTTTCTTTCTTTTCTTTCTTAAACCTCCGCTGTCCGTCTGTCTATCAGCGGACTGTATCTCACGAACCATAAATAGATAGACAGTTGAAATTTTCACATATTATGTATTTCTATTGTCGCTATAAAGTCCGCTGTACTTTGGGAAGCACGTAGGCCGAACGGCCTACGTGCTTCCCAAAGACCAGTCAGCTATAATTTTGTTTTTAAATCAGCATTTTTAATAAGCACATTGACATGGTCGAACGTGACGAAATGCCCATTTTAAAAGACATTTCTTGAATTTTAATTAAGTGTCTCCACCTGAACCAATCAACAGTAAGTGGTAATCAGTGGCTATCGGACGCAGAGATAGATAACTTACTAATGAAAAACTTTTTTACAAAAAATACAACCGACTTCCAAACTACAAAGTGAAAAATAACTTTAATTTCGGAAGTCGGTGTCTTTGGATCAGTATTTAAGTTTTTGTTGTATTTTTTGTAAAAAAGTTTTTTTTTTTCACTTTTTAGTGGGTTGATTTGTAATTTATCTAAGTTACAATAGCCTTATGCCAACTACTCATCAAAAATACCCAAATCGCTATAGATGTGCCTTTAATATTTGAAGAGTTCCCTCGATTTCTCCAAGATTCCATCATCAGATCGTGACCGATCGAGACAATGGGACCAACTTGAAAGTATACCCTTTCAAACAAAAAAATATTTTTTTAAATTGGTCCAGCCGTCTTCGAGTAATCGGGGAACATACATTTGAAGTCGGTTAAAAATACCGGCTTTTTTTGGGTGGTAATTTATCAATTAACTTCTCCCGCTCTGGGCGGAGCGGGAGGGCGTGTCAGACTCTTACTGACTAAAACCCACCCGTGTTCCTTCAGTTGCCACGTTATCCCTTTCGGATTTTTCCAAGACCCCGGCAGGCATCGACCTTAGCGGACCCCGTCAGTTCTGCTGACATCTCGTTGAGGCGCGCGTGGAATACAACGCGCCGTCGACCCGGGTCTGATCCTTATCGGACGGCGAGCTACCCATTGCTCACCGTCCGCAAGCCCGCGCCTACAGTGGCCGGAAATCGGCCTGGGATTCCTGACGCCTAGGGCGTCTCCTGCGGCAGCTAGGGACGTGAGGGCGCGAAGTTTGCCTCTCTGTCACGCATTCCGCCTCTTCCTTCGCAAGCATCACTGCTTCGCAGAAGAAGGTGACGGCTTCCCATGCCCTCTCGCTCTGTACCATGGCCTGGACCTGGACGTGAGAAATCACCGTCGCCAATCGCCTCCACGAGGACACGGCGATGCTCCGCCCAAGCTGGGCAGACCTCCACCGTATGCTCCACCGTGTCCTCCGGGCGATCCACTCAATGGTGACACCCGGGCGTTTCTTCCCGCCTTATCCGGAACAGGAACTTCCCCACACAAATTCGAATACCACTACCTGCTATGTAAATAACAATGACAGGAATTTATTATAACATCATCCACATAGACTAAGTGGGAAAAATACGTATTATTAAAACGAACTCAAAAACTACCCAAAAAAAATGGGGCCACCGCGCAAGCTTCCTCTACCGAATGAAAAAGAATTTTCAAAATCCTACCACAATTGACGAATATATCGAGATATCATGCAGACGAACATAGAACCTCCTCCTTTTTGGAGGTCGATTAACTCTAAATCTCCCATTCCTCCTTGTATGGGTACATTCCCTAAATCCCTTCATCCATATTATAACTACATAATATATACCATCTACGATGACGCAGCGAAGGTCTACGTGACCAACAACACTCAGGACTTGGCACATGTATTGAATATTAACTTCAAATTTCCTCACGAACTTATCCTGTACCGCTTTGTATTGACTTAAGTAACATTTAATAAATAATAAAAATAAAATGCTGTTCGTTGGTAAGCTCATAACTCGGGAACGGCTGGACCGATTAGGGAAATTTTTGTTTTATAATGTTCGTAATAGTCCGTGTCATGTTATGACGGAAAATTTGCGCATTTTCTATGGGAATTTTGTTTTTGAAATTTTGACAGGATGTCTGTTGAGTCAGCTAGTAAGTACATAATTATTAAAGATTGCTATTAGAAAGAAGAAAGAAAGAAAATAAATTTATTTGACACAGGTTAACGCAAACAGTTTTCAAAAACAAAAAAAAAACAGGAAAAAACAAAGAAAGCTTAAAACAGTATTGTGTGCCTCACGGCTGCGACAAATAGGCCCAGTTCAGCATAAATGCCAGACAACTAGTGCCTGACGCTGGTTTTCAACTGAACCTTATGTTACGAGTACGTCTTGCGGATGTAAATCAGTTTTATAGTGTGTGTAAATATTTAAATAAATAATAAATAGATATGTGTAGCAAATAATAATAAAATCGATATGATACAATTAAGTTAAAAGATAATTAAAGATTTAAACAGTGGTATTTAACAAAATAATTATAATGGCATGGTTGCACAATAAACAAAGGACTAAAGGGACTGTAC
This sequence comes from Agrochola lychnidis, assembly GCA_963680765.1. Classification (NCBI taxonomy): domain Eukaryota; kingdom Metazoa; phylum Arthropoda; class Insecta; order Lepidoptera; family Noctuidae; genus Agrochola; species Agrochola lychnidis. The sequence continues at coordinate 10,839,252 of OY796875.1, forward strand.
GTCAATAAATAATACGAGTAGATAACTTTATCATAATACAATTTATATCAATGAAACAGTAAGGTTGATCATTAGTTATGTATGCAACTGTTGTATAATAAAGGGTATTAAAACACGAATGTGGGTTTATCACATGAGTGTTTTAATACCTAATTATGAAAGTTGCATACAAGACTTTATCTACACCCATGATATGAATCCTCTATAAAAGTTTCTGAAACACTGTTTGGAATTCAAGATCAAGAATAAAGACAATCCCACGAAATTCAGTACAACTGCTCGTATGAGTGTCGCCTGCAGCAGCACATCACCGCACATGCGTGCAGCGGGTGTTGCTGTCCCCCGTTTGAACGTTGAAACGAGTTGCGTAATGAAATTTAGTACAAAATTATAACACTCGTTTGGATGATGTAATGGTAACTATGACACTGGCTGTTATAATGTTGCCAATAAGCTATCTGTTTCAGAAACTTTTATAGAGGTTTTACAGCTTGGGTGTAGATAAAGTAATTAATATTACAGATTGCTATGGCAGTGATAGTCTAGTGGTATGACCGTCAGACTGCCAAGTCATTATAGGTCTCGAGTTCGAACCCAAGGCCTCTGACTTTTCAGATTCATGTGCGTATCGTTTAATTGTCACTTGCTTCGAAAACGGTTAAGGAAAACATCGTGAGGAAACCGGCATAACTGAGGGATATTTCTCGACGTCATGTGAAGCCTTGTCAGAGGCCCATGGGCGGTTTTAAAACTCTGACACCAGGTTAGTCACGATCCACAAGAAAAGAAGACAGATTGTTACGGTTTAATCCAGCTCTTCGAGATGTACGACAAGACAAATGTTAGAAAGACTAAAATAGTACCTTAGCAGTTCCCTACATTTATGTTCGCATAAGTCATCAAAATGTAGGGAACAGCTGATTTTTTTTCGCGATTCCATGTTTTGTCCCATAGTAAAAGTTGTTCATAATTATAAGAACAATGACCCGCCATGTCAAATACATGTTTTTTCACAACAGTTCTTACAATATTGTAAAAAAAACGCAGTCAACAAGGTTAGCCAAAACACAACACAAACTTGACAAGTGAAAGCTATGCTAACGCCATCTTTCTAAAGTTTTCACCGGCCAACCCCATTGAATAAGTGACGACTCGTCAAAGAAAATAAGGTTTATTTGTCACAAAAACACGTGTCAAAGTCAAAGTCAAATCATTTATTTCAAATAGGCCCATGTATGGCACTTTTGAACGTCAAAAATTACAAAATAATAAAATTGATTCTAGTCATACAAAAAGACAAGAGTAATCATCAGAAAACAACAAAAAAGTGCATAAAACAGAAATAGTCGGCAGCTGCACGACATGACTTTGACAAGAAAGAAAGAAAAAAGAAAGAAAGAAAATTCGTTTATTTGCGGTAAACATGACGCAAAGAAAGAAAAAACACGTAAATAACAAATTGGGGGAAGGCTTCCACTCAGCATGATGCTGTGCTATGAGGGACCCACAGCGCGGATTTTCAGTGATCACCCGAATAAAAAGTACGGAAATCTAGTCAGGTTCAGTGATGCTAGTGTGTGTTAGCTGTTTTATTAATCCCACGGGCTCAATAAAACCCAAAACAAATACCCACGCAAATAATCCTACGGTACTAAATCCCGATCTAACAATATGTACCGAAACCCACTGATAACAGATTTTATCTCCAACATTTACCACTGATAACTCGCATGATAACTCTCTGCAAATACAGCCAGAGTATTTTTTAGATAACCAAGTTCAATATTACTGTAGAGTGACTTCTGCCCGGGAATTCGTCCGCGTGAAATTTCTTGTTCCTTGATTCACAGCGTCGAATCCCATCGTCCGCACGCGCTTTTAGATTACTGCGTTTTAACTTAGCGTTCTTTCTGATTTCTTTTTTCTTTTTGCTAGGCTCCTAAGGGTTTTAGTGATGTTAAATAGCCTACAACCTTCCTCAAGACTAGGGCCATCAAATGCAATAAGAATTTTTTAAATTCGAGTGATAGTTCCAGCGCGTTCAAACAAACCAACAGCTTGATTAGTACCTACTTATAGATTTATCTGGATTTTTTAAAAGTATAATTCTTTTATTACGGGTTGTGAAGGTCAGTCGCTCCATGTAAAATAATTGATATTCAGCTGCATCCAGTTTGACTGGAAGCCGGCCCCAACATAGTTGGGAAAAGGCTAGGCAGATTGACTAAGGAATCCCTGGGATTTTAATTAAGTCGCAGATATAAGACAGTGACCTTGAATTGTTAGCTTGCGTGTTCTGTACTGAGCTAACGCAACGCGTCGTACGTCCAGCCAGTAATAGGACTCGCCCATCAAGGAGCGCTGTCCCAAATTAGATGCATTATTAATTTATTACACGTAAAACAAAAGGTATTTCAATAAAACACGTATGCTACAAGATCAATAGTTTAATTATCTTTAAAATGGTGAAGTTATCAGAAAAATACGCTTGATAGATTTTGCGTCATTCTCAGTTTTTTATCCGCGTTAGACATAACTTTATAAATTAATTTCACTATGTAATATAAACATAATCATAAATATGCCTATATTAAAATATTAAGAATATTTTCTAATTTAACATATATTTTTTCCAAATCACTAACACTATTCGTTTAGACGTCATCTTCAGAATAAAATCATTAAAAGTCGGTTATTGTCCCCTTAAAGGACTTGCCTGGTCCATTGCCAGGCTGTTAGGCTATGGGTGCGTGAAAAGAGGAGACGAGAGGAGCTAAGCGGAGATCTACAGGTATCGCCCAATCACAGACAAGACGAGAGAAGTGATGAGGATTTCAACCATTGTGATTGGAGTTGAAACGAGAAGAGATGTGTTTTAAACAACCAATAGAATTTCTTATTCACACATGTCGTCTCCTCTCAGCTTCAGTGGAGACCACTGAGCGGAGATTGAGCTGTGCCTCGCAAGCTGGCGACGGCGCGCAGCGGAGACGAAAAAAGATATAAAAGAAAGAAAATTCAGTTATTTGCGGTAAACATGACGCAAAGAAAGAAAAAAAAAACACGTAAATAACAAATTGGGGGAAAATATGCGTCACATCCACGCAAAACGGCCATTGCTCAGCATAATGCTGCGACCCCATGCGAGACAGAGCCCCAGCGCTGGTTTTCAGCAACAGCCGGCGCTGACGTGATGACGTCAACCGGTGCAGCATATAGTGAAATAACAAATCAAAAATAAAATAAATACAATACTTGCACCTATATTCTAAGTCAAATCCTCATGATTTCCTCGACTCGACTCAACCTCAGTCAATGTGAGCGGCGCCATAACAGTTCCGCTCTAGCCAACACACATCTACGCACCAGTCTAGCCAGTCCGCATCTCCGCACAGCTTCGATGGATACACCCTAGCTGAAAAACATCTGTTCTTGTCACCGTTTCGGACATCTCCGCACATCTCCACTTTGATGGATTCCGGGCCAGAGGCGAAACTTAGCGTTAACTTACGCTTCGATCTGCCAAAATCACGCCAATTTGGAGAAGCCCATATTCAACCAGATGTGATCATTTTTTTTCTTTTTGGCTAAACGGATGAAAATAAAAAAAGTGGTGGCACTCCGGGAGCGCCGACAGAAGTGAAAACTTGAACAAGATCGCCTTGGTGGAAGAAAAATACTTGTATAGAACATTGGTCCGTAACCTTATCTAAATATAGAGCACAATCGCGTTTACAAAACCTTTAAAGTAAAAATACTTGCATAGAACATTGATCCGTAACGTAATAACAATAAAGAGCACAATTGTGTTTATAAAAATGAGGTGTCGTCATGGTGTCGCAAAATCAATGGTTTAGTCCCATCTCAAACATGCCCAACGCGCCTAAAGAAGATTTCACTTAAAAAATTACTAGAAATTGAAAAGAGTATGCTTAGATGGTTAGGTCATGTTGAAAGGATGAATGAGAGGCGACTAACAAAAGGCATTTACAAGGCAGATGTGAGTGGAAACGCCGAGCGGGGGCGCCCTAGAAGGACAACATTGTGACCTCATTGGTGATGTTCTTCAGAAAGGTCAGGTGCGTAGTACTCGCAACCGGCGTGCGTGTATGACCAGATGTAGGTATGGACGTAAACGAGGCAAAAAGAGTATGTAAGGATCGTAGCAGGTGGCGTTCTGTGGTTTCTGACCCCCATGGGAAGAAGGTGTGAAAGTACTACTTTTGTTCAAAGCCAATTTTTATTGATATTTTGATTAGGTACGTTACTCCTAGGGTTACCATCCGTCCGGATTTGTCCGACTTTTTGGCCCCAATCCGGACTATGTCCGGCCTTCTCATTTGTCCGGTCTTTTTGATTTAAGGGGATTTTCTTTAAAAAGATAAGTGATTACTGAAAATAAATAAGAATAAAAAGTTAAATATCCGGACTTTTTTACAAACGTCAGGACTTTTCAAATTTCGAAATTGTAACCCTAGTTAGTGACCATTCCTTCGTAACCAATCAATCTACCTAGCCTTTTCCCAACTATGTTGGGGTCGGCGTTCAGTCTAACCGGATGCAGCTGAATACCAGTAAATACATGGAGCGACTGCCTACCTGACCTCCACAACCTAGTTACTGGGTAACACGATACCCCTTGGTAAGACTGGTTGTCAGACTTTCGGGCTTCTGACGACACGTAACGACTGTCAAAGATCCACAAATGACAGCCGGGACCAACGGCTTAACGTGCTCTCCGAGGCACGGAGGAGTCTCGGTATATTAAGATGGTGACCGTGAGGTTAAGCTTAACCTGATGGATCGAATCGTGCGGATGTTATTACTTGGATATGAACTCCTCACCATTCCATCGTAACCATTTATGTATAATAACTGTAACACTGTTTAAAAAACATCCACGCGAAGTAAAATCAATCACAGGACACTTAACTACGAAAAGCGACCTTACGACTACGAAATAAAGACGCCACCACAGTATATTCATCGTATGGTTGACTGCTCTAGCAAGCCGCAGCGCACACGCGCGAAATATGCATGAATACAGAATAATATTTTGAATTTATCACGAGCCATGTCTTTCCATGCATATTATCTAACTTTATTTTTTACTAGTGCCTCGCCCTTGCTTGCATAATCATCCTATAATGTTCCCACTGCTGGGATACAGGCCTCCTCCCTGTGAAACGGAGTGGGCCGTAATCCACCACGCGGGCCCAGTGCGCGTTGGTAGATGTCACATGTCTTCGAATTTTTGGTTCTAGGACATGCCGGTTTCCTCACGATGATTTTCTTCACCGTTTTGGGAGCAGTGGTGATGAAATTATTTACACAAAGTGCCTCCTGTGTCCGGTCCTACGACCTACAATACAACCCATAAGTTCGGCCGTTCCTACTGGGCCACCACTGCTGCACCCATGGGCGTACCCACGGTGAGGCAAGGTGTGGCAAGGTGTGACATTTTCCCCACCCTAGTCCTTGACTCGAAGCAAAAAAAATTATAGTTTGTGTTTAGTAACAAAATTAATCATTTATTTGGTAAAATTCAAAATTGCCGCGCGAAACAATGCAGTATCGTTGAATGACACATGCGTAGTTATAGATTTTTATCAAGAGAATTTTTTACTAATAGAGTTTATTTATTTGTGCCCCCACCCATAAAAAAAAAACATTCCGGGAGTGCCGACAGAAATAAAAACTTGAACAATTTAAAAAACTATATCCAAAACCTTTAAAGTAAAAATACTTGCATAGAACATTGATCCTTAACGTAATATAAAGAACACAATCGCGTTTACAAAAATGAGGTGTCGGTAACGGTGTCGCGCGTTCAATTGTTTTTTCCCATCTCAAAAATGCCCAACGCGCCTAAAGAAGTTCTGGCTTCAAAAATTGTGGGTACGCCGATGGTTGTACCCTTGCTTAGCATGGGTGTAATCTACTTATACAGTAGCAAGTCAAAACATACCGAGATTTCTGTGGTATACCTAAGTTAAATAAACACAATGTATTAATTTACTATACACATTGAAATTCCCAAATAAATGACAGGGAAAACTGCATCAAAATCCGTTGCGCAGTTTAGGAGAAATGCGCGGTCACACAGCTAAACGCGAAAAGAGACTTCATTTAATAATATGTATAGTTATAGAGTACTACTACAGTATACACTATACTAGAGTACACCAGCCCCAGGTCTAGGGGGGGGCAAGCCGGGGCCCGTGCCCCGGGCGCCAACTTCAGGGGGCGACAAATTACGTAGCAGACAAGTGCACCACCCAGCACACAGCAGCTTTGCAATAAATGAGACGCGCAGCACATTTACAATCTTTCCATTTTTAGGGTTCCGTTGCCAAATGGCAAAAAACGGAACCCTTATAGATTCGTCATGTCTGTCTGTCTGTCTGTCTGTCTGTCTGTCTGTCTATCTGTCTGTCTGTCTGTCTGTCTGTCTGTCCGTCCGTATGTCACAGCCACTTTTTTCCGAAACTATAAGAGCTACGCTGTTGAAACTTGGTAAGTAGATGTATTCTGTGAACCGCATTAAGATTTTCACATAAAATAGAAAAAAAACAAATAATTTTGGAGTTCCCCATACTTAGAACTGAAACTCAAAAAATTTTTTTTCATCAATCCCAAACGTGTGGGGTATCTATGGATAGGTCTTCAAAAATAATATTGAGGTTTCTAATATCATTTTTTTCTAAACTGAATAGTTTGCGCGAGAGACACTTCCAAAGTGGTAAAATGTGTGTCCCCCCCCCTGTAACTTCTAAAATAAGAGAATGATAAAACTAAAAAAAATATATGATGTACATTACCATGTAAACTTCCACCGAAAATTGGTTTGAACGAGATCTAACAAGTAGTTTTTTTTTAATACGTCATAAATCGTAAACCGCAATTTACCTTTCATTCAATGTTACTTGCTGCTACGGAACCCTTCATGGGCGAGTACGACTCGCACTTGGCCGGTTTTTTTCTTTTTTACAGCAGTTTTGGCGCCCCTGTTGAATTGGCGCATTATCAATCGATACAATTTGATAAATATGTTGCTGCCAAAATTTTCATTTTGAGATAATTTTAATTTCGCGGGGGCTAATTTAGCGCATCCCCATAAAAGATTGGCGGTGGGCGGCAGCCGGCAGTTTTTGCCCCGCCTCAAAAAAAATCTAGATCCGGGGCTGGAGTACACTAGTACAGTCTCGAATACTGAAGTTTTTTAGTCATGTATCCAGGCGATAATGACTCCATAGAGCGTCTAGTGGTGCAGGGCAGAGTGGAAGGTAATAGACCACGCGGAAGGTCACCGATGAGTAGGGTTGCCAACCGTACTCTAAAATAGAGTACGCTAAAATACTCTTTTTACATGAACTGACTTTTTTGGTACAATGTTCACTGATGCCAGCCATGACCACAATTATTATTCATTTATTCCTTCGAGTAACAATGACTCATACACAAAATACAATATAACACACATAACTTCATCAAACATTAACATTACAATAAAACACAAAACAAAAACCACCTTACACTTACACTAACATAACATTAAAGACCGACGACTGTAGGTGACGTGCAAGTCACTGCAGCGTCGCATGTAGGGACAGTCGAGCCTGTCAGCTATCATCATAAGCACGCTGTTGGGGCTGCCGCGCACCCTGCGCACCAGAGACGCGCTCCGCTTACGCATCGTAGCATAGAAGCAGTCAACGCTAGCTTCGGCAAACATGCCCGAGGCACTACAGTGTCGCGGCAGCCCCATCAGCGCTCTGAAGGCGTTTTTATATTGGACGCGGAGGGCTTGGTATGCTTTTTTGGTGTGATTCATCCACAAGCTGCACGTGTAAAATGAGGTACAATAAGCTGTAAAAAGTGTTTGTTTGACCGACTTAGAACAGCGTGCAAACCTGCGGGCTATCATATTTGCTCTAATTGACAACGCCCTCCGCTCCCTCTCGATATCAGTATCGTCCCTGAGACCTTCTGTAACTAAATGTCCTAGGTATTTAAAATGGTTCACTTTTACCAAGGTAACCCCGCACACGTTGATGGGAGGTACTGTCATAGAACATTTAGAGCCGGCCTCAAACACCATAAACTGACTTTTCGTCACATTATATTTCAGACCGTGTTCCTCAGCATATACCTCACAAATCTGCAACAATGTTCTAATGCCACAAACCGATGCGCTCAGCAGCACCATGTCGTCCGCATAGCTGATATTGTTCAAGCAAACTCCATCAACATGACAACCGACATGATGACTGCTGAGAGCAACAATTAGTGCATCCACATATAAGTTAAAAAGTGCGGGGGGTAAATACAAAAAAAAGCGGCCAAGTGCGAGTCGTACTCGCCCATGAAGGGTTCCGTAGCAGCAAGTAACATTGAATGAAAGGTAAATTGCGGTTTACGATTTATAACGTATTAAAAAAAAAACTACTTGCTAGATCTCGTTCAAACCAATTTTCGGTGGAAGTTTATATAGTAATGTACATCATATATTTTTTTTAGTTTTATCATTCTCTTATTTTAGAAGTTACAGGGGGGGACACACATTTTACCACTCTCTCGCGCAAACTATTCAGTTTAGAAAAAAATGATATTAGAAACCTCAATATCATTTTTGAAGACCTATGCATAGATATCCCACACGTATGGGATTGATGAAAAAAATTTTTTTGAGTTTCAGTTCTAAGTATGGGGAACTCCAAAATTATTTGTTTTTTTTCTATTTTTGTGTGAAAATCTTAATGCGGTTCACAGAATACATCTACTTACCAAGTTTCAACAGCATAGCTCTTATAGTTTCGGAAAAAAGTGGCCGTGACATACGGACGGACAGACAGACAGACATGACGAATCTATAAGGGTTCCGTTTTTAGCCATTTGGCAACGGAACCCTAAAAAGATATTCTGTTTACTGAACTTATTATTATTATATACTGGTACCCATAAAACTCGGGCGTTCCCGTCAAAATTATATTGTCAATGTGACAAGCTGTCTGTTGTAAATGTCAGACGTCGTAGAACTTGTTTAATAAATAAAATAAAAAAATTGCTATTAATCTCATTTCTCGCCACTTCAGCATTCACCGAGTGTCTTTTCGGTCATGAATGTGAAGTGGCGAGAAGAGAGGAACAGGGTACCGCAAAAAGTGCAGAAAAATACATGAAAAAAAAAAACGTGTGGCACTCGGGGACTGCCGCGGTAAAGCTATTGCATAGCATTTGTAACCTCCATACTTCCTATTTGTCAACGCTACACTTGGGATGATGACGTGATGACATAAAACAAAAATTACGTTCCCATGTCAACATCACGTTGTCATGGGAACCGTCATTACATAGTAGGCGGAGTGGGGGGTGTTAGGTTTTATTTTCGTTACATTACGGAATTTCTTGATTCGGTCGTCGCGCTCAAAGCCCGCGATAAAAGCTATGCAGTAGCTTAAAACATTGAATAAACTGTACTCTTTTTTATTAGTCTGTGATACTCTTTATTTACCCTCTCTAAAATCAGATATACTCTACTTCTTCTAGAAGTTGGCAACCCTACCGATGAGGTGGACCGATCAAATAAAATCCGCGGTTGGAGGCCCTGTTAATGAATGCGCCAGACTGTCATGTAACAGAACCAGATGGAGGGAGATCGTGAGGCGGGCAACGACTACACCTGCGATTGGACACCGTTCATTGTGACCACGACCGCTTTGTCAAGAACGAAACGAAGAAGAGATATAGAAGACCAAGATCCAATGGTTTATCAGCCGTAACACGTCCACTGCCGGACATAGGCGTCCCCAAGCACCGCCACTTCGACCAGTTCTGTGCTTCCCGTATCCAGCGGATTCCTGCGGCCTTCAAAAGATACGACATTGCCCGAAGAATTGCCAAACTTAAGTGGCAGCGGGCGGGCAACTCTCTTCGCAGAACAGATGGCCGATGGGGTCGAAAGATTCTGGAGTGGCAACCGCGTACGGAAAGACGTAGTTCGACAACCAGTATTACCAAGGCGTATCGTGTTACCCAGTTACTGGGTTGTGGCGGTCAGATAGGCAGTCGCTCCATGTAAAATACTGGTATTCAGCTGTATCCGGTCAGATTGGAAGCCGACCGATTATTGTAATTTTCGTAGGGATCTCTAATTTTTTTTTAAATATAATACTACCCATGTTACTCGCTGATAATGAATAACTATTACATTTTTACTAAATTAATAAGAAAGAAAAAACGTTTATTTGAGGTAAACATGACGCAAAAAATTGTTTAAAATACAAAAATGAGAAAAGGAAGCATGCGTCACATCCACGCAAATGAAGACCTTGATGAAGTTATTACTCTCAATTATTTAATTATTTTTTTGACATTGAATTTTACATGATATTTGCTATTTATTTTGACATTGTATTTATTTGTTGACATATTTTAAATTAATTTGACTTTATATTTGCTATTTAATTTGACATTGTATTTGTTAATTGTCATATTTTAAATTAATTTGACTTTTGAACTAACTTTTCACTTCAATTTTAATTAGGCTTTAAATGTATTATTTCTGCATGTGATAATTTTATAATATGTAATGTTCAACACAATGTTAATTGTTAATGAATAAATAAATGAAATGAAATGAATCGGCTATCGCTCAGCATTATGCTGCGATCCTATAAGACAAAGCCCCTTCGCTGGTTTTCAACGCCATCTTAGTGCTGTCAAACTAAAATAATAGTAAAGTTGTGTAAATTTAGGCCACATTCCGAGTTACGAATCCGACCAAATTTAATAGTCACAAAATATAAGGGCTATTGAGTAATAATTGTGACTAAAATTTGGTCGGATTCGCGATATTATCACTTTTAACGTAACTCGGAATGCAGGGTTAGTCTATTTCAGAATGGGAAATCGTCGTTTGACAGAATAAACAAAATTTTGGTGATTTTTAGTCTAGATTAGAGGCATTTGTGACAAGTGAATCGGCACTAATGTAGCTTTCTATAGGTGAAAGAATTTTTTAAATAGGTTAAGTATTTTTTGAGTTTATCAAACAAAAATCAAATCTTTTTTCTCTTTATATCTTTTAGTTTAGATAGTTAGGTAGGTAAAAGAAAATACGTTTATTTGTCGTTAACATGACGCAAAGAAAGAACAAAAACACGAAAATAACAATTTGGGGGGAAATTTGCGTCACATCCACGCAAAACGGCCATCGTTCAGCATAATACTGCGACTAGGGTTGCCAGGTGTCCAGCTTTTTACAATCGTGTCCGGCCAAATATACAGTGCGAGTCTTCATAATGTGCACATATCGAAATGAGGGAATCTATGCTTAATTTTATCGACGGAAAAAATTGTCATTTTTTTTTTATTATTCTCTTAGGCATCTTATTTATAAATTTTATAATTATTGTAAAATTGATGATTTTGATTTTTACTAAAAAAAACATGTTTGTTTCAATTGAGGGTAGTTTTTTTTCTCAATTTTAATTTTATTTCAATGTTAATAATAATAAAAGCTAGTGAAGAAAAAAAAAAGTTACACAGTTTTGTTACAATTGTTTTTTTAATTCCGTAAAAAGTATAAAAAAATATTTAGATTTTTTTAAATATTTTTTCTGTCGTTAAAATTAAGCATAGATTCCCCCCTCCATTCGATATGTGCACATTATGAAGAATCACACTGTATACAAGTTTGGCCTGTCCGGCTTTTGGTCAACCCCGCCCCGCCAAAAGATGCCTAACGAAATCGCACGACCGACTCACGTGGTCACACATGACTCGCGATAATAATAAAAAAAATGTGATTCATAATAACATATCATTAAGAGTAAAGTATCAAATAAATAACAGTAATAAATACACAAATAACAGCACGAAAACATTTTTTTTTTCAAAACCCGTCCGACTAAATAAGTTTTTTTATTTTATTTTATGATGATTCTGAGCAGTGGTGGCCCAGTGGTAACGACCGCGACTTACGAGTTGTAGGTCGTAGGTTCGAACCCAGACAGGCGCTTTACTTTGTGTAAATTATTTCATCACCACTGCTCTCAAAACGGTGAAGGAAAACATCGTGAGGAAACCGGCATGTCTTAGAACCGAAAATTCGAAGACATGTGGCATCTACCAACTCGCACTGGGCCCGCGTGGTGGATTACGGCCCATTCCCTCTCATAGAGAGGAGGCCTGTGTCCCAGCAGTGGGAACATTTATAGGCTGATGATGATTTTATTTTATAAAACAAACAGTTCAAAATGTTTTAAACAAGTGTTTTGTTTTTTTTTTCATTGAGCGATTTATCAAATTTATTATCAACAAAAATCGATCTGGCCTAATAATAATACATTTCTCGACAATTTTAAAATTTACCTGAGGAAACAAAATACCATCAGAACCACAGCAACGTAATACTAGTTATAAGTAGTTAGTTAGTAGGTACTAAATAATAAACCATCTAATCTATGAACATACTTACTTTTTTTAGGGTTCCGTTGCCAAATGGCAAAAAACGGAACCCTTATAGATTCGTCATGTCTGTCTGTCTGTCTGTCTGTCTGTCCGTCCGTATGTCACAGCCACTTTTTTCCGAAACTATAAGAGCTACGCTGTTGAAACTTGGTAAGTAGATGTATTCTGTGAACCGCATTAAGATTTTTACATAAAAATAGAAAAAAAACAAATAATTTTGGAGTTCCCCATACTTAGAACTGAAACTCAAAAAAAAATTTTTCATCAATCCCATACGTGTGGGGTATCTATGGATAGGTCTTCAAAAATGATATTGAAGTTTCTAACATCATTTTTTTCTAAACTGAATAGTTTGCGTGAGAGACACTTCCAAAGTGGTAAAATGTGTGTCCCCCCCCTGTAACTTCTAAAATAAGAGAATGATAAAACTAAAAAAAATATATGATATACATTACCATGTAAACTTCCACCGAAAATTGGTTTGAACGAGATCTAACAAGTAGTTTTTTTTTAATACGTCATAAATCGTAAACCGCAATTTACCTTTCATTCAATGTTACTTGCTGCTACGGAACTCTTCATGGGCGAGTACGACTCGCGCTTGGCCGGTTTTTTTTGTAATCAATCAATGTAGGTAACTCAGACACTGAACCACCTAGTACACTCTGTATATTCAGAATTGCGAATTCCGATTTTCGTTCTCAGATGTACCTTACCTAAAAGTCTATTTAAATAAGGGGAATCCCGAAAATAGTTGCGGGGAATCACTTCATTTCGACCGGCGACGAAATGTACAAAACTATCTAACCGTTTTCATTTCTTTTCGAGCTATTTCCAGTCCTAATAATTTATAACTTTTCATTTATTTCCATTCATTTTCGATTTTAAACCATGTTTTTTTCTTAATGTTTAAAACATTATTTTAAACTTGTTTTAAACTGTGATTTTAAACACTGTTTAAAATACGTGTTTTAAAACAACTTGTTTGTTTTATGCCAACCCTGTCTGTACCCATATACCTAGGTCATAAAAAATTGCCAGTTATCAATAATTACTCATTAAATTTGACTCTTATCAGTATCATAACTGGGCACAAATACAGTAGGTTTTTTTTTAATTAGTAGTTTCTATGGCGTAAGTACTTAATTAGGCACTTAATATTTTACCGTTTTTCCTCTGACTCTTCGGATTCATGTTCGTATTGTATAATTATCACTTGCTTCAAAAACGGTGAAGGAAAACATCGTGAGGAAACCGGCACGCCTGAGAGATATTAAGGCGACGATAACCGACTTTTAATGATTTAATATTGAAGATCACGTCTAAACGAGTAGTGTAATGATTTGGAAAAAATATATGTTAAATTAGAGCATTTTCTTAATAACTTAATATAGGAATATTTTAGATAATGTTTATATTACATAGTGAAATTAATTTTTAAAGTTATGTCTAACGCGGATAAAAAACTGAGAATCACGCAAAATCTATCAAGCGTATTTTTTTGAAACCTTCACCATTTTAAAGATAATTTAATTATTGATCTTTTAGTATACGTGTTTTATTAAAATACCTTTTGTTTTATGTATAATAAATTAATAATGCGTCTAATTTGGGACAGCGCTCCTTGATGGGCGAGTCCTATACGACGCGTTGCGTGAGCTCAGTACAGAACACGCAAGCTAACCACTCAAGGTCACTGGCATATATCTGCGTCTTAAATAAGGGATGAAAGTTTGTATGGAAGTTAATAACATTCTTAAATTCACTGACAGACAACGCACAACCTAAACATAAGTCTGTCTAGACTTGAATCATGAAAGGAGATGGATAACGATCCCATACAAGCTTGGCCCAGAATGAACACAATTGAAACAAAGTGTATTATGAAGCTAAAATAGTGTTTCATAGCCCTGTTTATTTTTGTTCACCGTAAAACTTTGTGAAGGGACATAAGACCCTTCTCAAATCTCATCACACTAATATTATAAAGGCGAAAGTTTGTGAGTGTGTGTGTGTGTGAGTGTGTGTGTGTATGTTTGTCTCTTCTTCACGCTCAAACGGCTGAACGGATTTGGATGAAATTTGGTACACAGATAGTTTATAACCTGGATTAACACATAGGATACTTTTTATCCCGATATTCCCACGGGATCGAGACTCCTGCGGGTGAAACCGCGGGGCGCAGCTAGTAGAAATATAAATGTCAAATACTTCAAAATTCAAACCTGTCGATCAAGATTAAATAATTTTAAACGTTCACTTTACTACCGCTAAACCATTTTTATCTGTAACTAGCTTCTGTCCGCGACTTCATTCGCGTGTAAGTCGTATGATACCACAATATACTAAAACTAACTGCGCCTCGCGGTATCACCCGCAGAAGTCCCGACTCCGTTGGAATATCTGGATAAAAAGTGCCCTTTGTCCTAATCCATGTCATGGCCTACCCATGTGCCAAATTTCATCCAAATCGTCGTCGTAAAAGTCCGGGGTTGCGGAAAAGTCCGAAAGGGATACCGTGGCCCCTGGTAACATGGCAACTGAAGGAACACGGGTGGGTTTTAGTCAGTAAGAGTCTGACACGCTCTCCCGCTCCGCCCAGAGCGGGAGAAGTTCTTTGATAATTTCCCACACAAAAAAGAAAAAAACGTTGCAATGCTGTCTTTTTTGTCCAAAGAATTATTGTCAAGGTGACAGTGGTGAGGAGGAGTACTTCAACATGTCCTTTTGTTTTTAACCGACTTCAAAAAAAAGGAGGAGGTTCTCAACTCGTCGGGATTTTTTTTTTCAATATATGTTCCCCGTTTACTCGAAGACAGCTGGACTGATTTGAAAAATTCTTGTTTTGTTTAAAAGGGTATATTTTCAAGTTGGTCCCATTGTCATTTGGTCACGATCTGACGATGGGATCTTGGAGAAATCAAGGGAACTCTTCAAATATTAAAGGCACATCTATAGCGATTTGGGTATTTTTGATGAGCAGTTGACATACTTAAGTAACTTAGATATATTACAAATCAACCCACTAAAAAGCAAAAAAAAAAACTTTTTTACATAAAATACAACCGACTTCCAAACTACAAAGTGAAAAATAACTTTAATTTCGGAAGTCGGTGTCAAAAAACTAAAATACTAATCTAAAGACACCGACTTCCGAAATTAAAGTTATTTTTCACTTTATGGTTTGGAAGTTTTTTTTTTTGGCCAAAGAATTAGCATTGCCATTCAACGTGACAATGGTCCCCGTCTTCTTTACATTTCCAGGTGACAGTGGTGAGGACGAGTACTTCAACGTGTCCTTTTGTTTTTTGTATAAATTTATTTGTTTAGTTAGTCATTTAATTTAGTATCTAATGTAAATAGTTAATTGTGTTATATATTGCATATAAGCTTAATATAATATATATCATCATCATCATCATCATTTCAGCCGAAAGACGTCCACTGCTGGACATAGGCCTCCCCCAAGCACCG
Organism: Agrochola lychnidis; assembly: GCA_963680765.1. Lineage (NCBI taxonomy): Eukaryota > Metazoa > Arthropoda > Insecta > Lepidoptera > Noctuidae > Agrochola > Agrochola lychnidis. The sequence goes on from OY796875.1 coordinate 10,855,200, forward strand.
CCACTTCAACCGATTCTGTGCTTTCCGCATCCAGCGGATTCCTGCGGCCTTCACAAGGTCATCGGTCCATCTTGTTGGTCCTGGAGTGGCGACCACATACCGGAAGACGTAGCGTTGGAAGGCCTCCAACAATATAATATATATAAATTAATGTAATTTCCTTGTTTTTTTTTGTAGGTAATCCTATAATAATGAGGTTCATTACATTTTCCCTTTAGCCTTTTATATATAATATTTTTTTAAATACATCAAATTTCCTTGTTTTTGTAGGTACATGTATACATATACTAATAATAACGCAGTTAATTAACAAAAACTATCATTATTTATAATAGGTAGGCAGGTTTGTTTCGTTTAAGGTAGTTAAGATGGGCTAGTGGCTAAATAATAATAGCTGCACAAGTTGATGGTAGGCTAAGCTACGCTTGCCGCGGTCGGCTCGTGATTGGGTGAACAGCCATCAAATCTCGGAACCCCTCCGTACTTTGGTAAGCACGTTGAGCCGTTGGTCCTGGCAGTAAATCGTAGACTTTTGACAGTTGTAACACCCGTAAAAAAACTGCTTTTCAGACTTTTAGGCTTCTGACTACCCAGTCAGAAGCCTAAAAGTCTGAAAAGCAGTTAAGATTGGTCTGATTCGAGATTTTTTTTTACTGGTGGGTAGCTACAGTATTGCCAAGTGTTATAGGATATATTTTAGACAAAGTTGTGGGCAAAAGCTTGTTCATATTAAAAGTCCCATGTAATAAGAATATTAGTTTTATTAATAGGCGGGGAAGAAAATTAATAATCTCAGATACCTACCTAATAGGATTTTTTTGTCCAAATAGATTATTAATAGTTTATTAATATTTATTTTGTAAATAGGTAAAGTAATTGTCTAAGAAGATCAATCTCTTCAAAGATAAAAACATTATTAAAAAAATAAAATAAGTGACATTAGTAATCTTATAATTACGTTGAAAATAAGAAGTTTTAATACTTCAAATATTGTGTTTTCTTTAACTAGAGCTTTCACGAAAATAATATAATTAAAAATATTTTAATCATTAGTTAAGCTCCAAGTTAAAGTAATTTATATTTCAAAACAAGATGCACAGTAGTAAATCACAATAGAGACAAAAATATAACGAAATTAATTAATTTCATAGCGCAACTTATGATATTATTGCCTTACTGCATAAAAGTGTATTAAAAACAAAATTTACATCACACACGATCGACCAAACCGGTCGAAACGAAATGAATTAAAATTAATTAATTTTTCTCACAGTTTGACCTAAATAACGTACTTAAATCAAGTTTACTTACCAGATAAACAACACTGTCATGCTTTCCAAACACTTAAACTCGAAACAACTTTATTATTACGTAAAAAATAATAAAATCAAATAGTTCGATAGTTTTCTTTATAAATTCACTGTTACAACACACAGCACTGCGTTTTTTACGCGATATTAACTTTTCAAAACAGTTATGCGACACTATTACAACTGTTTACAACTGTATCTAGTAATTCTTACGATTATTTATCGATTGGTTTATAGTCAGTGAAAAATCTGTTTTATTCTCCTAATTTGTATGTTTTCTTTTGTAATGTAAGTGTCGTGTTGTGTTTATTGTTTTACTGGCGTCTATTTTAGGCCGTGCAGTCACTCACATGATGCTAATTGAGTGAATACAATTTTAAATTGAATAAAAAGTCAATGCAGGCCACTACGAAGCAAGTGGCAAAATATGTAGGTATTTTTCGACCTACTTTCGTTGGTAGGAAAATTGACAGTTATGTTATAGTGTTGCCACTGGCGTACATTTAAGTTGGTATTCATACGTGAAAAAAAAACTGTCTTGCTCTTGCCGATCCATAATAGTTGTGGTTTCAAAACTTATATGGTTAGCAAGGCAAGAATTGTACATAAAGGTTCGTACCATTTTAAAACATCTGTTTGATCAGCCATAAGCATAGGTCTATTTTCTATCAGATAATGAATAATTGTGGCAAAATGAACAGAAATTTTTTTTTCAACAAGTAAATTGTGCGATGGTCCAGTGGTTAAGGACTCGCCTCTCATGCACGAGGTAGTTTGTTTAAATCCGGGTAAGTAAAAATGAGACTTTCTATTCATGTACCTTCTTTCTGAATTTATTTTGGATATAATGACATTGGTGAAGGAAAACATCGTGACGAAACATGGACATAAAGTTGAAATAAATCAGAAATTGCCAACTCGTCTTCAGCAAGCGTGGTGATCAATATTCGATGCTCGTGGCTTTTCTTCATGATAAGAGGGCTTTGCCCTTTGCAGTGTGTCAATAATAGACTGATATCATATACATTGAGAATAGACTGAACGTTCAGTATTCAGTTGTGCTGTTGTGTAGTCAAATTGACTACACGTCTCGTATTTTTCGGTATATATTGACTAAGTCAATATATACCGAAAAATACGAGAGAGACAAAGAGAATTTGCGGCCAGTAGTTGTTTATTTAATAGTACTACAGGTGTTGGCCGAATGGCCGCACAGTCGCATTGTTTCTTTCTAGAGAGTGGTCACTTTTGTGATGCTAATGCTCAGTCCAATTCTCTATGACTCGTATTAATGCATACAATCATTTTGAAATATAAAGTAGGTACTCTCACTTTCACTTTGTTGTCACAGAGATAGGAACATTCACTTTATTGTTACAGAGATAAAATATTGTCCAAAACTGTTTCATTTGATCTAAAATAAATAAAATCCTACTATTACAGAAGAATTTTAATTTTGTAGCAATAAAAAATTCCAAATGTCATTACCGTTCCTTACTACGTAGAATCCACAGAGCATGCGTAGAATCTATCTCCGCTCAACTGGTAATCGCGTACCTACCAGGAAAATTCGTAAAGCGTGTTCATATTAACGTCTACATTATTACACAAACTTTGTAAACTTACATTCTTTTTATGAATACAACGTTATTATTTCGTTAGAATCGTAATTACTTCCACATGTTTATCAATTCATAAGAAATATAAAATATTCCTACAAAAATGGAGTTTGATTGAATTAGGTGGACCTCGACCTTTCAGAACGCAGTGACATTTAAGAAAAAAAAAGTAAATCCACTTCAATGTTCAATTCATTTTATCTGTGCTTCAATTTCCAGTCGCACCACTCTTGATTTCCGTGTGTTATTTCAATTAATGAGCTGAAAATTAGTGTTTGTTACACGTTAATTAAACGCATGATATAATCATTTGTCTAAAATGGCGACTCCGGCGGAAGTTAGAGCGTTATTCGAGGCAAGATTGAAAGAAACTTCACCACCTCCTGATTTTCATCAACTGGACTTGGATCGAACGAAAGATGAAAAATACCTCAAAAGGGTGCTTAATCATATGGAAAAAGACGCTAAAGCTGCTGCAGACATGCTGTGGGACATCCTAATATGGCGAAAATCTGTCGGCGCGAGTGATATCAACGAAAGCAATATACGATTAGATTATGTTCAAGAGGGGGTATTTTTCCCAAGAGGCAGAGATATTGACGGTAGTCTGTTGCTAATCTTCAAGGCCAAAATGCATGTTAAAGGCCAACGGGACTATGACGAGCTGAAGAAAATCATGATTTATTGGTTTGACCGAGTGGAACGAGAGGAAGGCGGTAAGAGAATTACTATGTTTTTTGATATGGATGGCAGTGGCTTAGGTAATATGGATATGGAGTTAGTTAAATACTTGATTACGTTATTCAAAGTGTACTATCCGTATTTCCTGAATTACATTGTGATTTATCAGATGCCCTGGGTACTTTCTGCTGCTTTTAAAGTTGTTAAGACATTATTACCAGCGAAAGCGGTTGAGAAAATGAGATTTGTTACGAAAGATACTTTGAAGGATATTGTAGCGCCCGAACAAGCTTTGGCAGTTTGGGGCGGAAAGGATAACTACACATTTGAGTTCATTCCTGAAAATAAATCTGAACATACTCCGAAGAAGGTCACATTTGCTGAGCAAGGAGATGGCCAGCATTCACCTGGAGAGATGTTACGTCTTGTACCTAACGATACTATCCTCTTTAAAACTGATGGGGATGAAATTTCTGGTCAATTTACAATCACAAACATGGATGAAAGTGCTGTATCTTTCAAGATCAGGACTACAGCACCTGAGAAGTTCCGTGTAAGACCTAGCTCTGGTACTCTAGCCAGTGGAGCCTCGCAAACTGTCTTGATCGTAGTTCAACCAGGCATTCAGCTACGCACAGTAACAAAAGATAGATTCCTCGTCATGTCAATTCAAATCCCGAAAACTGATCTAACACCGAAAGAGCTAACCGACATCTGGCAAGCATCAACTGGAAGCAAGACTGATGAATACCGCCTCAAATGCCAATTCCCTGAAAAGGACATACCGAAGAACGGCAACATTATCGACGGAAAGGTATTAGAAAAACCTGATTCAGCCACTTCAACGCTGAATAATTTAGAAAATAACTATGCAATGTTACACCGCGATATGAAGCAGTTGAAAATGCTACAATTCCTTACTTTAACGATGACCGTTCTTGTTGCGGTTCTCGGATACCTGTTGTACGAGAATGTGAGTGAAGACTCGAAGTATTGTGATCGTTTGTAGCCGTTACAGATAGTGGTGTTCAACGCCACTTTCAAGATCGACTATTTAATGGCCATTTTTGTACTACTGCTGGTTGTTAACGTCACTCTTTATATTTTGTATAGTAAGTTGGTGTGTAAGATGAATTTATTGTTTGTTAGGTAGGTTTCTGGTGAAGTAGGGTAGTTGGGAATAACTTTAGAATGGCTTATGCTAGATTGAATCCGCCAAGACATGTTAAGATATTTTTGTATATGCTTTTTCTGAAAGAAACTGATCTGTCTCGCTCGGGTCGGTGACTCTAAATTGGGTATACTCGACTCCAGTTGGTTGGTGACGTTGAAGCGTTTTCACTTCTGTGGTGTGGTCAATATGCACACACTTTTTTTTATGTCCATCGTTCTTTCTATGGTCGTCAGACCATGTGTTCATGAATTAAATGGCATGGCAAGACATGAAAAAACGCATCGCCGTGTGACAAGTAAAAATTCTGTCCGAACTTATTTCAAATCCATGTCTAAAACACTTGGTCTAGCATAATTCATCTTTCTTCAGCACGTTTTTTTTCGATTTTATCGAAAGAAGCGTGTTCGATTAGCATTTTTGTATTTTTTTCATTTTAAACTGAAAATATGTATAGTTCGAAAATTTAGGTGCATTACAATACGACCGATGAATGAGAGTCACGGCTTGTCTGAACATTGGCTCTCCGAACTTAAGCGCATGTTCACTCACTCACACTCGCCTCATGTCACTATTTGGTTCAGTGTTGCCAACCCGTACGATAATTATGGGGGCGTGCGAGAATTTGGCCAATGGTACGATGTACAGACGCCAGCACATCAAGCTACCCGAAACTGTCAAATTTTCCCAATCAACTTTGAACCTTATAGTTTAGCGATTAAGTTGAAAATCTATTAAATAAATTTGACAGATTGTTGTAGCCTGATGTGCTGGCGTCTGTACGATAATTTTGCAATTTGCTGATAAAACAGGTCTCTCTTTTTACAGTTATTTAATTCATTATTATAAAAATTATTTTAAACCCAAAAATATCAACTAAATAATAAGAAAAAACGGTTTGTGCTGCTAGCGCCTTTAGTGGTGAAACTTTGCATATACTTCCCCTTTAACTCTAGTTTAAAATTATTCATTGTCTTGATAGCAATTTGAATTAACGTTTTACTGGTTTTTTTTTTGTACGTTAACTATGCTAAAAAAACGATAATTTCGACGTGGGATTTCGATAATTTGAACTTTTGGGGTTGGCAACACTGATTTGGTTCCTAAAAAAATGTTAATACTAAGTTCTGACCGGCCATAATAATTCATCGGCCGTATTGTACTAATGCCCGCGGTGATAGGTATGTTGTGTATATTCTAAACTAAAAAAATAATGTTACTGCATTTACTGCATTTATTGGTCTCCTAAGATTGAAAATATTTTCTTATATGTAAAAAACATTCCTTGACAATGAATTTTTTTTTAAAGACGGTGCAGTTATTTATATTATAGTGTGATAAGTGAGTCATTTGAGTACTAGGGAATGTAAATAAAAACTAATTAATTATTCATAGGTAGAGACAGTCGGAAATATTAGAAGAAATAATAATTGTTTAATTTCCATTGTAACATGTACATTTAAAAGATAACTGAGTACTAGTAGGTAGTATTTATTAGGCATTCTTTTATAACAGATCCAATAACAAAATTGGCGGAATTTTGCTAAAGGACTTTTGTCACTCGGGTTCGCGTATTTAATTTTTTTTTGCACAGGAAATGCACCTTATTTGTCCTTCTGAAATAAATGGAAGGCTTTTACTTCTTTCCCACGCAAAAACGATCAAAATCAAAATTAATTTTAACTAGGCTAAAAATCAAAATTACATAAGACAGTCCCCCAAAACGCCCGCCCTTCACCACTTCCTAGTGCTTTAGCTGGGAAGAAGAAGTGGCGCAACAAACTCCCCAGCAGCACAGCTGTCAGTTAAGTTAGAAGAACTGGATTTTATAATAAACTGAGTACTAGAAATGTCTTAAAGGCTTGCTTATAACTGATCCACTGTAACTACAATCAAAATTGGCGGATTTTTGTTTTAATATTTTTCGCGATGAAAGCCTTCATTGCACTACCAAAGGACAAAGAAGACTTTTTATTCCTTCCTCACGCAACATCGATCAAAAACTATAAAAATCGTAGCCTGTCTCTTGTTTTCGATTGGCCCCATATGTGATCGGCCTTTATAAGCCAATTTGCTCGTCGCTGTCGGCTGTTCGTTCGCACGTCAGTTGTTTCAGAGCTAAATTGCTAACAGGGCGTTGTCATGGGCACTGTTCTCCCACATAAAACAAACTGACTGCGTGGGTGTGGTATCATAGGTCTAGACAGTGGGACTTAATCATTCTTCGATTAGTTAGGCATAGTGTGTTAATTTGTAGCAGTTTTTGAAAGTGTTCATAGAATTACCTTTTTTTTACCGGTAAAATAAAAGGTAACAGATATATTTTTACCGGTAAATCCGGAAAAGGAAGATTTTTTAAAATTCGATTTGATAATAAAGTAAATAAAATGACTCAGTAGCCTAAAACGAGGAAAGGAATAAACAAACTTTGATGTAAGCGTTATTATTTATTTTAAATGAACTTACAGTTGTGATTCATGTTATAAAAGACAAACAAACAATTATTATAAAACGTTTTTGTATAAAAATAAAATCTGTACTAATTATAATATAAATAGTACCTACTACAATAGCAAATTTTTGTATTTTTTCTAAATGAATGTTTTTTTAATTATAAAACTACCGGAAATTAAAAAAACAATCAAATAATAAGTAATTATGATATCGCTTCAGATTTAAAATTTGTTATTATCAAATAATAATAAGTAAGCCTTTTTGAACAATCTTCTTATATATAAAATTCTCGTGTCACAATGTTAGTTACCTTACTCCTCCGAAACGGCTTTACTGATTTTTACCAAATTTTATATGCATATTCAGTACGTCTGAGAATCGGCTACTATCTATTTTTCATACCCCTAAGTGATAAGGGTTGTCCACCCCAAACAAATAATTGGCAAAACAACGTTTGCCGGGGTCAGCTAGTATAAGTATAATATAATAGCTTAAACAGCATTAAGAGTTATATAATTAGATCAAATAGTAATTAACAATTAACGCTTACCTAATGTCATAAAATGATCAGACTTTTGTTGTTTTTGTTTTAACTCAAATCCTAAAAAAAAAAAATATGAAAAACATGTAACTCTTATAATGAAAAACCTAGTTTAGTATTTTTAGTTAATTCCTTTTTCCTGAAATGGCTTTTGAGGCAACATAATGCAACCAAATATTTGTCACCAAACACACAATGCTTCTGCGGCCGAAAAAGATCTTTCGGCTTTTACTGACGCGCAAACAATTGTCAGTAAACAATTATTTTCCTTTTAGACTGCCATAATCAAAGCAAGCCATTTCGATTTATAACAAAAAATAATATTGTGTACATCAGTCAAATAACCAGTTTTGTTTAAACCGGTAATTTATTAAAATTCAACAGTCATTTATTCAAACTAAGCTGAGAATCATCAGTTTTCGAACGTCACAATTACATAAGACAGTTCCCATAAACGCTCGCCCTTGACCACTTCCTAGTGCTTTAGCTGGGAAGAAGAAGTGGCGCAACAAACTCCCCAGAATCGTCAAAATGGGCGGATTACTAGTACAAACCGGGAAACCGGTATTGCATGCCCTGCTCAGAGGCCCGGAAGTTTGGCAAACATTATTATCAAATCAAGAGGTTATTGTGTTACCTAGTAACTGGGTTATGGAGGTGAGATAGTTTTTGAAAGTTTACGAGGCATGGTAACTGCTGAGTAAAAAATAAATGCAAGCAATGATTATGCCCAGCAGTGGGACAATAACGGCTATGTAATGTAATGTAAAAGCAATGATTATACATATTTGAAAACAGATCAAATTAGCAGGCTTTTGGTAACAAGATATTACGGTTTCGCACTTTTGCAATATCTCGATAATTTTTGTTTTTGGTAGTTTTCTAAAAATGAAACCTAGCTAGATCGATTTATTTCCCCCGAAACCCCTTGCTTACTAAATTTCATGAAAATCGTTGGAGCCGTTTCCGAGATTCAGATTATAATATAAGAATTGCCCGTTTTAAGATTAGCTACAATGGTGCCGATTCCCTTGTTCACAAAATAAACTAAATTTAAGTTCAGTGCATCTTTTTCTTTCTATTTCATTAAGAAAAGGACATAGGATAAATTTTAATTTAGTCCTGTCAAATTAATCAGCGCCTGTCACTCTCCCATACAAGTTTAGACGTGATTAAAAACTTGCTGACTAAAACTACGTCAATTTACGTCAAGCGCTGATTAATTTGACAGGACTAAACTAAAATTTCTATTTACTAAAATCTTCTGTCCTTTTCTTAATAAAATAGAAAGAAAAAGATGCACTGAACTTAAATTTAGTTTAGTTTGTGAACAAGGGAATCGGCACCATTATCTGCCTAGCCTTTTCACAACCATGTTGGAATCAGCTTCCAGTCTAACCTGTATGCAGCTGAATACTAATATTTTAATGGAGCGACTGCTTATCTGACCTCCACAATCCAGTTCAGCAGTTTTGCATTCTAAAACTAGTCTTCTGCACTTTTGTGTCCACTTAAAATATTTACTACTATATACTTATATACTGTTCTATAGATTTTCGCTTTCAACTCCAACAGCAAATATTTGTTTGTCTCTAACGTCAGCCGCCTCGTCGTTATTGACGTCACTATATTTCCGCGATGAGTTTTTGTTTCAAACATATTCTTCATAATTTGAAGAATCAATAGTCAGATTAAATTGTTGTTCTGACATGCTTAGTTTTATCGACGGAAAAAAAAAATGAGAAATTTTATGATTATTGTAAAAATAAAAAAAATAAAACTGATTTTTGTTTAAAAAAACATGTTTATTTTCAATTGAGGGTAGATTTTTTTTCCACAATGGAGTTTGTTTCAACGCGATAGATCATTTAGTTTAAAAGTTACACCGTTTTGATTAAAACATATTTAAGACTTTTTAAAATATTTTATCCATTACAATTAATAGTGAGACAAAACGATATCATGTTTAACTTTGAATGTACAATGTCAAACAGTGGAGTAAACCCCCCGAAATTTGTATGAAAAAGATGTCAAACTAAAATTACCGCAATCTGAGAAGCCCGATTTGACGTTTCACATTTTACATGCAGCGATAACTTTGTATGAACGTCTACGTAAGAATCGAAAAATCTAATTCATAAGTAATCCTAATTAATTACTACGTTATCCAAACAGTATAACTATGAATATTATTCGTAAGCACCAAGTTTCACTTCATATTGGAAAAATGTACGGTGTCAAATCGGGCTTCTTAGATTGCGGTAACTTTAGTTCCACCTTAAGTTTGGCAATTCTTCGGGCTATGTCGGTTACCTTGATTCACTTGTGAATATGATTTTTATTACAATGGAATATCTTCGTTTTCTGCCTGTTCTTGTCCCATGTTAACTGGTCAGCGCTTAATGTTTTTTTCAATTTTGAATAGCTAGATTATTGGTGCCACGGACCAAGGTCATTGATTGTTTATAGGTATTTGATAGCTTGCTACTATCTCACACCTGTAGTAATGAATTTCAAAATGACTCACACACATTATAAGTATTTTTGTAGGCATGTAGTAATTTAAGGCATATTAGTATGATTTAAACTAGAACTAGACCGTGCCGGGCGGCGTAAATACAAAGGCGGATGCAACACAGACAGTAGCTGTTCTGTAACGCAGCTGTTTTATCCGTATGAATAAAATATTACAAACACGATTACACCACAGACATTTCTGGCTCCGAAAGACAATGGTGCCGATTCCCTTGTTCACAAACTAAACTAAATTTAAGTTCAGTGCATCTTTTTCTTTCTATTTCATTAAGAAAAGGACAGAAGATAAATTTTAGTTTAGTCCTGTCAAATTAATCAGCGCTTGACGTAAATTGACGTAATTTTAGTCGGCAAGTTTTTAATCACGTCTAAACTTGTATGGAGAGTGACAGGCGCTGATTAATTTAACAGGACTAAACTAAAATTTATCCTCTGTCCTTTTCTTAATGAAATAGAAAGAAAAAGATGCACTGAACTTAAATTTAGTTTAGTTTGTGAACAAGTGAATCGGCACCATTGTTTTAACAGAACGATAGCTTATGAGTGAGTACTCGCTCTGTCTATTGCTGGCTTTTTTTTTTTCTCTATAGGGCATCTCATAGCTGACCTCTGAGGTCATGACCGTTTAACCGGTCAATCCTGTGGGTGCCTTAAGCTGCTAAACTCAAAGCCTCCAGCCAGGGGCTTACAAACTAAACTACTTATACTACTGCTGGCGGGCTGCACCGCACTTTTATATATTGTAATGCGATGCGTTGCGGCTGTAATGTGCGCACAGCTTTATATTTCAACAATAGTGGGAAACTAAACTTACGAAATATGTCAAAAAATTAAACCATTGTATATTTAACTATGTGAAAATTGTAGTTTTAATTAGGTGCCAAGCACTAGGTTGTCGACTTACAAGCAAAGTAGCGAGCGTCATCATTTGTTCAATTTAATAAAAATAATATCATTGAATAAACGTTAGTAAAAGAGTTTTATAAAAAAAAAGTGTGTTAAGATTCTTTTTTTAATATATTTTGGTATTCATGTAATTAAGAGTGTAATATTAAACTATTCATTAATGTTTTTACTTCACGAAAAATGCAAAAAAAGTCTTTACTCAGTTTTTTCATTTTTTTTTTAAACTAAAATATGTTTAAAATGTGGGGTAATAAACATTGAAATTTCATGTTTAGGGATATATACGGCTTTCGTGTGCATAAAAATATTTCAAGGTATGTTCGATTAGTTTTGAACTGTACCGGAGCCCATATTTAAGAACGATTCATATTCATGCAATGATGTGTTTTGAATGCATTAGTTAATAGTAATAGATTAATAGGTTAATAGAAACAAAAAAAAAACAGTCGAGAGGTGTCTTGGGACTCCCGGTAGGAACGAAGTTCCTTTCGCTTTTGCACACTTGCCGAATAAGAGCTGGACTGAAAAAGTGTAACATTTTGATCGTTTTTTGTTACGTAACAAAAGTGTGGTGTTACACTTTTTTCAGACTACCTCTCATTCGCCAAGTACGCGGAGTATAATGTTCGATAAGTAATTTCGTTCCAAAATCAAACTGATTTAGGGTGTATGCACATACCGGGTGATTTTTTTACCGTCTCGAAATTTTTACAGGCTGTTCTACCCATGAATATAAACAACTTTCACTTTCACTATGGGAGTAACTCTGAAATCACGAAAAAAAAATCTGCTGTTTATACAAAAGTTCAATACCTACTTGACCAAAATGTATGAAACAGCTGATTTTTTTTCGTGATTTCAGAGTTGCTCCCATAGTGAAAGTTGTTTATATTCATGGGTAGAATACCCTGTAAAAATTTCGAGACGGTAAAAAAAATCTTCCAGTATAATTTACCATGTGAATTAATTATTCCGGCAAGGTATAGGCTTCTAGTAATATAAAGTAAAATGGTTATTATATAAATGACTGGTATAATATTAAGCATTTGTCTAAGTATTTAAGGCCTATTTGCTACTGTTTAGCGACTTGTGATATTGTCTATGGGAAAAAAAAAAACGGTGTATTGATTTCAGCATTTTTTTTAAAGCTGTTTTGGTAATTAAGTATAAGAAAAAGATATATTAAAAATTTCAGATTTATTATGTTTTATATTTGTAGGGTGTGAATTTGCAATTTCCTTTGCAGGCAAAAATATCGTAGATACGCTTTTAAAATTAAATTAAATCATTTTATTACGGACAACTAAAAGATCCATAAATGGTTACTAACAGGTTTGCACTTAAAATACTTACTATTGTTAATAACTAAAAAGGAATTAATGAAAAGACCACCCACCCAATAACAAGACAACGAGAAATGGAAACTAAAGTTCGTTTTTAAACCCAGAGACTAATTTGACATTTCAAGTGATTGTTGTTTGTTTTTTCAATTTGGAGTTTGACATTTGCACCTGTCAAATTAGTCTGGGATAAAAAAAACGGACCGTAGGTAACGGACCTATTCTTAGGTGAAACGCATATTTTAATTTTAAAAATTAAAATATGCGTTTCACCTAAGAATAGGAACGTCAATGATCTCGATCTGTCACTGTCAACTATAACTTGAAAAGAAAATATGTTTTTAACCGTTTTTATTATATTTGTTGTTATCTATTTTTGTTATATTTCAATCTCACTGACTTTGCTACAAAACGAGTAAACGAGGCGCTCTTTGGCAATATGGCGCACGGTCCTTCCTATTCTTAGTTGGAACACATTGTTTGTAACATTTCTCATACAATCAAAGAAGGTATTTCTAAATCATGCGTTGTTATCAAACTTATTGGTTTTGGCCTAAATCTATCACTGATAAGGCGATTATTACAAAATCGTTTTATTATATTATAAAAATTATTTTTAATCCAGTGTTGCTACCTTATACCTAATCAGTTTTGACGTCATGTCAATTGATTATTTTGAAACTAATAAAAATGGGCACTGATAATTGTAGTTTAAACTAATAAAAATACTAAATGCATGTTTTGTAACAAGTTATGCAGTATTCAAAATAAAAATGAGTATAACAAATATTGAAATGGGTAATTAAATACATAGCAGTAAAATGGCATATCGGGCAGTTAAGAAATCGGAATTAGTCGGTAAGAAATCTAACTTGGAAGTAGCGCTCGCCGGCCGCTGCCGCGGTTGGGCACAGTTCTAACCTAACCTAACCCATTTGGACTGGGTGCGCTGGCTCAGTTAGTTCATCAAATTGTTCCTTTGCCGTAATGTTGGCTCCACTGTTAAACTTTCATAACGGACCAATTACGTGGTGCCGTAGCGTACTCGTGTTCGTCCTACAAACAGTGCAGCCAACATTACGGCATAAGAACTATTTGATGAAACGCATTCTAATTCTACTCTTGCGTGATTGATCACACAGTTCTAACCTAACCTATGAACTGCTAATCTATTTATTTAACTGCCCATTCCAACATTTTTACTGGCCATTCATTTATTACGTAAGGGGATGCTCGAAGGTAGCCCGCAAAATACAAATTTTCTTACGTTATTCTTTTTCTTTTTATAACTGTTCATGTTTTACTATCACACTAATTTAACAACCGCTGATCATAATAACCTACCCTTTTGTTTAAATAACAGTTGTGAAAATTATTATCTACCTAGATACCATAAAAAAGTCGAGAGGTCAAGGGATACCTGTACCCTAATTGCGTAATCCAACACAACCACAATCTGTTTCGATTTGAAACAGATTGCTAATCCATTGCTTTATGAGTCGGAAAAAAAAAATCTGCTCAACAACGTTAATAACGCAATAAATGTTGTTGAACTGTCAATATGAAACAAATTAGGTAAAGTTGTTTACGAAAATAAGTTACGCAATTAGGGTACCGGTTGGAACGAAGCTCCTTTCATTGTTAAATGTATTAAATAACAGGCACAATGAAACTTTTGAATGTAGATAAACGAAAAACGGAAAAAAAAAAACACTATAGCAAGTGTCGTGACGGTCAAAATGTTAGTATTTTCGTTCTAGCTCTCATTCGCCAAGTGTGCAGTTCCAAAATTTTCCATTCCTTAGTAAACTGGCCATAAAAAACCAAAAATAATGTAATCTTAGTCTTTAGTTTTTTTTTCTTTTTTGCTCAGAAATCCATGATTTGTTAAGATATTATTTATTTAATGTATTATGAGTTGTGATCAATGCTAAGCTTAAATTAGAAATTGCTATAATGATATACTTGGGGTATTTTAAATAATTTTACTGAATTAGGTAACTGTGCATTTTTTTTGTTAAAATATATTATTAAAATGAGATGTATCATGACACCATTACCTTAAAAAAAAGTCTATTAAAAAATTTATAAAAATTATTTAAAAATGCTTAGTATCTGTATAAATAGTATTAGACGCTGGAGTTTATGTCATAAGGTAAGGACACCTATCTTCATTCCTCATCCGTGTATAAAAAATAAAATTGTAAAAAATATTTTTTATTGATTAAAATTAATTCTTTTAGGGATGGAGATAAGTCCTTCGCCTTGCCTAATATATCATGCACAATTATTATTAATATATTATTAGTTTGTAAGGGTCTTGTAGGTACCTATAATATCGCTGTCTCCGGCGAATAAAATGGTAATGTGCTACTACGATAGTTTTAAGGTTATTGCATATTCGATATTAAGAGGTCCGATTACACTCTGTCAATTTTTTTCATTCATTTCCTACGGTTACTTTAGAAGTTACAAGATTTTAAGATGTATTATAATGAATGTAAAAAAATCACTTGAACAATTCAGCTATGTATATTAATTACTAAGATTTTCACTAAAAACAGTTTTTTATTTTTCCTGTACCGGGGACAGTGATATGTAAATACATTTTTATTTTATTTGGGTTGGCCTTATTCATATTGGATTTAAAAGCAAAATCGTGTTTTTTTTTATAATGAATGAATGTCTTGAAGTGCTAAAAAAGCGATCTATTTATCCCGCGAAATTTTTAGAAAAAAAATATATAAAATTGCGCGGGAAAACCTCGCTGCACGTTGTGAGCATTCGCCTGTAATATAACATCCAAGATTCCACTATAACGGCTAGAGCTTTGCAAGTGGACTGCCCCGCGTTTGAAGGTCATAGAAAAGTATTTTCTATGACCTTCAAACACGGGGCGCGGGGTATTTTAAAAATAAAGATGTAACATGCACTCTGCTTGTTGTCTCTTTCTAACGGTTAGATAGAGAGAGCTTTAGTGTGGGAAAATTGAGTTTCATTGAACCTGTTTTCATTGCGTGTTGTTATTAACTTCTGATCTTATACTGCGTCCTGTAATTAATCCGAAATGTCCTGGTATTTTCACTAATCCTGTACCCTAATTGCGTAACTTATTATCATAAACAATTTTGCCTAATTTGTTTCATTTTTACAGTTCAACAACATTCATTGCGTTATTTACGTTGTTGAGCAGATTTTTTTTTCCAACTTATGAAGAAATGGATTAGCAATCTGTTTCCAATCGAAACAGATTGTGTTGTGTTGTATGTATTACACAATTAGGGTACCCGTTTTCAAAATTTGGGGTTGGCAACCCTAATATATACTAGCTTATTTTTTAATGTCGGCGATGTAGGAAAGGTCATTTACAACCAAATGACCCCTTTTGACTCCTATGCAAATGTCATATGTTTTGAGTCATTTGACATTTTATATTTCATACATTTTAAAATATAAAATGTCAAACATCCCCTTAGCCCTTACACGTTTCTAATTATTCCAAGACAGTAAAAATGATTTTGTTTATTTAAATCTATTTATTTTGGTCTAATTTAACATAAAAGTAATGTATAAGACAGAACTTGTATATATTTTAGTGTTTTTGAGTACGGGACATATATGTCCCTATATGCGATAAGGTATATTTTTTTTTGTGTGTCGCAAAAAAATACTAAAACGTTTTTATTGCAAAATAAACACAAACTTTTTGTATAAAGTAGAAATTATTTAATGTATAAACTTATTTAATACAAAATATAATATTTAATGATATTCAACAAAACAATTACGTTCTGAAGTATATCAGAAATGAATTTTACATGTAGGTAGAGTATGTGTTATTTGTGCGATTCTCAACACGACTTTTTGTACACTGTACCCATCTTTCTCTATTACTTGCTTTTACCATTACATGTGAAGGTGTTCTGCGTTTTTATGTGAGATAGATTCGCTTTTTGTAATAACAACTGACGACAAAATTCTTTGTCGAGACGAAAAACTACCAATGAGTGAACGAGTCACTACCTGGCGAAATTCTAGGCTTGAAAGCAAAGTTACTTCAGCACGTTTTGCTTTGTGCAGCTAGCAATAAATGACATTAGAATTATTCATCGTGAAGTCGAAAAATTATTCAGATAGTATTTTATTTTTGCCTAAAGATCCACTTCGTAACAAACTTTTTTTTGGTCCATGAAATCGACCCCTCCCATATTTTTATTGTACTTTACACTTCAGGCCAAATTACATTCATCTTGTCACCACTACCTTGTACATGCCTCTTGATTGTTGTTGTCGGTATGAATGACAAGAAATTTGTCAGTAAAAAACAGCTTTGTTATCCATTCATTTTATGAAAGAAATTCGCGAGTCATATTTTTATCAGTTGGCATATTTTTTGGTATATTTTTCTTATTTGAGCGTACTGTTACACAAGCCTTTATATTCATATTCGCCAGTGTATACTGAAGATTAGGGGAATTAAAAAAATATCAAAGTATACTTCACAACCTATAATAAATACTCTGTAAATCTTCAGAAAATTGCAACACAACCGATTCACCCAATCAATCAGTTTCAGTGCCACCTTTTTTCTTGGTGTATAAATCAAACTGAAATAGATAGCCAGTAGAAAATATATGAAAATAAGAATGTGAAATTGAAAATAATAGCAAGGTAAACGATATTACTTTGAAGCAAAAGTCTCCTTTGATGCATATAGGGACACCCGTGTCCCTTTACATTTTTTTACAAAATAAGCATTATTTTTACTAAGAAAATCGAAAATAATGTAGTTAAACGATAATTATACTTAGCAGCTAATATAACTCAGAACAAAAACGGTCGTGGAAAGTCGCTGTATAACAATAAAATATTTTTTAATGTTGACGATCTACCGAAAATATTTTTCACTTTTCGCGCCGGTAAATTTTTGACGGATAGTGGTTTTTCTAATGCTGCCAGCGCGCAAACTTAAAAAGATACTAAAACAATTAAAAATATAAATCTGAAATATGTTTTACTTCGCTAGTATTATTGTAAATCGTAAAATTTTTGTGGGGACAAATGTGTCCCTTATGCGTGAAAGGGTTAATGGATTGCCGACATTTATCCAATAACTGTATTTACAATTAATTAGGTAGAAGTAACACGACTAAGTCGCGGGTAAAGGTTAACACCGGCGAATGCTCCCGGTGACGGAGCGCCTCTGAGTCCAATATGAATGAGGTTTTTAGTAATAAGTATGGCTATAGGATTACGTTAATAATTACTTTAAAACCCTTCATTCTGTTAACAAAGATTTTTGAAACAGGTTGGTTATTATAAAGAATATTAAACAAATAAAGTAATGAAACTGAGTTTTTTTTTTTACATGCAATTATCACATTATTCAGCCCGAAAGTCTGACAACCCCTAATTGCCCGAACACACTCTATGACAATCCGAAGGATTTTTAAGAAAATTGTTAATCTATTACTATTTGATATGTTGGAAAAATTCGTCTGCTCATTAGCACAAATAAGAGCCTGTGCATACGATGGGTTGCGGCGCCGCATTGGCGGTCACACGGGCGCTGTGACGCCGTAACGTAACATCGCAGCGGCGCGGCTAATGCGCGTAAATTGTCATCTGTCAAACATTTGTGTTTTTGACAACACACAAACAACTGAGCGATCTTAAGGGGGCGTATTACGCCAGTGTTCAACCTGACATCCAGCGGAAACCTTGGTTTTTTAAATGCCCCAAACTGTCTAAAAGAACTGTTAGGTACATCCTTGTGCAGACGAGACTTGGTCACTGCTGCAGTCCCAGTATTCCTGAACAAGATCCGGGTTCGTGACAGTTCCTTGTGCGAATGCGGTCTCGATGATGGTACTCTGGACCATATCTTCTTCTCATGTCCATTGAATTCCCAATCCTTTGACTTGTATCATAAGCTTTCCAAAATGAAAATTCCTCTTCCTACTAACTTCCATTCCCTCTTGACTAACTTTTCCCCTAAGCTAATCCAAGTCCTATCAATTTTTTTAAATGTAAATGATATCAAAATGTAGTCTGGTGTGTAGTAATAATAACTTTTTGTAAATAGGTGCCGATTCCCTTGTTCACAAACTAAACTAAAGTTCAGTGCATCTTTTTCTTTCTTTTTCATTAAGAAAAGGACAGAAGATAAATTTTCTGTCAAATTAATCAGCGCCTGTCATTCTCCATTTATGTTTAGACGTGACTAAAAACTTGCCGACTAAATTTACGTCAAGCGCTGATTAATTTGACAGGACTAAACTAAAATTTATCATCTGTCCTTTTCTTAATGAAATAGAAAAAGATGCACTGAACTTAAATTTAGTTTAGTTTGTGAACAAGGGAATCGGCACCATTATGTCGAATTGTAGCGTTTTGAATATATATTTTATTTATTTTATAGATATAAAAGAAACGCATGTGACTAAAAGAGTGATGAACATAAATGTTGATGGATGGAGCGGGAGAGGAAGACCAAAGAAAAGATGGATGGATTGTGTGAGGAATGATATGAAAGAGAAGGGAGTGAATGATAGTGTGACGGTTGACAGGGGAGAGTGGAAAAAGAAAACGTGTTGCGCCGACCCCAAGTAACATGGGATAAGGGCAGGAAGATGATGAGATATATATATTTTATAATACTTATTTTATTTATTTAGCTAGATTTACTAACAAAAATTGTCCTGTCGTTACAGCTACTAACATAACTACCACAAAGTGCAAAGTTCGACGGCTCACCTTGCTTCATTGCCGTCACCACATGACGCTGGCAGAATAGTCGACATCGGCTCAGTTGCCAAAGAAAAAAAAAACTGAGCGATGCCGCTACGGTGTCGCGCGTACACCCCTCCCCGCCTCGTCTCACGGGCTGCAAGTCTTGGTGTACGTGCGGTGCGACGCCGGAACGCACCTTGTGGGATACCATGGATATTTTTATGTACTTAGGACAACACATCGAGTACACAGGCTATAACGCAACGAATATTGTGTGTTACGCAATTAGGGTGCAACCTTACCAAAGGTTATCGTGTTACCCAGTAACTGGGTTGTGGAGGTCACTTATGCAAGTCGCTCCATGTAAAATAGGTAATGGTATTCTGCTGCATCCAGAATTCCAGATAGACTGGAAGCCGACCCAACATAGATGGGGAAAGACTAGTCAAATGATATCAAAGAAAGGCAGTTGTGATTTCCAGTCTAACTATACTCCATAGGTTTAGGTAGTTAAAAAAAGGTAAACAAAAAAAACCACGTGACGAGACAGCTGTCAAGTAACCGACTAAACGTAATACCAGTCACTTTAGTTGTTATGCTACGTCACAGTTGAACTCTTCAAATTAGCAACGTTATATTTCGTTGACGTTTAGAAATTGGGCTCTTTACAATAGACAGATTACAAAATCTTATAAATCAGACAAAAAAAATTGTGCTCAAGCAGTTACATCTACAAAAAGTAGTGAGGAATAAACGATGAAGTTTAACATATATTAATAAAAGAGGAAACCATAGATAAACACTAAAATAAATTTAATTTGGTTTTATTGTTTTTTTAAAAGAAAGTGTCATCTATAAAAACCCTTTTTACGATTTGTTTACCTTTTTTTAACTACCTAAACCTATGGAGTATAGATGCAGCTAACATCCGGTTAGACTGGAAGCCGACCCCTATCAGAATACCAACGCTGCGACATTTATTTTTAAATGTCAAATCAACATGTGTTACAGGTGTAGGCGCGGTCCGAGAGGGGGGGGGTCCTGGGAGTCATGACCCCCCCAAAATCTTTCACGCTGCCGGGAGCCTGAATGATTTACTTATTAACTTTTAAAACCGTAATTACAGCCACGGGTTACCATGGCTCAAGTACCTGCATTTACGATGGGCATATTATCCAAAAACATTAAGAAAATAGGCAGTCATGGGGACTGCCGACAGAATTAAAAACTTAAAACTATGAAATAACAGTGTTTTCTTAATATTTTCCAATTTATTAAAATTAATATTATTAACATTAGTCTGGTTTTATATCGGCACTCCCAAGCAACAACAAGCGCAACACGTCATACTCATAGGTGCTGTGCTGTTAACATTAGCATATCGGTGACGCGAACCCATAAAATTTTCCCCTACAATCGCTCAATGCGCCTGAAGAAGTTTTCACTTCAAAAAGTCAATTATAAAATAAAAATAGAGTATCTTGGATGCAAGAGTTTGGGCACCCCGCTCGTACGTAAGGTTTGAAAGTCTAAGGTTAAGGCAATCAGATTCTAAAACCTAAACTGCTGTAAAACTGTTCAGTTTAAGCTTTTCTTCATAACTCGACAATGTAAGTTCTATTTCTGTGTAATGGTCAAAAGAAAACAGAAGCTTTTCAGGGTGGAGTGCAAACATTTTCAGGCTCGCTTTGCTCGCTCTTACCTTCTACATTCTCTTAGTTTTTGAGATGTTTCTTCATAAGTCGATAAAGCCACTGATTCCTAGTTCTTTTGGAATTATCGAAATAAAATCTAACCTATTCTAGTGTGTGCAAAATTTCCGAGCTCGCTCTTGCATTCTGAGTTCTTATGATTGAAAATATCAAACAAAATCTAAGGCGGTTTGTTCGTTCGCTCTTCTCATAATCTACTGTTCTAATACCTACTATCAATCAAAAAGTGCTGTGACTTACCACTTTGCCCGCAAGTACACCCCCCCCCCCCCCGCCGCCGCATGTAAAATATGCATCCCTGAATAGCATAACTAATGGTTGGTCTAGTGGTCGCAAGCCCTACTCGCGCGTGCTCTTTTAGGAGGTACCTCCTAAAACTAGGTACTAATCGTAACATAAAAAATACAAAAGTCAAATAAAAATTTCAATAATCATTATATTTGTCATTATAAAATCATCATAAGATCAATCATCTTTCATTTATATAATCATTAATTGAATAGTAACATTTTGCAACTATCAATTCATCATCATCATCATTTCAGCCGAAAGACGTCCACTGCTGGACATAGGCCTCCCCCAAGCACCGTCACTTCGACCGATTCTGTGCTTTCCGCATCCAGCGGATTCCTGCGGCCTTCACAAGGTCATCGGTCCATCTTGTGGGAGGCCTTCCAACGCTACGTCTTCCGGTACGCGGTCGCCACTCCAGAACCTTTCGGCCCCATAAGCCATCCGTTCTGCGAGCAATGTGCCCTGCCCATTGCCACTTAAGTTTGGCAATTCTTCGGGCTATGTCGGTTACCTTGGTTCTCCTGCGGATCTCCTCATTTCTGATTCGATCACGTAGGGATCACTATCAATTCGTGCAAACCTAATTTGAATTGGTACATGTCATAGCATCATGCTGAGATATTATTTTAATTTTACTTTCGGTTTTTTTTTTATGAGTGTTTTTTATTTTAATTTGTGGTTACCTGTGCGAGTCACAATAAATACTTTTTCTTTCTTTCTTTGTATCCAATAAATTTACCAAAAAAACAACGATATTAGGTACCTATGTTCTATGATTTGGTTTCCGCACTTAGTCCGTCAGGTGGACCATTGTGCGTGGGTCATGGCGGCCGTTTGGTGGTTATTCCAACCAGCCCACCTCCCTCCAGAAGCTAATTAAATCTCCTGCTCTGTTCAGAACATCTGTGTAAGATCTGGGTGACCCGAGGGTTTCTGTTCCAATCTAGGTGACGCCTGTGCATTCAAAGAGCACGTGCACGACGGTTTCCTCAGCCTCCATGCACGCCCTGCACAGAGGACTGTCCGTTATGCCTATTGTGTGGAAGTGTTTGTTTAGCGAGCAGTGTCCCGTGATGGTCCCCGTCACCAGGCGCAGGCCGTTCCTGTCCAGGCGTAATAAACGCCTGGTTAGCCTGCTATCCAAGGATGGCACCTATGTTATGATCTAATAATTTTGTATACAAGGTGATAACCAGCGAGCCCCTCATTCGTTTTATTGTTAAAAAGGTAAATGAAACAAACAAGCCCAGTATCAAATAAAGATATATTTTTAATTATTTCTTAGTGAACACAACGGAAGACACCACACTGCCTACTTTCCCACCAAACTTGAATTGAGGCGTTGGTATCACTCGTTTCAGCTTCATTTTTTCTGAGAAATGTTTTAATAATTCCTCTGCAGTCCAGTTGCATGATGTTATAACGAATAGTCCTGGAAGAAAAATAAGTCTTGTATAAATTATGGATGATTTAAAAACGATTAACTGGTCAACAAACTTAAAAGGGTGGCCAGCATAGACTTGATGTGAAAGTGATTTTTCATACGTCCCGGTTGCCGGGTACCCGGCGGCTAAGTGTTTGAGCATGTACGTTATATTACGCCAGTACGTGTGAAAGATAACGTACTATCAAAGAAATGCATATCTGTACACTGTAAGGACCACAGATATAGATAGACCTAGATAACGCAAGTATCACGATCTGTATGAAAACCAAGCGTGCCATTTTTTGACTACCTACTATGACGTCACAAGTAAGGCTTCCATCCCGGGACTCTCGGTCTCGAAAATATCGAGAGTCTCGACGATTTTTCGTATTTTCGAAACTCGAGACTGCAACTTCCAGTCCCGGGAAAAACGAAACTTTCGATTCCAATGAATTATTATCATTATTCAAAAATGTACGGTATCACCAATTTTTTTTTTTCACCCTGCTTATGTGGCAAGTGATAACTGGCATGGCAACTGGCAACACTCTAATATACTGCAGGTTATTTTTGTAACAAAATAAGGTTCTCTCTATCAGAAAATACATTGAATGCTCTTGTTTTTTTACGAGCTCACTTCAAAAATGAGAAAAACTGTTTTTTTTTTATATTCCTTTCATTTTGTTTCATTTTCAGTTCACTGTAACATTGTGAAAAATAAATGACCTTATTGAAATATCTTGTATTCACTAACGAAATACCTAATCCCTACCTAGACTACCTACATAAGGGCACAGAAATCAATTTTTAAAAAGTCTCGAAAGTCTCGTTTTTCCCGGGAATCCCGGGACCAAACCGAGTCTCGATATTTTTGTCCCGGGACTCGAAAATATACCGAGACTGGAAGCCTTAGTCACAAGCACTAAGAAACGTTTCAGTTTTTACAATTTATAACAGCGTAATTAACCATTTTCAATTTTGTAACTGACTTCCGACAAGCGTGGCACCGATGCAGACTGAGCGCGAAAGCTTACGATTATTGTACGTAAGCTGGGCACGAAAATGGCAGTGGAGTTTCTTGCCGGCTCTTCTCCATAGGAAACGACCAATTGGAACCGTGCACCTAGCTTCTGACGTTTCATAAGTGCCCTTGTAGGTTTATGTGAAATAAAATATTTTGATTTTGCACGCGAAGTAGTTGGTCTTGCGTTATCTAGGTATATCTGTGGTAAGGACTACTCTTGCTTACAACGCTCGGTCGCTATAGTTTCGCTTACCTACGAAAAAAAAGGGTTGTGTGCACGGGATTTTGTTTTCAAAATGCTTAGATAAACGTTACCCCGATGGTACACACGGCTGCACATCAAGCTATACATTTCCAGTATAAGCTTACCTCGCATTGTACGGAAATCTTATACAATGCGAGATCAAAATAAACTGGAAATTTTAGCTTGATGTGTAGCCGTGTGTACATGCCCATGTACTTAGCCGCCGGGTACTCGGCACCGCCTACCCGGCAACCGGGACGTATGAAAAGACACGAAAGCGGGAGAACCGGATCTTTTGGAGTTGTTTTCTGATAGTTAAAATTGGAAAAAAAAAAAATCTAGGGACTAAAAGAGCGTAATGCAAGACTGTCGTTATTTTTACATCGATTTGTTATTTTTAAGTGTATTTTGAGAAATCACGAGGTTCGGCATAAGAAAATATGAGATACAGGACCTTTTTGAATTAATTCTCAAAACTTCACATACCTTCGTATCGATATACAGGGTGGCAGGGACATGGACGCAAAAACTCAAACCATGGATTCAGTACATGATTCTGAACTCCCTGCGTTGAAATTTTTCGTCGGTTATTAAAAAAAAAAATCTTCTGTTTCATAGAAAAGTGCAATACCTAGGCGGTCAAAATGTATGGAACAGCTGATTTTTTAAAGTGAAACTTTTATTACATCGTCTCAAACTTTTTCGTCTGTGTGTTGCATGTCGCGTGACGGTCGGCCACGGAGTAGGGATAAAGTGAAAGGCGCTCGTCAGAGCAGCCAAGGCCAATATGGCGGCGCCTATAGAAGTTTCACTTTTACAGTGGTTTCATAAAACCACACAATCTTTTTTTTTTTTAAACCGACGATTAATTTCAACGCCGGGGGTTTCAGAATCATGTACTGAATCCATGGTTTCAGTTTTCGCGTCGATGTCCCTGCCACCCTGTATACAAACATTTAAAATCTTTAATTATTTAACCAACTTCATAAAAAAGGAGGAGGTTCTCTATTCGTCGGGATATTTTTTTTTTTTAATTATTTTCCCCGATTACTCGAAGACGGCTGGACCGATTTGAAAAAATCTTTTTTGTTTGAAAGGGTATACTTTCAAGTTGGTCCCATTGTCATTTGGTCACGATCTGATGATGGAATCTTGGAGAAATCGAGGGAACTCTTCAAATATTAAAGGCACATCTATAGCGGTTTAGGTATTTTTGATGAGCAGTTGACATAAGGCTATTGTAACTTAGATAAATTACAAACCAACCCACAAAAAGTGAAAAAAAAAACTTTTTTACAAAAAACACAACCGACTTCCAAACTACAAAGTGAAAAATAACTTTAATTTCGGAAGTCGGTGTCAAAAAAACTAAAATACTGATCTGATCCAAAGACACCGACTTCCGAAATTAAAGTTATTTTTCACTTTATAGTTTGGAAGTCGGTTGTACAACATAACATCACGCCTGTAATCCCCGAAGGGTTAGGCAGAGGTGTACCTATAGTACACCCACATTTCGCCAGTTATGTTTAAGTCCCATGTAATAAAGGTTGTGTTTTTTGTAAAAAAGTTTTTTTTTTTAGCTCATCAAGTAGGGGGCATTTTTTATATTAAAAAATTAGGACATTATAAGGGGCCATAATAGTGGTTCGTTTTAGGCCATTTTTGTAAGAGCACTATCGCAACAACTGAACAAGTTTAGAATTTTAAACTACACGGCTAGATATCAAGCTATACATTTCCAGTATTAGCTGACCTCGCATTGTACGGAAATCCTATACAATGCGAGATCAGCATAAACTGGAACTGTATAGCTTGACATGTAGCCGTGTGTACCATACAATATGTTAAAAAAAACCTGTCCGATCCGAAAGGGGCTCATAGGTACTGCTATAACATTAAGTACTAAAAAGCTTTTTATTTATTATTTTGAAAAAAAAAAAAAACGTTATTGCTATTTAAAATTCACATTTATAGTACCAACATTCCCCCAAATCCATTAAAAATTAGAAATTTATCAACAGAGGTCTTAAGTTATGACTTGTAGACACCCGCTAAATGACGGCCGCCCGCGCTCCATGGGATAACCCGGCAAAATTCACCATTGAAAAAAAAAAATGTGTCGACTTTTTTTTTCATTTTTCTTGAAATTTATCACATAAATACGGATCGGACAGTTTTTTTTTTGCATGTTGTATAATGTATTGAATCAACAAATATTAAAAACGCCGATTCATAAGGTATTTTCTATTTTATTTAAATATGGACCATTTTCTGCAACTGCAAAAAATTACTTTGTAATTCAAAGTTATATATATGTATCATTATGAATTACAAACTGATATTTGCGTTTTTTTTTTAAAATATTCTATGTTTAGTATTTACATTTATTTGCTAAATATTGTACGGTGGTACGGAACCCTTCGTGTGCGAGCCCGACTCGCACTTGACCGGATTTAAAAAAAAATTGCTTATAAATCCCGTTATGACTGTAAAGATTCACCAATTATACTTCATAAAAGATAGCTTGATCTCTGCGACAGCTGTCAGTAAAATCACGCCTATGAAGTCCTGAATTTCATAATAGTACAGACAGTACCTGTCAATGTCATACTTTATGGGCATGCCGACCTAATTAGTGATGGGCGATGAATCATCGTGACCACAGACTATAAACTATCGATATTTTAAATAAAACTGAATTTAAAATTAATTTATCTTTTAACTTTATTGTATATTTTAATATCATAACATTATTTACATTTGTACATACTTGATCTAAAATAATAGCGAGTATATAAAATCCAATTTCTCACCTACCCATGTAACATTCCATCCGTCAACGTCCCATCCTTGAGTTTCGGGAGAAGACACGCCGCGTTTGGCTCACAGGCCGTGTTACCAGACCAAATTAAACCCAATAATATGTTACATTAGCATCGATAATAGTAAGAAACGTCGATAATTTCTATCGACAATTTTTGTATCCTAACAACCCTAGGAATGTCAGTTTGACATATGTCGCAGAGATCAAGCTATCTTTTATGTAGTATAAATAAAAATGCCCCTTTTAAAATAATCTAGAATAGTCTAGATAGTAATTTCCTACCTTCTTCATCCAACATGTCCACAACTTGGTCGATATATTTTTCTCTACACTTCTTCGAGTCCTCAGGATTGAGACCTATCGCATCGTAGGTCCCTTTATCGTGAACTATACCGAATTTACCAAGCTCCTTCACACAGTCTTTTGTTATATCAAATACCTGGAAATTAATAAAATAATATTATATATTTTTTATAAAAAATATATTGTAGATTATATTAAAAAATAATTAAATGTATGTTCCCCGATTACTCGAAAATGGCTGGACCGATTTGAAAAAATATTTTTTGTTTGAAAGGGTATACTTCCAAGTTGGTCCCATTGTCATTTGGTCACGATCTTGGAGAAATCGAGGGAACTCTTCAAATATTATAGGCACATCTATAGCGATTTGGGTATTTTTGATGAGCAGTTGACATAAGGCTATTGTAACTTAGATAAATTGCAAACCAACCCACTAAAAAGTGAAAAAAAAAAACTATTTTTCAAAAAATACAACCGACTTCCAAACTACAACGTGAAAAATAAATTTAATTTCAGAAGTCGGTGTCTTTAGATCAGTATTTAAGTTTTTTGACAACGACTTCTGAAATTAAACTTATTTTTCACTTTGTAGTTTGGAAGTCGGTTGTATTTTTTGTAAAAAGTTTTTTTGAACCTGTATACTCCGGAACGAATGGGCTAAGGTTTCTCCCATAACTTTCCATATTATAAAATAAATGTATTTTTGTCGTGTGGTTAGTGACTAACCTGGTGTCAGTTTTAAAGCCGCCCATGGGCCTCTGTCTTGGCTCCACATACCGTTGAGAAATATCTCTCAGGCATGCCGGTTTCCTCACGATGTTTTCCTTTACCGTGTTTGAAGCAAGTGATAATTATACAATACGCACATGAATCCGAAAAGTCAGAGGTGCGTGCCTTGGGTTCGAACTCGAAACCTATGACTTGGCAGTCCGACGGTCTCACCACAAACATCATTAGGATATTAATGAAAAGTGATCTTACCTTATATTTAATATGAGGAAACTCAGTCTTGGACACCTTCTCAGCAAGAGTGATGGCTTCCTGACAATAGTCCACACCAAGGAGGTTTGTAAATCCTTCTCTAGCTAACTCTGATAGCGTATAGCCATTGCCACAACCTGTAATTTTACATAAATTCATTATTATTAACATAACATCACGCCGTGCTTCCCCGAAGGGTTATGCAGAGGTGTACCCCTAGCTAGAAGGTATACCCACATTTTACCAGTTATGTTTAAGTCCCATGTTATAGATGGCGAGCCTATTGCCATCAACCGGGCACAAATCCAGACTCCGGGCTGCTACTGAGAAATTCATAATGGAAAAAGAAAAACTCAATATCACTGCCCGACCTGGAATTCGAAACCAGGACCTCATGCTCAGCGGTAGCCCTTGCAACCACTAGACCAACGAGGCAGTATTATTAATCTACATTAAAAAACTATTTACCTGCTACGAGTCTTGGCAAATGACGCTAAATCGATAATTTATCACTTCCAACCAATGAGACAGTCTTTATTTATAATGTAATTGTTATAATTATCACTGTACGTACTTTCTGTGATTTTTGGTCTAAAATTTATTTTCTACTAAGACTAGTGAAAAAAACGTACATTTTAAATTAACAGCACTTTCTTATCCTCACCTAAATCAATAACAGCAGTATCCTTTTCAGCTCCACAGTTACAGATCCAGTCGATAACCCGGTTAGCGCTGTCCTCTCCAAACCACACATCCCCTGGGTCTCCATGTTCTACAAAGTTCTCTATCTCCTTGGTGTAGGCTTTCTGCCAGTAGTCTTTTGTACCAAGCTCTGACGGGTCTAGTTCTGGGTCATCCATTGATCTGAAATTTGCATGAAAACGAGTTAGGTACTTGAATAGGATAAAATTTAAATTTAAAGCATTTGGTATCTTATTTGTTGCTTTTAATTAAAAGCTGTCCCGGCTGTCATTCGTGGATCTTTGACAGTCGTTACAGGTCGTCAGAAGCCCGAAAGTCTGACAACCAGTCTTATCAAGGGGTATTGTATTTATTACCCAGTTACTATCTATCTAACTAGCCTATCGTGCCAATTCACTTCAACCAAATACGCAGGTGGCTACAGGAGTTCACCCAAACCCAAGCGGAGAATTTGTGGACCTCGACACCGGGCTGCAGGCAGTCCAAGGAAGCAATGCCATCCTTGGATAGCAGGCTAACGAGGCGTTTATTAAGCCTAGACAGGAATGGCCTGCGCCTGATGACGGGGACCATCACGGGTCACTGCTCGCTAAACAAGCACTTCCACACAATAGGCATAACGGACAGTCCTCTGTGCAGGGCGTGCATGGAGGCTGAGGAAACCGTCGCGCAGGTACTCTTCGAATGCACAGGTGTTGCTAAGATTAGTACAGAAACCCTCGGGTCACCCAGATCTTTCACTGACATTCTGAACAGACCAGGAGTTTTAATTAACTTCTGGAGGGAGGTGGGCTGGTTGGAATAACCACCAAACGGCCGCCATGGCCCACGCACAATGGTCCACCTGATGGACTAAGTGCGGAAACCAAACCCCATAACATAGAACATACCCAGTTACTGGGTTAGGTAGGTCAGATAGGCAGTCGTTCCATGTAAAATACTGGTATTCAGCTGCATCCGGTTAGACTGGAAGCCGACTC
Source organism: Agrochola lychnidis (assembly GCA_963680765.1). NCBI lineage: Eukaryota > Metazoa > Arthropoda > Insecta > Lepidoptera > Noctuidae > Agrochola > Agrochola lychnidis. The sequence continues at coordinate 10,884,982 of OY796875.1, forward strand.
CAACATAGTTGGGAAAAGGCTAGGCAGATTGATTGATTTTTGTTTTTTGCTTTAAATTAGTTTTTTGCGTAATGAACTGAGTCATAAATGGGGCCATAAATGTCAGTAGTAATAAGAATGTGCAACGCCTTGCATTTTAACAATAGTTTGCTACCTGTTTTATTAGCTCTATAAGTGCGAGCGAGACAGACTTATAACAGCGATTTATGGCCGGACGACTCGCGGCGACTATACAATGTCGCCCAAAAATTATCAAAAAATAATTTTAAAAGGTCTATCTAGTCTTTTTTTTTTTTAATTTCCTGTTTTTTTTTTCAAATTCCCCCCTATGGTCTATGAACTTACACTAGTGTTTCTTTTTTTAAACACGATTTGGTCAGTGGGTCGTCTTAGGGGCGGTTTTTTAAAAAAAAAATGTTTTCTCCCCTATTTTTTGCATTGTTGATAAATTTTAATAAAAGTGTTAAATTAGACACTCAATTTCTATGAAATATCATTGTTTGTATGTCAGTACTAGTTGAGTTGTTGATTCTATATAGACAGTAAAATACACTTCAGATGTAGAAAAATTATAGAATAGCAAGTAATACCAAAAATCAACTGAATTAGAGTTGAATGTACACTGAAAAAGATTTAGTTTGTTTTCGTTAGAGGTTAGCATTTAAAATAGTATTGAACATTGATAAATACTACAGAAATGTATTGATTAGATTCCCTAGAGCTATAATTAAATTAAAAATGAAAACACATACCTGTTTTGGAAGTTAAATTAGAATAACAAAGTATTTTTATTTTGACATCCAAGTTTATTTTATTGTGCTCAACAATAGTGTTGTGATGGTTAGTTAAGTATCGAAAAATAATCTATTTAGGCGATTTTCTATTTGACATAAACTGATGCCGATTCTCTTATCACAAAAGCCTCTAAACTAGTCTAAAAATCACCAAATTAAGATTCTCATAGCCAAAAGTAAGGAATTTTAGGGATGGTTTAGTTAGTTTAGTTCGGTGTACAGACGCCAGCACATCAAGCTACCCGAAACTGTCAAATTTTCCCAATCAACTTTGAACCTTAAACATCAACGATAAAGTTGAAAATCTATTAAATAAATTTGACAGATTGTAGTAGCTTGATGTGCTGGCGTCTGTACATGAGAATCGGCACCACTATCTCTAAAACCGCATTTAACATTCGCGCGAGTGACGAGGTCAGCAGTAAGTCGAGGCACGAATATAAATATGTAAACGGTGGTTCGTAATTCGCCTCACCGCTCGTGCGGTCCGCGCGTCCGCGCCGAGTCGCGTCGAGTCCGGAGCGGTTTTTTGGACACGAGTCAAAGGGAAAAGAGTGGTGAGACGTTACTAGTATTTACACATTCACCTTCTTGTTCATTTCGTATCAAGCCACATAACTAAATGGACTGGACCAACAATTAAGTTATGATGTTTTTGGAGCTTAACCAAAGGGAGCGTTCAAGTATTACGTAACGAATTTGGGGGGAGGGGGGTCTTTTGAAACGTTACGATGCGTTACAGGGGTGGGAGGGGGTTTTTGAACTACGCGTTACGTAACATTGTTTTAACCCTCCAGAACGGTCGCGTATAGTTTTTTTTCTACACATTTCTTAAAACGTTTTTTTTTTCTCAAAATTTCAAATAGAACGACCACTTGATTTTTTTTTTACCTTCAGAAAATTTCTTGCTTGCTTTACAGGATATTGGTGCCGATTCTCTTGTCACAAATGCCTCTAAACTAAACTAAAAATCACCAAAATTTAGTTTATTCCTGTCAAACAACGATTTCCCATTCTGAAATAGACTAAAGTGACACAACTTAACTATATTTTAGTTTGACAGCACTAAGATGGCACTGAGATATTAGTTTAGTGAAAATGGCAATTTTGCTATTCTGAATTTGACGTTTTTAACCTAAAATTTAGATTTTCTAACTAAATATGACTATTTTTAATCGCGACTAAAAACATGTGGAATAAAATTGGTTGTCATGAACTAAAATTCACACCAACACCTCGACTTCAGATGAAAAAACAGTGCTGAATATTTTTTTTCTTTTGCTTATATCTCGAAAACGGTGTGTCCAATCGCAAAAATAATGAAAATTTCGACACCCTTTATAAAGCCCTTAAACCCCTAACACTCTACATGTAGGTAATATTTTTTCTTATTTTCCACACAAAAAGTGAAAAATCCATATAAAACACGTCGAGGCTGCCCCACCTGCGCGCCTCCGGCTCTAAAAAGATTCACGTGGTTAGGTGTCACGTGTGGAGTCGTGGTTGTCAAATTCGATTTAGATGTGTCAAAATTATTTTTAAATTTAGAGAATTTATTTTGCAGAATAGCTTTGAGATTCTCATAGTCAAAAGTAAGGAATTTTAGTGATAGTTTAGTTAGTTTAGTTCGGTGTACAAGAGAATCGGCACCAGTGAATAATTTTTTATACTCCAAATGTAAAGCAAAAATAATATTTATCAACAGCTTGTACTTTACGCCACATAATTGTGACTTTCAGGTAAAAAAGGTGACTTGGTGGTGGTTACGTAACGTTTTACTAGGGGTAAAGAAAAACGTTATAGCGCGTTACATGGGGGAGGGGGTCAAAAATCTCCAAAAATCATGTTACGTATAAATTGAACGCTGACAAAGTCAGCCAATCATTTGGAATCCAAAGTATACTCATCATAAGATTAAGCAGAAAGTACAGATAATACTGAGATATACAATGCTTAGACTAGTACCGTAATAGGATTACCAGTGAACTACATGTAAAAATTAAGAAAAACATTTTTAACATTACGTACACATCAATGCAAAAAGTTGGCATCAATAAAATCCGGTGCAGGAGAGGAGTTGAGAGGACCATCATCGTCTGCGGCGACGTTTATTTTTAATTATTTTTCATAGCACCTCTAAATAATTATAGTGAATTTGCAAATGCAATGCAAAAGCTGCTAGAACGACGTAGTCCATTTCGTGAAGCTGAAGTTGTAATGAATAGATGCGAATGTGTCACTCGTGTAGCCTAAAGCCACACGAATATCTCGCCGAACAATTCGTCGAATGGCGAGGCGAATGATGAGCACTTATGTCTAAATCCGGTATTACAAATCTTTAAATTGTAATTTATGACAGCACTTCAAACTATAATCATGAATTATTTTTACCGTTTTTTATTACTTTATTATGGATCGCATCAATAAAGGAATTGCAGATTATCATACTGCAAATAATGATTAATGAATAACTTAGCGTAACATAAGAAGCCTATAGTGTTCTCACTGTCACAGGTCACTGAGACAGGCCTCCTCTCGGTGAGATTCCGAGTAGGCCACAATCCACCATGCAGGCACAGAGTACTTTTACTATACATGCAGGCCCAGTGCCGGCTGATATTTGGTAGATATCGCACGTTCAGTAATTCGACTAAAAATATTTAGTAAGAATGGGAAACCACTATAAACGTCACATTTGACATAAAGTGCGTTCAGTTCATTGACAAAAATGTTAAAATTTGTGAATTCAAACAAAAGTATACCCAATATAAATCCGTTTAATCATAAACTCTAGAAACTAATATAACAATAGAAGGGACTCACTATACAAGTACATTCACAAATATCTTGAGTTTTTCGTTCATAATAATAGTTTTTACGAACTATCCATTTGAAATGTCCAAAACAAAGTTATTAAAATGAAATATTTAACGAGGAATGATAACTAATAGTTGTAGCTAAATTACATATTAGTGGCCCACCATTTCTTTCACAATCCATTTGCAAAGCAGGCTCACTTTTTACACATTCAGGTTATCTTTGTCGATAACTTATTCCCATTTGACTGCAAAACAATGTTGGTGTGATACACGACGCCGGAGCTACACCGGCGCAGAGAAGATAAAAAAAAAAAAATCACAACATCTCAGAATGAATGTGAAATCTACGTGGTGGCAGGCGGTGCGGCGCATGGGGGAATTCATTCGGATACACAAACATGCGGACAGGTGCCGCGTTGCCCGGTGCGGCTCCGGCGTCGTGTACAGAAAGCCTAAAGCTAAATTATATATTTTTTTGGAGCATCAAATGAATCTTAAGGCTGGAGCCGCACTGGTACGGCAACAGCGACGTGGCGGCGCGCCGCCACGCCGCGGCGTCGATATGAACAAACAAATTTCGGCCCCGGCCTAATAGTCAAAGGTCCTTCATAGAATAGGTTTCATTAACTACCCACAGTAAATTAGATTTAACTACAATTTCGAAGACGTGTATCGTCAAATCATTGAAGCCACGTAGTCAGGCTGAAAAGAAAGAAGCATATTTAATTGGTTATTTTGTAAGAATTATTTTTTGGTAGCAAATACCATATCCAATGTGGTATCATGCCACGCATATTGGATAAGGTAGACTCTCATTTTAAAAAAACTAGCTTCTGCCCGCGTGAAATTTCTTGTATCTGTTGATACATAAAATATATCCTATTGCATCGCAACGCCCGCCTGTGCACTTACTTACGCTTCGCTTCGTGCGCGTACTTGGATTTCACTTAGTAGCGTTCTTCCAGACCTATTTCTTTTTGCTTGGCTCCTACGGGGACGTAGCGTAATGTTTTTAAACTTAGCCTACCTTCCTCAAATGCAAAAATAATTTTTCACATAAGTACGAATGGTAGTTCTAGAGATTAGCGCATTCAAACAAACAAATTCTTCAGCTTTATTATGTTAGTTTATATACGGAATACTTACAGAAACAAACCAAAAAGAATCTGCTCTGAATATGAGTCGAGATATGAATCCCATTTCAGATGCGGGCGCGATTGCGTGCAAGTGAAGATGTCTGACGCTACGGAAAGGGGGCCAATGGTACCCAAGACGAGCGTCGGACAGCATTTGATTATTTTTCGCTAACTGCTCGTGAGCAACTAACAGCATTTTTTCAACTGTAAGCAAATACAGAAAAGTACTTAAGTGTATTGGCGAACATAACTGTAATGTGAATAAACATTTCATTGTATTTCGATATAAGTAAAAAAAAGGTTTTTGGACCGCACCTTTAAAGATTTTAAGTGTTGCCATTTTTTCATGAAAAAAATACCGCAAGTTATGGGAAGTTCTAAATGTTATGCAAAGGCAAAACTTGGTATTTCTTCAATGGACTTTAAAAGAACACGGTTCATATAAAGATGTACAATTGTTATGAAATCAAGATTTGTCATATTCAGTAGCTCGGCATTGTATTGGAAATTAAATTACAAAAAAACATAGGTACTGTAAAAGTAAATTCTATAGAACTGACTTTAGATATTCTAATCTTATGTAGATATTTCTTGCTGACAGCACACGGAAGAAAAATATTCATAAAATCAGGGAGATCATCATTTCGCACCATGCCACTCCACTCACTATCAGATAAATTGATAACAGTTTTCATTTTTCTTAGGCTAATTAGTAATTAGATTTTAGCGATAAAAGCACTTACCAAGATCCTTATCAGTCGCCGTTAAGGATTTAACGTCTTCAATATGACGTTTTGGTATAATTAGAAGATGTAACTTGGTCGCAGGTTTAATATCAGGAAACACACAAACGTCGTTATCTTCATATATTATTTCCGAAGGTTCTAATTTGTTAACTATATTACAGAATATACAAGACGACCTCTGGACAGCGGGCGTCGTCATTTTTGAACTAAATGCTAAGAAATACCTCGATTTGAAGGCGTTGTTTTGCTTTCCTGAACTTCTGAAGTGAAGTGCGTTCGGTTTATGTTGTCAGTTTGTCACTGTCAAATGTCTATTTGACGTTTGCACGTTGTGTGCGCTCAATTCACATTGATTCATGCCAATAAAATTAATCTTCATTCAGTGGGCGTTCTAATCATTTCTAACGTGTTGATATTATTGTCGACATTCACGGCATTATGATAATACAGGGAAGTAAAATGTTCGGAAATATATGACACGATAACGGTAAAACGTATAAGTATTTCAATACGTTTTAGCCAAGTTATAAGTGATAAAAGCGCACATTGGCATTTTAACAGAAACACTAACAGTCTTTACAAACATTATGGCGTTCAAGACGAATGGATAAGCAGAAGCGTGCTCGTGCATGCACATTGCAAGAACTTGATATTTTTTTTAATAAAATTAATGAAGGCTACTTCATTGATTTAGAAAAAGCTCTGAATGTTAATCGAACGTAAGAAAATATCGTACCTACTTAAATCCAAAATTCACAAGAAAAAAAAACGAGGTCAAATATTTTCTTTTTATGACCAAATGTTTTCTATACTATACCGTAATGTATAATACGCATGTTTGGCATTAATACTGAACCAATTGACGTAGTAATATTTAATTGCCGTGAAAAATGTGCATACATTAGCGAAATACAAATATTTTTAACAAAACATGTGTAGTCAGTGGCGGATTAAGTCTGTCAGGGGCCCGGGGCGGCAAAATTAAATTTTTGCATCCCACATAGTTAAAATTTTCTTTTGAACAGTTATACAGAAATAGGAATTACTTTGTCAACATATATTATAGGTACAGAAAAGATTGAAAATTTAGGATGCAGCTCAACAATTTTAGCACCACTCCGGATAGGAAATGTTTTCTTCTGATTATTCGTATTTATATGTATAGAAGTTACTTTGTCGATTTATGCAGAGAAGTCCGAGATAAAGAGAAGTGTAGGTTGAAAGAGCGAGCGAAGCGAGCCCGAAAATGTTAGCACACCACTTTTATTTATTTAGCATGCGTTAAGGGGCCTCCAACTACAAACTGCCATTTACTTACTGAACATATTTTGGTCTTGTTTGGGATTTGACTATAAAGTACCTATTTCTTAAGTTTTAGGGCCCCCAGGACCGGGGCCCGGAGCGGAACGCACCTGCCCCCTCCCACCCCTAGTCCGCCCACCTACTTACGTATTTTTTTATTAATTAAGTTGCGCGTTTCAATGTTTTTTACAGTCTTATAACATTTACAGATACACATTACACTGTTGCAGAAGTTGACTGCTTTATTTGTATAGGTATCTACTACTGCACGGTACCTTATCAGCTTACAGTGACGAAAATGGTTGATAGCCAGTATAAAAAACAAAAAAAAAAATGTCGTAGTATGATAGTAGGCGCCATTTGCACGAATTGAGTTGTTCGTAAAGTATCGCTTTTCACGCAGATATATGACAGTGACCTTGAATGGTTAGCTTGCGTGTTCTGTACTGAGCTCACGCAACACGTCGTACGTCCAGCCAGTAATAGGACTCGCCCATCAAGGAGCGCTGTCCCAAATTAGACGCATTATTAATTTATTACACGTAAAACAAAAGATATTTTAATAAAACACGTATACTAAAAGATCAATGATTTAATTATCTTTAAAATGGTGAAGTTTTCAGAAAAATACGCTTGATAGATTTTGCGTCATTCTCAGTTTATTATCCGCGTTAGACATAAATTTACAAATTAATTTCACTATGTAATATAAACATAATCAAAAATATGCCTTAATTAAAATATAAAAAAAATGCTCTTGTTTAATATATATTTTTTCCAAATCATTAACCCTACTCGTCAAGACGTCATCTTCAGTATAAAATCATTAAAAGTCAGTTATCGTCCCCTTAAGGATCTACTAGTCGAGGCTCGAACTCGTAGGTGGCGTGGCTAATATGCATGCTATTTAGTACAGTTATTTATTTATTTAGTTTTTATTTATCTATTTTTATTTACATATTTATTTAGTGAAATAGAATGATTTATAACGAAAACGAGCGCGTAAAATTTCATGAACGGTACCCTAATTGCGTAATACAACACAATCACAATTTGTTTCGAATTGAAACAGATTGCTAATCTATTGCTTCATAAGTTGGAAAAAAAAATCTGCTCAGTAACGTAAATAACGCAATGAATGTTGTTGAAATGTCAATATGAAACAAATTTGGCAAAATTGCTTACAAAAATAAGTTACGCAATTAGAGTACAGATCTTTGGGCGTATAGATATTATGGAAAAACTACTGGATGTATCTACTCAAAATAAAATTATTTGAACTTTTCAATAAATTATCTATCCCTGTATTGTTTCTATTTTGTACTACTGGACCAAATCTGTAGAGCCATTCCCTGCGGTGTGTTATACTAGTTTGAAAAATACTGTTTTCAGTATGTTTTAGTTAAAAGAATAACAGTAATCTAATTATAGTAATAGCTTTTTATGCCAGAACATTACAGTTATCATCTTTTACTGTGAAACTAGGCTCTAGGGTTATTCTCCACATTACTACAGTATGCGAAATAAAGTTTTTTTTTTCGACAGTAGTAGTATTAGCTTATTGAAATAGGTATCACTAATATTAACTGGTTTTAGGTCTATTTAGTGGTTTCTATTCTCGCAAAAACAGTGAAATTAAATAACACATTATTTTAGATAAATACCTAAATAACGGATGTAAAAAGAAGCATAACGAAGCCGAGAGGAGATATATTATTGAAGGTCAAAGTTGCAACTTTTATTTACTTTTTTCACGAAAACAAGTTTTAAATGTTATCAAATCCTGTATTCTCCGGAACCAGAAGGATGTTTGTTACGCAATTCCACATATAGCAAGCTATTGAGAGAGGCATATCTGCACACACTGGACCATAGTCCAGTACAAAAATTCACAATGACGGGGAGTCTATGGCTCTCGGCTTCATTATTCTTCTTTTTACAACCGTTATTTATGTACTTACCTAAAATAATGTGTTATTTTATTTCACTGTTTTTGCGTGAATAGAAACCACTAAATAGACCTAAAACCAGTTAATATTAGTGATACCTATTTCAATAAGCTAATACTACTACTGTCGAAAGAAAAAACTTTATTCCGCATACTGTAGTTGTGTGGAGAATAACCCTAGAGCCTAGTTTATAATGAAAGATAATAACTGTAATGTTTACTGATATGAAAAGCTATTACTATAATTAGATTACAGTTATTCTTTTAACTAAAACATACTGAAAATAGTATTTTTCAAACACGTATAACAGCGCAGGGAATGGCCCTACAGATTTGGTCCCATAGTAAAAAGTAAAGAAAATAACATGTTTTAACGGAATATAACATTTTTTTTGCTTGGAATTTTACATTTAGCCCAAAAATGCGTAGACGGTGAATGTTCTCCTTTTATGCGCTCGTTTTTGTTATAAATCATCGTCTATTTCACGAAATAAAAATATAAATAAAAACCTGATAAAGAAATACTTAATAAAATAAAACTAATTAAATAAATAACTACTAAGTAGCATACATATTAGTCCGCCTTTGTGCAGTATTATTTTTACTTGTGCATAAAATTTTAATAAATAAAATAAATAAATATTATCCACACCACCAACGAGTTCAAGCCGTCGCGCGTCGACTTATTAAACGCTTTGTATTTGAACAGCCGTTGTGTGACCGTTCACCGGTTTAATACGAAATTGACAATACAAATTTTGCTTTACATTATTTAGAAATTAGTCTAACAGTGAATTAATTATTAAATTACTTACTTAGCATTGTACGTGATTAGTGATTACCGTCCCCACTGAATAGTTATGTTTATACAATGTGGTAGACTTGACATAAATTTAACGGTTTTGTTTTGAATTATTAGAATATTATTCTACGGGAACGTACTTAGTAGTTACAACCGGGATCTCTTCCTCTTTTCGTGTGGTTAGCGACTAATCTGAGGCCGTCACCTCCTTCTGCGAAGCAGTAATGCTCGCGAAGGAGGAGACGGAGCGCGTGAGGGAGAGGCAAATTTCGCGCCCTCGCGCCCCTAACCGCCGCAGGAGGAGACGCCCTGGGCGTCAGGAATCACAAGAAGATTTCCTGCCACCGTAGGCGCGGGCTTGCGGACGGTGAGCAATGGGCAGCTTGCCGTCCGATAAGGACCAAGCCCGGGTCGACGGCGCGTTGTGTTCCAAGCGCGCCTCAAAGAGATGTCAGCAGAATTGACGGGGTCCGCTAGGGCCAATGCCTGCCGGGGGTTCGAAGAAAACCGATAGGGAAATCGTGGCCCCCCTGGCAACACGGCAACTGAAGGAACACGGGTGGGTTTTAGTCAGTAAGAGTCTGACACGCCCTCCCGCTCCGCCCAGAGCGGGAGAAGTTATTTGATAATTTCCCACCCAAAAAAAAAAACCCTAATTGCGTAACTTATTTTCGTAAACAATTTTGCTTAATTTGCAATGATCGGAGTAGGTAGAGTGATTTGGGGTCAAGGCACTGGCACGTATATATTAGTATATATGCCTCCGGGATTCCGGGATGTTGAAATTATTAAGACTTTTTTAAGGAATTTTTAAATGTTGTAATGTGTAGAATAAAGAAAACATCAATATGAGTAAGAAATATTTAACCCTTTTGCTGTCTTTTTAATAGTATACAGGTGATCGGACTCCAAGAAAAGGATACAAAAACAATAAAAACTACAAAAACAATACAATAATATAATATATTTTAAATGTTTATCTATCGCATTCTATAAATTTCTAACGTAGTAGTTTAAAAATCCTTACTTTAACAATATTTGATTCAGTACCGTAAGTACCAAAATGAAATCCCGGAAAAAAGGCTTATCCATGTTATGATTAATAAATAATTTCTTTATTGCCATACAAATATTACAGAAAAATTTGAGACCCTGGCTCCAGAGCTAAGTTAGAGTACCTGTATTTCAGGAGCCAGTGACTTCTTCCATTTGTGTTACTGTTAGCAAGTATACATACGCAGCAAAAGATGATTATCTTACTTAAAATTAAATTTAAAAAAATAATAATTAGAAAAATTAATTAGAATTAATAAAGCAAATAAAATACTTTCATTAAATTAAAAATAAATTAGAATAAATTAGGATTAATATAAAAATCAGGAACAAATATTAATGGAATAAAATTAAAACAAATTACAAATGATTTAAGTTAGGATTAAACAAAATTAAATAAACATAGGGGGAACTGGTAAGCATGTGTGTGTGTGTGCGTGTGTATTGGGGTGTGTGTACGTGTGTGCGAATACCAATGATTTGTGTTCTAATATATTTAGATTGATTGCAGTAAGTTTTCAGTTGCGTTGTAGTCCTGTGTCAGTAGCTAGATCTTTATCTTCTTTTTTGTTTCACGGGTCGTTAGGGGATATATTTTCAGGATTATATTCAGCTTATTATAAAGAAAAGTGGCAAGATATACCCGCTGTCGCCTGGCGGACGCCGTGTGACAGTGCAAAGGTGAGCAAACGTTTGTTATGGTGCGCTTCTTATTAATTTGTGTATAATAAGACGTAATACTGTGCTGCTTGTAGACCACTTGCAGAATATAATTCTGTCTCACCGTAAGTACTTCACACTTCTCGTATAGGACTCTGGTGGGAAATATAAAGGGTCTGAAAGTCATGACTTTAAGTAGAGATCTTTGAGCCCTTTCCAGGTGAATCATAAAAGTCTTACAACCACAACCCCATGCAGTAACACAATATCCCAAGACTGACTGCACGCGCATAGTACACAGTGCGAAGGAGTTCGAAGGCGGCCACGTGTCTAAGTTTTTTAAATGCCCAAATAAATTTTCTAACACGCGTTGTAGTGAGGTTGAATGATTTCTATGACTATTCATGATGCGAGTACTTAAAATAACTCTACCTACTCCGATCACTGTTAATTTGTTTCATTTTGACAGATCAACAACATTCATTGCGTTATTTACGTTGTTGAGCAGATTTTTTTTCCAACTTATGAAGCAATGGATTAGCAATCTGTTTCAAATCGAAACAGATTGTGATTGTGTTTGTATTGCGCAATTAGGGTACTGGTGTCAGAATTTTAAAGCCACCCATAGGTCTCTTACTTGGTTTCCCATGGCGTCGAGAAATATCTCTCAGGCATGCCGGTTTCCTCACGATGTTTTCCTTCACCGTTTTTGAAGCAAGTGATAATTATACAATACGCACATGTATCCGAAAAGTCAGAGGTGCGTGCCTTGGGTTCGAACTCGAGACCTATGCAGTCTGACGGTCACACCACTAGACTATCACTGCCACTACTACCGAGATACAAAGTATCCTATGTCCTAAGCCAATGCTCTAAGTTTTCCTGTCACGCTGACCGCACGCTGACGGTCGGCCTGATGTCAATATGTATTTAGTTAAAGCGCTGAGCGGTCAGCGCGACGCCGACGCACAGTGGGTCGAAACTATGATTTTAGTGACTTAGGGCTCAACTTTGCTTTTTTACTTTTTTCTTCATGTGGATGGATAGAGCTCATTAACCTCAACAATAATTGTTCTGATGTATTTTTTCCTAAACTTTATACTTTGGGTAGAAAAATGTGTTTTGTTATTTTTTTGTATGGAGCGGATCAAATAACCTTAAATTCCTGCTAAGTAGCGTGTGATCCCGCGTTGAAACTTTATTTTTCATATACCTTGTCTAGTCTATTATCATTTGATGCTATTAACGTGTGCATAAAGTTGCAACTCTGCCAAATAAATGGATCGAAAAAAATGAAAAAATATATCGAATAAAAAGCTACATTTTTGACTTTCGTAAGTTCTTTTAAGTTAAATTTGATATGGAATAGTAAGTAAAAGCACGTAATAATACACATAGTTACTTAACAACTAACAACAATACATTTAAAAGGTCCCTAATTAGCTTAAATTTACTAATATATGTAGTATTAGTAAATTTGTAAATTTAAGCTAATCACACTAATCATAATACATTTAAAAGGTCCCTAATTAGCTCAAATTTACTAATATATGTAGTATTAGTAAATTTAAAGCTAATCACACTAATCATAATACATTTAAAAGGTCCCTAATTAGCTTAAATTTACTAATATATGTAGTATTAGTAAATTTAAAGCTAATCACACTAATCATAATACATTTAAAAGGTCCCTAATTAGCTTAAATTTACTAATATATGTAGTAGTAGTAAATTTAAGCTAATTAGGGATCTATGAATTTCAATTTCTTTGTTTTAATGACTTTAACATGTTTATGAAATGTTATTTTAAGTTAGATTTAATACTGAATAGTAAGTAAAGATAGGTACATAATAATACAAATTAGTAAAGGTAAACTAACATTACTACAACTAACACAAGCAAACTAAAAACTAACTATAAACAACATCAAACATTACTATTTCCTTTCAATTATGAGTTTGACATTTATAAACTAATAAAAAAAACAAGAAACTTACAAACTACCAAAAAATCTTATTCACTATCACTATGACTATCTTGTAAATTATCTACATCAATAAAATCTATATCGGATTCTGTGGGAAAAATCAGCAGAAGCTCTTTGACTTTTGGAGAGAGAACCATTATATTTTGTTTCACCATTCGAGGTCTTAGACTTGTGATCTTTGGATCAGAAGACAAAAGAAGATTGTGTATAATATCCTCATTTGTCGCCGTTCTACTTACCTTTCTAGAATGACTCTCTCTATATTTCCGGAAATCTTTATTACGAGCTTCCGCTGCCTCTTCCGACAGTTTACCTATAGGTATGGCACCAAAGTGCTTAATTATATCACTCCCATGTACTAACAATTTATGTATACTGGAAGGCATATAATACCAGGGATATAAGTGAACGTACAATTGTGCAGTATCTCTACAAAATTCGGAAAACTTAGAAAGATCCACGCTCTCTCCAGATGCAACCGTCTGAAGAATCACATGAAACCTTTCTATTAAATCTTTATCTATTCCTGTTATGCGAGCTGTTGTTTCTGCATCCCTAAAAAATCTTCTGGCAGTATTGCCATCATTGGTTGTGCCTACTCCTTGCTTGACTACGTCAATAAGTAAACCGCATTCTTTCTTAAACGCTTGCTGTATAGCGCTCTTTCTGAGTGACATTTTTTCTTTGTCATCGCCCCTGCAACTCCATTTTTTGAAGTCCAAACGATAAGCTGCAAACAAAAAGAAATATCACTTAAATAAAAATCTCACAAGTAACTATATAACGTGAAAAAAATTATGAACTAATAAAATTATATTTACCGATATGAAGTAAGCACTCCATGCTTCTTATCCAGGCATGTAAAGATGACATTCCATACTGGAACACTTCTTCGTTGTTCTCTTTTTGAGCAAGTGACTCTAAATTGTTCATCTCTGACGGTTTTGCTTTGCAGATATCACAGACAGCTGAAGATGTGTCTGACAAATATGACGATATTTTGCCGTCTATCATCGTCAAGTGCAATTGATGCTTAACTTCAACTTGATTGAACTTGATTGGCTGAAGTCTTTCTATTTCTTCGGTTATGCTAGCTTTTATAGTTACCACTGTTGACTGCGTTTCTTTGGTAAATTTGAACATTATCGGACGGCAATAGAAAGTTGATGAGGGTCGATCGTTTTCCCAAACAATTGTTCCATCACATTGTTGAAGCCTTATAGGAACTAGACTGGCCATGAAGATAGTTGAGTCATCAAACTCTGCTTCAGTCTTTTGTTTATAATTACTTTGACCTGAGGCTCCATCAAAACCCCATTTGCTTATTAGCAGTAACTCAGTTGGCGAATCCAAATCTAAAGTAATCACTTCTAAAAGCCTAGATACCGTCAAGTTGAGTAAAGCTTGCAGTTTAATAGCAGCTCCTTCTTCAGTTATAATTATGTCTTCTTTCCCTGGATAACATTTTGCCTTCGCTTGTTTTATTTTATAATAAGAAGGGTATAAATCAGACCTATTTTCACTTGCTGCTTCTCTTAGGCTTATATACTGCCACTTACTTAATTTAAGTGAAACTAATAAAGACAGTGCCTTATCGGGTGAATATGTACTACTTTTCGGTTTACTTGTACTTAAACACTCTTTAACTTTTTCTAGATCTTCGGGGTGATTTAGTAAATGGTTCATAATTTTTCCTACATCCTCATTTCCGGTGTTTCTTAAACTAGCAATTGTAGTAGCTTTAAGTTCATCCGGGGATAACGAAAGCGATTGGTTAATTTGATCAACGCGTCTTCGTTTTTGCCTGGAGCCCAATTCCTCGAAAGGTTTTCGAGGTGTAAATGTAGATGTCGAAGCTTCTGTAGTAGATGGTGGTAGATTTTCGACATCTTCAGTATTACAAATTTCGAGCCTTTCCTGTTCAGTGTTCACAGCTTCAGGTATCATTCCTTCGGGCCAGTTTATTGCACGTTCCAACCAATCACCATTTTTTCTTACAAACTGTGCTAACGTGCGACTACTTCGTTCCCATCTTGCACTTATATTTGAACAAAAGCGCGTACAGAATTTTTGGAGCTCAACACTGTTCTCTTCGGTCACGTTTATTTTATGTTGTAGGAATTGAAAGAATTTTTGACTATCCGACAGTGACTTGACCTGCTCTCTTAAAATCATAAATAAATCTAAATTGTTAACTAAATTATCCATTATAACGAAAAAGGGACGATCAGAATCACGAGATGTTAGTAGTAGTACGAATAAACGAACACTAGTTAGTATATAATAAATTATGGTCATTTTATACTTCCAGAATCCAGTGACAAACAATGTTTACTAATTTTTCTACTACCCTCATTAACTAATTATCCTAATTAATATTACAGTAATGACTAAAAGTGAAAAACATTGTTTTTTTATAAGGTAAAAGGTTAAGCTAATTACAGTAATTAAACACACAAATAGAAATTAATTGATTTCATATCCACATTTTTAAATAAAGGTCCCTAATTAGCTTAAATTTACTAATATATGTAGTATTAGTAAATTTAAGCTAATTAGGGACCTTTTAAATGTATTGTTGTTAGTTGCTAAGTAATTATGTGTATTATTACGTGCTTTTACTTACTATTCCATATCAAATTTAACTTAAAATAACTTACGAAAGTAAAAAATGAAGCTTTTTATTCTATGTATTTTTTCATTTTTTTCGATCCATTTATTTGGCAGAGTTGCAACTTTATGCATTTGTTTATAGCATCAAATGATAATAGACCAGACAAGGTATATGAAAAATAAAGTTTCAACGCGGGATCACACGCTACTTAGCAGGAATTTAAGTTTATTTGAGCCGCTCCATACAAAAAAATAACAAAACACATTTTTCTACCCAAAGTATAAAGTTTAGGAAAAAATACATCAGAACAATTATTATTGAGGTTAATGAGCTCTACCCATCCGCATAAAAAAAAAAGTGAAAAAGCAAAGTTGAGCCCTAAGTCACTAAAATCATAGTTTCGACCCACTGTGCGACGGTCCATCACCATGCTAGGTAAGCCTATCCCTTGGGAGAAGCGAGCCAAGTATCTGGGTGTAGTCCTTGACTACCATCTCTCCTTTAAAAAGCACATAACCCAAGCCCGTCCCATCCTTGATGTCCTCCCTCCGGTTGACGCCCTAAGCCGAGGTTCATACCCAGTGGCAGGGCAAGATCAAAATTTGATGTGGGCGAGGTACATTTCGCGAGGCACTCTAGTGGCACAGGAAGAAAAAAAACAGTTGTCAATTTTTTTGGTATAGGTCGAGTTATAGGATAGGCCGTTCAAAAATATTGTGGGTTTGTGAAAACCATTTTTCTATTCAGGGATCCGTTTGCGTAATATTAAGCTTTAAAACACGTTAAGTGCCAAGATCCCTCCTGGAGGGCTCGTGTCAATATATTTATCGTTTTCGGACGAGTATAATTTTTTCGACGCTTTCACGGCTTTTATGTAATACATAAACCTTCGAGGTGCGAGGCCCCTTGGGCCGCGAGGCCGTAGGCGGTGGCCCACGTCGCCCACGCCTTACGCCGCCTCTGTTTGTACCCCACACGGGGTGCCCTTAGCGAGCGTTCACCTAGTTTTAATTAGCATAGTTAAATAAACCCTGGCTGCAGGTTTCAAGTGTAGTAGCTTAAGGCACCCACAGGAAAGCCCGGTTAAGTAGTCATGATCTCAGAAGTCAACAACGAGATGCCATACCTAAAAAAAAAAGGTCAGCGCGACTCAAAAACGCTACCTATTAACTACATACATATTGACCCATCAGCGCCGACCGTCAGCGTGCGGTCAGCGTGACATGAAAACCTGCCTAAGAGCGATCTCCAGCGAACACTGGTTTACAAGAAACTCTTAAATATACGAATATTCTAGTTCACTAGTTAGCCATATTTAATATTTCCATAAAGTAATATTGCCAAATTAATCAAAACAGCGAAATATTTGACATCTATTTGCGACGTTGCCCACTTTCAGAATGGACGCTCTTAAGGGGACGATAGCTGACTTTTAACGATTTTGTACTGAAGATGACGTCTAAACGAGCAGTGTTAGTAATTTGGGAAAAATATATGTTAAATTAGAGCATTTTCTTAATATTTTAATATAGGCATATTTTTGATTATGTTTATATTACATAGTGAAATTAATTTGTAAAGTTATGTCTAACGCGGATAAAAAACTGAGAATGACGCAAAATTCATCAAGCGTATTTTCTGAAAACTTCACCATTATTATCATTCATCATAATTAGTCAGTTAGTAAATCAAAAGATCAGTCAATACTAACTTACTCACACTAGTTAACTCTACTAGTCTTGATCGCAGACGCCAGGTAGACGTTCTTTACTTTGATTTCCAAAAGGCGTTCGACAGAGTCAACAATGACGTCTTGCTATCAAAGCTCAGTGCGATAGGTGTTGCTCCGGGGCTTCTACGGCTTCTTGCAGATTATTTGCGGGACCGACAACAATTTGTCAGATTAGGTTTTTACGAATCACTCCCATACCACACTCGCTCGGGTGTGAGTCAAGGTTCGGTAATCGGCCCTCTTCTTTTCATTTTGATGATTAATGACCTCCCTGGTGTAATTGCGAATGTCAGATCCCTCTTATATGCTGATGACTTAAAACTATTTTATGAAATAAAATCTGAGCTCGATTGTCAAGCTCTGCAATCAGACATTGATTCAGTATATAAGTGGAGTTTAGAAAATAAAATGGAATTTAATAAATCAAAATGCTACGTGATGTCTTTCGGTCGGATGCGGCACCCAGTCAACTTTCAATACAAACTGAATGGAGATACAATTACAAGAACTGATTCCATGAAAGACCTGGGAGTCATATTCGACCGTAAGCTCACTTTTCACGACCACATCACATCCACTGCGAAGGAGTCCTTCAGGCACCTTGGCTTTGTTTTAAGGAACTGTCGTGACTTCCATAATCCCCACGTTATCAAACTTGTTTTTGGGGCACTGGTTCGTAGCAAACTTGAGTCTAGTGCGTGCGTATGGAATCCTTTTGAGAAGCAGTATGCGTTAGCTTTAGAAAGGGTTCAGAAAGCATTTCTTAGATATCTTTACAAGCACTTGTTCGGATTTTATCCTATCTTGTATCCCACTAAATTCCTGTTGGGTTGCCTAAGTTATAATTCCCTAGAAGTAAGACGGTCGCGCGATCAGATGACTGTAATATCTAAAATTCTTAGGGGGATTATAGATGTTCCTGATCTGCATAATGAAATCTGCAAACTATTTGTCCCAGATAATTACTGTCGTGGCAGGAAACACCGCTTACTGGCTGTTCCAACTTGCCGTACTGTTGCACACTCCAAGTCACCTATTCCTCGGACATTAGCCGCTATTAACGCTCTCCTGAACTCAAACACAGATCTTGATATGTTTGCGAATGAATGGAAGATGATACTGTCAGAATGTTTGAATTTTTGTGAGAAGAATGCATGACTGTGTTAAATAAATTATATGTTTAAGTAGTGTAACTGGCTTCGGCCGTTCTATTTAAAATAAATAAATCATTCAGATAATTAAATTACTGATCTTTTGGTATACGTGTTTTATTAAAATACCTGTTGTTTTAAGTGTAATAAATTAATAATGCGTCTAATTTGGGACAGCGCTCCTTGATGGGCGAATCCTATTACTGGCTGGTCGCACGACGCGTTGCGTGAGCTCAGTACAGAACACGTAAGCTAACCATTCAAGGTCACTCATATATCTGCGTCTTAAAACATGGCACATGCCTACTGGAACTCGATCGAAGGAACTAAAGTGTTCCCACCGATATGTAAAGAAAGAAAATACATTTATTTAGCACAGACTAAGAGGCACACAATATAATTACCAGAGATCGGAATTGGGTGTGTGAAAATACCTAAAGTTTGCAGCGAGACATATATCATAGAGCTGTTACAACCACTTAAGTTAACCGGTTTTGAATTGTACCGGTTTATTTACGGTTTTTTGTTTTACATGTTCTTTACCTTTGAAAAACCGAACTATAAACATAAGCAAGCTGCTAATACAGTTTTAAATTTATTTTTGTTTTGAACTTTTCCGGTTCAAATTCGGTTTTTTAGTTCTACTTGTTCTGTACGTCTGAAACACCGAATTTTACACATCTGCAAGCTGTAATACAGTTTTAAATATTTTTGTTATTGTTGTGTGTAGTTTTCGAGGGCTAACCGAAAAGGGCTTTATTTTTTAACCGATTTCAAAAAAAGGAGGAGGTCCTCAATTCGACTGTATGTTTTTTTATGTACGTATATGTGTGTATGTTACTCGATTACTCCGTCAATCAATAATAAATTATTATACTTCGAGTAATAAATTATTATTGATTGACGGAGTAATCGAGTAATGAATAATGATCTGTGCTAATCTGTGGCAGAAGCTAGTTTATTTTATTATTAGGATGATTAATACTGTTGATTGGGTACCTACGTCATTCGATGGCAAGGTTATGGGCGTTTAAACACGTGGATCATCGTCACTAGAAATTAAAATATATTTGGCACAAAAAACAATGACACGTACACTTAACTAAATAAGAATTTAAATGTAGGTACCACCTACCTTAAATTTAAGTAAAACAAACGTATAGCTAAAACGCGGTTTATTCAGCGGGGTAATAAATTGTGTACAACTTGACAATTAACCCAAGTTTATTGCGTTATTTACGTTGTTGAGCAGATTAATTCGGATGACTTGCAATATTTAAAAAAAATAAATTGTGTGTTACGCAGTTGTGCTGGACATACATGACAATCAATCTGCTGTGACAGCCCGCCATAACTTGACAGTGACAGTTGACATAAACTCTCGTTGCCTTGGCCTTGTAGACTCTCATAGGCGCGTTGCTCACTGGTAAGTCGAGGCGAGGTCGCGGGGGTGTCGCAATTCTTGTATATTGAGTGCACTGCAAAATACTTTACGAAGTAAATATTCAATTTATAAAATTCATCAAAGTCAATGTGTTTAAAGGGCGACAGGGACATCGACGCGAAAACTGTTACCATGGATTCAGTACATGATTCTTGATGGAGGTTGTATACCTACATGACAGTGTTTTAAAAGATTCGAGTAAAACAGTTTAGAATCTGTCACTATAAAACTGTTCCGTCAAGGAAGAAAAAGTCGTTCGTATTATATTAATTTGTGGTATTAATAAAAGTGTTCCATCCATATAGCCACTGATTTCAATAATTCTGAATACCCTTTTTCCTTTTTTTTTCTTGGGTGCGAAATTATCAAATAACTCCAGCTCTGGGCGGAGCGGGAGGGCGTGTCAGACTCTTACTGACTAAAACCCACCCGTGTTTCTTCAGTTGCCTGTATGTTGCCAGGGGCCACGGTAACCCTTTCGGACAAACCCGCAACCCCGGCAGACATCGGTCCTAGCGGACCCCTTCAGTTGTGGAACACAACGCGCCGTCGACCCGGGCCTGGTCTTATCGGACGGCGAGCTACCCATTGCTCACCGTCCGCAGACCCGCGTTCTGAACCCCCTGCGTTGAAATTTTTCATCCGATATTAAATAAAATAACAGCTGTTTCATAGAAAAGTGCAATACCTACGCGGTCAAAATGTAGGGAACAGCTGTTTTTTGAAGTGAAAACTTCTATAGGCGCGTTGGACATTTTTGAGATGGACTAAACCATTAATTTCGCGACACTGTAACGACGCCTCATTTTTATAAACGCGATTGTGCTCTTTATTTATATTTCGTTACGGATCAATGTTCTATCTATGCAAGTATTTTACTTCAAAGGTTTTGTAAACGCGATTGTGCTCTTTATTTAGATAAGGTTACGGACCAATGTTCTATACAAGTATTTTTCTTCCACCAAGGCGATCCTGTTCAAGTTTTCACTTCTGTCGGCAGTCCCGGAGTGCCACTTTTTTTTAAATCAAAACTTCTTTAGGCGCGTTGGGTTATTTTTGAGATGGGAAAACCATTGATTTCGCAACACTGTAACGACACCAGCTTTTGACCATCAATGCGTTGATTACCGCGGTGCGTGGAGTAAAAGACATCAATGCGTTGATTACCGCGGTGCCGATTTTTTTCAAGTTTTCACTTCTGTCGGCACTCCCGGAGTGCAACTGTTTTTTAAGTACCTAACCGATTAAAAGTTTCAACGCAGGGGCTTCAGAATCATGTACTAAATCCATAGTAACTGTTTTCGCGTTGATGTCCCTGCCACCCTGGGACCTAGGTCTATGCTTTGCTTATTTTTGATGACATGGGGGGTGGGGGGGTCTAGATGGTGATTACGTCAGCAGTAATTATTTACTTTTTACACATATGGCAACCCACACATTGTCGATGCTTAAAAACGAAACGCATATTCGGGGATTCCCACAAATGATGAATACGTTTAAGTACTCGCTTAGAACCGAGTAGGGGAATTACCGCGTGCAACCGAAAAAAACAGAATACTTACTTAAAAGAAAAATGCATATACCAAGGTTTACGTAAGCATGGGAGGGGGTAAGAGCTTTTCTTACTTTTGCTGACAAGGGGGTGGGGGGGATAAATAATTGTAATAAATCTGCTTAAGTAATACTTGAACGGCCCCCCTGTATAAAAATCCGGAAATAATCTTGGTCAGATCATTAGAGGATCATGTGACCGGGTGGACTGGTGTCTGAAATAGTCTTTTGAGGAAAGAGCCACATGTATTACCGGAGTGATGTTATGATAACTTTTTTTTTGGGTGGGAAATTATCAAACAACTTCTCCCACTCTGGGCGGAGCGGGAGGGCGTGTCAGACTCTTACTGACTAAAACCCACCCGTGTTCCTTCAGTTGCCTATACGTTGCCAGGGGCCACGGTAACCCTTTCGGACAAACCCGCAACCCCGACAGGCATCGGCCCTAGCGGACCCCGTCAATTCTGCTGACATCTCTTTGAGGCGCGCGTGGAAACGTTGCGCCGTCGACCCGGGCCTGGTCCTTATCGGACGGCGAGCTACCCATTGCTCACCGTCCGCAAGCCCGGTTATGAGGTCGACTAAACAGCCGACTGCTATGATCCTCTATAGAGAATGCAGGCGTAAAACAAAACATTTCTTTGAAAAACAACATGGTATTGTTTTCTTACAAATCGAATACAAAAGAACCCATATATTAACTCTTACAAATCTTTACGAAAATCAACAGAATTAAAATACACAAAGTAATTAAAATTGGTGTAATTTTGACAATATTTCATGTCTGTGTGTGTTCAGCTTGCGCGTGGACAAACAATTTTGGCAGTTCTTGTGTCGCACTGTACTTATAAAAACTGATTGCGCATTAAATTAAGTAAATCATTTTCAAAATGAAGTGGTTAGCGGTTATACTGGTCGTGGTAAGTAAATATCTATATTTTAAATTCATTATGGTACCATTCCGTAGTCGACCGCAGTCCTTATCGACCCTGACGACCCCATCCTCCAGAATGCGTAGCATGACAACCATAGAAACGGGTTTTGTCGACGGAAGAATAGACAAAATGACAGATTGTGATTGTTTATCTGTCATTTTGTCTATTCTTCCGTCGACAAAACCCGTTTCTATTGTGGTCATGCTATGCGTGCGAGAGAGCAGTAGGGAGACCAGCACAGTGTACAAATACAAACGCCTCCCGTCATTCCAACCTCGCCGCCGAGGTCCTTTGCGATCGCGACCGCGTCCCCGAGTAAATGATACTCCCCCCGACCCTTGCTCGATAACGAGGTGCCAGCAGTTGTTGCAGCTGAGCACGTAGCTTTAAATTCCCCGACTAATAATCATGATCAAAACTTTGATCCAGCCCGTCCCATCCTTGATGTCCTCCCTCCGGTTGACGCCCTAAGCCGAGGTTCGTGCCCCACAGGGGGTGCCCTTAGCGAGCGTTCACCTAGTTTTAATTAGCATAGTTGAATAACCCCTGGCTGAAGGTTTTAAGTGTAGTAGCTTAAGGCACCCACAGAAAAGCCCGGTTAAGTAGTCATGATCTCAAAGGTCAACCGCGAGACGCACTAACTAAAAAAAAAATAGTCGTCCGCAGGCGGCAACTGCAGGCGACGTGTCTCCCCGACACGACTGGTTTCTATGTATTTCCATGAAATACCTTCCGTAGCACTGTGGATCGAAAAATGGCTCTCGAAGACATAGGAGCTTAAATTTTAAAGTGTCGGTTTTTTGCTTGAAATGCTTTTTAATAGCCAATGGTGCCGATTCCCTTGTTCACAAACTAAACTAAATTTAAGTTCAGTGCATCTTTTTCTTTCTATTTCATTAAGAAAAGGACAGAAGATAAGTTTTAGTTTAGTCCTGTCAAATTAATCAGCGCTTGACGTAAATTGACGTAATTTTAGTCGGCAAGTTTTTAATCACGTCTAAACTTGTATGGAGAGTGACAGGCGCTTATTAATTTGACAGGACTAAACTAAAATTTATCCTCTGTCCTTTTCTTAATGAAATAGAAAGAAAAAGATGCACTGAACTTAAATTTAGTTTAGTTTGTGAACAAGGGAATCGGCACCACTATCATGCATAAATATATCATAAGTCTAATCTATCTAATATATCTAATCTGGTACGCAAATTGGCAACTTATTTTTTTTTACAAAAAAAATGTATGGAGCTAATGCTTATAACTCCGGAACGGACAGAATAACCATAATATCCTTGCAAACGGTGATTTAACTATTTATTTACGATTTTTTCACATACTTGATTTTTTTCGGATTAAATGCCGTTTAAAAAAATAGTTGCGTAGTAGTTATCCACAGACTGACGTTTTTTATTATATGAACACATAGGCAGGTAGATACATGTAGGTAGTTTCATACCATAACGTTCACTAAAACAGTATCCTGACAATGGCGCTAGTAGTATGTAAAATACATTATTATGATAATTCTAACAAATTTGCCTACCAGATTGTATCCTATGATATATTTATGCATAATATTAGCTATTATAAGCCAAGCAAAAATCGACACTTTAAATTTTAAGCTCCTATGTCTTCGAGAGCCTTTTTTCGATCCACTGTGCGACGTGTCGCTAATTACGGAAGGTATTTCATAGAAATACATAGAAACCAGTAGTGTCGCAGCGACACGTCGCCTGTTGCTGCTGTCTGCAGTTGACTACGGAATTGTAGTTAAATACATCCCTTTTTAGGGTTCCGTAGTAAACAAGGATCCCTTGTAGTTTCGTCGTGTCCGTCTGTCTGTCTGACCGCGGTCTAGCTCCGAGACCCTTTGTACTAGAAAGCTGTAATTTGGCATAGGTATACATATTAATTACGCCGACAAAGTGGTAAAACAAAATTATGAAAAACATTTTTTTTTAGGGTACCTCTCATACACGTAAAGTGGTAATGTTTTTTTTTACTTTTTTAACCCATTGTGAGAGGTATCATTGTAAAGGTCCTTCAAAAAAATTGTGAGTTTGTAAAACCATTTTTGGATCCAGGGATCCGTTTGCGAAATATTAAGCTTTAAAGTGCTAATTTTTGTTAGAGTCAAGTGTCCCCCCCCTGTCGGCTAAATGGTTGGTTTTGGGTGTGTGAAAAAAATCATAACAGTGGTTTATATAACAAAATTAAAAGGAAAACTATCACAGCTAAGTAGGCTCTACAAGTTAACGAGTAATAATCGACCAACTTAACTTTGCAGTTGCAAAAACATGTTTTCCGATACATTCCGTATGGGAGAACATATTTTTCAATTACAAAGTTAAGTTTGTTTTTGGGATAACTTCATCCCAACTACGGAATCCTTCATTGTACGTGGCCGGTTTTTAGTTATCTTAAACAAAATCTAAATGCGCCACTGTTCACTAGCACTCGTAATTTGTATGTTTTTTTTTTTCATTAAAAAAAATAAAGAAAATACGTTTATTTGCGTTTATTACAATTTAGCAATTGTTTTTTTAAAATCTGTGTACCACTAATTAATTACTAACATTTTTTCTTTCTTCCTCAGGCACTTGTGGCCATCGACGGTTTCACAGGTAAGTCCTTGTTTTTTCAAGGCTAAATTTTTTCAATCATACTTAGCATTATGTATACATAGAGTTGCCATCCGTCCGGATAAAGCCGGACAGTGTTAGACTTTTTGACCTCTTGTTAAGGATCAATTTGACTGCGTCCGGCCCGATCGGCTTTTGTTAGGCTTTTTATTCTCTTTAAAAGGCCAGCAATGGACGAAACGAAGAAACAGGTTAAAATCGGAAACTATTGCAAAAATGTTAATTGTGGAATTTCATTTAAGAATGCGGCAACGCATGAATTGTCCATACAAACGTAATACATAAATCATTTGCAATTTGAGCATATTTCCACCATATTATGTTGATATTCGGATTGAAACAGTATTTATCTAGGCTCCTACGTCTTTTTATTTCCAAAAACTTACCTCTAAATGAAGTGTAAGCGAATTGCATTTCGTACATTTTTACAGCGTAAATGACATGTTTTCATATTGTTTTTTCTGTATTATAAACAACAATATTTGTAATATTGTTTCCACAGAAGCATAGTTTATGTTATCAAGTTACAAATTATCGAAAAAAAAATGGAAATACATTAAGTTTTCATTCATAATTTTTCATATTACGGAACACATCCAAATTTGTCATAAATTTTCGAAAGCTAGTAGTACTATCGCGTCAAGCAATAATTGTCAATGTGTGCGTGGTAGTATTGCTCACTGTAGGTGTATCTCACTCCAACAGGCACTCACACTAGCGCAACGTGCTTAGAATTGAATTTTGCAAACATCTCGATTTGTAGTTACGAACCGAACCTCTTAAGACATGTAACTTGTAAAATGTTGATAATATTACTAAGGAGGTTGAGCTTTTAAAACACGTTTCTACCGAAGAAAAACATGCAAATGAAAATGATAATATCGATTAAAACTTTCTTCTAAAAAAATGTGTTTTATTTGAACTTTTAGTCAAAAATCCTTTTTATTTTGGCGACCGTCCGGCCGTGGGACCCAAAAGTCGGAATTTTTGCGGGTAAGTCCGGTTTTCTGATTTAGAGATGGCAACGCTATGTATACAGGGAGTTAGGCAGACGGTTGAAAATACGAAAATGGCGGATCTGTGGATCCGTCTGCATGACGCAAGCTAGAAATATTTTTGTTTCAATACTTCACCTATCATTCAAATAAATGAAGTCGAAGAAAATACAGTGTGATTCTTCATAATGTGCACATATCGAAATGAGGGAATCTATGCTTCATTTTAAAGACAGAAAAAATATTTAAAAATATCTAAATATTTTATACTTTTTATGGAATTAAAAAAAATATGTAACAAAACTGTAACTTTTATACTAAATCATCTATCGCGATGAAACAACAACAACTCCTTAATGATTGGAAGTATTTAGGCGTCCACATAAAATGAAAATTGAGAAAAAAACTAAGAACCCTCAATTGAAAATGAACAAGTTTTTTTAGCAAAAATCTGTATATTTTTTAAATCAATTTTTACAATAATTTTAAAATTTATAAATAAGATGCCAAAAACAAAAATCAATATTTTTCCGTCGATAAAATTAAGCATAGATTCCCTCATTTCGATATGTGCACATTATGAAGAATCACACTGTATTTGATTTAGACAACGATGTAAATTGTTTATGTGAACAAATATTTTATTAATAAATTTTCCTAAACTAACTTCTTTTTCTCGATTACTTTCTCTATAAAAATAGATAGGTTAACTTAATTTTAATATACAAAATATTGTATAGCCTAATATGTTTTAAACTACCCACTTAAATTGTTCCAAAATTTTTTTTTTTTCAAATCTATATCTCAGTTTTTTAATAGGTAAACTTTTTTGTATAAAATTATTAGCTAGGTAAACATTTCATTTTGAATTTTTAAATTTCTTCACTGTCCTTGAAATCTGAGGTTTTCATGTTTTTAACGCTCCAGGCACTCTACCCATGTGCCAAATTTCATCCAAGCATTAATAATATTAGTTAGGGTCCGTTTAGATAAGTAAATAAGTAAATAAACTCTCGAACCTTTCATTCTGTCTTTCACAGCGCTAAACCTTCTCCACACTCTAAGCACTTCAAGCGACTCTGGACACAAGCAAAGCAGCAATTTAGACATAGGAGTTGGCATCTCCAAGGAGGACGGTTTGACCTTGACCACGAAGGGATCTCGTGAGCAACACTCGAGGGAACTCAACCAGCAGAATAGCAATGGAAGAATTACAAGTAAGTCATGATTGCCTCACCTTTTCCCAACTTTTTGGGTTCAGCGTCTAGTCTAACCGAATATAAATAACTGTTAACACGAGCCCTTACGGTTCAAACGATGCAGTAGACGAACAGACAGCGGAGCATTAGTAATAGGGTTAGGCCCGTTGGCACCCATTGGGAATGGAACCCTAAATTTTTATTTATTTTTTCAGACCAAGACGGCAAGGGTCAAACAGACTCAGAAAGGCGTCGTTCTGAGGGAACTGAAACAAACAGTGAACAGGAGAATTCCCAAAGTCTTAGCTTATTAGGCCGGAAGAGTCTTCTTCAAAGCCAGCAGACTTCACGAAGCAGCGGTGACACGACCAAGAACACAGAAGAGTATAACAGACAGCATTCTTCTAGTTACGGTAATATTTTTGAAAAAAATAAATAAATTTGAAAAAAACTTTTTACAAAAAAAAAACAACCGACTTCAAAAAAAACACTGCAAAGTGAAAAATAACTTTAATTTCGGAAGTCGGTGTCTTTGGTTTTTAATTTTCGTTCTTTGTCACCGACTTCCGAAATTAAAGTTATTTTTCACTTTGTAGTGTTTTTTTTTTAAGGCTGGGCCCTGACCAAGAGACCTTGAGCAATCGGTCCCTCTTTGCCGCACCTCACCTCTACAATACTTCGTAAAATATTACTAGCGCCGTCTGGCGAACAACTTACGAATCACTTCACTCAGTTTAGTCAATTATAAACCTTATTCCATGAATCACAGCGTACATTTACCATGCACCGCACAACTTACTCACACTAAAACATCAATCACTATTGTTTAGCTTTGCAGAAACGATTTATTTTACTACGCTAGTGATTGACTAAATCGGAAAGTTATCGATTCTCCCAATTAATATTGTATTAAAAATTTTGGGGGTTCCTAAAAATAAAATATATAGAAACGAAAAACATTATAATAACGTGATATAAATAAACAATATACGTAACAAAATAATAATAATAATAAGTAAGTCAAAAAATTTAAACAACATGAGGAAATCAAAATTACTAAAATAAGATTTCACATTAGTCTTCCAACCGGGCTATCGTACGGTTGACAAATTGAACAATAAACTTTAACAGTTATTTATATTCATACGACAATCGACATTGTTGTCGATAGCCTACGTTAGTGGATCTGCACAACCACATCACTATCTCGTCGCAAGATACAGCGGCCGTACTACGCGATGCAACCGCATAACTAAAATATCGTTTTGTGACTTTTACATTGCTTGTCCAGTCAGTAAGCGACATACTTAGGTAGTGGTTAAGAAGCAATGTACCTATTTTCTGCAAAAATAGTATAGTCGCTGTGATATATGAAAACAAAAATAACGTAGTAAAGGCAAGAAATATTATACGATTTTTTGTTTTTGGTTTTCAACACAAATATAGTAACTACTTGTGCTGATACATGATAAGCGGTTCTGTTTATAAAATTTCTAGTTTAGCTTCGATTTTTATAACCTTTCAACTGTCATTAACGAGACACAATAGAATTTTAATTGTTATCCACCTCAATGAGGCATCGTAACAGATAATGAGATAAGAAACCACTGAACAACACGCCATTCACAAATGTTGTCACGATCGGATATATTTTGAAAGGGAAGGTGCGTATTTTTTTGTAAACGCGATTGTGCTCCTTATTTATATTACGTTACGGATCAATGTTCCATGCAAGTATTTTTACTTTAAAGGATTTGGTTTTTTTTTTTTGTAAACGCGATTGTGCTCTTTATTTATATAACATTAGAGACCAATATTCTGTGCAAGTATTTTTCTTCTACCAAGGCTTGGAAGTTGGAAGTATCCTTTTTTGCATACGCGATTGTATGAATTAGTAGCAAAATTAAATAATGTTTACTTTACGAGGAGACGCATGTTATCAATCATTATTTCTCATTTTTATGGTTTCGTTGGAAGGAGATTTAATGAAATATACACGCCATTAAAAAAAAAAAAATTGTACAGTTTTGGAATCAAGAATATGTAGAAATTTAATGTATTTTTATTAAGTTGATATTTCTTTTTGAATAACAGGTAGATAGCTCCTAAAAACTGCACAAAAAACGACTAGCGCGGCGTTTTGGTCGGGGAGGCGCCTTAAGTCGGTTGTTTTTTTTTGTAAAAAGTTTTTATTTTTCTCTTTTTAGTTGTGATACCTACCCCACACAAATTCGAATACCACTACCTGCTATGTGTAACAGTGACAGGAAGTTATCATAATATCATCCACATACTAAGTGAGGTAAAAATACGTATTATTGAAGCTAACTCAAAAACTACCCAAGTAAAGTTAATAAAATTTATATGGGACCACCTCTGAAGTATGATCTACCAAACAAAAAAAGAACCATCAAAATCAATTCATAATTGACGGAGTAATCGCGTAACAAACATACAAAAAAAAAAAAACAACATACAGTCGAATTGAGAACCTCCTCCTTTTGGAAGTCGGTTAAAAAATAGAGGTCGGTGGCTTCTAAGGACACGGTAACACTGAAAACTTACATATGACTTGAGCCGAGTATACGCGATTTATCGCCGAGTATACGCGATTTAGCTTCACCGACGAACTGGAGCCGAGTATACCCGATTCAGCCTCACCGTTCCGAGCGTGACGGTTCATTTTCATCCACATTTTATAAATCGTCAAAATGTAGGGAACAGCTGATTTTTTTTCGCGATTTCTGGTTTGGTCCCATAGTAAAAGTTGTTTATAATGACGAGTATTGCTCGATAGCGAGGTTCTAGCAGTTGTTGCAGCTGAGCACGTAGCTTTAAATTCCCCTACTAATAATCATGATCAAAACTTTGATCCAGCCCGTCCCATCCTTGATGTCCTCCCTCCGGTTGACGCCCTAAGCCGAGGTTCGTACCCCACAGGGGGTGCCCTTAGCGAGCGTTCATCTAGTTTTAATTAGCATAGTTGAATAACCCCTGGTTGGAGGTTTTAAGTGTAGTAGCTTAAGGCACCCACAGGAAAGCTCGGTTAAGTAGTCATGATCTCAGAGGTCAACTATGAGATGCCCTACCTAAAAAAAAATAAAAAAATGAGGAGTAAAGACACATGTCTAAGTTTGCGCAATGGTTAAAAAAAAAACCCGTATTATCTGTGGCTCGGGTGAACGCGAGCCGTAGGTACGTTAGTGCGTGACCACGAACGAGTGATGAAGTGCCTAGTGGTCCTTTTGGATCGGGTTTTTTGTACACATTCATTGTATACGTCTGTTTAATTTCTGTTCTATGCTCGTGATTTGTTATGTACTTTGTGTTGTTCTCTGATTACTCTTGTCTTTTATGTATGCACGTATTTCTGTGACAAATAAACCTATTTTTCTTTCTTCTTTCTTTCTTTCTTTACCCCTTCATATAATACCTTCTACAAATCTTCCTCTTTTCAGACCAAAATGGAGGGAACACCCACAACGTAGATTCCGTAGATGAATACGGCAACAAACATCAAACAAGGAGTACTTACGACAAGCAAACTTCTAGTGGATTTGGCCTAGGCATTCAAGGACTCACGAGCAGTCGATCTGGATCTGAATCTGCTACGAACAGCGAGGCTGATAGTGGTTTCAACCGGCATCAACAAACAGAGGAAGGTGAGTACAGACCATAGATATACGCTATTTCTAAACATGTATCTAGGCGACCAAGCTCTGCTCTGTTGAAAATAGAGAATACTCATTTAATAGTTTTGGAAAGTACGTAGATACTAATTCCATGCTGCCATGATAGTAGGTACTTACTAATTCCATGCTGCCATAATAGTAGGTACTTACTAATTCCATGCTGCCATGATAGTAGGTACTTACTAATTCCATGCTGCCATGATAGTAAGTACTTACTAATTCCACGCTGCCATGATAGTAGGTACTTACTAATTCCATGTTGCCATGTCGTTATTCTATGTCATTGAAAAAAAGGTTTCCCAGATATGAGATTTAGCTAAGATCGATTTGTCGTCCCCGTAAACCCGTAAACTATATTGCGACTTTAATTGAAATCGTTAGATCCATTTTCGAGAACGTGATTACAAATATTGCTCGTTTAATAGTTATAGGATACATCTATGGTACAGACTTGTTTATTGTTTTTGGAACGAAGTTCTTTCAAACTGGTAGAAATCGTCGCGTAACGAAAAACCGTTCGGCGGGCTCCATGTGATTTTGGTCTAAATGTATATCCAAGATGGCGGTTGCGAAAATGTTGAATATCATGTTTAGATTTCGATATCCATCGCGAAGTTAAGCTAGGCAATTTAGAAAATTAAAAATTTGTTTGTAAATTTAGTTTAGCTAATTTAAGCGTGGTTTAACCAGACTCGATAAATCGAATGAACCCCGAGATTTGCACTAGCCGCTGGAGCCTCATGCTTCATGGGGTTACAGAGGCCATTGCATATCAAGGAGTAGACCGGGAGACGCGGTAATGGTAGGGAAGACGTGCCCTTAGGATAAACCAAAAAATTCGAAGACATGTGACATCTACCAACCCGCATTGGGCCCGCGTGGTGGATTACGGTCCACTCCCTCTCATAGAGAGGAGACCTGTGTCCCAGCAGTGGGAAAATTATAGGTTGATTATGCAAGCTCTACTGCACAAAGATTTCCACTACAATCTTCTCTTTCCATACCGCTCCGTATTGCTAACATCTGGCTAAATTGCCATAAAAATCCCAAAAATGTGCCAACGTTTCAAAATCTCAAATTTTTGCAGAAATCTCTCAGCAAGGCGGGACTTCAGTGCGTCGGAAGTCTCAGTCGGGTTTTAATGAGGAAAATGAAGAATTCCAGCAGTCCAGCTCGCAAACAGCTTATAATGACCAGGGGCAGGGCAACCGAGGGAGCAGAAATCAAGGTAAGCCTTAAGCCTTAAGGCTGTAAATATCAACTTAAAAGTTCGGTTGACAGAGGCGGACCGCCCCGGGCGCCACTATTAGAAGGGCGGAAAAAAAAAATATTTTGTGCGGTCACTGGCGGTCAGCCAGACAATAAATTTTTCAAGAAATTAATTTTACTCACTTGCACATAAATTAAATGTCCTTCCTGCCCAAAACAATTGTTGCAAATCACGAGTGGCGGTCGGCTCTTGTTTGTGTTTAGACGTGTACATGGACGGTGTTAAGGTGTGCGCGCGAGGCGTATGCGGGCACAATATTATATTTTATTATTTATTATATTATTATATTATAGGTAACTAGCTGCGCCCCGCGGTTTCACCCGCATAAGTCTCGATCCCGTGGGAAAAAAAAGTATCCTATGTTCTTTTCCAGGGCATCATCTATATATGTGCCAAATTTCATCCAAATCCGTTCAGCCGTTTTAGCGTGAAGGCGTAACAAACAAACTTACTTTCGCATTTAAAATATTAAGGATATATGGATTATATGCTTTATGTATCTGTTGTATATGTAAATGGTACACCACTGACTACCTGCAGTATTGTCTCTCCTTTTCCATTTAAATCCATCCAAAGGTTGTTTGTAAAAAATCGCTTTTAGCGATAAGACCGCCCATTGTGTCACCCAATGTAAAATTTCTAAATTTATGTCTTGTAATTTTATGGTGTACATAATAAAGAATATTCTATCTATCTACACTGTCACACCATGTATGTACACGTCTAAACACAACCAGGGGTCGACCGCGCTCGTGATTTCCAAGAACTTGTACTTGAACTTCTTCGTCTGCCGCGCTGTCGTTTTAATAGTAAGTTACTTTTAGTTTGTTTTTTATTATAAGTAATTTAATTATTTTTACGACGTCAAAAGGGCGGCAAATTATGACTCCGTCCCGGGTGACAGTGACTCACGCTACGCCGCTGTCTGTTGATATTTACAGCTCATATCGTCGCAGACATCAACCTCTGCTTAGGGACACGAAAAAAGTATCGATACATTGTGGTATCGAGTACATTTCCATTCGATAGTTCGATACCGATACTTTTGTACTCGATACTTTGCATTCGATACTTTTACTCAATGAGTACTTTTTGGCAGGTATCGTATCGAATAAGAAATTAAGTTTTAAATAGGTAATATTAGAAATTACTCATTTAAAACTTGCGACCTAACGGCTTATCTTTATGGTTATGGCAAAGCCATCTAGTTCACTCGTTCTGAACCTTCTAAAACATTAGGTACATCGATCTTTGCTCGAAATCGTTCCATCCGTTCACAGTTAAATTTCTAACCTTCCCTTCACTCATTTAATACGTTAATCAATCACTCATTCAATCACTCGTTCACCGTTGTCATTTGTTTTTTAATGTCCTGCCCTACTGAAGTTAAACTGACGTTATTTACTGACTGATATTGACCTATGCTCTATGCGCATTAGGCCCCAAGAAAAGTACTCGATAGCTTGAAGTATCGATACTTTTGTTTCGATACTTTTATGAGTACGATATATTTTTTTCGATGCTACTCATGAGTACAGTATCGATACTTTCTATTCGATACCGTGTCCCTACCTCTGCCTAGCTCGGTGGTCGGCAAACCGCGGTTCTTTGCCATATAGAGTGCGGCTCTGTACAAATGTCGATGTGTGCGAGCGTAGATATGCGCGGGGCGAGGGGTTTCGGTCACTAAGCAAGATATCAAGATCTATTCAAAATTCAAACTATATTTCGAAGATTTATTTCCGAAGTATTTTCACCAAAAATTAACAGGACATCGAAACTTTTTCATTTTTAATGTTTTCCAAGGTTAACTTGTTAATAAGTAAGATGCCTTCACCATATTATTATCAGCCGATATGATGATGATGATGAAGGCATCCTACTTCTTAGCAAGTTAATTTTAGGAAGCGTTGTGGAGTGAAAGAGGATGGGAGTTTTAAGGATTAATAAAAGTGTATTGAGACAGTTTGGACACACGGACAGGATTGGCTCTCATAAGAAATCTTAGTCGTTATAGTTTTGATATTTGATTCTATTGACTAATGAGTTTGGCGACCATTGGCCTAGCCTTTTCCCAACTTTGTTTGAGTCGTCTTCCAGTCTAATCGGTTGCAGCTGAATACCAATATTTAATATGAAGTGAATGCCTATTTTTTTAAGCTATTGCATAGCTTTTATCGCCCACTCCGCCTACCACGTAATGACGGTTCCCATGACAACGTGATGTTGTCATGGGAACGTAATTTTTGTTTTATGTCATGTTATCATCCCAAGTGTAGCGTTGACAAATAGGAAGTATGGAGGTTACAAATGCTATGCAATAGCTTTACCGCGGCAGTCCCCGAGTGCCACACGTTTTTTTTTTTTTGGTGGGATATTATCAAATAACTTCTCCCGCTCTGGGCGGAGCGGTAGGGCATGTCAGACTCTTATTGACTAAAACCCACCCGTGTTCCTTCAGTTGCCATGTTGCTGGGAGCCACGATGTCCCTATCGGTTTTCTTCGCACCCCCAGCAGGCATCGGCCCTAGCGGACCCCGTCAATTCTGCTGACATCTCTTTGAGGCGCGCGTGGAACACAACGCGCCGTCGACCCGAGCTTGGTCCTTTTCGGACGGCGAGCTACCCATTGCTCATCGTCCGCAAGCCCGCGCTTACGGTGGCCGGAAATCGGCTCTCGATTCCCGACGCCCAGGGAGTCTCCTCCTGCGGCCGTTAGGGGCGTGAGGGCGCGAAGTTTGCCTCTCCCTCACGCGATCTGCCTCCTCCTTCGCGAAAGTGACTGCCTATCTGACCTCTATATTCCACAACCCAGTTACTGGGTAACACAATATCCCTTGGTAAGACTGTTTGTCAGACTGACAGCTGACGGTTTAACGTGCTTTCCGAGGCACGGAGGGGTGTTGGTATGTAAAGATGGTCACCCATCCACGGATCAATCGCGGCAAGCGTAGCTTAACATGATCAGTCAACCTGTACTTAGCCACGAGCCCCTATCGTCGCAGACATATAGACAGACAAAACAATCTAGCCAAATATGTTTATAAAAAAAACCGGCCAAGTGCATGTCGGACCACGCACAATGTAGGGTTCCGTAGTTGGAATGAATTTATCCCAAGAACAAACTTAACTTTGTTGTTGAGAAACATGTTCTCCGATACATTCTGTATGGGAGAACATGTTTTTACAACCGCAAATCTAAGTTGGTCGATTATTACTCGTTAACTTGTAAAGCCTACTCAGCTGTGATAGTTTTCCTTTTAAATTCGTTATATAAGCTACTGTTGTGAATTTTTTCACATATGTGAAACTAACCATTTAGCTGGCAGTGGAAATTTCACCTTAAAGCTTCATATTTCGCAAACGGATCTCTGAATTCAAAAATGGTTTTAACATACTCACAATGTTTTTGAAAGACCTTTTCAATGATACCACACATGGTGGGATAAAAAATAAAAATAAAAACATCATCACTTTACGTGTACGGGAGGTACCCTAAAAAAAAATGTTTTTCATAATTTTGTTTTACCACTTTGTCGGCATAATTAATATGTATACTTATGCCAAATTACAGCTTTCTAGTACTAAGGGTCTCGGAGCTAGACCGCGGACAGACAGACAGACAGACAGACAGATAGACAGACAGACAGACGGACATGACGAAACTATAAGGGTTCCTTGTTTACTACGGAACCCTAACAAAAAGTGAAGTTTTAAACCCATATTTTGTAACTGTACTAGAACAAGTTAGAGCCATACAGGCAGGATGAATAGCAACCACCATCAACTCACGCAATGCAAAAATTTGTGTCCGTATGGATTGAGGAGCTTTATCTCATATTTAAACGTGGGTACTACCATTAGTAGTAAATTAGCCGATTTTGTGGAATTTGTAGTCAAACCCTTAAAAAGTTTATGGCTCCTTAATTCAGACGTCTGAATTTAGAACTCGAAAATTAGCTGACGGATATTTTTGAAAATTTGGTAGAATGTAATGTAAAAAAAAAGAAAAGTTTAATAAGAAACTGTAACCCGACTACGGGAAAATAAAAATGATCTAAAAAATACGAAACAAGCAAATATTTCAGACAGAAATCAAGACATAGGTACAAAAATGGTCAAGGTAAAGCCGTCGTCGCATGCCATTATAATTTTGTAGGTGTTCCTGGCACCAACATGGTATACAGGCATGCGGCTCTACCTGGACCATTTTTGTACAGGCTATGTCTTGATTTCTGTCTGAAATATTTGCTTGTTTCGTATTTTTTAGATCATTTTTATTTCCCGTAGTCGGGTTACAGTTTTTTATTAAACTTTATTTTTATTTTATACTTTTCCGTTTTTACACTTGATAAACGTAAATAAGAGTAATAATAGTTTAGTAATTAACCTATTTTAAATTCCAATAGCAGTGCATAGTGCTTTGGACGAAACCATAGAGCGATTTATTTCGACGCCAACACCATATTATATCGAAATCGAGCTTCGAAGAAATCCAAAATATAAATATTTCGTTGTACTTGTTTTTCTTTATAAGAGTGGAATTACAAATCGTTACTATTTATTAAGATTTGATTAACTGCACGTTGGTAACATCTTGCAATACTACGTAGCGCAGTCTCACTTTTGCTTGTTTTTAACGATTTAAACATATTTATTTACTTTGAAAATATAATATTATATACATATTTGTAATGTGCTCATCAAGACCTTTTTTTTGATACCAAACATGTCATGATCTCTAATTTTTTTTCGTGGTTAGAAATTTACGTGTAAAGTCCACCAAATTAAATTTAGGGAAAAATTATATAGCCTATGTCACCCGGACTATTATTACGAATCTATTGATACCTCATTCATCAAAATCGGTTTAGCAGTTTAGGGGCTACGGTGGAACACACGTAAAAGCAAACAGAATATAGATAGAATATTCTTTATTATGTATACCATAAAAATTACAGACATACATACCTACAAACATACATACATAGACTGCTAAAATCATAACCCTTCCTTTTGGCTTTGCTGTAGTCGGGTAAATAGTACTTATGCGTAATACCTACAAAAAAAAAAAGATAGGTTTTGTACGGCTGTATTTGAGATAGCTACAATGTTTTGATTTTTCATAAAAATCCCTAAATTTCACCGCGCTGTTTTTGGGAAATTAATCAACCAATTACAACATATTTTTTTAGTATAATTTAGTAGTAAATGTTTAGAAGTATGAGGAATAGGGTGTAAACACTCATCCTCTATAGAAAAGGGAGGATCCTCCGACCAAACGGGTGTCGTGTCTGGCGGGCAACTGCCCAACGGTTGAAGTCGGAATCTTGTATCTGTGTCGATCGCTCGGTAAACTCTAACTGCGCGATGCAGGATTTGTGTGACGTCATGTCTTTGATGCGTGGTTCGTAAGTGGGGGTGTAACCGCCACAAATGTGTTCTAATTTGTAATATAAAAATAAAACGGCTATATAATTTCGCTAATACAACATATTTTATGTAGCTCCTCAATCCTGACGGTCTATAGAAAATGTATGTACGTAGCTACTAAAGCAGTTGATCAAATCGGTTAACAATAGCACCAATATTTAGTAGAAAGGAAGACGAAAATCCACGAAGACGCGCCCCACTCCGCGATTACTGTACTGTAAACTGTACTTTAGTACGGAGCGGAGCGGAGTGGGGCGCGTCTTTGTGGATTGCACTACCTATAAGTATGAATTACTTGAAAGAGCAAATAACACTGAATCTTTTTATTATGAAACCACCAAAATATATCCGAGAGGAACCGATCTACGTGTATCTTAAGTATTTCTCGCTGTCTGCAGCTTAGCTCAGAGACTCTTAGTACTATAGAGCTGTAATTTGGCATAGGTATACATATTAATTACGCCGACAAAGTGGTAAAATAAAATGAAGAAAGAAAAAAATAACGTGTGGCACTCGGGGACTGCCACGGTAAAGCTTTTGCATAGCATTTATAACCTCCATACTTCCTATTTGTCAACGCTACACTTGGGATGATGACGTGATGACATAAAACAAAAATTACGTTCCCATGACAACATCACGTTGTCATGGGAACCGTCATTACATGGTAGGCGGAGTGGGGGGTGTTAGGTTTTATTTTCGTTACGTTACGATAAAAGCTATGCAATAGCTTAAAAATTTTAGTTTACCTCGCCTACCAGTAAAGCGGGGATTTTTTTTCTGGTCTTTCTCATAGTGTCGTTAGAAAGGTCGTTCAAAAATATTGTGAGTGTGTAAAAACTATTTTTGGCTAAATCGGCTCGCGATTCCGTGGTACGAGAGCCCACGACAAAAACCATGTCACATCGTTTTACGGCCAAACCGTATAAAATCGTTAGTTTAGAACTTTAGATCAGGGATCCCCAAACTATTTTGGACAAGTGACCCCTTTTCCAAAATGAACTGTTTCCTCAGACCCCCATGGCCAAATTACCTACTTTTAAGATCAACCCCCTTATTCATAATGGTCTGCTAACTTAAAACAGCTGCTACAGAGTGTTATTTTTCATTCTGACTTAGGTCAATAGAAGAAGACACAGTGAGAATTAGCAATGCTTTAAGTTAGCAGAGTATTATGAATAAGGGGGCCTATCTTTAGTTTTTTCCTATTGATAAAAAACACCTATACTCCATTTGAAATAAAATTAGACATTTAACTAAACCTTTTTTACAGTTCGTTCAACCGATTTTGACTTCTATTGCGTTGGTAGCATGACAAATGGCAGCTGCAGTAAACATTGGTATTGTAACCACTTTTTTTGCTTTTAATGCCATCCTTATGCCTACGGTATAGAAGTCAAAATCGGTTGAACGGACTGTAAAAAAGGTTTGTTTAAATGTCTAATCTTATTTCAAACGGAATATAGGTACTAAGGTACCAATTGGAAAACTTTGCACTTGGTTAAGTGAGTAAAGTTGACTTCATTTTCTCATCAAAATTTAACAAAATAAAAAGACATACAATTCAGTAAATAGTTTAATTTATAATGATTATTACAAATTAGGTAGGTACTTAAAGAATCTTAAGTAGGTAGGAAATTATGTTTAAAAAAGTATTAATTCGCAAAGAGAAAATAAAACATTCAGTGTCATGGATGAACCTGGTGACTATCTACCAATCTAGCTACATCCGGTTCAATATTGGTGAGTGCAGCCTTAAATCTCCGCGTTCACGCGCCTGCAAGACGTACGCTCAAACTCATTATCTTGCACAAACTTGTCCACACTGACTTGCCGAGTTTTTCATCTTGTACGAACTTGATGAGACTAGGGTTGTGAGTTTAATGGAAAATAATCGATTTAATAAAAATCGATTTTTCTTTATTCAAAATTAATCGATTTGTCAAAAATCGATTTTATTAAAAATAAATAATCGATTTCTGCGAAAAAATCGATTTTTTTTGTATTATTTAAAAAAACATGCTTTTCAAATTCCAATAATAAACCTAATAGATTCATATTAACAATTTTTCAGATAAAAAATCAAATAAAATTATATGAATAAAAAAATAACCAATTCAAAATTAAAAATCAAAGGTTCCTTTAAAATTTCAAGGTAAGGAATTAGGAAACCAAATAGCATTATTGAAACAAATTTTAGTACTATTAATCGTTTTATTTATTATAATAAAAATTATATGATGAGCATCCCAACAAAATGACAAACTTATTGTCTCGAAAACTAAAATATAAATCAAATAAAAAATAAATGCCTACAGATGGCGCCGTTTTTATTTAATCAACTTATACGTATGAACTTAATTCGAGATTTTTCATCCAACGCATAGACGGCGCTGTTTATAAAATTGAAACTTACTACTAGATTTTTTCATCCGTCTCATAGATACAAGCTGTTTCTGAAAATCGATTTAAACACGTAATTTATATAATCGATTTACTAAAAATCGATTAATATTAAAGTAAAAATCGACAGTAAAAAATCGATTATTAGAAAATAATAATCGATTTAAATAAAAATCGATTATTTTTTAACATTCCTACTTGAGACTTTACATTACTACAACAATGCTATTTCCTACAAAAATATTAATTATTCTTAGTACACGTAACACAACATAAACAATACAGTACCTACCTACCTATCTTGAAAGTTTTAAATAAGAACTTGTGTTAATTTAATAGGGGTCGATTTTTAGACCTCGTCGACCCCCAAAATCAGTTTTCGTTTATGTCGACCCCTTTTTTTTTTTTTTTTTTTTTTTTGGGTGGGAAATTATCAAATAACTTCTCCCGCTCTGGGCGGAGCGGGAGGGCGTGTCAGACTCTTACTGACTAAAACCCACCCGTGTTCCTTCAGTTGCCGTGTTGCCAGGGGGCCACGATTTCCCTATCGGTTTTCTTCGAACCCCCGGCAGGCATTGGCCCTAGCGGACCCCGTCAATTCTGCTGACATCTCTTTGAGGCGCGCGTGGAACACAACGCGCCGTCGACCCGGGCTTGGTCCTTATCGGACGGCGAGCTACCCATTGCTCACCGTCCGCAAGCCCGCGCCTACGGTGGCCGGAAATCCTCTCGTGACTCCCGACGCCCAGGGCGTCTCCTGCTGCGGCGGTTAGGGGCGCGAGGGCGCGAAATTTGCCTTTCCCTCACGCGCTCCGTCTCCTCCTTCGCGAGCATTACTGCTTCGCAGAACGAGGTGACGGCCTGCCATTTCCTCTCGCTCCGTAGCATGGCCCGAATCAGGGCCGGACGCGAGAGATCACCGCCGCCGATCGCTTCCTCGAGGACACGGCGATGCTCTGCCCAAGCCGGGCAGACCTCCACCGTATGCTCCACCGTGTCCTCCGGGCGATCCACACAGTGATGACACCCGGGCGTTTCCTCCCGCTTTATCCTGAACAGGTACCTCCCGAAACAGCCATGTCCGGTGAGCACCTGTGTCAGGCGGAAGGTGAGGACGCCGTGGCGCCTCTCTAGCCACTCCTCAAAGAGGGGTCTTATCGCCGCAATTGCGGCGTGCCCAGTTTATGTCGACCCCTAGGAAACCGATATCGACCACTTTGGGAATCCCTGGTTTAGATGATTCTGAACTCGCCTCGGTGGGAAGTACCAATCAGAAATGTCCCATTTTTGCGGGAGCCCATTTCTGCTATGTCAAAAAAATAGGCAGAGGTCATCACAAAATGTCTGATATTAAAAAATCGGCCAAGTGCGTGGCGGACCACGCACAATGAAGGGTTCCGTAGTTGGGATGAATTTATCCCAAAAACAAACTTAACTTTGTAGTTGATAAACATGTTCTCCCAAATGGAATGTATGGGAAAACATGTTTTTGCAACTGCAAAGTTAAGTTGGTCGATTATTACTCGATAACTAGTAAAGCCTACTTAGCTGTGATAGTTTTCCTTTTAATTTCGTTATATAAGCTACTGCTGTGATTTTTTTCACATATTCAAAACCAACCATTTAGCTGGCAGGGGGCGGGACACTTGACTCTAACAAAAATTAGTACTTTAAAGCTTAATATTTTGCAAGCGGATCCCTGAATCCAAAAATGGTTTTTACAAACTCTTTTTGTAAGACCTTTCCAATGATACCCCACACTATGGGATAAAAAAATAAAAAATAAAACATCACCACTTTACGTGTATGTACCCAAAAAAAAAATGTTTTTCATAATTTTGTTTTACCACTTTGTCGGCATAATTAATATGTATACCTATGCCAAATTACAGCTTTCTAGTACTAAGGGTCTCGGAGCTAGACCACAGACAGACAGACGGACATGACGAAACTATAAGGGTTCTTTGTTTTATTTACTACGGAACCCTAAAAGTACAGTATTTTTTTTTTTTACATTTTTGAGAATGCGTCACTCATGTGACACGCAAAATGTCTGAAAACAAACTTTTTCGTTATAAAATTACAAAATCTATGTACACACAACCGAATTATGGGGTAGGTACTAAAACAAAAAAGTGGAAAATAAAAACGTTTTTAAAGAAAAAAAAACCAACTTTAAAAAAAAATAATCACTTTGTAAGTAGTACTTTTATTTGGAAAGTCGGTTGTTTATTTTTGTAAAAACGTTTTTATTAAAGAACGTGTTCACAATTACAGCATACCTCAAGATGTGTGAAAATGCGTTGAATGACTACTAACAAAGTTCGCCGTTAGCAGTTAACTAAGTTAAAGGACATGCAGGACCTAAACATCATATTGACTTATTTCTCCTTTTTCAGGTTTCCTGAACAGTGGCAATCAGGACGGATCAGGTCAGTACAATATTAGAAGAACAGGTCCCCTAAGATATACACACATCTCCCATACACCAAACCACGGTACTTCTGAAAAATTTGTTCATGGTCATGTTGGAAACGTAGGTAGTCATTTTGGAGGACACATAAACAGAGTTTGGAACCATGGTCAAAATAGTGAACAGTTGCTTAGAGGGGCTGGACATCAGCGAGATAACCGTATTGTAAGTGGTACTGGAATCCAACAAGAAGGGGTTAATTCTGCAGATTATTTTAATCAAAATCATGGAATTGATACTTCGAAATTTTTCACTGGAACTGGATATCAAGGTAGTGATTTAAACCAGGATTTCAGTGAAGTTCTCAGTAGCGGATTGAAAAAAGCTCATTTTATAAGAAGTGATGAAAATAAAGGATCTGAAATACTTACTCCTGCAGATAATATTAAATATGTATCCGGAAATGGATACCGTTCAAATTCACATGAATATTTAAATGGATTCCTTAATCGTGTCCGTGGTCCAGTCAACTACCCAGTACTTGCAAACCAAGCAACTAATGCTGGCAAATACATAGATAGAAACTTTGTCCCAGGAGGAGGTAACTCCGATCAATACGCTATTGAAAATGAGAATGAATATTTAAGTGAAATCTTAAATCAAGCACAACATATTTTGAAACATGAGGCTGTGCCTAAAGGTTACGGTATTACCCCTGTCCATTATAATTCCGTTCCCATTAATAGAGGGGTTGTATACGGAACTCCTAATTCAGGAATAAGATTTTATGATGCAGGTTCTTACATGGCAAATCCTTCATCTGCTGCAGATGATGATAGCAGTTACAGAGAAGTAGCTTCTGGATACGTCATTCCTACAGAAATAGCTCTGGAATTAAATAGTTATCCAAATGGACATAACCGTGAACCTAGTTACTACAGACATGGGGATTTAGGCACAGGACTGAGGTATATATCCGGCACTGATGAAATAGGTCCAACTACAATATTTGGTAGAAGTCCAGTTTTCAGTCGTGTAGGTTCAGTTTTACCTATTAGTACGATTCCAGTAAGCAGTGGTGCTAATAAAGATAAAACTGGAGTGTTAATTGACAAAACGTTGACATTTGCACCACTGACACCTTTGACACCTTTGACTCCGCTGTCACCGTTGTCACCGATGACATCTTCTGATAGTGACAATGAAGGAACTAGTAGAGATGCCTCTGACATTATAATAGATACAGCCTTTTTATCAAAATATGACACTAAGACACACGGAAGTGAATCCAAAGTGATTAACAAAACTACAGTGATCAAAAAAACTAACAAAGATGGAAAAGATGACGCCAAAAATGCTAAAATAGTTGATGATATTAAAAAAGTTTTGGGAAAAGATAACGGATCAGAAGTCACGGGCAAAAATGATGATGGAACTACCAAAAACGATAAATCTATTGTGTTAGATAAAACTATGGTGATCAAAAAGTATGAAAAAGATGACGACAAAAAAAATAAAACTGTTGAGAAAATTAAAACAGTTTCAGGAACTGATGACAAATCTGAGCCCATTGACAACAACGGTGATGGAACCGCCAAAAACGGTAAATTTGTTGTGATAGACTCAACTATAGTGTTAAAAGAAGCTGATAAAAATGGAAAAGATGACGACACAAAAGATAAAACTGTTAAAAACATTAAAAAAGGCTTAGGAAAAGATAGGGGATCAGACAACATTAGTAAAGATGATGATAAAACTACCAATTCTGATACTACAATTGTTATTGAAAGACCCACTGAGATTAAGAAAACTTTTGTAAAAGGTGACGGATCAGATAGAAATAATGATAAGAAAACAATTGTGACTGAAAAATCTTCGGGGATCGACAACACTGATAACAACAAAAAAGATAAACCTCTTGAGAAAATTAATAACGATTCGGGAAAAGATGACGGATCAGAAGTCACGGGCAAAAATGATGATGGAACTACCAAAAACGATAAATCTATTGTGTTAGATAAAACTATGGTGATCAAAAAGTATGAAAAAGATGACGACAAAAAAAATAAAACTGTTGAGAAAATTAAAACAGTTTCAGGAACTGATGACAAATCTGAGCCCATTGACAACAACGGTGATGG
Source organism: Agrochola lychnidis (assembly GCA_963680765.1). NCBI lineage: Eukaryota > Metazoa > Arthropoda > Insecta > Lepidoptera > Noctuidae > Agrochola > Agrochola lychnidis. Next base: position 10,929,842 of record OY796875.1, read on the forward strand.
AACCGCCAAAAACGGTAAATTTGTTGTGATAGACTCAACTATAGTGTTAAAAGAAGCTGATAAAAATGGAAAAGATGACGACACAAAAGATAAAACTGTTAAAAACATTAAAAAAGGCTTAGGAAAAGATAGGGGATCAGACAACATTAGTAAAGATGATGATAAAACTACCAATTCTGATACTACAATTGTTATTGAAAGACCCACTGAGATTAAGAAAACTTTTGTAAAAGGTGACGGATCAGATAGAAATAATGATAAGAAAACAATTGTGACTGAAAAATCTTCGGGGATCGACAACACTGATAACAACAAAAAAGATAAACCTCTTGAGAAAATTAATAACGATTCGGGAAAAGATGACGACAAAAAAAATAAAACTGTTGAGAAAATTAAAACAGTTTCAGGAACTGATGACAAATCTGAGCCCATTGACAACAACGGTGATGGAACCGCCAAAAACGGTAAATTTGTTGTGATAGACTCAACTATAGTGTTAAAAGAAGCTGATAAAAATGGAAAAGATGACGACACAAAAGATAAAACTGTTAAAAACATTAAAAAAGGCTTAGGAAAAGATAGGGGATCAGACAACATTAGTAAAGATGATGATAAAACTACCAATTCTGATACTACAATTGTTATTGAAAGACCCACTGAGATTAAGAAAACTTTTGTAAAAGGTGACGGATCAGATAGAAATAATGATAAGAAAACAATTGTGACTGAAAAATCTTCGGGGATCGACAACACTGATAACAACAAAAAAGATAAACCTCTTGAGAAAATTAATAACGATTCGGGAAAAGATGACGGATCAGAAGTCACGGGCAAAAATGATGATGGAACTACCAAAAACGATAAATCTATTGTGTTAGATAAAACTATGGTGATCAAAAAGTATGAAAAAGATGACGACAAAAAAAATAAAACTGTTGAGAAAATTAAAACAGTTTCAGGAACTGATGACAAATCTGAGCCCATTGACAACAACGGTGATGGAACCGCCAAAAACGGTAAATTTGTTGTGATAGACTCAACTATAGTGTTAAAAGAAGCTGATAAAAATGGAAAAGATGACGACACAAAAGATAAAACTGTTAAAAACATTAAAAAAGGCTTAGGAAAAGATAGGGGATCAGACAACATTAGTAAAGATGATGATAAAACTACCAATTCTGATACTACAATTGTTATTGAAAGACCCACTGAGATTAAGAAAACTTTTGTAAAAGGTGACGGATCAGATAGAAATAATGATAAGAAAACAATTGTGACTGAAAAATCTTCGGGGATCGACAACACTGATAACAACAAAAAAGATAAACCTCTTGAGAAAATTAATAACGATTCGGGAAAAGATGACGGATCAGAAATCACGGGCAAAAATGATGATGGAACTACCAAAAACGATAAATCTATTGTGTTAGATAAAACTATGGTGATCAAAAAGTATGAAAAAGATGACGACAAAAAAAATAAAACTGTTGAGAAAATTAAAACAGTTTCAGGAACTGATGACAAATCTGAGCCCATTGACAACAACGGTGATGGAACCGCCAAAAACGGTAAATTTGTTGTGATAGACTCAACTATAGTGTTAAAAGAAGCTGATAAAAATGGAAAAGATGACGACACAAAAGATAAAACTGTTAAAAACATTAAAAAAGGCTTAGGAAAAGATAGGGGATCAGACAACATTAGTAAAGATGATGATAAAACTACCAATTCTGATACTACAATTGTTATTGAAAGACCCACTGAGATTAAGAAAACTTTTGTAAAAGGTGACGGATCAGATAGAAATAATGATAAGAAAACAATTGTGACTGAAAAATCTTCGGGGATCGACAACACTGATAACAACAAAAAAGATAAACCTCTTGAGAAAATTAATAACGATTCGGGAAAAGATGACGGATCAGAAGTCACGGGCAAAAATGATGATGGAACTACCAAAAACGATAAATCTATTGTGTTAGATAAAACTATGGTGATCAAAAAGTATGAAAAAGATGACGACAAAAAAAATAAAACTGTTGAGAAAATTAAAACAGTTTCAGGAACTGATGACAAATCTGAGCCCATTGACAACAACGGTGATGGAACCGCCAAAAACGGTAAATTTGTTGTGATAGACTCAACTATAGTGTTAAAAGAAGCTGATAAAAATGGAAAAGATGACGACACAAAAGATAAAACTGTTAAAAACATTAAAAAAGGCTTAGGAAAAGATAGGGGATCAGACAACATTAGTAAAGATGATGATAAAACTACCAATTCTGATACTACAATTGTTATTGAAAGACCCACTGAGATTAAGAAAACTTTTGTAAAAGGTGACGGATCAGATAGAAATAATGATAAGAAAACAATTGTGACTGAAAAATCTTCGGGGATCGACAACACTGATAACAACAAAAAAGATAAACCTCTTGAGAAAATTAATAACGATTCGGGAAAAGATGACGACAAAAAAAATAAAACTGTTGAGAAAATTAAAACAGTTTCAGGAACTGATGACAAATCTGAGCCCATTGACAACAACGGTGATGGAACCGCCAAAAACGGTAAATTTGTTGTGATAGACTCAACTATAGTGTTAAAAGAAGCTGATAAAAATGGAAAAGATGACGACACAAAAGATAAAACTGTTAAAAACATTAAAAAAGGCTTAGGAAAAGATAGGGGATCAGACAACATTAGTAAAGATGATGATAAAACTACCAATTCTGATACTACAATTGTTATTGAAAGACCCACTGAGATTAAGAAAACTTTTGTAAAAGGTGACGGATCAGATAGAAATAATGATAAGAAAACAATTGTGACTGAAAAATCTTCGGGGATCGACAACACTGATAACAACAAAAAAGATAAACCTCTTGAGAAAATTAATAACGATTCGGGAAAAGATGACGGATCAGAAATCACGGGCAAAAATGATGATGGAACTACCAAAAACGATAAATCTATTGTGTTAGATAAAACTATGGTGATCAAAAAGTATGAAAAAGATGACGACAAAAAAAATAAAACTGTTGAGAAAATTAAAACAGTTTCAGGAACTGATGACAAATCTGAGCCCATTGACAACAACGGTGATGGAACCGCCAAAAACGGTAAATTTGTTGTGATAGACTCAACTATAGTGTTAAAAGAAGCTGATAAAAATGGAAAAGATGACGACACAAAAGATAAAACTGTTAAAAACATTAAAAAAGGCTTAGGAAAAGATAGGGGATCAGACAACATTAGTAAAGATGATGATAAAACTACCAATTCTGATACTACAATTGTTATTGAAAGACCCACTGAGATTAAGAAAACTTTTGTAAAAGGTGACGGATCAGATAGAAATGATGATAAGAAAACAATTGTGACTGAAAAATCTTCGGGGATCGACAACACTGATAGCAATAAAAAAGATAAAACTGTTGAGAAAATTAACAAAGGTTCGGGTTCAGATGGCAATGTTAAAATTAATAATAAAACTACCAAACCTAAATCAATTGTTAATGAAACAGCCACCGAGATTGAGAAAACTTTCGGAAAAGATTATGGATCAGATAGAAATGATGATAAGAAAACAATTGTGACTGAAAAATCTTCGCTAATAGACAATACTGATAAAGATGACGACAAAAAAGATAAAACTGTTTATAACAATAAAAAAGACTTAGGAAAAGATGGGGGATCAGACAATGTTAGTAAAGATGATGATAAAACTACCAATCCTGCTAATACAATTGTTATTGAAAAAACAACCATGATTAAGAAAGCCTCGAGAATAGATGGCGGTTCAGATAGCAATGGTAATGAGAGAACAATTGTAACAGATAAATCATCGGTTAACAACAACATTGATGAAGATAATGACAATGGTAAAACTGTTAAGAAATCTGAAAAGGTCAATGGTGATAACTCTGTTCTTACAGATAGTGATGAAGATGATGATGATGATGAAAATTGCGACTCTGGCAATGGTAGAAAATTTGAAACTAATGATGGTAAGAAAGACAAAAACATTTTAGGTACTGAAAATGATACTGACGGCTCTAGTAATGAGGATTGTGATGGTGATGATGAAAATGGCATGTTTGGCAAAGGTGGAAAATCTAGACGTAATGGTGGCAAAAAAGACAAAAAGGATGTAGGATCGGAAAATATTGACGGCCCTGGAAATGAGGATCGTGATGATGATGGTGATGAAATCTGGTCTGGTGAATCTGGAAGTATAATTAGTGGCAAAAAAGAAGTAGCATCAAAAAATGTTGACGGCTCTGGTAATGAGAATCGTGATGGTGATGATGATGACGAAATTAGCAAGTCTGGCAAAGGTGGAAAATCAGGAAGTATTAGTAGCAAAAAATACAAAAAGTATGTAGGATCGGAAAATATTGACGGCCCTGGAAATGAGGATCGTGATGGTGATGGTGATGAAATCTGGTCTGGTGAATCTGGAAGTATAATTAGTGGCAAAAAAGATGTAGAAACGAAAAATGTTGACGGCTCTGGTAATGAGAATCGTGATGGTGATGATGATGATGAAATTAGCAGGTTTGACAAAGGTGAAAAATCTGGAAGTATTGGTGGCAAAAAAGACAAAAAATATGTAGGATCGGAAAATGTTGACGGCTCTGGTAATGAGAATCGTGATGGTGATGATGACGAAATTAGTAGGTTTAGCAAAGGTAGAAAATCTGGAAGTATTATTAGCAAAAAATACAAAAAGTATGTAGGATCGGAAAATATTGACGGCCCTGGAAATGAGGATCGTGATGGTGATGGTGATGAAATCTGGTCTGGTGAATCTCGAAGTATAATTAGTGGCAAAAAAGAAGTAGGATCGAAAAATGTTGACATCTCTGGAAATAAGAATCGTGATGGTGATGATGATGTTGATGATGATGAAATAAGCAGATCTGGCACAGGTGGAAAATCTGGAAGCATTGGTGGCAAAAAAGACAAAAAAGATGTAGAAACGAAAAATGTTGACGGCTCTGGTAATGAGAATCGTGATGGTGAAGATGATGAAATTTGGTCTGGTGAATCTGGAAGTATAATTAGTGGCAAAAAAGAAGTAAGATCGAAAAATATTAACGGCTCTAGTAATGAGAATCGTGATGGTGATGATGATATTGAAATTAGCAGGTTTGACAAAGGTGAAAAATCTGGAAGTATTGGTGGCAAAAAGGACAAAAAATATATAGGATCGGAAAATGTTGACGGCTCTGGTAATGAGAATCGTGATGGTGATGATGACGAAATTAGTAGGTTTAGCAAAGGTGGAAAATCTGGAAGTATTAGTAGCAAAAAATACAAAAAGTATATAGGATCGGAAAATATTGACGGCCTTGGAAATGAGGATCGTGATGGTGATGGTGATGAAATCTGGTCTGGTGAATCTGGAAGTATAATTAGTGGCAAAAAAGAAGTAAGATCGAAAAATGTTGACGGCTCTGATAATGAGAATCGTGATGGTGATGATGATGACGAAATTAGCAGGTCTGGCGAAGGTGAAAAATCTGGAAGTATAAGTAGTAAAAAATACAAAAAGTATGTAGGATCGGAAAATATTGACGGCCTTGGAAATGAGGATCGTGATGGTGATGGTGATGAAATTTGGTCTGGTGTATCTGGAAGTATAATTAGTGGCAAAAAATATGTAGGATCGAAAAATGTTGACGGCTCTGGTAATGAGAATCCTGATGGTGATAATGCTGAAATTAGCAGGTCTGACGAAGGTGGAAAATCTGGAAGTATTGGTAACAAAAAGGACAAAAAATATGTAGGATCGGAAAATGTTGACGGCTCTGGTAATGAGAATCGTGATAGTGATGATGACGAAATTGGTAGGTTTAGCAAAGGTAGAAAATCTGGAAGTATTGGTGGCAAAAAAGACAAAAAATATGTAGGATCGGAAAATGTTGACGGTTCTGGTAATGCAAATCATGATGATGATGATGATAAAATTAGCAGGTTTGGCAAAGATGAAAAATCTGGAAGTATTGATGTCAAAAAAGACAAAAAAGATGTAGGATCGGAAAATGTTGACGGCTCTGGTAATGAGAATCGTGATGGTGATGATGACGAAATTAGCAGGTTTAGGAAAGGTAGAAAATCTGGAAGTAATGGTGGCAAAAAAGACAAAAAGGTTGTAGGATCTGACAGTGGTGACTGCTCTACCAACGAAGCAACTGGCAAGACTGGCGAAAGTGGCAAATCTGGAAATCAGGATGGCGATAAAGATAAAAAAAATACGAAAACGAAAGAAGTAGTAAGATCTGAAAATGGTGACGTTTCTAACAACGAACATCGTGATCAAACTTACGAAGATGGTAAATCAAGAGGAATTAATAAGGAAAACATGACTAAAAACACCAAAAGAGGAAGAAGTATTAAAGATGGTAGTTCAACTTTAGTTACTGAAACATTCAGAACCAAACATGCCAGAAAATTATCTAAAAATGATGATGATAATAATAACGGCAAAAACCGCGAAGATAGTAAATCAACTGATTTGATTAAAAATAAAGAAAACAGAAATGGACATAAAATTAGTACCAAAACTGTCAAAGTTCTACGACAAAAAGGACAAACGAATGATGATGATGTCTCTGCTGACAATAACGATAGAACCACGAGTAAATTAACCGAAAATTCTAAAAAAGCGGTCACTAAAATCACCAACATAAGTAAAAAAAAAACTAAAACTTCCATAAAAAATGATGATGTATCTGGTCATGACGGATTTAGTGAAGAAGTTAGATCAGCTGTCAACGACAAAAAATCTAAAACTAAACACAACCATAGACACGCATCTCATAATGGCAATAAAAGTACCAGTAAAAAGGTAACAAGCAAACATTCAGCTTCCACAGATATTAATAAATCTACTGGTGCTAATGTCAGTAAGGACAAAACTTCGACTGAAAAACATACGACCTCAGGTTCTAAAAATAATTCAGCTGAGAACAATGACGATTATAGCGAATCCGACAAAAACTCCAAATATGATTCCACAATAAAAAGCGATACAGACATAACCAATGACAATTACGAGCAGAAAGATACAACCTCTATCCCAAAAACTGATGACACTGAAAACAAAAAATCTGCGACACCTCACACGTCAAACACCAAAACAACAACTACCAGTAGATCAACAGACTTTAAAGAAAGCAATTTAAAAAAAAGTAAGTTGGCAAAAATCACAATAAAAATACTGCAACACAAATTTAAAAAATCTAAAATACAAATTGAAGATCCTAACAATGATTTTGCAGGAAACAAGACTACTACAGACTCCAGCCAATCAACCAGAACTGATGATGGAAAAACGCAGGATAACAACACTGAAGGTACAGCAAATAGCAACGGTTCTGATAATTGTGCTGAAGGAGAATCTAGGGGTTCTGCAACAAAAACCAAAGGAAAAGAAACATCAGGCAGCCAATCGAATGAAAATACAAACTCTAACGGTTCCATAAAGCGCCAAGAAGGGTCCAGCCAATCAGCTTCAGAATACGGCTCAGGCTCAGAAGAAGAAAATTTTAATAAGAAAGGAGATAAATCCATTTACAGCAAAAGTTCGGACGCCAGTGAGCATTCTGAACAACAAGAAGATTCTAAGTTTACCGAAGAAACTCAAAATTCTGAAGGCAAAACTGATAATTCAGGGCAAAGGAGCGCCTCTGAAGAAGCTAACCAGAGCTCTTCTGACAAATATACTGAAGAAATCGATGGTAAAAATAAGAAGACTGTGAAAGAGTCTTCTCGCAGTGAAGATAAGAAGAAACAGGAAGCCACTAGCAAGGAATCTAAAATGGTAGATTCAAATGGGAATAGTAAAGAGAGTAAATCCAGTTCTAGAAGTAAATCTGTAAAATCTTCGAAATCCTCCTCTACGCAAGAAGAATCCAGCAGCAGTAGTTAGACTTTTTAAAATGTTCCCTTAATTTCGATTTTTTTTATTTCTCCTTTTCCCTTTTGCGGTATTCTGTACATTTATTCAATTCATTAAAATGATAATATTAGTTTTGTCTTTTTTTACCCTTATAATATTATTGACAGTTATAACGACCGCGACTTACGTAGTATAAGATCGTAGGTTTCAACCCAGACAGGCGCTTTAAAGTCCCCGTCACGAGAAGCTATAAATTTTGTAAACACACATTCAGGGGAAAAAATCTCAATCGAATCTTTGGGTAAAATAAAATAAAAACAGTTTTGTACTATTTTTTACAGGGATATAATTATATTAACACACACATCTAATTACAAACAAACAACATAACCTAATCCGCGAAAACACCACAAACAAACAGACGCATTCGAAACTCGAAAGACAGCAGAGACAACGTCAGCGTGAACTTACTTCAAAATCGTGGCTCAAATGTTTACGTTCCATGAATCAGATGCGTTCCAGTACCACAAAACCTTAGACGACAGCGTTTTATATCGCTAAAATATAACCCGATCAAGTGAAATTGCTCATTAGTTTCGTATAACACGTACGTTACTTTGACGTCATTGAATTTGGGATTATTTGTTGTTGATTAAATTGTCGCTACGTAACTTGGTAGAAGTTCTTTATTTACAAAAATTCTAGCTTCTCGTGACGGGGACCTTACTTTGTGTAAATTATTTCATCACCACTGCTTTCGAAACGGTGAAGGAAAACATCGTGAACTCATATGAACTGCCCGTAGACTGGGGCTCGATCAACTAGTGAAACGCCATTTACTAACCGTTCGTTTGCTGAGGGGCCCGTCGTCAGGTGGCGGTCGCGACGTCATGAATCCTTTTCATGGGGCTTTTCAGGGCCCAAAAGTCAGGGTGGTTAATCCACATTAATTAAGAGCATTCATTATAAAAGTTGGCAACGTCGCAAATAGCTGTCAAATATTTACCTGTTCTGATTAATTTTAATTTTCGAAAATTAGGCAATATATTTTATCTATACCCATGCTATAAAACCTCTATAAAAGTTTCAGAAACAGCTTATGGCCAACATTAAAACAGCCAGTGTGATAGTAACCGTAACATCATCCAAATGAGTGTTATAATGTTGTACTAAATTTCATTATGCAACTCGTTTCAACGTTTAAGCGGGGGACAGCAGCAGCCGCTGCACGCATGTGTGGTGATGTGCTGCTGCAGGCGACGTACATATGTGCAGTTGTACAGAATTTCGTGGGATTTTTTTTATTCTTGGTCTTGAATTACAAACACACAATGGTTTCAGAAACTTTTATAGAGGATTTTTAAATAAAGTCTTGTATGCAACTGTATAATATATAATTAGGTATTAAAACACTCATGTAATCGGCTTCGCCTCGTGTGATAAACCCACATTCGTGTTTTAATACACCTTATTATACAACAGTTGCATAAATAACTATAAAAAAAACGAGCGAGCGTCACATTTGATGTGTAACATCTGACATCTTCAATATTTTAGTTCACTAGTTAGCTGTATTTCTTATTTCCTAATAGTAATAATGGTGCCGATTCCCTTGTTCACAAACTAAACTAAATTTAAGTTCAGTGCATCTTTTTCTTTCTATTTCATTAAGAAAAGGACAGAAGATAAATTTTTGTTTAGTCCTGTCAAATTAATCAGCGTCTGTCAGTCTCCATACAAGTTTAGACGTGATTAAAAACTTGCCGACTAAAATTACGTCAATTTACGTCAAACGCTGATTAATTTGACAGGACTAAATAAAATTTATCTTCTATCCTTTTCTTAATGAAATAGAAAGAAAAAGATGTACTGAACTTAAATTTAGTTTAGTTTGTGAACAAGGGAATCGGCACCATTGCCAAATTAATCAAAACAGCGAAATATTTGACATCTATTTGCGACGTTACCATCTTTCAGAATGCACGCTTTTAACAAAAAGACTCCAGAAACCACCTCATCTTAAAATAAATAAAATCACAAATATACACCCTCACGCAAATAGCAAAAACGGTGTCAAGTTAAAACTGTGATTTCCTTTCCACTTTTATTTTACACATAATTAACCTCTCGTTACATGGATAAGTTGCAATGAATTATCTGTGGCAAAAAATGAGCGGGAACTTTGACATGAGAGAATTAGAGAAATTGATACTTGGGTGGGTGTCACACTGAGTTTGTCATGTATAATGTGCAAAGGAAAAATAATTATGTTAGTCTTATAAATAAAACATTAAAAATAATTTTAATATCAAGCTGAAAAATAACATAGAATTTAAAAATAGAATTTGAAAATAAAACACGAAATGGGCAGAGCAACAATGTTGAAAGGTCTACGACCAAAGGCAAAATGGACAAATCCATTTTTTTTTTCTGTTGGACATCTCATAGCTGACCTCTGAGGCCATGACTATTTAACTGGTCAATCCTGTGGATGCCTTAAGCTGCTACATTTAAAACCTCCAGCCAGGGGTTATTCAACTAAGCCAATTAAAACTAGGTGAACGCTCGCTAAGGGCACCCCTTGTGGGGTACGAACCTCGACTTAGGGTGTTTACCGGAGGGAGGACATCAAAGATGGGACGGGCTGGATGGACGAGTCCAGGTAAGCTTCTTCCTTTTATTGGCGCTGCTGCGCTGGAGGGGAGTGTCCGGTGTTGTTATTTACCATTAGATATATTATGATAACTTTACGTACCTATACCTAGTATCAGACTTAAGAATTACTATTATTTATTTCCTTTATTTCATTTTATACATATTAATTATATTTTTAAATATTCTTATAAAAAATAATTAAATAATTTAAAAATATAAAAAATAGTAGCCCACCGGTGTCGGGAACAGGGTCCAAGCCACCGGTGGTCAGAGCTCCTGAGAGAGGAACCTCCTAACAATACGTGGCGTGTCCAGGAGTACTGCTTTCTGGATCAAGCCCTTGATCCAGCTGCCTAACGAGAGCCTCCTCAGGTGTAGGTCGAGGCTCTTAGCTATTATGCCATTGGCCGTAACGACTATCGACATAATGATTGCTGTATCCACATCCCATAAGTCGACAACCTCGTGAGCTAGATACTTAATCTGTTTATCTTTTTCAGCTTTCACGAGGTTCTCGTCATGCGGGACCGCTATATCAATAATCATTGTGCGGCGCTCTAATCGATCTATCACCACTATGTCTGGCTTATTGGCAACAATAGTCCTGTCAGTGATGATAGATCGATCCCAATACAACGTGATATTGCCATTTTCGAGGACTGGGTCGGGCACATATCTATAGTACGGTACTGTGAGCAACTCGCTTGGCTGCGGTAGTTGGGATCGTGTGTAGTGTAATAATTTAAAGGACTTTAGAGAACACAAGATTATATTTTAATAAATAATACAAAGCAAAAGACAATATTACGCGACCGACGCCATGGGCTCAACTAATTTTTCTTACAACAAATGCACACCATACGAAAATCCTAATTTAAATATAAAACGTTCGAATGTTCGGATACCATAGCGTTCTTGCCAGCCTGCATAATGTGTGAGGTTGAATTCCAATGATAAGTCCTCACATGAGCTACGCCCCACTTGAATAAAGGGATCAGGCAGAGACCTTTATTCAAAGTATCTGAACAATCGTACCCTTCCTGCCTATACCTAACAGAAACGTTACCTAACGATGGCAATTAAAATACAAGGTGAGGTCTTTCTTTTGCAGGAGAAGGCTTAAGTCAGAACGTACGAATCGCAAAGTCCTGATACCAGGTTAGGTATCAGCCAAGTTAAATGACAATATGTGCTAACAGTGCACAAAAAATTAACATACTTCTGTTTAAACCTCACTGTACCAAAACCATCGCAAAAGATACAGCAAGCCTCTGACAACAAACAAACAGATGTGACAGTTCACATCTACCCAGAGGGGGTTTATGAAAATGAACTCTAACATCCTAAGCCTTAACTCCATCGGACATAATTGAGCCAGAGGGAACGAAGGATCAAGAAGTAAGCGCTCAACAACATTAAAAACTCACGACCATACTCCAGAGGGAAAATCTTAAAACCTCATTTTATCCTCACAAGACTCAATCTTTACCGGGTGTCAGTTAGCTCTGACTAAACTGTGAGACCTCAGTCATAAGTTGAACCAATTGTGTCAACTAGACACACCTTGCAAGGGCTATGCCCCCGTTAGCGAGGCTGGTGTCAACCTAGACAGAGTACTTCCCCTCCCTCCATAAGGGATCACAGTTTCCAAAAATATTTGCCTCTTCTAACTCGCATTAATAAATTCTGGAGTACGTTCATGCTAATTGAGACGAAACGACACATAACATTGAAGACGCAGACAGTGGCTCATTCCCTCCGACTTCTCAGCGATGTGAGGAGTGACAATACCTCACTCGCTCCCGGCAGCGTCCGATGATTGCTCCCCATAATATGAAACGAGTAACAAGTTATAATGCATTAGAATAATATTATATAATCTTCACTAAAATAATGTGCTAAAATAATGAAGTCTACATCTAAGTGTCATAATATAACAATAGAATAAGTGACATAAAAACTAATAATTAAATTCTACTATGAAAAGGTTTTAATCTATTGATATGTACAATATCTCTAAGTCTTCTGTTATTTAATCTCCTAATAACATAATTTACATCAGATAACCGTCTTATTATTTGATAAGGCCCTTTATATAATCTACATAATTTAATGCTTTTGTCGGTTGTACGCCTGGGCGTATACACCATAACTAATTGATTTGGAGCAAAAGTTCTTACTTTTGCTTTTCTATCGTAAATGGTTTCTGTTTTAATTGTGCTTTTTTTAAATTGTTTAGTGCACAATTAATTAGGGCATTATGATGCATCTGTCGCTCTGTATAATTAATTACGCGATCATGACCATCATTGTTAACAATCATGTCGGTACGAAATAGGGGTTCCCTAGCATACATCAACATATAAGGTGAAATTCTAGTGCTTGATTGCTTACTGGAATTATAGGCATAACATACTAATGGTATGTAACTACACCAATTCCGTTGGTCAGCAGAGACATACATGGAGAGCATCTGCGTTAACGTCCTATTAAATCTTTCAACTAGCCCGTTTGACGCAGGGTGAAATGCTGTGGTAAAACATGATTTGGCACCGAAATAACTTATTGTTTCTTTAACCAACCGTGATGTAAAGACTGAACCTCTGTCCGACACAACTTCCTTAACACCCCCTAAACGACAGAAAACGTCTTCGATCAAAAACTCGCTGATTTTTTCAGCTGTGGCCCTCGGCACTGCTTTACAAATTGCATACTTTGTAGCATATTCGAGACATACAATTACATATCTATTACCATTCAGTGACTTTCTAAAAGGACCTAACAAGTCGATTCCTACTTTTTCCATTAAATGGGTAACTGCTACTGGTTGCAATTGGGCCACTTGTTGAGATTTCTTCCGCTCCTGGCACAACACGCAGCTCCTTACATACCGATCTATTTCATTCTCTGCATTTTTAATAAAGTATCCTGCTCTAAACTTTGCTAATGTTTTGGCTAGCCCTAAGTGTCCGCCGGACCAGGGATCGTCATGTAGTTCATGCAAGATGTCCTGTAATAATCTTTTAGGGACCACTACTAATTCTCGAATGCTATTCGACCTCTTAGCTTTTCTACACAAAATACCATTTATAACGCTGAAACCTCTATAGACATTAGAATTATTTGCTGCCATCCTATCTAACAATTGTCTGCAGAATTCATCTTCTAATTGTTCATCCTTCATCTTCACTACTTCGATCTTATAAATCTGCATACCATCTTCTTGACACGTTTCTGGTTTCTGATCCTCTTCTTCTTGACATAGAGGGTTCCTACTCAAAAAATCTGCTACAACATTATCTCTCCCTGCGCAGTGAATGATATCAAACTCGTAAGACTGGATGCACAGCGACCACCTAGCTAACCTTCCATTCATATCCTTTCTATCTCTCAACCAACACAACGCCTTGTGATCTGTAACAACTTGAAACTTCAGGCCCCAAAGAAAATGTTTAAAATAATTTAATGCCCACACCAATGCTAGGCATTCCTTTTCTGTCGTCGAATATTTTTTTTCACTGTCACTAAGTTTCCTCGATGCATAGGATATTGGATGCATGATATCTAAACCCTGCATAAGACAAGCTCCGAGGGCTTCTCCGCTAGCATCGACGTAAAGGCGGGTCAGCATATGTTTATCATTTGAATAAAAATGTAATATAGGTGGGTTATTCATATAATTAATTATCGTGTCAAATGCCTCCTGATGCTTCTGTGACCAACAAAATTTTGTACCTTTTTTTAATAATTTTGTTAAAGGTAATGCTATTTCAGCGAAGTTGTGGATAAATTTGCGATAGTAAGAAAACAAACCCAATATTGATTTGACTTGTTTTGTATTGGTGGGAGGTTTCAATAATTTTAATGACTGTATTTTTTTTCATCGGGTTTAACACCTTCCCCTGAGATTCGGTGCCCTAACACGGATATTTCATAATAACCGAAACTGCATTTATTCGGTTTTAAAGTAAGGTTTGCTTTCTTAAGTCGCAGTAACACGTCTTCCAAAGCTTCTCGGAATTCAGAGAAAGTCTTACCCCAAATTAAAATGTTGTCCACATAGCAGATGGCATTCTTGTATTTAATACCTGCTAGGACCTTGTCCATCGTTCTTTGAAAAACAGCCTGACTCGTCTTAAGGCCGAATGGTAGAACATTAAATTCATATAAGCCTGCTGGGGTGGCGAATGCCGTTTTGTGTTTATCTTTCTCGCATAAACGGTATTGCCAGTAACCTGAATTTAAATCTAAGTCCGCAAAATAATGTGCCCCCGATAAATAAATCATAATATCTTCAATGATTGGTAAGGGATAACTATCTGTAATAACTTTTTTATTTAATTTACGATAGTCAATGCAAAATCGCCAAGTTTGGTCAGGCTTTTGCACCAATACTACGGGCGATGCATACGCGCTTTTAGATTCACGAATGACCCCGTTATTTAACATCTCTTCCACTTGGGAATTGATAATGTTGAGTTGTTTTGGTGAAACTCTATAAGGCGGTCGATGAACTGGAGTTTCATCAATCGTATTAATTTCTACTTCTACTAAATTACAGCTACCTAAATCTGAGGCCTTAAATGCAAAGTTTTCTCTATATGAACAAAGAAGTTCTTTTAGTGCTAACTTCTCGGTGTTTTCCAATTTTGGGTTGATGTTCAATTCGTCCATTGGATCCGTACTTAATGATGAAATCATCCTCTCATCATTTTCTTGAATCAATTTTGAAAAATAAAGATAGTCGATTTTTGAAATTGTTTTAGAACTTCTTTTTTCTATAGGTACATGGCCACTTATGACAGTATTATTTTTTATTAATTTGTCATTGTGGTTTTGATATACCAGGGTATTTGACATTGTCGTATCATTTTGATCAGAAAATTTACAAAAATCTGCACGGAAACGACCTTTTAATATTAAACAATTATTATGAAAATCTATGACTGCACCGTATTTGTGAAAGAAATCCTGTCCGAGGATCAGTTTCTGGTTTATGTTTTGAATTACCACAAAACTGTTAACAAATACACATGAGTCCACTATAAAGCTAATCTTCGTTTCTCCAACAACTTTTAAGCATGCACCTGAAATTGACTTCACAAAATGTTTCGCATTGTCACTGGTATATTTGAGGTTCAGCTCGAACATTAAATGCTCTGATATGCACGAAATTGATGCTCCGGTGTCTATCAGCGCAGTATAGGCCTGTTTAGCTATAATCACATTAATAAAAGGGTTATAATTACTTTGCACGTCGTTTTCTTCTGGGAGACGATCGTTTCTGGACACAGCCTGCAGCTCCCAGTCATCCTCTAGCGTCTGTGTCCTTGGTAGTTTGGGTTATTAGGATTTTGTGGGTTTCTTGTACTGGGGGCAATTGGAGAATGATTATTTCTATTCGTAAATTGGTATCTCGGCCGTAAGTTATATCTCGGAGTGTGGAAAGTTTCCGCATCTCTACGGTCGCCTGACGAGCGTGGAGTGGTCGCCGCAGAGGGTGATGGCGCGGGGCTTGATGGTCTTGTAGCCATCGATGGTCTTTGGTAATCTACGAATGACGGGTGTTCTATTCTTACTTTGGTCAAAATACCTTTCGGAGGTTGTAAAGGTATATTTACCACCTCATGGTGAGCTTCCTCAAAAATTTCTTTTATTTGTTCGAGGGTGGCTCTGAGCTCAGCTTTTGACGCATAAATTTTTGTCCCCAGTTTTAATTTATAATCTGGTGTAACCCCTTTTAAAAAAATCTTTATAAAATGTTTCTCATCTTTGATGTCTGCTTTAAGAGCAAGTTCTGCCAATTTATAGAAGAATGCAATTACGTCTTCATTGGCTTCTTGGCGTGCGTTATAAAAATTTTCCACGTAGTCTATGCTAGTTGGAAATTCAGCTTTTTAATAGGTCGCAAATTGTTTTAAACTCTAAATTTTCTTTGTATATCAATTTAAAATACGCGAGAGCAGGACCTTGTAAGTATGCTCCTAATATGAGCGCTAAATCATTCTCTGGCCACTTATTTATGGCCGCCACAATACGAAATTGGATAAGAAATTCTTCGAAGCAAACTGCACCAGTGCCTGTGAAATGTACGTGTGACATGGTGCAATTCTTTCGTAAACCACTTAGCTTCTATCTCCGGCGTGGATCTCGTGTCTTCTTCAGCTCTCCGGAACTAGCTTTCGAAAGGCGCCTCCACCAATTGTGAGCAACTCGCTTGGCTGCGGTAGTTGGGATCGTGTGTAGTGTAATAATTTAAAGGACTTTAGAGAACACAAGATTATATTTTAATCAATAATACAAAGCAAAAGACAATATTACGCGACCGACGCCATGGGCTCAACTAATTTTTCTTACAACAAATGCACACCATACGAAAATCCTAATTTAAATATAAAACGTTCGAATGTTCGGATACCATAGCGTTCTTGCCAGCCTGCATAATGTGTGAGGTTGAATTCCAATGATAAGTCCTCACAGTACTTCTGATTCCACAAGACTGTATTTCAGAGCAAGTTGCTGGTGGATAATCCTGGCTACAAGGTACAAGGTTGTGCCAATGCAAGTAGTCTCTGTTAGCCAGACGAGAACAGCCAGAAATCTATTATTTATTATCATTAATTTACCTATTAGGTATAATATTCGATTCATCGCACAGGATCCAGCAAAACAAATTCCAAATGTATGGTTTCATTAAAGCTTCGCAATGGCCCGTCGTCAATCATCAAAACATTTTTTTTTTTTAATGTGTTTCCTCTCGCTTTTTTGCAATCAAAATCAAATAATCAAATCTCTTAATTCGTGAAAAGGGACGGAAGTGTGTAACAGGAAGCCGGGGAAGCACGCGCTATTTGATTTGACTAATGAGCACGCGCGGTGCCAGAGTTGGCTGTCAGAAACGACCTTGACGAGGCTCCGCCCCTTTAATGTTGCTTATTACCAAGGTGTGATGTCAAATGTTACACATCATATGCGGCTAAAAATCTGAAATTCATTCATTGACAGACAACGCACATCCTGAACCACGCTGGGTCTAGAAACATGATATTTTGCATATCTAGGAGTTCCTTTTATAATAAAAATAAGCACTCGGCAAGATATTCAAAAATAATTTCCTAAAGGGATCAAATTGGATTTGAAAGTTCGTCATTTTCGTCAATACGGCTAGTAGCTTTTAAGGTACAACACTACAATTAGAAAAAACCTTGCCACGGGTGTTGCTTAAGAGGGTTTATCCTAAAAGTTGGCAACGTCGTAAATAGCTGTCAAATACTATGTGGGAACTAAAATATTGATTATGAAATGCAATAATTAATATCGTAACACCGAATATTTAGTTTTAGATGTAAAAAAGTGATTTGGAAGCTTTCCAAATGCCTTTTATACACCTAAAATGGTTATAACATCAAATTCAGTGTTATAATTGCAATTCATTATTATTATTCTAGTTCGCTAGTTAGCCACATTTCTTATTTCCATACAGTAATATTACCAAATTAATCAAAACAGCGAAATATTTGACAGCTATTTGCGACGTTGCCCAATTTCAGAGTATGTTGAACTCACGAAAAAAGCCAAATGTAACATACAAATCTTAATTTCATAAAAAGCTTCGGACTGCACCGACAAAAATGCCGTAATGTGTTATGATCAGCATCTTAATTGCGTAACACAGTTTCAATCATAATCCGTTAGATTTTAAAGGAAATTGATAATCGATTGCTTCATACCACTGAAAAATTCCTCTGCTAACAATTTTAATAACGCAATAAATGTTGCGGAACTGTTAAAATGAAAGGCATTGACATTGTGTGTTAATAACAATGAAAATCATTCATTCTCTTTTTTTTAGCGTGTCGATGGTGCCGATTCCCTTGTTCACAAACTAAACTAAATTTAAGTTCAGTGCATTTTTTTCTTTCTATTTCATTAAGAAAAGGACAGAAGATAAATTTTAGTTTAGTCCTGTCAAATTAATCAGCGCTTGACGTAAATTGACGTAATTTTAGTCGGCAAGTTTTTAATCACGTCTAAACTTGTATGGAGAGTGACAAGCGCTGATTAATTTGACAGGACTAAACTAAAATTTATCCTCTGTCGTTTTCTTAATGAAATAGAAAGAAAAAGATGCACTGAACAATTTAGTTTAGTTTGTGAACAAGGGAATCGGCACCGATGGCAATCTAAATGGACTCGGCGCCCAGATTTCGGCTTCGACTATTAATTTACTAAAGACTTTCGATTAAAAACTCGGAAAGAGCGACTAAAATAGCCCCCTGTGCATCACTTTCTTTATCGCACAAAAAACGCGGCATAACTGACAGCTGAACTGTCATTCGACACGAGCCGTGTCAATGTTTTTTTTTTTTCGTAATTAACACGGCATGGGCGTGATCGGGCCCAAGGGTGTGAACGCGTGCCGCGAGAATATCTGTTTTTAGGGAATAAAATAACTTTTGTTTAATTCATGGAATGATGTTTACTTATATTTTGGGGCTTATTTAATGTTTTAGTAATTGTTTCAAGCTTGTTAGCTTCCAATTGCGGAAATGAGACGGAGAAGCTATTTTATAACTTGTATTTAGCACCACTACCTACATGGAGCCCCGACGTAGCCAGAAAGCGTCGCGAATAAATTAGCTCTGAATCGAAAGAGCTGGAAGTCGGCTGGGGGAGGCCTTTGCCCAACCGTGTGGGTTGATACAGGCTAAGCGCGGTTTCGCACTAGGTACATCCGATCCATTCAAGATCCGAGTTCAATCTGAATTGGGAATGTTCTAAATTCGGACGGACAGAGTTCGGATCTAGTGCGCAACCTCTCATACAAATAGTACTGTGGGTACTTCGGACCGATATTTCTCGGATTCGGATAGCACGTAGTGCGAAATCGCTCCAAGAATCCAATAGAATCTAAACTCCGCTTCAGAGTTTAGATTCTATTGATTAATATTGTTTTTTTTTTAGGTGTGGCATCTCGTAGTTGACCTCTGAGATCATGACTACTTAACCGGGCTTTCCTGTGAGTGCCTTAAGCTACTACACTTAAAACCTCCAGCTAGGGGTTATTCAACTATGTTAATTAAAACTAGGTGAACGCTCGCTAAGGGCACCCCCTGTGGGGTACGAACCTCGGCTTAGGGCGTCAACCAGAGGGAGATTAATATTGGCACAGCTCCTCTCCTCTTCTCGCTTCTCTGCTCCAGTGGACTGGACAGGCAGCCTAACAGTAGCCTATAGCATAGCCGTACATATAGCAATTAGATGGATTAACAGGATTAATGATGAGCAATCCAAAAAAAAACCAGTATCTTTAAAAAAAAATGTGTTGCGAATCAAGGTAGCAACAACTCGGAGGTAATGGTTATAGATCTCACTTGGAAAGAAAATAAAAGAAGGAAAAATTGTTTATTTTGCACAAACAAAACGCACACTACAAAAAAGTTAAATGAAATACGCATTTACAAATTAGCTATAAGCCACGTATTCATTTTACTAAACTAATTAAAAAAACTAAGTCAAAAAACTAAAATACTGATCCAAAGACATCGACTTCCGAAATTAAAGTTATTTTTCACTTTGTAGTTTGGAAGTCGGTTGTATTTTTTGTAAAAAAGTTTATTTTTTTCACTTTTTAGTGGGTTGGTTTGTAATTTATCTAAGTTACAATAGCCTTATGTCAACTGCTCATCAAAAATACCCAAATCACTATAGATGTGCCTATAATATTTTATTTGAAGAGTTCCCTCGATTTCTCCAAGATTCCATCATCAGATCGTGACCAAATGACAATGGGACCAACTTGAAAGTATACCCTATCAAACAAAAAGGAATTTTTCAAATCGGTCCAGCCGTCTTCGACTAATCGGGGAATATAGGTACATAAAAAATTAAAAAATACATCCCGACGAATTGAGAACCTCCTCCTTTTTTTTAAGTCGGTTAAAAGTTTGACAAATTTGTCTATTAGTTGATGTCAAGGCCAGAGACCAAAGACATAACATAACATAACATCACGCCTTTTTTCCCCGAAGGGTTGGGCAGAGGTGTCCCTGTAGCAGGTACACCCACATTTCGCCAGTTATGTTTAAGTCCCATGTAATAGGGGGCGAGCCTATTGTCATCAACCGGGCACAAATCCAGACTCCGGGCTGCTACTGAGAAATTTCAGATAGAAAAACCCAATAACACTTTGCCCGACCCGGGAATCGAACCCAGGACCTCATGCTCAGCAGTAGCGCTTGCGACCACTAGACCAACGAGGCAGTCAAAAAGTTTTACTAGGGCCGCCTCTAATTAGGTGGACGTGACCTGTGGGTGTCATTATACGAGCCGAGCCTACAATGTCCTGCGCGTGCAATACAACAACGCTTTCAGGATGCTGTTGTGGTTGCCGCGGCGTTGTAGTGCGTCTGGAATGTTTGCTGCAGCGCACACGGATGGTTTTCACGCCATCATGCGCAAGAAAGCGGCTTCCTTACTACAACGCTTGCATAACACTCGTAAAAGTATCCTGAAAATGATTGCTAGCAGACCGGACTGTCCCATCCAAAGACACTAGGTAAAAATAGCATTAGGTTTGTGCTAACTAATTAATTATATTACTAATGTTAGGTTTCAATTTAATAATAAGTAATTGTTGGATATTGTACAGGCAACACCCAAAGATTCGATGTGTCAAAAAATAGCGCGGGAACTTCTTACTGGGTTGGGGGTGACGGTAAGACGTACTTAGTGGCTGTGTCGGTAAAAAGATAGATTGGCATAGTATTGGTTGGAGATCTACTGTAAATTAAAGTAACCTATTAGTTTTATGGTAAATATTTAGAATACTGATTGAATTGTAATATAATGTGAATAGGAGATGTGATGGTATGGTGTAGAATATTGAATTTGATGTTGGCAAAGAAATATATAAATGACTGACAAAATATATTGGTGTTTCATATTATTTTCCTTATCCCTGAAATATTGTAAATATGTAGTTTTATTAAACAGTTTTAGATTATGATATTGGGGTAACGACTTTAAGATTCATTTGGGGATTAGTATCTATTTTGAGGTCAAATAATTATATTCGGAATTAAATTAGTTATTAAGCTATTGCATAGCTTTTATCGCGGGCGTTGAGCGCGGCGACCGAATCAAGAAACTCCGTAACGAAAATAAAACCTAACACCCCCCTGTCCGCCTACCATGTAATAACTAGTGGTGGTTAATAAAACATATAGCGCTAAAACATAGCACGATGTTTACAAAGCATCTAGCGTTTGCTAGATCGACTACGACTTCGCGCTAGAAATATATTACTTCAATAAACTAAATGTCTAAAAAGTCTAAACGTGCACAGCGGAGCCAGAACGGGATACCAATAAAGTTTTATAGTCTGAGGTGTTGGTGTGAATTTAAAGTTCATGAAAACCAATTTTATTCCACACGTTTTTAATCGCGATTAGAAATAGATTTAGTTAGACAGTCAAAATTTTAACACTTTTCACCTAAAAGTTCATTAATTTCTAACGCTTTATGAGAAAAATATTATATTCTTTCGTGTACAGCGTGTTGTGAGATAACATTCACCGCGCAACATTAAGTCCATCTAGCGTGTTGGCAAATAAAATGATAACGTCTCCGCGTTCCGACTGCGGCCGAGTTTTGTAACAACGTGTTATAATGATAGCGTATAAAATAACGCGCTAAAAAAAATATTTTATATTCTATAACACGTCTATAGTTTCTAGCGGATTTGAACATCACTAGTAATAACGCTTCCCATGACAACGTGATGTTGTCATTGAGAACGTAATTTTTGTTTTATGTCATCACGTCATCATCCCAAGTGTAGCGTTGACAAATAGGAAGTATGGAGGTTACAAATGCTATGCAATAGCTTTACCGCGGCAGTCCCCGAGAGCCACACGTTTTTTTTTTAGAGCTAGGATGGTTCTTATTTCACTAACAACATAGCATATAAACACAATCTGTTACTAACGACTGGGTCATTGTCAAGCTTAGGATTTTTTTATGCGAAAAACTGAAACACGTGATTTATAAAAATCAAAGGTATATTATGACTCTTACTTTACGTTACAACAAAAGTGAGTATCAGTCTGAGATCAATAATTCGAAAAAGGCAATTTATAAGGAAATAACAATATTTCGGTTCCTCCGAAAAGATTAATTTGTGTGATTTGTGTTTGTAACGAGTGGACTAAAATGTTAATTATTGAAAAAACACAAAACAAAAAGAGATTAACATCTTAAACAAAAATAACGTTAATACTATCTTCACATAATCACAAACAAATCATTCACTTAAAAGCATTCAAAAGTAAATAAAAAAATGTTTTGTGTCTGTCTACCGAAAAGACAATTCATTTCGGTGGTCAAAATATGTCTTCGTCGTCAGAAGACCAGAAGCGTTCAATCCGTTCAGCCAGAGAAAGGGGGATTGGTGGCTTCTCTGGTTTTGACGTTGACGTATCTGAGCTGACAGAATATACGTCCGAAAATTGTATGCGCTTATGGACATTACCTCCAATCAGCAGTGATGGACTGCGCTCGCCAATTTTCAATGGTTGCTGCATCGAGCTACCCGCAATTGGACTGGACCATCGGCTTGCCACTGGACTGTGCATAGGAGTCAAGGTTGGACTCGGTGAATTCATCCTCTCGGCAGGAGCTGGTGTGTCATTCCGAGTAGGATTTTGCAGAGGAGTCGTCAGGACTAGACGTCAGGACATTATTTTGGAGTGGTCTGGGACATAGTGCTATGTCAAGTTTTTTATAGCAGTATTTTCATTAATTACTCGCACGTTTCTAAGTGCCTTTGCAACATAGTCCACGTTAGTATGAGTGACACACAAACAAGTCTCGCGTGCTGCAGTTTTAAGATCTAATACCCAAAATGGTCTGTGCCTGCAAAAAGTTTTGTAAGATATGGTTTTGTCTGTCTGAACCATATATTTTTTGTGCAGATTTATAAGGGAGTCGTTGAGAAATCTGATTTGTTTTTTTTGTTTATTGCGTGTTATTGTCTCTTTTTTGCCAGATGTAAGATGACTTGATTCATCGTTAAGCAAATATTGCTGTATATTATCTCTCAATTCCTTGTCCTTCTTAGAACATTCATTGCTTTTCTTTTTTGTGCTTCATTTGGCATCCTTTCGTTTCTTGTTCCGTAATCTGTGTAATCGAATCCTGTACTTTGTAAGTTTACATTCTAAACTCATCAACTTCTTTTTCAGTAATACATTCTCTACTTTCAACCTTCTTCTGTTTCTCACTGCAATACGTGCACTCATTTCAGCTCTTGATGAAGTTACCGGACTCGAGGGCGGCGTTTCGCGTGCAATGTACTTTTTAGCTTCTTTTTGTGTTTTCACTTTTTTCTGCGTCTTCTTGCATCCTCTCTCCATTTCCTCCTCAAAAGCTTTTTTTGCACATCTGGTAAATCTTCTACAGTTTTTATTTTTCCTTCGGCTTTCATCCGATAGTAATATTCTCTATCCTTTTTTCGCTTTTCTTCCAAGGCTTCTGGATCCTGTTTAAGTTTTTCACGCGTCTTCCTCATACTCAGTGTTTTTTGCTCACGGCGTCGTTTTTTCTGATTATCGGTAAGTTTACTTCTTGTTTTCGCCATCGCCTGAAAAATCATAATAAGCAATGCACACAAACGAAAAGAAAGTAAAAGTAAGTAGTAAGTTTTGTTAGTAAAAAATTCTGCATAGGGGAGACCGTACTTATGAAAAGATATTATTTCCCATGCCGTTAGAAATGCATTACAGGTACCAATCATTGTTAACTAAGAGTATGTAGCTATGGATAACTACACTAACTACAAGTCGACATGGTGTAGAAAGGTGTGAGGGAAGTGATGGTTTAAAACATATTTGTTCATAAAAATAAAGCGAAAATGAAACAAAAATAGGTCATTAGTCCTTAACTGATAAAAACACCATTAATCAGAAGCAGTTTTATAAATTTATAATAACTAAATAACCCACATTAAAGAAAACAATCCACTCGGTGGACATCTGTCGTTTCGGTGGACAAAAGTTCCACCAAAAAGATGTCCATCGAATTGACTTTTTTCGCATAATCATTCACACCTTGCGCCGTTTATAGGTTATGTCAAAAGCCAAGGTATATTCATAAAGTTAAATTGTTTAACTAGTTATTAAGAATGTTTGATGAATTTATAGTGATTTACTTACCAATATACAGCAGAAACCGGAAAGACAACTCAACTTTGACAACACTAAATATTTTTCTTAGTACAACAACAACGTTTTCTGCGTACGAGTCGCGGCAAAATGGCCTCTAACAGGGATAGTACGATATTGGCTGCGTTCAATTTTACGTTCCGTTCCATCATTTGACATTTACTTCATTTTAGTCAGTATCGAAAGTAATGTCCACCGGAAAGACAAAAAATGTTGTGACAAGATTAAATTATGCAAAAAGTGTGTTTTATTTCTATCAATTTTTTTAATACTTTTAACGTTAAATGGAAAACATACGTAGATTAGGAAAATGTATCATTTTTGTAAAATAATAAAAAACACGTATTTATTACAAGCTACATTCTATTGAAAGGTAGAATCCGAACAGTCCACCGAAGTGGACAATTCGGTAACATGGTGGTGGTATAAAGTAAAAAATAAATTTTATAGTAAATCTGTTACAGTTATGGTCTAGTACATTTCATTTACTTTATTATTATGATGTAAAATTGAGACAATTATTAAAAGTGTCTTATATGATTCTTATGAACAGTTTTTTTTAGGGTTATGACAATGACCCGACTAACAACTTATGGACTAATTTCGGTCTGAAATTATTTGGGTATATATTGTATATATTTATGTGTATATTTTATTTATTTGGGTAAGTCGAGGCCAGATAAGTTCTTTTCTAGTTTAGATCATATAAGTTCTTCTAGAAAGATACATCTTTGAGTTCACTCCATCATCATAATTATCATTCTTCTGTCAAAAAAAATCAATCTACTTAGCCTTTTCCCAACTATGTTGGGGTCGGCTTCCAGTCTAACCGGATGCAGCTGAATACCAGTATTTTACATGGAGCGACTGCCTATCTGACCTCCACAACTCAGTAACTAGGTAATACGATACCCCTTGGTAAGACTGGTTGTCAGATTTTCGGGCTTCTGACGACCCGTAACGACTGTCAAAGATCCACGAATGACAGCCAGGACCAACGGCTTAACGTGCTTTCCGAGGCACGGAGGAGTCTTGGTATGTAAAGATGGTCACCCATCCACAGACCAACCCCGGCAAGCGTAGCTTAACCGGATGAATCGACCCGTGCGGTTGTTATTACTTAGCTACGAGCTCCTCATCATTCTTCTGTCCTTAACCCAATTTATTTCTGGTCGGCCAACATGTCTGTTTCTTCCATTAGGGCCGGCCCGTTCATATAGGTGAACTAGGCGACGGCCTAGGGCGCTCGTATTAGGGGGGCGGTAAACGGCGGCATCGAAATTATAAAATAATACTGTACATTAATTTTTATTTACCTACAACTTGAAAATACTCCCAATCATTTACCAATTTTTCTAGCAAAATGCGCTCATGGACATTTACGAAACCGTCGGTACGGAAATCAAAAGCGAGTTTAGTTGATAGACTCAACTCGCTCCATTGCTAAAAAAATCGCGATTTTTTTTCTGCTTCTCTTTTTGTAAGTACCTATGTTATAATATTTTGTTCAAAATTGATTTGACTATTATAGTTTGACCGCGATCGTTGTACCGATCGCGCCTGAGATATTTCTCGACGGCATGTGAAGCCAAGTCAGAGTCCCATGGGCGGCTTTCAAACTTTGACACCAGGTTAGTCACTAACCATACGAAAAAGAAAGAACATAGTTTTCTTTTGTGACGAATTTTCTTAAAAGGGCGCTGTTCCAGCCTTTCGCCTAGGGCGCCAGCCATATTAAACACTATCATACACGTGCCAGTTAAAATCATTCGAAAAACGAATCCACAATCAAATTAAGGCGCGCATGTCAAATGTCAAAATATTGACAATAAAAATAAATTATCTGCAACCACAGATCATTAAAGCGATTGCAATATCGTGTCCCATAGATAATAATATAATTACATAGATAGGGTGATGAGTTAGAGAGGGGAATGTAACTCGATTATTTTGTCGTTATAATCGATTTTTATTAAGTTTGGCGTTGCAGTTCTGTTAATTGTTTTGTTTTTCACGCTTTCTTTTAAGGGTTTGAATAATGACTTTTAATCTCGATGGTCTTGTGGTCCCAAGCCCTACTGCAGACCATGAGGTTCTAGATTCGATTCCCGGGTCGGGCAAAGTGCTCTTGGGTATTTCCATAGAAATATATTATCATTTTCAGTCACCAACACGCTAATTGCATAACACAAATTCAATCACAATCTGAATGATTTTGAACGATATTGCAAATCATATCTTCATATGTTTCTAATAATTTCTCTGCTCAACAAGGTAAATAACGCAATGAAAGTTGTTGAAATGAAAGCCATTGCTTCTATAAATGATAGAATTAAGCAAAAATATTGCAATAATCACTTAGCATAATCAAGTAAAATGTGGATATTATTCTGTGGGAATAACTGAGAGCAAAGGACGGATAGATCGCATATCAACGGACTAAAAAGAGACAAATAAGATTTAACAAGCTCCTCCCTAGTTGGGCGGGATGAAAACTTTCCGCTCTCGTGTTGACCAATGAGGTGCCGTTGCTGAAAATGAAAGGCAATAAGCGACGTATAATTACGATTAGATTTTCGTTTACCAAGCTTTTTAAAAACCTCAATTACCAACCTTTTTCTAAGACTTTTTCATATTCCTGTAATGTAAAAAAAACGAATTGTAAAAAAAAAAAAAGACTAGTCTCACTATGGAACTGTGGTAGACTTCATGGTCAACCGTGAAATAAGTTGAGTTTTTAAAATTAGAATCTTTCGCAGAAAATGATATTTTTAAACCAAAATCTAAAAAAACAACTTTAATATGTTTATGTAGATATTGTAAATTGTGATGTACGAGGAAGCATAAATGGTAGGTATTTACTTCATTAACTGCTTACGCTGCATTTGAGGGTTTCAAAGCATTTTTTCAGGAAACTATAGATACATTTCATTTTCATTCTTCCTTTACCAAATCCTCAAAAAAAAAACTACCTATAAAATAATAAAACATCTTTCTAACCCTAATATGAAATAGTTAATTTAAAACTTGCCATGAAACTAAACGCCCACCAATTTGTTATCAGAGAACAAATTGGACTTATGTCCCTTTGCTTCTACATTGGATCGCTCCCTAATAAAAGAAGCTCCGCCCATAATCCCGAACCAAAGAGTCGACTTGAAAAAGCGTCCAGTCACTAAAAACGCGCGAAATAGGATGTCACTCGTCTGTCAAACTGTTTGACAGTCGTTGATGATTTTATTTATTCTTTTAAATATTAAAATTTAGATATCAAGTGTGTTGGTGTTTATTAAACTAAGTAGATTATTTAAATAAATTAATTTTGTCAATATTATATGATGTTGAAGTGGTGATTTGAATAAAAAACATTAAAAAGTTTTTGTATGACTAGTGATGTGTGTGTAAAATTGGTTTGTGTATTTAAAAAAAAATCATTTGTCGATCGATTTTTAAGGCAAGTTTTTATTTAATTTTTGCTTCAATATTGAAAACAGTATTAGTAAATTCATAAATTGAATAATCAAAGGGGTACAAAAAAAAAACAGCCGAAGCGAAAAAAGTAGGTAATTGGTAGGTACTCTATATTGATATTTGTATTGTTATAAAAAACTAGGATAATTTTTATCAGCTGGGTCCATAGTTAGAATATACAACTTAATATTATAAAGAAAGAGGGTGTTTTTTTTAGTTTGTGTATATGTGGAAGGTTAGATAGTCTCCGGAACCACAAATCCTATAATTAAAAAAATAAATATATATATTAATAAGATTCTCTCACCATTTGAAAGGTACATTATTCCAGATGGACATAGACTGTATAATATGTAAATACAATGTCTCCCATCGGCATGTGACCGCCCGTATTTTTTTGAATATTTATGAAAAGTTATCGAAAATTGTCTTTAAAAGGTCTATCTTTATTAATATTTTTCATGTTATTCAATTTTTAATTTTTGATTAGCGTTTGTGACCTTGCTTTACATTTTTTGTCATATCTCCGATGTCATTGGCTCGATTTGGATTCTGTTTATTATTTCTAAAAGCTTATGAGTTATTTTATCGGATTAACTAACATTTTTTATTCAAATTTGACAACTATGAAAAAAAAACGGAGGTGAAGACATTTGTATTTATTTAAAAAACACAAGTTTAAGTCCATAAAATCCCTCCATGGGGGGAGTTTTTTAATCTTTTATTAATTATCTACTACATAACAGCTACAAATTCACAGAACATTATTGATACCTAACTATTAATAAATCTGAGGAAAAACTCTAAGAGTAACATTTTTTTTTTCATGTTCGATAAATTTTAATAAAAATGTTAGTTAATCCAATAAAGTAACTCAAAAGCTTTTAGAAATAATAAACAGAATACAAATCAAGCCAATAAAAGCCAATAACATCGGAAATACAGCAAACGCTAATCAAAACAAAAAAAAATTGAATAACATGAAAAATACTAAAGATAGACCCCCTTACAAAGTTATTCTTCGATCATTTTACATGAATATTTAGAAAAATTCGTTGAATAAAAATTAATTGTATAAAAAAAAGTCGCTGCATGTAAAATACTAGTATTCAGCTGCATCCGCTAAGACTGGAAGCTGACCCCAAGATAAATTAGGACAAGGCGGATATTCATCTAGTAACCAGCTCACTAGGTCCACATCCTTTCAATAATATTAAAAATATCAACATAACTAACTTGTATAATGCTTTAGGATCCCAAAACTATAAAGTTTGGAACACACGTGCGCCACATTTGGTTATCAAATGAGTATAATATAAACAGTTTACATTATTAAGACAATATGTCGTGAGTCCTGACCTTAATAACATAATATTGGTGGTAAACTTCCTGTTTCAATAAATAATTAAAAATAAATTCCTGAATGATTTGTCATTGTTCGTCGGCAGTACGAGTAGGTTCAACACTAATGGACTTAGCGCACTAGACGGCTAGTCGTGGCTAGGGTTGCGTAATTTTACGTAATTTTACTGAAAACGCTGGTAAAATACGGGTATTTTACGGTCATTTATATAAATTACGGTAAAACTACCGGCGACTTATGAAGTTTGAAATTTTAATTAGTGCTGTCCTCTGCTCTGCCTCTGCACATAGATGATATTATCATAATCCATGACATGGTGTGATTCATATCTTGAATTCTTGACTTGAGAATTAAGTTTTACGGATTTTTAGTACGTATGAGTCGCACGAGCCCAGTTTTCTGTTTTTTTTTTTTTAAGTTCCAATACTGCTTATATTTCTGGCAAATTTCATTCAAATCCGTTAATAGTGAAGTAGTGACATACACATGATACACACAAACATACTCACTTCCGTATTTGCAGTGTTATAGTAGGTATTACTATATGAGTACGTTTAATATTCATAATTAGTAAACTGCCAGAAAACTTACAAACGTAATACAAAGGAAATTCGAAAAGTTATAAGTACAAATAGAAACGTTTTCTTACACAAAATTTCTCTTAATGTATGTATGTATTAATGTACTCACAAATTATTTTCATCATTTTAATATTATTGTATCACTAGTTTCCACCAGCGGCTTCGCCCGCGTGATATCTTTATAAATTATAGCCTATATTACTCAGTGATAATGTAGCTTTCTAACGGCAAAATAATTTTTAAAATCGGTCCAGTAGTTTTTAAGTTTATTCAGGAATACAAATCTTTCCTCTTTATAATATTGGTGTAGATGTAGATGTAAGAATATATAATAATAATAATATATAACCCCACCGCCGTATCTCTACGTTGACGTCGTGGTGGGGCTTGCGCGCTCCGAACTCTAGGTCTGTGCCGGTAGAGTTTACTTTGCCGGAACGGGTCTGGGATGAGGAGCCAGACCAAGAGAGATACAAAAACCCGCAGGGCAGCATGTGGCGAGCTGATGGGCAGTAGCGACCCCACGGACCCTATCTCCTGGGAGAAGTCTTGTTCCTCACCTCTGGCTTGCCTTCATTGGCCGGCTGGAGTGAACACTGACGAGGAACAGAGCTCCCATCTCATTCTTGCCTTAATTGGCCGGCTTGAGTGGAGATTCGCAAGAGCAAACGTGCTTGGAGGAAGGAAGTATTCCAGTAAGTGCTCGTAGGGATCTTGACCATCTTCCGGGCTCTGGGATTATTCTGAAAGCCGTGGAATACCTCTCCACTCTTCAAGCACCTCAGGACATGTTGCCCCCTTATCGCTACGACACTTTGTGCTAGCAACCGTTTTCGGGGGCCCATTATTGAGTGTGCAAGTCACCCCCTGCCATTTTATCCGTGTGCATTTAAAACATTGATCAGGCAGGGGCCATAGTCTTTCCATAGTTCCAGTTAACCAATCCATTATAGCCACCTAAATCTATAGCCCAATATGTTTTGTTTCCATGTTCTGCAATAGTCCTACACCAACCGGGGGTTGTCCTTGGGTGCGCTTGTATGGTGCATACAGGGATAATCGTCGGTTGGTGACTCAACACTTATTAATGTCTAAGGGGCCTCTGCGAGTTGGCTTCGGCCCCTCGTACGCCTTCCAAAGGACCGGGATCCATGGTCCCGAGATTTGTTAAAATATATAAAAATAATATATAATATAATATATCATCATTGTAGTATGTAAGAATCATTTATGTAAAAAAATATTTTTTCTTGGACGACTCGCCGCACACAGATAAACCCTGAGAGGTTTTCGTTGTGAGGCTAAAACCAAAAGGTTAAGTTTTTTAGAAATAAATAAATAATTTAAAAAAATACGTTTTTTACCTTAAAATTACCATATTTTACCGTGAAATACAGTAAATTACGTAAAATAACATTTTTTACCGTATTGTACTTGTACCGTTTTACATCCCTAGTCGTGGCCAGACGTTGCGACCAAGTGCGTCAGTTTCTATAGTTTACATGCACGCGTGGCATGACCACCGTAGAAACGAGTTTTGTCGACGGAAGAATAGACAAAATGACAGATTGTGATTGTTTATCTGTCATTTTACTATTCTTCCGTCGACAAAACTCTTTTCTACGGTGGTCATGCTACGCGTGCTGTACCCTAATTGCGTTATACACGATCAATCACAATCTGAATAATTTTGAAACAGATTGCTAACCCATGGCGTCATAAGTTCCAAGTGCAGTGATAGCCTAGTGTTGTGACCATAGATATTCGAAAAAAAAAAACCACCGACTAACAAAAAAAAAAAACATTACGATACGCATTTTTTTGTAAAAAAATCTTTTTAAATTTTTTGTTGTGGCACCTACCCCATACAAATTCGAGTATCTATACTATACCTACTATTAAATAACAGTGACAGGAAGTTATTACAACATTATCTACATAGACTAAGTGGGAAAAATACGTATTATTCAAGTTAAATCAAAAACTATCCAATCAAAGTATGGGAGCACCGCGCAAGCTTCCTTTACCAAGGGGTGATGCCTGGGTCAAAACAAAGAAATTCTATGTAGTCCATCATCAAGTTAATAAAAAAAAAAATAGACACGTAAAATGACTTAGATAAAACGCATTAAAGTAGGGTCACTACTTCACAAGTAAGTATAAAATCTACATACTCGTGACGTCATGGCACATTTTAACTTAATGTATCGCCGTAATCTTTTGATAACGTAAAAAAAGAAAAAATATGTGTCTAATATTTTTAATAATATTAAATAAAAAAAAAACAATTTTTTGTCATCATCCCTTTTGACGAAGATATAAAAGGAAACACAAAAAAAAGAAGAAAAATTCAGACGAACATAGAACCTCCTCCTTTTTGGAAGTCGGTTAAAAATAAATAAGTAGTTTCTCGAGTTATACGCCAACAATCAGACATAATTATGTACAACAGACACAAAACGTTGCGTTTTGTCGCATGTCCTTACCGACCCTGACGACCCCATTACCCTCCTCCAGGAGAGCAGTAGGGAAACCAGCATCACAGTATACAAAAACAGACGCCTCCCGTTATTCCGACCTCGTCGCCGAGGTGCTTTGCGATCGCGACCGCGTCCCCGAGTAAATGATACTCCCCCCTGACCCTTGCTCTATAACGAGGTGCCAGCAGTTGTTGCAGCTGAGCACGTAGCTTTAAATTCCCCGACTAATAATCATGATCAAAACTTCCGCCCGTCCCATCCTTGATGTCCTCGCTCCGGTTGACGCCCTAAGCCGAGGTTCGTACCCCACAGGGGGTGCCCTTAGCGAGCGTTCACCTAGTTAATTAATTAGCATAGTTGAATAACCCCTGGCTGGAGGTTTTAAGTGTAGTAGCTTAAGGCACCCACAGGAAAGCCCGTTAAGTAGTCATGATCTCAGAGGTCAACTACGAGATGTCCTACATTAAAAACAAGTTGCGTTTTGTGTTATTATTTGTTTCGAAAATTATACTGTTTTTAGCTGTATGAAAGAGGTTACATTTTTATTTTTAGTTCCAATCAATCTACCAAGCATTTCCTCAACTATGTTAGAGTTGGTTTCGATTCTAACCGGATGCAGCTGAATACCAGTATTTTACATGAAGCGACTGGCTATCTGACCTCCACAACCCAGTAACTGGGTAATACGATACCCCTTGGTAAGACTGTTTGTCAGACTCTCGGGCTTCTGACGACCCGTAACGACTGTCAAAGATCCACGAATGACAGCCGGGACCAACTGTTTAACATGCTTTCTGAGGCACGGAGGAGTCTCGGTATGTAAAGGTGGTCACCCATCCAAGGACCAACCCCGGCAAGCGCAGCTTAATATGCAGATTTATGCCAGTGACTGAGTGATTAGCTTGCGTGTTCTGTACTGAGCTCACGCAACGCGTCGTACGTCCAGCCAGTAATAGGGGACGGACGGGCAAGAAGGAGATGTCGGGCAAGAAGAATAAAGCCATCAAATCGCTGCTTGATCGATAAAAAGAGACAGCGCTAGTACTGCTCAACGCGTCCCACAGACGCGCTAACCGACAGTGGTCCGCCGACCACTTGGAAGTGCAACTTTAAATTCTGTGCGATAAATTACAATTTCGAAGAAAATTTTTGTAAAAAACAGCTGTAAGAACATCGCGTTTGTTTTATTACATTCTTGGATGTCTAAATTACGATATTTTCACAAAAGTCTGTTAATATTAGACGTGTCAATGCCGTACTTTCCTTTTGTTGGTTGCGTCATTTTTTCTAATTATACCTATAATAAGTAAATATATAATAGGTAAATATGTAACCATTTTGCCCGCCCTGGTCGGGCAAAACGGATTATGACAGTTTTTTTTTTAAATGATCTGAGTTGGAGAAGGCTTATTTTTTTCTTATGTTTGATCACAAATAACAAAGCTCAATGTCCAAAGATTATAATAATAAGTAACTGATAAATATAAATTATGTTACACTAGTTTTTCTTTTTATCCAAAGTTAGCATATCCTTCTTGCCCGTCCGTCCCCTAGGACTCGCCCATCAAGGAACGCTGTCCCAAATTAAACGCATTATTAATTAATTATACATAAATCAAAAGATATTTTAAAAATACACGTCTACTAAAAGATCAATAATTAAATTATCTTTAAAATGGTGAAGGTTTCAGAAAAATACGCTTAATAGATTTTGCGTGATTCTCAGTTTTTTATCCGCGTTAGACATAACTTTACAAATTAATTTCATTATGTAATATAAACATAATCAAAAATATGCCTATATTAAAATATTAAAAAAATGCTCTAATTTAACATATATTTTTTCCAAATCATTAACACTACTCGTTTAGACGTCATCTTCAGTATAAAATCATTAAAAGTCGGTTATCGTCGCCTTAACCTGAATATTTTTAGCTCCATTTTTAGGAACTATTTCATTCAACACATTGCATTGCTTTTTTCTTTGTCCAAATCTTTCTGTGCCTGTCTACGCACGCTACGGTTACACGGAGTTACACTATAATCACTGACATTTCAAGTGGCCACTTGAATCGCAAACTCGCAAACCGTAAGATAAAGCTACCGTTGTTGTTCAAATGTTTGAGCATGACATCTGTTCTACCATTTTTTGTACCGAGTCAAGTTTCTTGCTCAGCGCACCGATATGGATTAATTATCCTTGCTTATTTATAAAATCTGGTGAACCGTTTTACAACTATTTACGATTAAACTTTTTACAAAAAAAAAAAACAACCGACTTCCAAAAAACATTTCGAAAGTCGGTGTCTTTCGTTTTGAATTTTCGTTTTTTTTTGTTTGTTATTTTTCACTTTGTAGTGTTGGTTGGAAGTCGGTTGTTTTTTTTTTGTATTTTTTTTTATTTTTCACTTTTTAGCTGTGGTACCTTTCCCACACAAATTCGAAAACCACTACCTGCTATGTAAATAACAGTGACAGGAACTTATCATATCATCCACATACTAAGTGGGAAAAAGTACGTATTATTGAAGCTAACTCAAAAACTATCGAAGGAAAGTTAATAAAATTTATATGGGACCCATACCCTTTCAAACAAATAAAGAATTTCCAAATCGGTCCACAATTGACGGAGAAATCGGTGGACATACATAAAATAAAAAAAAAACAAACAAACATACGCGACGAATATATAACCTCCTCCTTTTTGGAAGTCGGTTAATAAAAGGCGAAACTGACTGACTGACATATCAACGCAGAGCCGAAACTACTGGGACTAGGAACGTGAAATTTTGCACACAGCTTCCTTTATAATGTAGGAGAGCACTAAGAAGGGGTTTTTGAAAATTCCACCTTTAAGGGGGCGAAAAGGGTGAATTTTGTTTGTATTAAAAATCTCATTTCCTTGAGTACTTGGCACAAAAAGTACGAGGCTTGCATGAATTCAAGATAGTATTTCAATCATTAGACGTTGTGCACAATTTCTGAACAGTAACCTAACAAAAAGTACCAGGCTTGCATGAGATCAAGATAGTATTTCAATCATTAGACGTTGTGCGCAATTTCTGAGCAGTAACCTAACAAAAAGTACTAGGCTTGCATGAATTCACGATGGTATTCAATCATTATGTTATGCTACTAATAGGATTTGGATGAGGCAGACAGATAGTATATAACCTGCATTAACACATAGGATACTTTTTATCCCGTTAGTATGTTTCCATGGGATAATTTTAGACTAACACGCGAGCTAAGCCGCGGGAAAAAGCTGGTCCTAACTAATTTGTTTGTTTGTTACGCTTGTTTTTTATACTGAAGATCACGTCTTTCGAGTAGTGTTAATGATTTCGAAAAAATAGTATATGTTAAATTAGAGCATTTTCTTACTTCAGCTCTACAGTATTCTGTTCAATCCTTCAACCTCCTCTTATTTTAATGAACGTTTCAAGTTCCTTCATGACACACATAATAGATATCTGAGGTCATCGGAAAATTTGAGACTAGAGATACATTCCACCGGCTTTTATGACAAATCTTTTAAGGTTCAAGCAGTACGGTTATGGAATGCCTTGCCCGTGTCGACAAGGCGTGCTCAATCTTTGTCTATTTTTAAAATTCTGGTAAAAAAACACTTCCTCTCTCCTTAAACATCATCATTACATATAGTTCCTTGCTCTTGTTTCATGTTTATAATTTCATGTATATCTGTTATTTATCTAATATAAATATCTATATAGGTAATTATATGCTTTATGTATCGGTTGTATATGTAAATGGTACACCACTGACTACCTGCAGTATTGTCTCTCCTTTTCCATTTAAATCCATCCAAAGGTTGTCTGTAAAAGATCGCTTTTAGCGATAAGACCGCCCATTGTGTCACCCAATGTAAAATTTCTAATGTCTGTAATTTTTATGGTGTACATAATAAAGAATATTCTATCTATCTATCTATAGGAATATTTTAGATTATGTTTATATTACATAGTGAAATTAATTTGTAAAGTCATGTCTAACGCGGATAAAAAACTGAGAATCACGCAAAATCAAACAAACGTATTTTTTTCAAACCTTCACCATTTTAAAGATAATTTAATTATTGATCTTTTAGTAGACGTGTATTATTAAAATATATTTTGTTTTATGTATAATAAATGGGATAGCGCTCCTTGATGGGCGAGTCCTATTACTGGCTGGACGTACGACGCGTTGCGTGAGCTCAGTACAGAACACGCTAGCTAAACTCAAGGTCACTGTCATATATCTGCGTCTAAGTTAGCAACTGCAGAGCATGGGGTACGCATTCGTATTCCGTAACACCCTCATAATCACAATCCACATTTTGACATTTCAACGATATTCATTGCGTCTTTACGTTTTCAAGCAGACGAATGATGGAGATTGTGGTAGAAACTATTCTGGGTACGATTCCTGGATTTTGATTAGGAATTTATCAGTAGCTTGGTGTCTAGATTTCTGCCAGATTACTGACATTGCTTATTACACGAGACCAGGGCCTCAAGTCTGCTATTACAATAGTGTCAGAATGGTCTATCATTGATTTCATAATTGTTGATTTTGACAAGTTTGGTAATCTACTAATATAATGACGTCATTATGACTTTCCAATGGTCAGCCACTGACACTCCATTGAAAGAAATGGCACTTATTGGTAATCTCGTACATAATGACAAATTAATGACTGACTTAGGCGGTATCATTGGTCGTATTGTACGACAATGCCATTATAACACAATTCTATTACGAGACCATTGACCGACCAATGATCGACCATTATGAATTTAGCAGATTACGAACTTTTAGCAAAATGACAATGGGATCGTGTTGGAATGACGAATTTATAAAAATAGCAGACTTGGGCCCCTGGGATGCTACGGAAGTCGATTTATCGGAACCGGAATCAGAGGATACAAATTTGTTTTATCGGAACTGGAACCGGAACCGGTACCGGAGTCGAAGATGGAAGTAGAAGAAACATGTGTTATGGAAAGGCTTAATGGAACAATTGAAATATAATTTAGTCTATAATAATCAGCCAAATATTAGCGATAATATCCACACAGAAAACAATAAACTGAGGCTTCGAGCGCAAGCGTGTATAAAATAAAGTAAAATTACACTGACGACGAGTTAAAACTTGTTTGTACGCGCTCTAGTCACGTGCATCGCTGCGTTTCGAACTTCGGTATAACTTTGATTAAAAATTATCGGAACCGAATTCGGAATCGGAACCGAAGTTCCGTAACGTTCCTGCACGAGACTTAAACATAACCTTAAATCTCTGAGTAGCGCTACGTGCTCTTGCATTACCGGGCCCTTTATAATATAAGTACATCAGTGGCGGATCCGAGCCGATTTCCGGCCACCGTAGGCGCGGGCTTGCAGATGGTTAGCAATGGGTAGCTCGCCGTCCGATAAGGATCAAGCCCGGGTCGACGGCGCGTTGTGTTCCACGCGCGCCTCAAAGAGATGTCAGCAGAATTGACGGGGTCCGTTAGGGCCAATGCCTGCCGGGGCTGCGAATACGGGCCGAAAGGGACATTGTGGCCCCCGACAACAGGGCAACCGAAGGAAGACGGGTGGGTTTTAGTCAGTAAGAGTCTGACACGCCCTCCCGCTCCGCCCAGAGCGGGAGAAGTTATTTGATAATTTCCCAGCCAAAAATAAAAGTATTGTCGTTTGGGACGGGCTTGACTCCGCTGAAGGTGGATTTTAGCAAAGTAAACACTTAAAAAGCACACAACATTTTACAAGCCTCCTCTGATTACTTTCGCAAATTCCTCAATGACTTCCTAAGGTTGTAGACTACCAGAGATATCTCGGTGAATAAACATGGCGGTCAAACCGGGCAGCGTGAGTGGCAGAATGAGTCGCGCACATCTTAAACAAAAAACCATCTCAGACAAAATCATCTTAGACATTTATCGAACTTTTTATTAGTTTTCGAATATTGAATACCAGGCTTTTGGCTTTTGGTGAATGTGTATTTTATGATTTATGTTTTTTTTTTTTTGAGTAATGAGAGTTTATTTTGTGCAGAATAAACAATTTTTCTTTCTTTTTTTTCTTTAAAAAAAAAAACTTGAAAACATAATATTTATTAATTTTGGGATAATTGTAATACTTGCTAAAAAGTTTAATTAGAATAATATCAAATTCACCTTAAAATTTGTCACGGAAAATTCAGACGCTTTTGGGGGGGCTTGAGCTCCTCAACCCCTACGTACAGGGCGTAGGTGCTAAATAAGAAGCACTACAGATTTTTTGCTACACACTGTCGCCCATCGGCATGTGCCCGCCCGAATTTTTCAACTTTGAAAAAAAATACGAAAAAAAACATTTAATATTTTTCATGTTATTCAATTTTTTATGTTTTGAGTAGCGTTTGCCATATCTCCGATGTTATTGGCTCGATTTGGATTCTGTTTATTATTTCTAAAAGCTTATGAGTTATTTTATCGGATTAACTAATATTTTCATTAAAAGACAACTATGCAAAAAAAAACGGAGGTGAAAAACACAAGTGTAAGTTTATAAAATCATAGGGGATTTTGAAAAGAATAAAATATAAAGATAGACCCCCTTTCAAAGTATTTTTTTCGAAAAAAAATCATGAATATTCAGAAAAATGCGGGTGACATTGTATATTTCAAGAGGACATGCTCATTTATACACGCCTATTATAAAACTGTTGTTTTACAAAAACAAGGGCGCATTTACAATTTTGAAACTGATTCTTAAGGGCCTATGTTGAAAATACATAGTTGTTTGATGGGCGTGACTCATTTTCCCCGCACGCGGGGGAGTGGCGGTTCCATATTCGGTAGTCGGCCGCCATATCGTCGCGCTGCCACAAACTTATCTGAACCAGTAGCTAAAAGTGGAACTAACGAAATAATTGACCGGAATTTAAAAACGTTACTTACTTAGCCTGGGCTTTGGCTAAGCATTATTCTTGTCACTGTCGCACATCTGTCATACTAAAAGTACATGATAAAGACAGTAACATATCTAAGAAAAAAGTCCGTGCTAAGTAGCGTTAATTTATCTTGGTCTATGAAATTTTTAAACATTTCGCTTGAGTGATCGAATGCAACCAAAAACATTTTCAGCCATCCTTCATGATGTAAGGTACCCCTCCTTTTGCAGACAACCTTTGTAGTACCACAGATGGATACAAATGGTTCACTCCGCATTTTAGGTATGAAGCTACAAGTACGCGGCGGGCCCGACTTGTCGGGCCAATTCAGTGAGTGTTACGTAGGAGTTACGCGATAGAAAGAGAGGCAACTTCTAGGTGAATATAACTGTAGGTAATTAGCGCTGTGCGACCTGAATTCTGTAACTTCAGTGAAAAGTGATATATCTTGACTTATATCAGTTTTAATATTCTTGCACTAAGTTTAACAGTAAAAAAAATGCAATTTTTTGGTCTAATTGGTACCCCTCTAGGATTAAAATTGAGCGAGCTTATTTTGGTGTAAAGTGCTCTAACTAAGCATTTTTTACATTTATTAATGTGTAATAAAATACATCTTAAATAATATCAATGTGAACTGAACAAATATTTCAAGTACCTTAGTGTACGAGTAGGTGGGTGAATATTTCATTTCGTGCATATTACATGGCAGACGATAAAGAATATATGAAACGCTGAAAGAATTTGAACCTAACATTTTTGTTGTATAGTTAATATGGTGTTCTATTAGGCACAAGGCTTAGAACAACTTTTTTTAAATTAGAAATGCACTAAATTTAAAACAAGGAATCTAAAATCTAATTACCATCTGTGTCCCTTTTACCAGATTTTACCAAATTGGCACATCCTGTTAAAAACTGTGTTTGAAGAACGACATTTTTATTACTTATAAGGATAACAGGACAGTTAAACTATACATAGACGATTTATGGTTGAAGGAAGATCATATTTAAGCGGTTTCATACAACTTTGAAAAATGTCCCTACACTTTCCCATAATTACCATTCGACGGTATGTTCGATCAGATATTTCAATATTTAAGCGTCACTGTGCACTGCGCTTCGCACAAAATATTCGACGACGTCAACGCTCGGCTACCGAGTCGAACACACGCATGAAAGAGTGATTTTAGCTACGTAAATTAAAGTTCTCCTGTCCAAAAAGTGACGTGGTTCGGAATATTTCTGCATACCATTCGTGTTATGAAAGGTAGTTATATTTCTTTTTATCAAAGAATTATTTGCCAGATGTATTCGGTATAAGTCTCTTTTTCCGCTGATAACCATAACAATGATGTACCTGTTCCAAATAACGGTAATTTATAGAAAATATTTACAAATCTAATTACCATCCTTCTAATTACCGTTCTTTTTTATTCGAATGGTAATGAGAAGAGACGAACGGTATCTAATGATTATATTCTGTGATTCAAAACTGTATACATTGTATTTTTCCTTACTTGTCTTATTTGGGATATAACGAATACGTTATGATAGATTAAATTAATTCAGTCATTATATTCAATAATTTCCCAATCTATTATAAAGTCTTTGGTTACCAGCACACCATTATATTTTTCAAACTAAGACAAGTAAGAAAAAATGCACAGGGTTTGTTAATTTAATTAATAACGGACTAAAAGGGACTTACCTACATATTGTGATCGTTTGTCATATAATGTCTCTATAAAAACAATAATATTGTTTTAGACCAAAATGACTCGAAGAAGACGTACAAGAGAAGAAATACTAGAAAGGGCAAAAATAGCACGCAGAAAAAGATATGAAAATATTAAATCAGATCCTGTTTTTTATGCTTTACAAAAAGAAAAAGAATACCAAAGATACCTAAAAAGAAAGGAAGAAAAAACAATTCTGTCAGTAGGCGATATGACCCCAAGAGCCAGGAGACAGCAAAGAAAAAGCTACAATAATAATAAATATTTTTTT
This sequence comes from Agrochola lychnidis, assembly GCA_963680765.1. Lineage (NCBI taxonomy): Eukaryota > Metazoa > Arthropoda > Insecta > Lepidoptera > Noctuidae > Agrochola > Agrochola lychnidis. Next base: position 10,971,469 of record OY796875.1, read on the forward strand.
TACATTTTTAAATGTTTTTTTTAAATAATTTTTATAAGAATATTTAAAAATGTAAAAAGTATGTTTAAAAATGAAATAAAGGAAATAAATAATAATAAAGAAAGCTACAATATCAAAGATTATTTTAAAGTTTTGTATGATTAAGTTTTGTTTCTGTATTATTTTATAGTTTCATTATTATATAAAGAAAGAAAGAAAAAAGATGTACCTATTTCGAAGTTTAATATAGGTTTGTTGTAGTGCAATTAAAGGCTGATTTATCGAACAGTTGTTGTATTATTAATTACCATTTTTCTACCTCAGTACCATAAATAGATATCTATCTAATTACCGTTTGTGTTAAATCTCATTACCGTTCCTTCAAAAAAAACAAACGCTAATATCTTCAAAACTAAACGTCTGATTACTGTCCCTTTTTTATATTTCACATAACATCATTAAACACTTTCAAAAAAATAAATAATGAACATGATTAGGCACATTTTTTTAACAATTCTCCAAAGATCATAATGTGCACGAAATGAAATATTCACCCAGGTATATTAATACAAATGTATGTGACTCTTATTACGCGATCTATGTGAATTAGTACAAACTGATATATTTAGGTACACATAATCATCCAAAACCAACCAATAAATAATGTGTAAAATGGTTCAAGTCATTTTAAATTAATTTACACATAAAACGACTTTAATATATGTTGTGTTAGGTGATACAACTGGATTTCTTTTTAAATTATAAAAAACTATACAAATTAATCTGTTTCTTCTTACACTAAATCGTGCTCTAAGATATTGTTTACCAATATCAGTAATCAGTACTCATTTTAGTGCAGTAGACAAAGAGACATCACTTTTCACTGAAGGTACAGAATTGTACTTTATTGTATCGTATTATAGCAAGAGTCGCTTTTTATTATTTAAATGATTTTGCGGATTGAACCATTTGTATGCATCTGTGGCAGTAGGTACCTATCCTTTCAAGGAATTCAGGCATGTGTTTTTAACAGTGATACATTATTGTTTGCACAGGTCCAGCTCAATGTCGAGTTATGGCAGCATGTCTCCATCGGACGAGGGTTTCGACAGATATGAACCGCCTTACTACTGCCAGCCATCACACCAAGGTACCAGCACCAGCATCTACCCATTAAGTATACAGGGTGGCAGGGACATCGACCCGAAAACTGTTACCATGGATTCAGTACATGATTCTGAACGGACTGTGTTGAAATTTTTAGTCGGATAAAATTAATAGAAAAGTGCAATACCTACGCGGTCAAAATGTAAAGAACAGCAGATTTATATTTTAAATGTAACCGACGTTAAATTTCAACGCAGGGAGTGTCATAATTTGACGGGGTCCGCTAGGGCCGATGCCTGCCGGGGTTGCGGTGAAAACCGAAAGGGCGATCGTGGCCCCCGGCAACAGGGCAACCGAAGGATCACGCCCAGAGCGAGAGAAGTTATTTGAAAATTTCCCACCCAAAAAAAAAGGGGGGCAGAATCATGTACTACATCCATGGTAACAGTTTTCGCGTCGATGTCCCTGCCACTCTATAAACGAAATAACTAGGGTTTCCTTAGACAGCGGTGTTGCCAAATAGCAGCCGCGATTTAGCGTTGAATGACGTCATACAAACGTTTATACGGTAATCGTGCGGTTTGTGGGTTTCCTATACTCCATAGGTATACGTAGTTAAATAAACGTAAACAAATCATAAAAAGGGTGTTTATAGATGACACTTTCTTGTTTAAAATACGCCAAAACCAAATAAAATTGATTTAAGATTTAAAATAGTTTCCTCTTTTGTTAATGTATGTTAAACTTTATCATTTATTCTTAAACTACTTCTTCGTAGATGTAACTGCTTGAGAACAATTTTTTTGTTAGATTTGTAATACTAATATAATATTTTGTAATCTGTCTATTGTAAATTGCCCAAAGTCTAACGAAGTATAACGTTGCTAAATTGAAAAGTACAACTGTAACGTAGCATGATAACTGAAGTGACAGGTATTACGTTTAGTCGGTTACTTAACAGCTGTCTCGTCACGTGGTTTTTTTTTTGTTTGCCTTTATTTAACTATATAAACCTATGGAGTTCATGATCTTCACCAATATCACCATCACCATCACTGTCATCGTCACCATCATCGTCATCGTCACTGTCACCGTCACCATCACTGTCATCGTCATCGTCACCGTTACCGACAGCGGTACCGTCATCATCACCGTCACCATAACCGTCGACAAGATGTCACACATCAATAACATTTCATAATATTAAATTATATTATATTAGTTATTAAGCCGAAATTCGCAAATTAGCCAATAGAGCAATTAGGAAATAGAGGAGCCCGATGTCGGTAGCCTCCTCGGATGTGGGTGTCGGTGGCGGTCTACCGACATCGGGCTCCTCTATTTCCTAATTGCTCTATTGGCTAATTTGCGAATTTCCCAATAGAGCAATCCCTTCCCTGCACTTATTTCTGTCTAAAGCAATTCTTCGCCAACCTTTTGGCAGCTCATCTCAATCACGATCAATCACAATTTGTTTCGATTTGAAACAGATTGCTAATACATTGCTTCATAAGTTGGAAAAAATCTGCTCAACAACGTAAATAACGCAATGAACTGTCAAAATGAAACAAATTTCTTAGTGTCGTTTACGAAAATAAGTTACACAATATAGGGTACTGATCATTACATTATTCCAGTTCCTGATGCACCTTGATAACACCACCATCTTGTTCCCAGGAAGCCCCATGGACGGAGGAGTGTACTGGCCGGCTACCAACGGAGAAGCACACGAGTTTGATACCCAGGACATGTATCACGACACTACGCACTACATAGGCAGAGGATATGGTATGAATAATTTTTATTATAGTACTAGCTTCGCTCCGCGGTTTCACCTGCGAGGCGAGGCGTGGATGGGATGGGCGAGAATTGAAATCACGCTTACCCTTTTACACCGAAAGATGTCTATCGCTATACCACGCCGTCACGCACCGGCCACCGCTACTTAGCGCTGGCCATCGCTACCTAGCGCCGGCTCGCGCTATCACACGCCGGCCATCGCTACCTACTTAGCTAATAATAATAATAATAACCCCACCGTCGTATCTCTACGTTGACGTCGTGGTGGGGCTTGCGCGCTCCGAACTCTAGGCCTGTGCCGGTAGAGTTTACTTTGCCGGAACAGGTCTGGGATTAGGAGCCAGACCAAGAGAGATACAAAAACCCGCAGGGCAGCATGTGGCGAGCTGTTGGGCAGTAGCGACCCCACGGACCCTATCTCCCGGGAGAAGTCTTGTTCCTCACCTCTGGCTTGCCTTTATTGGCCGGCTGGAGTGAACACTGACGAGGAACAGAGCTCCCGCCTCATTCTTACCTTAATTGGCCGGCTTGAGTGGAGATTCGCAAGAGCAAACGTGCTCGGAGGAAGGAAGTATTCCAGTAAGATGCTGGTAGGGATCTTGACCGTACTTCCGGGATTGTCCTGATAGCCGTGGAATACCTCTCCACTCCTCATAAGCACCTCAGGACGTGTTGCCCCCTCGTCGCTACGACACTATGTGCTAGCGACCGTTTTCGGGGGCCCATTATTGAGCGTGCAAGTCACCCCCTGCCATTTTATCCGTGTACATTTAAACATTGATCAGGCAGGGGCCATAGTCCTTCCATAGCTCCAGGTAACCAGTCCACTTAAGCCACCCAAAGCCATAGTCCAATATCTTTGTTTCCATATTCTGCAATAGTCCCACACCAACCGAGGGTTGTCCTTGGGTGCCCTTGCATAGTGCGAACAGGGATAATCGTCGGTTGGTGCCTCAATACTCAAAAATGTCTAAGGGGCCTCTGCGAGTTGGCTTCGGCCCCTCGTATGCCTTCCAAAGGTCCGGGACCCCAGGGTCCCGAGATATGTCAAAGACATTTAGAAATATAATAATAAAAAATAATTGACATTTTATAGCAAAATTTCTATCCACGCCCTGCCCATCTTTGGTGTTAAAGGTCTAGATGCGCGAGGATGTGCGAGGCGAGAATTGAAATATTTGTTAGTACAATATTGAACTTTATTGCTGTGTGAATAGAGTATTTATTTACTTTGTGAAACGGATATACAAATCTCGCACCGGCCATCGTGGACCCGCACGGTCTCTCTCCGTCAAGCGCTGACTCGCGATGTCTCGCGATGTCTCGCGCTGGCACGCGCTGTCACGCACCGGCTCGCTCCGACCATCGCGAGACATCTCTGTATACTATATTCTCGGCTGACCTGCGCGCAAGCCTAGTACTTTTTGTTAGGTTAATGCTCAGAAATTGTGCACAACGTCTAGTGATTGAAATAGAACGGTTAGAACGGTTTTGTTAAACAAAAATCTACAACTTTGGCATGTTTTAAATTAGTACAAGAAATTATGAATGCTATTAATAAAAAAGAAATCCCAGTAGCAGTATTTTTGGACATGAGTAAGGCTTTTGATATGGTATGTCATGAAACCTTATTGCGTAAACTTGAGAAATATGGTATACGAGGCGTTGCCTATAGTTGGTTCGAAAGCTACTTAAGAGGCCTACAACAATGCACGGAGATTAAAAAAATGTGTTTCGAAACTAATACCCAGAAAACCTTTAGGTCTCCGTACTTAGCAAACTACTGTGGTGTACCACAGGGAAGTGTCCTTGGCCCCTTATTGTTTATAATATACATAAACGAACTGCCCAACTCCACGAACCAATATACTATATTGTTTGCAGATGATACTACCGTGTTGACAAAAGAGAAAACTTTAGGAAACAGTAAAATAGTTACGAATAAAGCATTGATAGATTTAATCAATTGGCTAGCTAGGAATAACTTAAAAATAAATACAAATAAAACTAAATTTATAACATTTTGTCCGTATAATAACCACAAAAAATTAGGAAATGAAATGAAATTAAGTTTAAAATGCAATAATAATGACATAGAAGAAGTTAATAATATCAAATTTTTAGGAATAGTTATGGACAGACATTGCAATTGGAAAGCTCAAGTGGATAATGTATGTAAGAAAATAAACAAATTCGTATTTGCACTTAGAAGGATCAAAAATTTAACAGATATTAAAACAGCCTTATAGGTATACCATAGCCATGTTTGTTCTGTTTTAAGGTATGGAATTACTGTATGGGGGAATTCAACAGATGTTCAGAGGGCATTCATAGCCCAAAAAAAGTGTGTAAGGTCAATTTTTAATCTTAAGTGGACAGACTCTTGTAAACCTGTATTTATTAAGCAAAAGCTGCTTACCCTCCCGTCTTTATATGTATTTGAAACCTGCAAATTTGTAAGAAATAATTACTCGCTTTTTGAAAAAGATGAAAAGGCTATGTCAAAGAGGAAAATAGTACAAAAGCCACTAATAGTCCCGCGTAATAGACTAAAAGTATGCGGGTATTTCTCATCAAATTTCGAAATTTGATTCCCAAGTCATTAGTGCCAATTCATATGCATTAACTAGATAAGTCTATTTTTTATTTCAATGCACGCTGTCTGTACCACTATTGTTTAAAAAGAAAACGTATTACCTCTAAAGAAAAAAAAGATAGGGCTACTTTGTTACCGTGAAAGTCATTCCCTCACCTTGTCCCTTAGTTCAAAAACATTACTAAAATGGCTATTCATCTCAAATATATCAATATTCTTAATAATTAAATTATGTTAGAAACATGTTTGTTATAGTCTATAAAAACTTCCATCTTACAACGACGTATTTATAAAAACGATAATTCTATTTTAAATATGTCCCGCCAAATAAAATCATTCCCTCACCCTATTACGAATATTCGATTTCTGAACATATCGAACGATATATAGGAACGCAACCTTAAGTTTTTAGTACCTGGCAGTACTCTCGAATGTTTCATGATGGCGATTTCTTCTCAACCGTAGGTGAGTTTGTGCAAAAATATACTATGTAAAAAATTGTTAAGAGTTACATTTATGGTGATCATTACCTCACGTTACATGTATGTATTAAGCATTTTAGTATATATGTATATAATTTGTTGCTTTTGTGCGTTTTTGGGAGTAAAATGCATATTCGAAATGTAACTAGCAAATTGAGGTTATGTGCCGGTGTTTTTGTAGCTTTAGTTAAAATTCGTCATTCCCTCACAATCATTCCCTCACTACATGTAGGAGTGAGGGAATGACGGCTGCATGAGGGAATGATTTATACAGCATTCTACGGTTCTTTTAGATTTTTAATTTATCTCTTGCAACTTGTATTTCATGGTATTTAATTTAAAATAGGTCTGAAGGTGTCGGTGGAACCCTGAAACGGACAGTTGATAAAGTCGTGGCAGAAGGCCATGATATCGTAGACCTGAATTCATTGAAACCTATCCTTGAATCCAGGTGTCCTTCTATTTTATTGATTGAAGTTACCACAACAAATATTTCACTGATGGAGATCTCATAATACAGTCCAGGACTATTCTACTTTCCGGGGAACACAAAAAATACACTAGTTCATATTTTTTAACAACACCTTACAGTACAGACGACTTTCATGCATAGATTGCGAAGAAGATTGTACCTACTATCATTTGGGATATTTTTAACAACACCAAAGTAATCGATTTACTAAGAGGCGTAACAAATCCCCTCAAAAGTCAATGGAATTGGATATAATGAAGGATAATCACCAACTGTCTTTAGCGTCTTTTTCGCGCATTCAAGATCATACTGGAATGTTCAAAGAAAATTATACAATTGATTTTGAAAATGAGGGATGTACTGTCATCTCAGACAGTAATAAGATTGCTACCATTGGAGATTATGTCCTGATGAAATAGGGCACGGCAAAGTATCCCAGAGAAGTTTTATCTGTTTTTGAAGATGGTTCAATGGTTAGGTGCATGAAGCAAGGTTTGAAGTTTTGGAGATGGCCTAATATTAAAAATGAGCAATTATAATTAGCTGGGAAGATATATACTTATAATAAAGAAGCCAAAGTTAGTTAAGAGGGGGAATTACGTTATTACAGAGTTAGATTACTCTACAAGTGATGTTAAAATGAAGACTGAATAATTTATTGATCCTAAAGACCAAAAACGAATACAAGAAAAGACTAATACCGATTAATCTTAATAATGAATGCTTAATAAATAAAAATGAAGACATTTTAAGTTTTGGAGAAATGCTTCATAAGTATAAAGATAAAAACATTTGTTACCTCTATAATAGTGTATTTGTTAATTTTTTGAGTTTATATGTATTTATATTGACTATAAGTACAAAGGCTTAAATTGATTTTCTTTAGAATATGATATTTCATTGTTTAATGTAATCAAAATCACACAATTTCCTTTATTTGTACAAGTTTTTTTTATTATAATATAATAATAAATCATTCCCTCACTCTGTTAATCATTCCCTCATTTGTTAATTTTTTAAAACTTCATTTTTTATAGATTATATACAAAAACATGGAAGACCAATACTCCTAAATAGATCTCTTAAAGCAACTTTTTTGATCTCTGCAAAAAAAACATCTAAGATAATATTTTTTTTTTTTTTAAATAATATCTCAAATTTTGAAATTTGGTGAGAAATACCCATGCAACAAAAATTGTTATACCATGGCAGTGAAAATATATAACCACTTAGCCGAAGAATTTAGAAGTGCTTCGAATTTAGAATTTAATAGAAAACTGTATAACTGGTTGTGTGAGCGATGTTTTTATTCCATCAATGAATATTTTGAGTGTAAAATGTAAAACTTATTTATTATAATTATCATGACATGTACACATTGACATTACTTATATAATATTGACACATTTCATTAATCTTGCTATTTTTTATTGACTTGACATCATTGTTATTGATCGTTATTTTCAATATAAATTATTATTTTAAATGAATAGAATCGTACTAATTTTATTAATTGCATTGTAATCTAAATTTAAATTATGAAATTATTATTAGTATTTTTATTTTATTGCTAATTATTAAATGTGTACCTACTGCATGCTATAAGTATAACCAAGATGTAAATCTAAATATTTGCACGGCTGAAATGCCGAATATAGTGAAACCCATAGAACTTAAGAACATATGTACCTATATTCTTGCAAATAAATATATCATTCATTCATTCATTCATTCAATACTATCTTGAATTCATGCAAGCCTAGTACTTTTTGTGCCAAGTTTCAAGTTTATTACTCAAGGAATAAGATTTTTCATACAAACGAAACCCCCCGTTTTCGCCCCTTAAAGGTGGAATTTTCAAAAACCCCTTCTTAGTGCTCCCCTACATTATAAAAGGAAGCTGTGTGGGAAATTTCACGTTCCTAGTACCAGTAGTTTCGGCTCTGCGTTGATATGTCAGTCAGTCAGTCAGTTTCTCCTTTTATATATTTAGATTAGTTAGGATTGCAGTTCGGCACTTAGAAAGAGACCTACAAAAATATGAGTGATGGAGACGCACTCCTACAAAGTGGTAAATTAAAATTATGGAAAACATTTTTTTAGGGTACCTCCCATACACGTAAAGTGGTGATGTTTATTTTTTTATCCTATGGTGTGGGGTATCATTGGAAAGGTCTTTTAAAAACATTATGAGTTTGTTGAAACCATTTTTGGATTCAGGGATCCGTTTGCGAAATATTAAGCTTTAAAGTGCCAGCTAAATGGTTGGTTTTAGATATGTGAAAAAAATCACAGCAGTAGTATATACGTATATAACGAAATTAAAAGAAAAACTATCACAGCTAAGTAGACTTTACAAGTTAACGAGTAATAATCGACCAACTTAACTTTGCAGTTGCAAAAACATGTTTTCCCATACATTCCGTATGGGAGAACATGTTTATCAACTACAAAGTTAAATTTGTTTTTGGGATAAATTCATCGCAACTACGGAACCCTTCATTGTGAAGATGAGTGAACTTTACACCCCGTTCCTCACACCTCTAGAAGTTTGGAAACTTAATATAGGAATATCTTAGATCATGTTTATATTACATAGTGAAATTAATTTGTAAAGTTATGTCTAACGCGGATAAAAAACTGAGAATCACGCAAAATCTATTAAGCGTATTTTTCTGAAACCTTCACCATTTTAACGATAATTTAATTATTGATCTTTAAATAAACGTGTTTTATTTAAATACCTTTTGTTTTACGTGTAATAAATTAATAATGCGTCTAATTTGGGACAGCGCTCCTTGATGGGCGAGTAATATTACTGGCTGGACGTACGACGCGTTGCGTGAGCTCAGTACAGAACACGCAAGCTAACCACTCAAGGTCACTGGTATATAGGTATCTGCATCTTAAAAAGCCCTCGGTATAGGACTTAAGAGGGCTTATACTAAAAGTTGGCAACGTCGCAAATAGCCGTCAAATATTTACCTGTTTTGATTAATTTGGCAATATTATTGTATGGAAATAAGAAATGTGGCTAACTAGTTTCCTAGAATATTAATAATAAAAAAAAGGCACTTGGAATGTTTCCAAATGCTTTTTTTATATCTAAAACTAAATATTCGGTGTTACGATATTGATTATTGCATTTCATAATCAATATTTTAGTGCACCAGTTAGCCACATTTCATGTTTCCATACAGTAATATTGCCAAATTAATCAAAACAGGTAAATATTTGACAGCTATTTGCGACGTTACCAACATAACTGGCAAGAAACATGAATTATTTTATATTTTAAGTTCTAACCACAACGGGGTAGCTCTAGGCCTGCATCTCCCTTGATGGTAAGTGATGATCAGGTCGAAGATGGAAGCGAGCTTCACCCGGAATCCTCAACCACAGAGGAACTGGCTATCTTACCTCTAACTGCCGAAACACAACAATGCTGTTAACATTGTTGTTATGGCGACAGACTTAGATAAGATGGCGGTAGCTAGCCAGGCGGACTTAGAACAAGCCTTACCGCCAACCAAACCGAGCAGAAAATTATAGCCCCTCTGATGGTCAGACCACAGAGGCGGTTAAACCAGCATTGAAATTCCGAACTTATTATTAGTTACTAAATCTTGTTCCAGGTTACGAGGAGATGCAGATGGCTGGAAACGAACCATATGATACATATCACCACAACATGGTGCACAGTTTTGCGCCAAATAATGCAGGTAATAAAATGATCTAGAGCAGTCCATTGTGGAAGTGATTCTGTCTCTTTCTCTCTTTCTATTTTTAACCGACTTCAAAAAAAGGAGGAGGTTCTCAGTTCGTCGGTATTTTTTTTTAATGTATATGTTCCCCGATTATTCGAATACGGCTGGACCGATTTGAAAAATTCTTTTTTTGTTTGAAAGGATATACTTTCAAGTTGGTCCCATTGTCATTTGGTCACGATCTGATGATGGGATCTTGGAGAAATCGAGGGAACTCTTCAAATATTAAAGGCACATCTATAGCGATTTGGGTATTTTTGATGAGTAGTTGACATAAGGCTATTGTAACTTAAGATAAATTACAAACCAACCCACTAAAAAGTGAAAAAAAAAAACTTTTTTACAAAAAATACAATCGACTTCCAAACTACAAAGTGAAAAATAACTTTAATTTCGGAAGTCGGTGTCAAAAAACTAAAATACAGATCCAAAGTTTTTTTGTAGAGTCACAAATTACTACAGTATTTAATGGTTTACTCCGCGAAATTATTAAAGACGAAGCTCCCTAAATTATATGTTAATTTGCATTAATATTCTGAATGAACGGTGAGAGCAGAGAGCAATGGTGGCCCAGTGGTAACGGCCGCGACTTACGAGTTGTAGGTCGTAGGTAACCCAGACAGGCGCTTTACTTTGTGTAAATTATTTCATCACCACTGCTCTCAAAACGGCGAAGGAAAACATCGTGAGGAAACGGGCATGTCCTAGAACCGAAAATTCGAAGACATGTGACATCTACCAACCCGCACTGGGCCCGCGTGGTGGATTACGGCCCACTCCCTCTCACAGAGAGGAGCCCTGTGTCCCAGCAGTGGGAACGTTTATAGGCTGATGATGATGATGATGAATATTCTGAAAACGTCACACATACAATCAAAATGGAACTTTAGTATGTGATTTACTGGATCTTTTTCTTTCCATTTACTTGAGACAGTTACGTAATTGTAACATTTTCGCTCGATTTATTTTTATTCGAAAATCGTGTCTTTTTTAGGGTTCCGTACCTCAAAAGGAAAAAAACGGAACCCTTATAGGATCACTCGTGTGTCTGTCTGTCTAATTAGACCGATTAAAATTAATTTTGAATATGGGGATCACTTTTTGGGGCAAATAAGAATTTAAAAAAAGTTTTTCAAAGGGCTTGTCGCGAGGATCTCAATTTTTAAGCTATTGCATAGCTTTTATCGCGGGCTTTGAGCGCGGTGACCGAATCAAGAAATTCCGTAACGTAACGAAAATAAAACCTAACACCCCCCACTCCGCCTACCATGTAATGACAGTTTCCATGACAACGTGATGTTGTCATGGGAACGTAAATTTTGTTTTATGTCATCGCGTCATCATCCCAAGTGTAGCGTTGACAAATAGGAAGTATGGAGGTTACAAATGCTATGCAATAGCTTTACCGCGGCAGTCCCCGAGTGCCACACGTTTTTTTTATAATTTTGAATTAAATACAAAGATATTGAAGAAAATTGATGAAAATTGACCATTCTTTGTACTATATATCTCCAAAACTACTGAATCTAAAATTTTTAAACAATACAGAGAATGGTTCTTCACTCATAAATAAATAATTTTCAAAATCGGTCCACAATTGACGGAGACATCGGTGGACATACATAAAAAATTAGCGATCAGTTTGATTTTTTCTAGACTCTAAATTGTCCTAACTGTGCGTTCGCACTGGCGAAACATTGACAACGAAACATGTTGGAATCTCTATTTTCTGTCAATTTTCCATACAAAGTTTGACAGGCACTAGAGATTTCAACATGTTTTGTTGTGATGTTTCGCCAGTGCGAACGCATAGTAAGGAGCAGGACCAGCATGTTTCCAAGCATCTTGGATATAATCCTCTAATTTGTAATATGCTTGTTTCTTAGGCCTAGACTGCGACCTCCAATCCCTCCCCCTGCGCTACGACCGCCCCGCACCCCCCTCATTCGTGAGGGTAGCCAAGAGAAGGACCACAGCCAACAAGAAAGAGAGGAGAAGAACGCAGAGTATTAACACAGCATTCTCAGACTTAAGGGATTGTATACCTAATGTACCTCCGGATACTAAACTTTCAAAGGTGAGGATACTGTATCTTTTATACTGTGTACATTTTTCTATACCTACATTTTAATCAAGTCTTGTTTTGCCACTTTTTGAAGGTTACTAAAAAAACTACTTTTTCACCACTGCCCACTGTTGTAGTTGGTATGAAGAGACTGCAAAACATTTTTCTTTATTTTATTTCAATAAGTTTACTGCAACGAACTTTGAACATAAAAATGTAGAATTTGTTTGTAAGTAAATATAGCTGCATAGAAGTAGTTGTTAGTAGAGCTTTGGTGCGGCTGTTGCCGCTGTGAAGGCTTCGATAAATAATGGACAATACTGGTACAACTCTGTTTTATTAAGCTATTGCATAGCTTTTATTGCGGGCTTTGAGCGCGGCGACCGAATAAAGAAATTCCGTAACGAAAATAAAACCGTAACGAAAATAAAACCTAACACCCCCCACTCCGCCTACCATGTAATGACGGTTACGTTACGGTTACGTTCCCATGACAACATCCCGTCATGAGAACGTAATTTTTGTTTTATGTCATCACGTCATCATCCCAAGTGTAGCGTTGACAAATAGGAAGTATGGAAGTTACCAATGCTATGCAATAGCTTTACCGCGGCAGTCCCCGAGTCCCACACGTTTTTTCTGTATTCCGAGTTGAAATAAGATCTAAATAATATAAAAAGTTAAAGGCGTCGTCCGCCATCGAATCTGAAGGGAGGAATTCTTCTATATTCGTTTTTTAAATACTCGCGGCGCGTAGAGTACAGGCTGGCGTAACGGCATGGCTTTAGTAAATCTCTCCGTGCGCCACCTGGCGGCGGCAGGCGTAGTCGTCTACGATGTCTATGTTTTCGCAGAATTCGAAGATATCAATGAGCGGCGGTAATCATTTACCGTCAGGTGGGCTTGTTAATCATCCATTAAAATTATGGTCAACACTATTTGGGTATTAAGAGGAGGCTCCCTAAATTGTATGTTAATTTGCAATAATATACAATCAAAATGGAACTTTAGTATATGATTTATTGGATCTTTTCTTTCCATATTTAAAACAGTTACGTAATTGGAACATTTTCGCTCGATTCATTTTTAATTCGAAAATCATATCTTTTTTAAAAACTATTTGAAGCAGAAACAAGATTACTCGGCTTTTATATCTAAAATAATAAATTGACAATAAGAGTTTATTATAGAGATATAAGATATTTTTTCTCTAGATCAATTATTACTTTCGTTATAAACGAAATAAGAATTGAGACTTACGTATTTAATTCCGTGCTTGAACACGACCAAAGAGCGCACGCGATATTCAACTTTATTACTGAAGTGTTAGCGTTTAGCACGTGGTGGAGTGGGGGGTGCATGGGGGCGGAGTTTGCGTGAAAATTGTCTTTGGAGTGCCTGGTCTTAACATTAACAACGAATACAATTTATCTCCGAAACAAATCTTGCCTGTAATCTCAAATAATGACATTGGCACAAGGTAAATTTCAAGAAAAAAGACTTCCCACCAATTGCTCTTAATCCAATCATAATCGCTTTAATTTTTTTTTTCATTTCTTCCGAACTTAATTTCAAATAATCCGCGCCACCTTCCATGAAACCCGCATCGACGGACATACCTCCGTCTCACTCTTGCATCTGACATTGCCAGATGGTGCGAAAGAGATCGCAGAGCATCAATAGCGCGTTCTCGAGTCTCAGACAGCATATCCCTAACGTTCTTCCCGACACAAAGATGACTAAGGTTAGTACGACTTCTGGAATTGAGAAGAAGTTTCTGTTGGTACTTTTTAGGTAGATGGTCCACTGATGGGCATAGAAATCCCTTAGACTAAGAACCGTGCAATAAAAAGCTGAGGGGAAATTGCGCAACACAGATAAAATCACAATCGATCGCATTCATTTTGATATCTATTGCTTCAAAGGTTTGAAAAACTCGTTTACCCAGTATAGTTATATTTTCTTAATGTCCCTCGGGAATCATCGGATTTCCGAATACAAACGAATGCTAATTTCCATGTTCATCAATAATTAGATTTATCTTGTATAATAATTTGAATTCAGAACTAAGTACTTTATTGTTGTTTTGTTTTGATTTTCGTGTGAACTATATAGAGTTGTAAAACTATTTTCCTATCTGTCGTGCCTGCGACTTTAGCAACTTTCCTACTATTTTTTAAATAAATTACATTAAGTTAAAAGAGTATTAACAACTCTATATACTTCCAAGTCGATTGAGAGCGTCCGGTCTGCACCAAGTGCAAAGGGCAACTGATAGAAATCCGACGACTGACGAAACACGAAGTTTGCCGAGGAACATTAAGAGCATATTTGAACTGTATTTAGCTGAACTGTCAAATTGAGAGGCATAGCAATGAATTGCCATTTTGTGTGTTATGCAACTATTATACCCCGCAGATCAATGTGGGCCCGTATCGAGGCAAGGAGGAGCAAAAAAACTCACTTTCATTTTAATATATCGATATCTACCGCGTCTGCAGAGTTTTGCGAGCTAATTTAATTTGACACTGTTTATCGAGTCCCACATTTAGCGCATCATTATTTATTTCTTTTACCAGATAATTATGTCCGAAACTAGCCGCATCCCGCGGTTTCATCCGCATAAGTCTCGATCTCGTGGGAATATCGGGATAAAAAGTATTCATGTACTAACCAAAGGTCATGGCCTACCCATGTGCCAAATATCAAAATCCGTTCAGCCGTTGCAGCGTGAAAGCGTAACAAACGAACCAACAGACTCACTTTCGCATTTATAATATTATGTTAGAATTATTGCAACAAAAGTACCAACAAAAACCTCAAACACTCCAGAAGTCACAGATCCATTCTCAATTTTTAATCGGACATTAACATTTCCTCTCCTGTTAGATCAAGACTCTTCGGCTGGCGACCTCCTACATCTCCTACCTGCTGAAGGTGTTGGAGACGGATGGAGAGCCCGCCGGGGGGTTCAGGGCAGACCTGCATCATACGCCGCCGAGGAGACGAACTGTTGAAGGGAACCAGGTGAGCTCTTTGCGTTTTATGGTAGCCTAGTACTCTAAAATTCTTTTGGTAAACTTCATGGTCAAAGGTGGTGAAACTATATTTTTCGGAGTTGCAAGAAGCTCTTGGTTTGTATGAAGCCCTGGTACCGTTATGCTGTTAAAACTACCGGCAAACAAGCTGAATGTAAAGTAAGTGGTCATAGCAACACCAGCAGCATCGCAAATGTGTCGCCATCCCAGATACAAAAGCTGAAATGTCTCATATTATGATGTCTCTTCGGCTGGCGACCTCCTACATCTCTTAAGACGCAGATATATGACAGTGACTTTGAATGGTTAGCTTGCGTGTTCTGTTCTGAGCTCAAGCAACGCATCGTACGTCCAGCCAATAGGACTCGCCCATCAAGGAGCGCTGTCCCAAATTAGACGCATTATTAATTTATTACACGTAAAACAAAAAGTGTTTTAATAAAACAAGTATACTAAAAGATCAATAATTTAATTACCTTTAAAATGGTGAAGTTTTCAGAAAAATGCGCTCGATAGATTTTGCGTCATTCTCAGTTTTTTATCAGCGTTAGACATAACTTTATAAATTAATTTCACTATGTAATATAAACATAATCAAAAATATGCCTATATTAAAATATTAGGAATATGCTTTTGTTTAACATATATTTTTTTCAAATCACTAACACTACTCGTTTAGACGTCATCTTCAGTATAAAATCATTAAAAATCGGTTATCGTCCCCTTAACTGCTGAAGGTAGATTTGCATCATACACCACCGAGGAGATGGACTGTCGAGGGGAATCAGGTGAGCACTTTGTGTTTTATGATAGCCTAGTACAGGGGTGGCGAACCAAGGGCACGCGTGCCATTGTTGGTGGCACGTAATCAATTGATTTGGGCACGACCATCATTTCAAGAATTTAGGTACTTGACTCGTTAACTTGTAGAGCATACTTAGATGTGATAGTTTTCCTTTTAATTTCGTTATATAAACTACTGCTGATTTTTTTCACACATCCAAAACCAACCATTTAGCGGACACTTGACTCTAACAAAAATTAGCACTTTAAAGCTTAATATTTCGCAAACGGATCCCTAAATCCAAAAATAGTATTCACAAACTCTAAATATTTTTGAAGGACCTTTCCAATGATACCCCACACAATGGGATAAAAAAAAACATCACCACTTTACGTGTACCTTAAAAAAAAATGTTTTTCATAATTTTGTCTGTCGACGTAATTAAGGTCTCGGAGCTAGACCGCTGACAGACAGACAGACAGACGGACATTTCGAAACTATAAGGGTTCCTTGTTTACTACGGAAAAATGGTAACAGAGGTTCGCCATCCCTGGCTTAGTACTTTTTTTTATTTTTTTTGGGAAGTTTTGCAAAGAAGCTCAGATGACTTCTGTGTTTTTATGGCAGCCTGGTAGTCTTGAAACACTTTTGGGATCCCTAGTTTAATAGGTACGTAATTAATTTCTGTTTCTTCCGTTTTTAATGAAGCTCTTGGTTTGTATGAAGCCCTAGTACTTGCATGCTATGAAGGCTATACCCGTTTTTGGCAAACAAGCCTGATGGTAAGTTTTACCGCTGCCTGTGGACCCAGGCTTCGTAGATGCGTGGCCAACCCAGATACATATGCTGAAAAGTCTCGTGTCTCTTCGGCTGGTGACATCCTACATCTTCTCCTACCTGCTGAAGGTGTTGGAGATGGATGGAGAGCCCGTCGAGGGGTTCAGGGCAGACCTGCTTCATACCCCGCTGAGGAGACGGACTGTCGAGGGGAATCAGGTGAGCTCTTTGTGTTTTATGATGGCCTGGTACTTTTGAAACTATTTTGGGAACCATTAAAGAAGCTCTTGGTGTGTATGAAGCCTTGGTACTTTTTAATCTGTTTTGGAAACCCGCAAGGTGAGTTTACTAGGTACTTGAATAGTTCTTGGTACTTTGTAAGTATGTATGTATATTCTCCTGAGAAGCCGCCCTCACTCTAAATCTGGGTAAGTATACTATGAAACCATTAGACGTAAGTATGTCATCATCATCATCACCTAGCTTTTTCCCAACTATGTTGGGGTCAGCGTCCAGTCTAACCAGATGCAGCTGAATACCAGTATTTTATATGGAGCGACTACCTATCTGACCTCCACAACCCAGTACTGGGTAATACGATACCTCTTGGGAAGACTGGTTGTCAGACTTTCGGGCTTCTGACTACCCGTTACGACTGTCAAAGATCCACAAATGACAGCCGGGACCAACGGCTTAATGTGCTTTCCGAGGCACGGAGGAGTCTCAGTATGAAAAGATGGTCGTCACCCATCCACAGACCAACCCCGGCAAGCGTAGCTTAACCTGGTGGATTGGCCCGTGCGGCTGTTATTACTTAGTCACGAGCTCCTAGGTATGTCATCATTAATCTTATCATTAATAGGCTTGTGTCCAAAAATTTTATTTTTTGTCCGTCTTGTAGATTATTAAAAAATATTGAACACGTATTTTTTGACGTACCTAATCAAAAGTTTACTGCGATACATTGAGTTAAAATGTGGCATGACGTCACGCCTTGCTAGATTTTATACTGCGTTGTGACGTAGCGAGCCCCCACTCCCCAACTTTAATGCGTGTTTTCTAAGTTATTTTTGATTAATATGATAAAGCAAAAAATACGTGTCTAATATTTTTTTATTATCTGAAAGACGGACTAAATAGTTTTTTTTTTTTACCTAGGCATCTACTCTAGTCATCTTACTTGGAATATTAAATCTTCTTTTCCATTCATAATTTTGAAAGCAAACCGCGGAATTGTAATAATTATTTTAAAACCTCATCCATAAAAATTCATCCTAAAACATTTTTATGGGTGTATAATGTAGTTTCCCGTCTTAAACACAGAGTATAAAAATACTGCAAGTTTATGTTGGGCATCTGTTCCTTTTTTTCGTCTGTGTTATAATAAATCAAAGTTATTATTGTTTCTAGAATTTTTTTGAAGCTTTGCATGATTTCCAACTAACTTTTGCGTTGTGACTATAGTCCGGACGTCGCGATAACGTTCCTGACACCTGTCAGTTGACAATTTCTATACTCCGTTTGAAATAAGATTAGAAATTTAACTAAACCTTTATTACAGTCCGTTCAACCGATTTTGACTTCTATTGCGTTGGTCGCATGACAAATGGCAGCTGCAGTAAACAGTTGGTTTGTAACCACTTTTTTTGCTTTTAATGACATCCTTATGCCTACGGTATAGAAGTCAAAATCGGTTGAACGGACTGTAAAAAGGTTTGTTTAAATGTCTAATCTTATTTCAAACGGTGTATAGTAGTAATAAGGATCAAATTCGCAAAACACATATTTTTTTGTATGAAACTGACAAATGTCGTGAATGTATTCTCTCAACGGTCAGACTGTAGTAATGCCATAGACTACAATCTAATCTAAGTAATCTGTACCCGTAAAATAAACTAAAACTAAACTAAATTTAAGTTCAGTGCATCTTTTTCTTTCTATTTCATTAAGAAAAGGACAGAATATAAATTTTAGTTTAGTCCAGTCAAATTAATCAGCGCTTGACGTAAATTGACGTAATTTTAGTCGGCAAGTTTTTAATCACGTCTAAACTTGTATGGAGAGTGACAGACGATGATTAATTTGATAGGACTAAACTAAAATTTATCTTCTGTCCTTTTCGTAATGAAATAGAAAGAAAAAGATGCACTGAACTTAAATTTAGTTTAGTTTGTGAACAAGGGAATCGGCACCTCTGTATATATTTATATACAGTCAAACCTGGGTAAGTGAGTCAAAGTCAAAGTCAAATCATTTATTTCAAATAGGCCCATGTATGGCACTTTTGAACGTCAAAAATTACAAAATAATAAAATTGATTCTAGTCGCCCCTTCCAAAAGGTAGTTTTCGTATGGAGAAGAATGGGCAAGAAACTCCACCGTTACTCTTTTAAAATGTTTTACAATATTGTTTGTATATGTACGTACATTTGTTAAATAATTATTATATGTGAAGACGATGCACCTAGAATAAAATTACTATACCACAATAGGTAAAAAGAATTAAAAATGAAACAACGATAGATAATTTAATTTGTGATAGATACATGGTTCTCACATATTTACAAACATTGTAAAAGTAGACGATTTTCCTAAAATTTTACAATTAATAAGTCAGTGTGTAAGGAAGTAATCACAGAATGTAAAATCAAGTCATAAAACACAAAATAATAAATTTTACAGTTAAATTGGCTACCAGTTTG
Source organism: Agrochola lychnidis (assembly GCA_963680765.1). NCBI lineage: Eukaryota > Metazoa > Arthropoda > Insecta > Lepidoptera > Noctuidae > Agrochola > Agrochola lychnidis. The sequence goes on from OY796875.1 coordinate 10,991,038, forward strand.
ATTTTGTCTTGATTCTAAATTGTCCTATGGAGCAGGACCAGCATGTTTCCAAGCACTCTTATCTTGGATATAATCCTCTAATTTGTAATATGCTTGTTTACAAAGTGTACTTTTTATATGAGTTTTAAATTTTCTTTCATTTAATTGCAATATGTCACAAGGTATTTTGTTGTAACATTTAACACAGTACCCCATAAAAGATGTATGTACTTTAGATAACCTGAAAAATGGTTGATCTAGTTTATCTTTATTTCTAGTATTAAAATTATGTCTATCACTTATTTTATTAAAGAGATGTGGATTGAAGAACTGGGTAGGTAAGCGAGAAAACTCTACAAGTGAGAGTAATTGCCAGGTCCCGACATTTTAACCGTCTAAAACCTTTATAAGTGATAAACAGAAACCTCTATAAGAGATTGTCGTTTTACACTTGTATACCTCTATAACTGAGACTGCTACTTGCCTGTACCTCTATAAGCGACAGTCGAGTGTAATTTAACATCTGCTATTTATGACTCATTCTTAAAGGACATGTCCTAAAATGGTTTTTTATTATTCAATAATTCTAACCAGGATAAGTTAAATATATTTGGATAGACATCCCAAAAACTAGTGGTTCTAACTATATCATACATTTTTAAAGACCTCCAATTTTGAGAAAAATCGTTTTTTATTTTAGTAAGAATTTACTCCTAAAACGAACAAACCTTTCTAATTATCTAGGATAATATAGTGAACACACCCCATAAAATAGTAAACTTGTCAAAATTGACACATGTTACTGTCATCACTGTCAATTGATTGACAGTAATGACTGTACCATGTATCAATTTATATCATATTTATCATAGTTGCCAACAACAAATAAAATATTTGTACTTTAAATAGTTTATAATTTTTCTCTTAAATGGAGGGGTCTAAAAATATTATTTCAGTGGTTCCTAGTTCCATATTTTGTCGTTTTTATTTAGATGTAGTTTGATGCTGGTTAGATTTTTCTTGGAATAAAAAACCAACGTCCCTACAAAAAGCGGACATCTCCTTTTGTGGAAATAACTTTGTTTTTTTTTCGCTCTACCTTTCCCAACCAGCCTAAACCTCTATAAGTGAGGCAGGCCACTCCTGTACCTCTATAAGCGACAGTCGAGTGTAATTAAACATATGCTATTTATGATTCATTCTTAAATTTCGTGGAAATAACATTTTTTTTTCCTCTCTACCTTTCCCAACCAGCCAAAACTTCTATAAGTGATAAAGGTCGCTGCTGTACCTCTATAAGCTAGAAATTCGAGTTACTGAGAAACCTCCATATGCGAAAAAGAGATCGCGTCCCCTTGAAGTCTCGCTTATCCAGGTTCGACTGTATATATGTATAAATATTGCTCGTTTAATAGTATAGGATTTCTAATCCCTTTTAAATAATATTCGATACACCAAGACTTTTGATTTTAAAATAAAACCGAGCTGTGTATGCATTCGAGTGCACGCCGACATTCACTGGGGAATCAGTCTTATCTAGTAACATGTGGAGTTCAAGTGCAGTACTCACTGGCGCCAGTGGCTGGCGAGCGACGGGGCTAGTGGCATGTAATAATTTGTTGTTGTAGTTATATTTTACTAGCTTTTGCCCGCGGCTTCCCCGCGTGGATGTCGGAAAATATCGTAGCCGACTACCTAACCAAATTTAGTTCTATTTTTAAAATTCATTCCCGCCCTAGAGAGGGAAGCAATTACAATGAGTCTTTCCCACCCAAGGGTGGGGATCAGCGTCTTCCACCCGCTACTTGGATCAAACAAACACTACTTTCCGAGTATGAGATATGAAAAAGAATTTTTCAAATCCGACTGGTAGTTCCGGAGATTATCCCCTACATACAAACTTACAAACCAAATACCTCTTTATAATATTATACAACACTAGCAGACATCACGCGTTTTCACCCGAGTAATTTCCGTTCTCTGGGGAGTACGGGGATAAAAGATAGCCTATGTTCCTCGCTGATAATGTAGCTATCCATTGCTGAAAGAATTTTTCAAATCGGTCCAGTAGTTTTTAAGTTTATTCGTTACATACACAAATACAAATCTTTCCGCTTTATAATATTAGTATAGATATAGATGTAAAAAAAACTCTGTCCGATCCGTGTGGGTGTTGTTAGGTATCGTACTGAGAATCTATTTATGTGTTAATTATCAGGAAAAAAGAAAAAAAAATCAGTACATTTTTTTCCAATGGGAAATTTTACCGGGTTATTATAACATGGGGCGCGGGCGGCCGTCGTTTAGCGGGTGTCTACAAGTCATAACTTATGACCCCTGTTGAAAATATTCTATTTTTTTATGGATTTGGGGTAATTTTGGTACAAAAAATGTGAATTTTAAATAATAATAATAAATAATATTAATAAAAATGTTTATTTTTCTTCCACAAATAACACCTAAACTAAAACTTAAAAATGGAAAAAATTAAAATTATCATGCAGGACAATGTTCATTTGTGGGAGACTGGTGCCTAAACTAAGCCGTGACTTGTATTTCAGGACACCAGGGACTCCCCCTACAGGTAAAAATACCAATTAAAAACATTAATGAAGCCATTATTACATTTTCATGTTACAACCAACTATTTGTTGGAGAAGAAAACAACAAAAAAAAAATGTTAAATTTGTATGAAGTGTAGTGGAGTTCAAGATGATGAGGGATGAAGGAGAGGGTGTGATGTATTTTGTGTATAGCAATAGGTAACTTTTTTTTCAATAAATAATTTAAAAAAACTACTTTTTGGTAATGTTATTGCAGTGCCTATGTGCCCTATTCGGATCGGACAGGGTTTTTTTTTACACATTGTATAGTAAGGTCAGGGTTGGGCAGAATTTGAATTACTTTTAATTTAAATACGTAATTGAAATACAAATACGTATTTAGTATTTGTAATTCAATTACTTCCTAAAAATGTAATTTGTAATTGGTATTTCAAATACCTGACGCTGAGGTATTTTGTAGTTAGTATTTCAAATACTTATGGCTTCAAAATACATTTGAATATAAATACATTTAGCGATTTTATTAATGGGGTGCATTCTGCAAAAAATTGCCCTCGATAGCTTTCGTAAGCAAAACACGACCGCTAAATATGTCAATATTTAAAGTTGGCAACACTGGGCTGTATTAGTTCTATTCTATTTACGTAACCTAACACCTGACTGTATTTTGTAATTAGTATTTTTTATTTTAAATAAAAATAGTTAAAATACTGTATTTTGTATTTTATATTTCAAATACACGACTTAAAAATACTTTGTATTTCGTATTTTAAATACGTGCGAGATAGTATTTTGTGATTTGTATTTTAATTAAATCAAAGCATGTATTTTGCGCAGCTCTGTAGTAGGTATAGATGGCCACCCATCCACGAACCGACCGCGGCAAGCGTAGCTTAACCTTAAATAGACTCGTGCGGCTGTTATTATTTAGCCACGGGCCCAAGCATCCTACTTCTAACTAATAGCTTGTATTTCATCACATTATATTATTGTAGTCGGAACCACGTCACACGTAGACAGATACCAGGTACGGCAATAACTATATATATATATATTTATGTTGTTCTGTATCATTTCGTATTTATGTACAGTTTAGCGCGTGGCAATGTGTGGTACAAGTTATGAGAGGTAGCGGTCTAAAGGTAATGTATATGTCACGGCTACAATCCGAAGTTTGGCTATACCTAGTTTTAGCCGGCTACACCTAGGTGCGGCAGGTATGAAAATGGCTGAAAGGTAGGTTAAGTTAGGTTAGAACTGTGATCACATAACACCGCACGAGCCGAGCGAGCGAAGCGGGTGGTGCCGCGGCAGTGGCCGGCGAGTGCCAGGGTCTATTTAGGCCCAAGAGCGTTGGCGTTTTGGCGTTTTGGCGGACCTTGGTACTTGCCGGCCGCTGCCGCGGTACCGTTGCGTTGTGGTCACAGTTCTAACCTAACCTAACCTACCTTTCAGCCATTGCCTACACCTAGTTTTAGCACAATGCCACCGGTTACACCTAGTTCTAGCCGTGAAGTAATAGGCTACACCTAAGTTTAACCAACTGCTACCGGCCGCACCTAGTTGTAGCCGGCTAAAACTAAGTATAGCCGCACTTCGGGTTTTAGCCGTAACATATACACCAGTGCGCTTTCATGTTCATCTTGTGTCTTCAACTTTCAATTCGTCTCGCGTCAAGCTTATGCAGTATTGATTCCCCTAAGACACACACAACTCTACGAGTAGTGATTTAGGATTGCAACTTTTCAGGGCCATGGCCGGAACGTGGACGAACCGTACTCCGTCATGGACTTAAAAAATTTCGGTGTGTACATTTTGTATGAACTTGTTCACAGACGTCCGTGCCCGGGCCTGCGACGGACCTTTAATGCCTGCCCTGTGTGCCACAGCACAATTTATGACGTCATTATCAATTCCGCGACCGCCGCTAACTTAGACCATTCCTCTTGATAAAATTACATTCCGCCACATGGCCCTCCATTCGCAAGCTATCAAATAATTTACAACTAAGATAAACAGATGTTTTCGGGATTCTCTTTTCACTGAATTTTCAATTAGAAGGTAATAAGGTCATTGATTAAGCTGATTATTTCTGAGCAGGAACTAATAAGCGACAAAAAATAAAAATATTTAATATATATTAATGTAGACTATAAGGAAAAGAAAAGCACAATTTTTGGCAAAAAAGAAACATTATTAATTAAAAAAACTAAAAAAAAATGTAAGAATATATATTATTAAATAAATGGAGGAGCTCGTGGCTAAGTAATAACAGCCGCACTGGTCGATCCATCAGGTTAAGCTACGCTTGCCAGGGTTGGTCAGTGGATGGGTGATCATCTTTACATACCGAGACTCCTCCGTGCCTCGGAAAGCACGTTAAGCCGTTGGTCCCGGCTGTCATTCGTGGATCTTTGACAGTCGTTACGGGTCGTCAGAAGCCCGAAAGTCTGACAACCAGTCTTACCAAGGGGTATCGTATTACCCAGTTACTGGGTTGTGGAGGTCAGATAGGCAGTCGCTCCATGTAAAATACTGGTATTCAGCTGCATCCGGTTAGACTAGAAGCCGACCCAACATAGTTGGGAAAAGTACAACAACATAGTAGGCAGATGATGATATTATTAAATATATAATAATAATAATATTTTAACATATATTAATATAGACTATAAGGAAAAGTAAAGCACAATTATTGGCAAAAAAATAAACATTGAGTATTATTATTATTTTGCAGCTGGGAAAATCCAATTGGAAAATACTTTTCCTAGAGATCGAACTCTACACTCAACAGTTGCTTGCCACATCCTCTTACCGCTTTCATCCCATGTTACTTGTGCGGTTTTTCGATGTGTAACAATAGCTTTCCTCTCGCTTTTTTGCTTTCTAAATCTAAAAAATCTAAATAATCAAATTTGTGGGAGTGATTTCGTGAAAAGCGACGGAAGTGTGTAACAGAAAGCCGGGGAAGCGCGCGCTATTTTTAACTTGACCAATGAGCGCGCGGTCCTAGGGTTGGCCGTCAGAAACGACCTTGACGAGCCCCTTCAATGTTAACACATCCAAGTCTACCCACTTTTCATAGAACTCATATGCTATGGCACTATAGATAAGAATGCTTGGAAGCATGCTGGTCTAGCTCCATAGGACAATTTAGAGTGTAGACAAAATCAAACTGGTTGCTAATTTAATTGTGTAATTAATTATTATAACATTTATTTTACTTACTTTGACTTCTTCATTGTAAAATTTTAGGAAAATGTACCTATACAAAATATTGTAAAACATTTTAAAAGAGTAACGGTGGAGTTTCTGGCCCATTCTTCTCCATACGAAAACCACCTTTTGGAAGGGGCGACTAAAATCCATTCTATTTTGTGTGTGAGGAAGTAAGCACAGAATGTAAAATCAATGTCATATAACAAAAAATAATAAATTGTACAATTCAATTAGCAAGTAGTTTGATTTTGTCTAGAATCTCGATTATCCTATGGAGCAGGACCAGCATATTTCCAAGCATTCTTATCTTGGATATAATCCTCTAATTTGTTATATGCTTGTTTATGTCACCGTAAGATTGTGAGCACCGTTAGTTTATAATCTATCGGTATTATTTCCGTTAGATCATAATCTGTCGAAAAATTGTGAACTGGGTGAAATGTTAGAATTGTGACCAACCGCGCGAGCCGAGCGAGCCAAGCGAGCTGTGCCGCAGCAGCGACCGGCGAGAGCGCTACTTCTAAGTTGCTCGCAGCTAGTCAGGCTATTTAGTATTAACGCAAGGTGCGTTACGACGCAAGAAAGTTTTATACCAGTTCACAATTTGTCGGTTTCCCATGCATAGATTAATAAACTATCGAAAAATAATGCGTTAAATTGTAAATGATTTGTCGTAGTTCACAATTTTACGACAGTTTATAATCTAACGGAAATAATACCGAACGATTATAAACTAACGAAGTTTATAATTCTACGGTGACATTTACAAAGTGTACTTTTAATATGAGTTTTAAAAAATTTCATTGCAAAATGAAATATGTTATTGCAGTAAGAAATTGCGTACCCATGAAACCGCTCATCGCTCATAGCTTGCGCCATATTTTCTATTATAATGATGCTGCGCCACATGGCCCTACGAATCAAGCGCTATCAAATATTTTACAGCTGCAATACTCGGGAATACGATCTGTTTTAGTGAAATTCCCTCGGTAAATCTAATAAAATACCATTGACTGCCTCGTTCGTCTAGTGCAGTGGTCGACAAACTGCAACTCTTTGGCTTAGGCGATTATCACACTGCACCGCATCACGCTGCATGTTGCGTGTCAACGATCTGAATTGAACGCGCGTGGATGCATTTTCTGTGTGTTGGACTGTGCGTGTTTTCTATACAAACGGAGATACAAGCAACGCATTCACGCGCTACGCTGCGTGGTGCGTGACAATGTGTTAATCGCCTTATACAACATGTAAAAAAAACTTTTTACAAAAAAAAGCAGCAAAAAGCATTGTCTTCACATATAATTATATAATTAATGTAGGTATACAAAATATTGTAAAACATTTTAAAAGAGTAACGGTGGAGTTTCTTGCCCATTCTTCTCCATACGAAAACTACCTTTTGGAAGGGGCGACTAGAATCAGTTCTATTTTTTGTTTTTGACGTTCAAAAGTGCCTTTTTGTGCCTAATTGAAATAAATTATTTGACTTTGACTTTACTGAGAGTCAATTTATGTGGTAATTTTCAGGAAAAAAGAAAACAAAAAAATAGTCATTTTTTAGGGTTCCGTAGTAAACAAGGAACCCTTATAGTTTCGTCATGTCCGTCTGTCTGTCCGCGGTCTAGCTCCGAGACCCTTAGTACTAGAAAACTGTAATTTGGCATAGGTATATATTTTAATTACGCCGACAAAGTAGTAAAATAAAATTATGAAAAACATTTTTTTTTAGGGTACCTCTCATACACGTAAAGTGGTGATGTTATTTTTTTTCTTTTTTAACCCATAGTGAGGTATATCATTGGTAAGGTCCTTTAAAAACATGTGAGTTTGTGAAAACCATTTTTGGATTCAGGGATCCGTTTGCGAAATATTAAGCTTTAAAGTGCCAATTTTTGTTAGAGCAAGTGTCTCCCCCCCCTGCCGGCTAAATGGTCGGTTTTGGGTGTGTGAAAAAAATCACAACAGTAGTTTATATAACGAAATTAAAAGGAAAACTATCACAGCTAAGTAGGCTCTACAAGTTAACGAGTAATAATCGACCAACTTAACTTTGCAGTTGCAAAAACATGTTTTCCCATACATTCCGTATGGGAGAACATATTTTTCAACTACAAAGTTAAGTTTGTTTTTGGGATTAATTCATCCCAACTACGGAACCCTTCATTGTGCGTGGTCCGACACGCACTTGGCCGGTTTTTTTTTTATTGGGATTTTTTTTCTGTCGCTACCTGGGGCGCGGGTGGCCGTTGTTTAGCGGGTGTCTACGAGTCATAACTTTGACCGCTGTTGAAAATTACTATTCTGATATGAATTGAATTGAATATGATTCAGCTAAAATGTGTGTCACCATAGAGGAATTGCTGGGAATTCAGAAAATGAATTGCTGTTAAAGGAATTGCTTAATGTGGCCGTATTAGACCCGTAGATCCAATTTCGAAAATTATTTCACAAATGGCTACAGTATTGCCAAGTGTCATAGGACGCGGATGCGGACGAAGTCGCGGTCAGAAGCTGGTACAGACGCCAGCACATCAAGCTATCCGAAACTGTCAAATTTTCCCAATCAACTTTGAACCTTAGACTTCAGCGATAAAGTTGAAAATCTATTAAATAAATTTGACAGATTGTGGTAGCTTGATGTGCTGGCGTCAGTACGTTATAAAAAAAAACGTGTGCGGTCGGTGGACCCCCGTCAGGAACGCAGTTCTTTCTCAGGATATACTTAAAACAAAAACAAAGTTTTTGCAGGCGCCATCTTGGATTTACATTTTAACCTCATATCGGCTTTAGCATCCTCGAAAACTATGAAAACGACACCCATGATTGAAAATATTCGCGGCCGCCATCTTGGATTTACATTTTGACCTTACTATCGGCTTTACCACCCTCGAAAACCATAAAAACGATACGCATGATGAAAAATTTGTAAATTCTCAGAGACGCCATCTTGGATTTACATTTTGACTAAATTCACACTTTCTCTCTCTCCGGTGCAGTGTACTCGGGTCGATGTGTACAATTTTATCCACGACTAGCGACCCGCCCCGGCTTCGCACGAATATAAACCGGGTTATTATACATTTAAACCTTCCTCTTCAATCACTCTATCTATTAAAAAAACCGCATCAAAATCCGTTGCGTAGTTTTAAAGATTTAAGACGCAGTTATGTGACAGTGACCTTGAATGGTTAGCTTGCGTGTTCTGTACTGAGCTCACGCAACGCGTCGTACGTCCAGCCAGTAATAGGAATCAAGGAGCGCTGTCCTAAATTAGACGCATTATTAATTTATTACACGTAAAAAAAAAAGTATTTCAATAAAACACGTATACTAAAAGATTGATAATTTAATTATCTTTAAAATGGTGAAGTTTTCAGAAAAATACGCTTGATAGATTTTGCGTCATTCTCAGTTTTTTAGTCGCGTTAGACATAACTTTACAAATTAATTTCACTATGTAATATAAACATAATCAAAAATATGCCTATATTAAAATATTAATAAAATGCTCTAATTTAACATATAATTTTTTCAAATCACTAACACTACTCGTTTAGACGTCATCTTCAGTATAAAATCATTAAAAGTCAGTTATCGTCCCCTTAAGTCTACATAGGGATATAGGGACAGAGAAAGCGACTTTGTTTTATACTATGTAGTGATATTATAGTCACTTTACTCCTTCTTTTGTTTTTTCTGCCGGCGTTCTCTCTCTCTCTCTCTCTTTCTCTCTCTCTTTCTTTCTCTTTGAATTAGAAAAAGACAGTCGCAAGTATTAACATCTTTTAGCGTGACGATTTTTGAAAGTTTACAATTCCAAAAAAAGTTGAGTACAAATTGAGGCCAACCTGCAGAGCAGTGAATATTTTTCACTCATCCGGCGCAAATATAAACAAGGGAAGTAGTTAAATAATAATGTAAACAAATGTCGCGTGCTACAGTAAACAGATACACACCTGTATTAAGACTTTTTTTAATACAGCGTGTAAAAAAACTCTGTTTAATCCGTGAGGGTATTGTTAGGTGTCGTACTGAGAGTATATTTGTAATTTAATTTGTAATTTATTTATTTCTCACCGCAATCTGTATATATAAAATGGTAAACTGACTGACTGACTGACTGACTGACTGGGTGATATATCAACGCACAGCTCAAACCACTGAACGGATTGGGCTGAAATTTGGCACACAGGTAGATAATATGACGTAGGCATCCACTAAGAAAGGGTTTTTGGAAAATCGACCTTTAAGGGGGTGAAAAGGGGGGATTTTGTTTGTATGAAAAATTTTATTCCTTGAGTTAATAAACTTGAAACTTGGCACAAATACTTATCTATGTAAATTATAAAGTTTGCCATTTTTAGTTTTTCTAAACTACCCCCTAAGGGAGGATTGGGGGGTGTCATAGTTTGTATGGAAGAATTTTAACGCGCGGTCTGATTAACTCAAAACTCAGTATTTATACTTAAGACTGAAAACAAATAAAAACGTATATCAAGGTTTTTTGAAAATCTACCCCTGACGGGGTGAAAAGGGGTATTTATTTTTACAGGGGAGGATTTTACTGTTTGGCTTGATTAACTTGAAAATTTGTATAAATAATCTATGTCAAATAATGGAAACGTCACAATAGACTTTTCAAAAATTATTATCACGCTATTTTCTATGGGGGATGAGCAATATTGCATTATGTTCGTATTCTTCTATAGTTTACCGCAAACTGTAAAAAGACTATCCAAAAGGTTAGAATATTGCAGATAATTACGGATTTAACCTTTTAAAACATTATCATCACGCTATACCTTTATGGAGCTAAGTAGTCAATCATAACATATACAGGGTGGATGTTGATATGGGGCAATAAGGGCAGGTACCTTAACCGTTGTCGCTACAAGAAAACGGTCTTAGGAGACTGTTCTTAACTTTTTGATCTGCATTCACAGATTTTGAAAAAATTGTACAGTCAGCAAGAACATGGGTAATTTTCACAAAAACTTTTTTGATGCCTGTCGATCCTATTTCTTATTACTAGCGTCAAAAAAATATATCGGGCCAACGGAGGGCGAATTTTTGAATTTTCTCGTACTCAAGTACGAGAAAATTCAAAAATTGCAAAAAAAATTCCATACATTTCGTAGAAAATGAGCCTGAGAGGAGATAGAACAACACGAAATATTATCCGCAACGATCAAAATCCGTAGTGCGCGCATAGCCTAAGTTTTTAATACCTATCTATTTCAACTTGATACTTCCACGCGTTTCTGAGAAAAAGTGTCTTGACAGGCAACGATGTCATCCTTTAAGGGTTTCCATTTTTCATTTTGAGATACGGAACCCTAAAACAGATTTATTACCTATCTATCTATTTGTTACCTTTTCATGCCGTAACGGCTGAACAGATTTAGATGAATGGTATACGGATAGGCCATGACCTGGGTTAGGACATTTGATAAGTACTCTGAATATCGATAGTACGTTCCTGTGGGATATTTTCCGACCTTTGCGCGTGCGAAGCCGCGGGCAAAAGCTAGTATCTAATAAAACCGGCCAAGTGCGAGTCGGACTCGCACACGAATGGTTTCGTACCACAGTAAAATGTTTAGCAAATAAATGAAAATACTAAACGAACAGTATTATTATTTATCATCAAAATTTTTTTAAATCGCGAAGATATATTTGTATTTCATAATAATAATACATAAAATAATTAAAAAATAAATATATATGTATATATTTAATTTCTATTAATTTATGTTTGGCAATGGGTGTTATTTACCTGAAATTAGTGGCCTTAGTGACTTAGTGACCTTAGTTAGGTCTTAGTTAGTGATGCAACGAATACTACTTTTACGAATACGAATACGAATACGAATATCAAACCTACTATTCGGCGAATACGAATACGAATACGAATATCTCGCCATGGTAATAAAAGACTAATAGTCTAGTACTACATAGACGCAGCCATTACTAACGTTCGTCTAAGTTACTTAGGACTTACTATCCTACCTTTTGTTCATACAAAAGAAATACAGACCATATAACTACTTACTTGGTAATTTATCGAAGTGTTTCCATATGTCACTTTGATCTCGTTTACGAGAAGACATTTTCTATTCAACTTCAACTTCTTTCACTTCGCAGCAGCCTCAGAAAATAAAAATAAACATGTGTGCAATTCACACGTGGTAGAAGTGAAACCTTCAAAAATTTTGGCTTCAAGAAAACGAAAAAAAAAAGCTTGTATGACAGAATTGTTTCTCTTTAAAAGTTCTAAAAAAAAGTCCGCAACAGCATACATCACGCTTTTATCAGTAAAAGTGGAACTCTAAAACGTTAGGTAAAAGTACTGGGTCGTATAATCTTATTACCCCTCACAACTTGCCTAGCCTTGCACATCATAAATGCGCGCGCAGTACTTGATCATTATTTTGCTGCGATGTTATTTTAAAATTGCGATATCTCCTAAGATATTCATTGAAATCGAATGATGTAAAGGGAAATTTGTTTTAAATTAAATACTTGTGATGAATAATGTATTTATTAGGATAAGGATTAATATCATGTTTATAAAAACACCTTCGCAAATAATGCATTATTTTAGAACAAATTTGGTTAGCATAAAAAAGGTTATAGTGAGCCAACCTTAAAAGATAGACATATGCTGTCACGGACTTTTTTTTAGAACTTTTAAAGGGAAACAATTCTGTCATACATGATTTTTGCGAAACTTTAACCGTTTACGCAGCGCACGCAGCGGAAGCTCTCAAAAGGAAAAATAAAAGCCCCCGATTTTGAAACATTCTTCATTGGTGCTCAGCTCCTATTAGTCTTAGTGTGATAATATATAGCCTATAGCCTTCCTCAATAAATGGGCTATCTAACACTAAAATATTTTTTTAAATCGGACCATTAATTCCTGAGATTAGCGCGTTCAAGCAAACAAACAAATTCTTCAGCTTCAGAGAACCACAAATATAAGAAACACTGTATAATGCTTCCTATCTCATTTTCTCCCACGTTAAATCTTATGAATTTATGTTTGTCTCTTTTTACTGTCGCTTTTTCGTTTCATCGACTTTCAAATCACAACGATACTAAAGAAGTTTTCACTTCAATAAAACAATACTCTCTTGCTTGACTTGTGCTTTCGACTGACAAATGAAATGAAAGGAATGAATGAATCAATCAATCCATGGTTCGTAATGATAGGAAAACTCCCGGGCCGCGGCACTGTATAAACTATGGCCGGGGAGTCCCCCGTCGCGTCGTCGTTGCGGTTAAGGCCCTTGCACACGTCGTATTTTTACGTGCCGACGACTCGCGTTTTCCAAGTCTGCCAGTAATTAGATTTGCGTACAAACATATTAATTTTTAAATATTAGTATTCGTATTAGTATTCGCCGAATACGAATATTCGGTAAATGTCTACTATTCGGCGAATACGAATATTCGTATTCGTATTCGTTGCATCACTAGTCTTAGTGATTTAGTGACCTGGCCTTAGTGACGCATTGCACCTGCGTAACTCGGGCCACTGCACGTGCTGTTTACAGTGGTGACATCGTCATATATTTTATTTTATTTATTTAAAATGATGATACTATGAATTACTTAGTAATTTTTTTGCAATTGCAGAAAATTTCCCATATTTAAATAAAATACCTCGTGAATCGGTGTTTTTAGTATTTCTCGATTATATGGTACGTGATGTAGGGGAGAGGTGTGTCAACAGTAACAAAAATAATTCAATCCTTCATATTCTAATTAATAATCACAGCGCAATCATTTTTGGTCACAATATAGTAGAGTTATCCAATTATAAAATGAAATACAGAAAATAACAAAACTGTCGATAAAATTCTAGGAAATGGCACTTAATGGGATCAGCTAATAATGTTACAATTGCTACACCTAGGGAGTCAATTGTAACAGCAATATAAATCAATTGTAACATACAGAAATCGTCAATAATGAAAATAAAAAACGAATAAAACCTTGTCAGCAGTTCACGCTAAACACTTAAAAATAATAAAATCACTGAGTCATTCCGACAAACAGTTTAAGCGCACAAAAGATGGATTATTATTTGCACAGCTGGACTGTGCCCATTTATGGCAGTCTGTTCATTGCAACTGATCTTCTCTACTCGTTTTATAATGTGTAAAACAGACTATACAATAATTATCGTCTTCGTCTGACGTTCTGTCTTCTAATCCACTAGAATACTTAATAATTAACTATGTTACAATTGCGCCTCCTTATTTTGTTACTTTTGCATCACTGCTGCCATTTTGACTTATTTAATATAAATATATGGTAAATTTAAACAAATCACACACCTGCACGTATTGGATGTTAACTCATCCGAAAATCACCACTGAACTATTGTAAAACTGTTTTATTTCATTATAATAACAAAAACTGTGCCAAACTAAAATTTTACTCAACTTGCTATATTTCAAACTGTCATCTACTGAGAGCACATGCGCGCACTGTTTTACCTGTAAATTCGGTCAGTAAGACAGCATCAAATAAAGCTTCAATTGCCACCATGAGCTACCGCTACTCGTCAATCGATTTCGTGAAACAACAGATGTTACAATTGCCTCCCTGTTACAATTGACACAACTCTCCCCTACAGAAGTTTCAAATTCCTAACATGTTTAGTTATTGAGCTAGAGCTCGTACAAAAATGGTCAAAAACTGACAACTTTTGCGGCCGCCATTTTCTTTATTTTTGAATATAAAAACAAGCAAAAAAAATTGTTCTCTACTCTATGAGCTCTAGACAATGATACTCCATATACCAGGGTTATATTTTTTTTTTCTTAATGAAATTTGTATTGTATAGAGACCTCCCTTTAATTTTTAAGTATATTAAATTTTTATAATTTGTTGTTCTAGCGGCAATAAAAATACATACTCTGTGAAATTTTCAACTGTCTACCTATTATGGTTCATGAGATACAGCTCGTTGACATACAGAATATTTAAGAAAAAGTAGTATTACTAGAAAACATACTTAAATAATATAAACACTCTTCAAATAAGCACTCTTCCTCCTCTCTCCTACTGTGCTGTGTTCGACAGGGTCCATGTTTCAATCATTTTAAGCCTACCAACTATTTTACCAACATTATGGAATGCAATAAAGAATTGAGAATTGAGTCAGACGGACAACGGAGACTTAGTAATAGGGTTATCTTTGGCTCCCTGCGGATACAGAACCCTAAAAACACGACGTTTTCAAGTGAACTACAAAAATAAAATTCTCAAGTGAAACAAAAAAATATCTGCTAGCTACCGGTGAACAGTTAAACTTTTTATGTAATTTTTTTAACGAGCGCGTAATCTGAAACACGTGCTTCTACAAAAAAAGATACGTTTGCCTGTAAAATGTTAAATCATTTCGTTTATGGGAAAGAATATTTGAGGAAGATCTTCTTGTCTGTGGTCGGTTCTTATTTTTAGGGTACCTCAAAAAGAAAAAAGGGAACCCTTAAAGGATCACTTCGTTGTCCGTCCATCAGTCTATCAAAACCTTTTTTCTCAGGAACGCGTGGAACACAACTAATTAAAAAATATATATATGATACATTTGGCACAATAGGACAAAATTACATCTACAATCATAGATTTTATTATATTCTAGTCTGTTCTACAATGCATTCCTGTAATGATAGGACCGACAAGAAGTTTTTTTTAGAAATTCACCTATTGAATGATAACTATGTGAAATGAGCCATTTTTTTAGTACTTACTACGCAGAATTTTCTGTATTTAAAAAATCAGTACTTTTACGGTACCTAACTGTCAAATGAGATACTTTTAAACTTCATGATTACACTGATACAAAAATTATTTGAGGCAAATCACATGCTTTAAATTTTATATTTAGTATTTAAAATCACTAAATCTAATTAATATTTGGAAATTATGACAACTTATTTCTGCAATAAAAAAACATGCCAAAATTACCTTCACGAAAGTTGGTTTATTCAT
Organism: Agrochola lychnidis; assembly: GCA_963680765.1. Taxonomy (NCBI): domain Eukaryota; kingdom Metazoa; phylum Arthropoda; class Insecta; order Lepidoptera; family Noctuidae; genus Agrochola; species Agrochola lychnidis. Next base: position 11,006,808 of record OY796875.1, read on the forward strand.
GTCACTGTTTACTTTGTTACAGCAAAATGCAACGGCAGAGAAGAGAAGCAAAGGCCGCACCGGTTGGCCGCAGCACGTTTGGGCATTAGAACTGAAAAGCGAACAGAATTTACAGACTTAGAGCCAGTTTCACCAATGACAATGAACGCGATCAGATCTAAACCGCGTTTAGGACCTGTCAGGTCAGTATCTCACAACAAAGATGACATTGACATCTCTTAAATGCGGTTTATATGTACTTATTGCGTTCGTGAAATCCGCCCTTAAAATTATATTTAACTTTCGAACTTTCCGATACTGAGTAATTTAATATGTAAATACCGTTTTAAGAGCGTTTATTCTAAAAGTTGGCAACGTCGCAAATAGATGTCAAATATTTCGCTGTTTTGATTAATTTGGCAATATTACTGTATGAAAATATGAAATGTGGCCATAATGAATTGAAATTATAACACTGAATTTGATGTTGTAACCGTTTTAGATGTAAAAAAAGGCAAGTTTCCAAATACTTTTTTACATCTAAAACGAAATAATTGATATTAATTATTGCATTTCATAATCAATATTTTAGTTCGCTAGTTAGCCATATTTCATATTTCCATACAGTTATATTGCCAAATTAATCAAAACAGCGAAATATTTGACATCTATTTGTGACGTTGCCCACTTTCAGAATAAACGATCTTAAAGATATAATAATATTAGGAATCTATGGATAAAAATAGAGACAGGGAAATGAATTGTTTATAATATTGACTACCAGCTTAAATAGCCTTTATATGATAAAACATCATATGAAAAAAATCTGCTGTTTCATATATTTTGGTCAAGTAGGTATTGAACTTTTGTATAAACAGCAGATTTTTTTTTTTCGTGATTTCAGTGTTGCTCCCATAGTGAAAGTTGTTTATATTCATGGGTAGAACACCCTGTAAAAATTTCGAGACGGTAAAAAAAATCACCCGGTATATAATCAAATCACAACTGTCATTCTTTCACATCACCGGTAACACGATACTCCTTGGTAAGACTGGTTGTCAAACTTTCGGTCTTCTGACTACCCGTAACGACTGTCAAAGATCTACAAATGACAGCCATCTATGAAATAGCTATGACTCGGCAAATCGACGTAGTGTGTCAATTTGATAAGGATTAATTTCCTTGTCTGTATATTATTAAAAGCAAGTGCAATAAGCCCTTGGCTAGTATAATCAAAATCTTTGATTATTGCTATAACCAATGATGTTAGTTTGTTTTTAAAAGCGAATTTAACTAATCGAATTGAGTGTCATCATTGAGGTGGAATATTGACACTAAGCCTAGGTGCACGGGCGATTTTTTCCCGCGGCGATTTTTTGTCGTGCACTGGGATTTCAACGCTCTGCTTAGCGGTGAGAGTTAAAAATCCAGTTCCCCTAGGCTGGCTGGGCCAGTGCCTTGTGTGCCTAGGCGTAAATCCGGGGCTGGCTGTCAGTGTCCACATTGTTGTGTATTATTGAAATTGACAACACTTGAAGGCAGTTCACACCTTCACCAGTTACACCTTCGATGTGGATCGCGTTCAGTTTCACTGGCGAAATTCTCCCTAAGCACAGTATAAATATGGACAGTACAGTAACTACATAGTAAACGTTCAAATCGGCACACTGACACGCGCGCTCATTGACTCACCCTAAGCGATTGTCGCGGTGCAGGTGCTGTCAGTTGCGGCTGTCGTGTCGAGACGAGTGGTCGCCGCCATCTTTAAAAAAATGGAGCGTAGGTTATTATTTCAACAAATAGGGCTAGTTTCCATACTGTACATATTTATATAGTGCCCTAAGTCAGTCAGGGCAACATTCATCATCTGCCTAGCCTTTTCCCAACTATGTTGGGGTCGGCTTCCAGTCTAACCGGATGCAGCTGAATACCAGTATTTTACATGGAGCGACTGTCTATCTGACCTCCACAACCTAGTGTAACCTAGTGTAGGGGTAACACGATACCCCTTGGTAAGACTGGTTGTCAGACTTTTTGGGCTTCTAACTACCCGTAACGTCTGTCAAAGATCCACAAATGACAGCCGGGACCAACGGCTTAACGTGCTTTCCGAGGCACGGAGGGAACTTGGTATGTAAAGATGGTCACCCATCCACGGACCAACCGCGGCAAGCGTAGCAAGGGCAACATTGAATAAAGTAATTATATTAATTTTGAGTAATGAATAAATTGTTTATCTGTTAGTTAATATAAGATATACGTGTACTTAATATTATCGAACTGTACCAAAGACTTTAGTGCCAAATATATCTATGTAAATACTTCATATTTTGTTTTATTTTCCCCTGTAGGTACTATCAAAGAAATTTATATCTGTACACTGTAAGAACTATAATTGCTTGCAGCGCTCGACCGCTATATTATCGCTTACCTTCGAAAAAAAAGGATTGTGTGCACGGGATTTTGTTTTTAAAGTGGTTAGATATGCGTTACCCCGATGGTACTTGAACTATATTTAAAAAAAAAAACATCAGAGTCCATATGGTGAGTAACAATGTTACTTAACATCTGAAGACCAAATAAATCCCAAGAACAAACTTTGTAGTTGAAAAACATGTTCTCCCATACGGAATGTAAGGGAGAATATGTTTTTTCAACTTCAATATTTCATATTCAATATTTTAGTTCCCTAGTTAGCCAATTCCATACAGTAATATTGCTAAATTAATCAAAACAGGTAAACATTTGACAGCTATTTGAGACGTTCCCAACTTTTAGAATATGAGCTCTTAAAATAAAATGATTCACCGTGGAGCTCCATCCAACTCCGCAACATCGGGGAATCCCACCGATCTGCGAACACATTGAGAATCAGTCGGTGAACTCTGTTGATTTCCAACCTTTTAGTAAAGTCATCAGAAAGATTATTTATTTGTTAGGTAGTGCCTCAGCTGCCGGCGCCGTCTCCCGAATTGGCTACCGGCGCTGACTTTGGAAAGAAAGTGGAAAATGGGGTTGCCAATTTGGCATATGGAGTAGATAGGCGTGATTAATTCCATATTTCAGTATTCAAGCACCCGGAACCGAACTAGGATTAGGTTAAATATTTTTACTCACAAAAAAAGGTTAGGTTAGGTAAAGCTGTCTACGATCTTGCCGGCGGCTTGCGCCCGCGCGATCTTCCCCGCGGCACGCCCCTCTCCGCTCTTCAGTTGCCCGCCGGCTTTCAACTTCGCAACTTCTAAAGCCCCGGGTCCACCCGCCGGCACTAACCCGCCGGGTTCGTGCCGGCGGGCTTCGGTGTGTAGACAGCTTTAGAACTGTAACGACGCACGAGCCGAGCGAGCGAAACGTGCGGTGCCGCGCTGCTAGCCAAAAACGACTAGAACATATAAGAAAAAAATACTTTAGTTATGGTTAGTTAGTTGGGATTTTGAATACTGGAAGGTTTTCCATAAATGCCGCACCGCCTTCGGTGTCCATTTTTGGAGCTGGCGGCGCCAGCAGCCGACGTTTTTAATCTCGGCTGCCGGCAGTAATTTACTGCCGGTTCCCAACGGCGATATTTTTGGGTACCGGTGTTGGCAGTGGAGGCACTCCCTAATTGTTAAGCAAATTGATTTGACTACCAACTTATCCGTATAATCATATCACAATTGTCATTCTTTGACTTCTATATGAAATGGCTATAAAAGCATTCATTCTAAAGGTTGGCAACGTCGCAAATAGTTGTCTAATATTTACCTGTTGTGATTAATTTGGCAATATTACCTTATGGAAATATGAAATATCGCTAATAGTGAACTAGAATATTAAATAATGAATTGCAATTATAACACTGAATTTGATGTTGTAACCGGTGTGAAAAAAGGTTTTGGAAAGTTTCCAAATACTTTTTTGCATCTAAAGCCAAATATTTGGTGAATTTTACGATATTAATTATTACATTTCACAATCAATATTTTAGTTCACTAGGTTAAATAATTCATGTTGAATTTATACATGTGAGAACGATGCAGAACGTTAAAAGCGTCCGTAATAAAAAATAAAACAATTCAAAAATTAAATTGAAGTAAGTCGTGGCAGCAAAGAGATGACCAGTCCCTACTGATGGCGCCCGTTCATGAACATGACGCATGGATTGGCACCATTCAGCTCAACCATTTTGAAGGGAGCTAAAAGTGAGGCGTTACGTTCCTTTGCGCAACATAGTTTGCGCACCTCTCACATCGAGATTGTGTATTTACGACAATTTCAATTTGCAAAAATTTCCTTCTAAATTAACTTTTAACACTGTTAATGGATCTAAGTATTTCAACACGAACCTAATAAGAATATAATATGAGAACCTGAGATCACAACATAATAACAATTTCTTACTTAAATCTAATTAGACATAAAAACTCTTAGGAGTAAACTCCAGTCGTGCGTCGGAGCTGACACACACTTTTTTTTGTTTTGTTTGGGAATTTATCAAATAACTTCTCCCGCTTTGCGCGGAGCGGGAAGTGTCAAGATTCTTACTGACTAAAACCCACCCGTGTTCCTTCAGTTGCCTGTATGTTGTCACGGTGTCCCTTCCGGACTTTACCGCGACCCCGGCAGGAATCGGCCTTAGCGGACCCCGTCAGTTGTGCTGACATCTCTTTGAGGTGGAAATCGAAATCAAGACTACTGCTTCCGACCACTTGATCAACGAGGCAATCTGACTGTATCTCAACATCTATAAATAGTACATAAGGTGTATGTATATACGTGTAACAGATTAAACTTTGCATCCGCTGCCGGGCCATGTGGCACCCACGAGCGCGTGCGTATAGGGAGACTATGTTTGAGAGAGACTTTGGGACAGTCCAAGTATTTTACAGCAGGTGACAGATTCTGTGTCTCTTCAAAAAGAAAGAAATTCTATTTAGTCCGTCTTTCAAATAATAAAAAAATATTAGATACGTATTTTTTGCTTTATCATATTAATTAAAAATAACTTAGAAAACACGCAATAAGTTGGGGAGCGGGGGCTCGCTACGTCACTACGCAGTATTAAATCTAGCAAGGCGTGACGTCATGCCACATTTTAACTCAATGTATCGCCGTAATCTTTTGATTACGTCAAAAAAGAAAAAATACTTATTAAATATTTTTTAATAATCTACAAGACGGACAAAAAAAAATTTTTTTCGACACAGGCCTATTGTTGGAAATAATCAAAGTTTAATTATAAATCTAAACTAATATCATAAAGAGAAAAGATTTGATTTTTTGTATGTTTGTTTGTTATGCTAAAACGGCTAAACGGATTTGGATGAAATTTGGCTCATGGATAGACCTCATGGTCTACCAACGCTTCGGTGCTCGGTGTGGCAACACGCCGTGTTCGGGGGTCGTGACAAGTCAATTGTCATCCTGAGGATGCCTCATTGAGAGGTGAAACACGTGTCGATTTATTTCAGGATTTTTTTGTAGCTCTTTAGAAATAGCTAAGCGGAACAGGTTACTAAATATATCAACGTCTATTGTATTTTATAATGGATTTCCGCAAGATCACGCCTGGATCAATGAACTATTACGTAATATTTAACGTTCCAAAATTGAGAAGTAGTAGAAAAAGTAAATTTTTTATCGATATAATTGTTCGAATAATATTGTGTTCTATATGGTGATTATTAAATAAACGTGAGCAACCGACGCGATGCGACGGCAACGGGCAAGTTCACTTTTTGTTCGAGGTGACGACAAGAACTAATAGTTTAAGCAATGGCATGTAAAATTTTATCGGAGAGGCAACCGGATGGCTAGTAGTAATCTGGGTATTGAAGTGATACCGAACCCTCGTACCGTCCGAATGGACCCTAAATGGACGGGGGCGGAGATATGGGGGATGGGGACCTAACATATATTTTTTTTGACTTTGCATTCTAAATTTTTGCTCTATTACGTGCAAGGAATTTGTGTGTATCAATGCCATCCGGTTGCCAGCCCCCAACATTGTTATAATTCAAATAATGTAGGTATATAATTCTTGAAACCATCCCCCATATCTCCGCCCCCGTCCATTTGGGGTCCATTCGGACGGTACGGGGGGTTCGGTATCACTTCAAGACTCAGATTACCACTCGCCATCCGGTTGCCTCTCCGATAAAATATTACGTGCCATTGCCTTGAAGCGAACGGACGACTCGTATGTGCTTATGACTTTAATAATTTAAAATAATTCACAATAAAATAAACATGTTCTAGACATCTATTGGCTTAACTTTAAATAAATGTAAGACTGTCCCGTCTTTCCCTAACTCATTGTCACAATAAAACCAGAAATACGTGTAATTTGTTTTATTGACTATACAAATTGAGATAAACAGCATCTTTGATGTTCAGCCGAACTATTAGCGAAAACAGATCCACTAAATATAGTATTTAGTGAACTTTCAGGAATTTAAAGCAAGTATTTAGGGTTCTTTACCTCTGTCTTTCGTAAGACGTGTATAGTTTATCTATGTTCTTAATGTCCCTCGGCAAACTTCGTGTTTCGTCAGTCGTCGGATTTCTATCAGTTGCCCTTTGCACTTGGTGCAGACCGGACGCTCTCAATCGACTTGGAAGTATATAGAGTTATTAATACTCTTTTAACGAAAGAAATTTATGTTAAAAATGGGAGGAAAGCTGCTAAGGTCACAAGCACGAAAATAGTTTTACAGCTCTATATAGTTCACACGGAAATCAAAACAAAACAACAATACTAGTTCACTAATAGTAGTTAACTACAAAGTTCTGAATTCAAATTATTATACAAGATAAATCTAATAATTAATGGACATGGAAATTAGCATTCGTTTGTATTCGGATTAGCGAAAACAAATCCACCATTTAGTGAACTTTCAGGAATTTTAATCAATCGTTAAGCTGATGTTTTTAGGGTTCCGTACCTCTGTACGGAATCGGTTTCAATCCCTATGCAAAAACAACACGTTTTCAAGTTAACTCCAAAAATAAAATTCTCAAGTACAGTCAAACAAAAAATATTTGCCAGCTATTTGCCCTATCGTGTCAATTCAATACACTGTACCTCGAGTTACAGTGTTTTCCCTTGAAAGCGCTCATTCGATTATTTCGCGGCAGTTACATATCCCTATATTAATATTTATTTTATTTTATAGTATGTAGAAGGAGATATGAGCACATACAAAATACCCCTGGCTGGAGGTTATAAGTGTAGTAGCTTTTGGCACCCACAGGAAAGCCCGGTTAAGTAGTCATGATCTCAGTCGTAAACTACGAGTTGACCTACCTAAAAAAAAACACATACAAAACACTGTATTTTAATCATAAAAAAATTTTAAAAGCCCTTTTCACGAAATAGGTATTTCTGAGATACAGTGTTTTGGATTGACACGGCAGTGCGGTGTACGGTTAAACTTTTTAGAGTTCCGTATCCACAGGTTGCCAACGGGAATTACTATGGGTCCGTTGTCCGTCCGTCAAAGGGCTTTTGAACCGTAATAGGTAGACACATGAAATTGATTGATTGATTGAAAAAACTGTTACTTAATTAAAATATATTTTATAATCTGCATGAGGTTTTGAGAAAAAATAATGTTCGTACCTATGTAATTTATTTGTAATTTGTTTGTAATCTATTAATCCATTTGTAATTTATTTGAAATCTTGTTGCCTCATAATACTATTGCATATCCGACATGGGTAGACTGTTGAGCCTAAAAATGTTTACGTTTAAAATAAGAATTAATAATGTACCCAGCTATGCAATAAATATATCTTTAGTGTGTCCATGGCCGCTATAACAACAAACAGTACGTTGCCTGGAACCAGCTTGCAACATTTCGAAGGCTCTCATCATCTTTTCTCGTGTCAATGATGTCGTTGCTCCATATCAATGCAATTCTTTTCAGTTCCGATGCAGAAATTGTAATGGTTTTGTAAAAACGCTATTACACACTTTTATAGGAATCCTGATTGACAGTTGATTTTCTATTTTTAAACAAAATTTTAAGAAAATTCTTAACTTTTGTCTATTCTCAAAAAAAAAAAATGATACAACTAAATCGAATTTGACAATCGCGACTCCACGTGGTTGGTACTTGTTTGCCGTACTCCATGTTTTTTTTTTAGAGCTGGGGCGCGCAGTGGGGGCAGCTTCGACGTGTTTTTTTAAGGAATTTTTCACTTTTTGTATGGAAAATATGAAAACTTATTACCTCCATGTTGAGTTTTAGGGGTTTATGTGTTTTCTAAAGGGTGTCGAAATTTTCATTATTTTTGCGATAGGACACACCATTTTCGAGATATAAGCAAAAGAAAAAAAGATACAGTACTATTTTTGCACCTGAAGTCCCTCGACTTCATTTTTACAAACCAACACCACCAACAGGTGGTGTTGGTTTGTAAAAATATAGTTAAGTTGTGTCATTTTAGTCTATTTCAGAATGGGAAATCGTCGTTTGACAGGATCTAAATTTTGGTGATTTTTTGTCTAGTTTAGAGGCATTTGTGACAAGAGAATCGGCACCATTACCCAGTTAATAAACGTTGCAATATTTTGACTTTGTTTAGTATATTTATTAATAATTTTGCCTTCACTACGATTTGGCCACAAATAAATCACTGTCAACATCATTAAGATTCACAGAACATAAAAGTCTGCAAAATGCAATGAAATGTCAAAACAAATCTTACAACATGTTGCTAGATTCATACAGATACATTTTGATACGAAATTGGTTTGTAAAAACGTCTGGCGAAACATGTCAAGTGATAACAAACGTCAAACATGTTTCGCGTCAACAAGTTATGTGACAATGCAAACGCGAGTCGATACATTGCCATAAAACAGAGTTTTCAACATGTTTAAATGTGAATGTTTCGCAACAAAACATGTTGAAATCTTTACTTTCTGTCAAAGAATGTTTCACCTGTGCAAACGCACAGTAAGGTTGACTGATACCAAATGCCTCAGGCACTAGGCGAAAGCGCCAGGGAAGCCCGCAAAATTAAATTTTTCTTACGTTTTTTTGTAATTTGCAGGTCAGTATTGGGTTGTATATTAATTAAAATATGATTCAAACATGTATTTACAGAATTAAAATCATCGTTACAACTCTCTAAATTCACATTATCATATATACATATACTGAATGATTATTTCATGAAATCTTGACATTTGAGGCTAATTAACTGTTTATAGAGAGTTGTACTGATGATTTTAATTAATCGAATTCTGTAACATAAAACAGGTTCTATGTTGATCAAAATATGATTCGCGACTGTAAGAATTTACAGATTTACAGGTTTTTAAGATTTGAAAATTTGAAACGCTACGCTAACGCATTCCCCCTTAAGTCCGCCTTTGTAGTTTTAATAAAAAAAATAGTGGTACTCCGGGAGTGCCGACAGAAGTGAAAACTTGAAAAAAAAATCGACGCGTGGATGTCTTTTACTCCACGCACCGCTGTAATCGCTGGTGTTGTCATGGTGTCGCGAAATCAATGGTTTAGTTCCATCTCAAAAATGCCCGACGCGCCTAAAAAAGTTTTCGCTTCAATAAATGCACACGCACGCCTTTTTCCCCCAAAGGGTTGGGCAGAGATGTGTCACATTCTATTGTACATACACACATTTCGTCACCAAGCAATAGGGGCGTTCCGAGGAACACAGGAATATTAATGAAAAAAAAAACAACGAAATTGTGATGTTCGTCAATTTATTATCTAAACCAAAACAATTTACAATTAAAAAACTAATAATTAAAAAACAATATTCCAAAATAGAGATTTCGAAAAACTTAAAACTAAATCGGTGTCAATAAAAGACGCAGGAGGTCGTCCTAGTTCATATAAAAAAATGGTAACTTTTAAGGGCGTTGTATACTGAACGGCGCGGCGTTAGGATGAGAACGAAGGGAGATCTAAAAGTGATGGTATGAAAACACACAAACACAATGTGGAGAACAAGAAAAGATGAGAGCAGTCCAGTCCGGACTGCGACCGGAGCGACTGACTGTGTTTGCGCAGCGGAACTACGGACGGGACGTGGTGCGCGCGGGGCGCAACGTGCTTAACATCGTCACCGACGATATTTTCCCATCCCTTATCGTCGCCGACTACACACGAAACGATATATAGTAGCGATTAATCTGTGCAATGATCGATCGTGTGTATGATAAATCGTTGCAGATTATCATTCGTCGGTGGCAGTAGCAATTTATATTAGATAAATCGTTGTCGATTGCGTTTGCTGATCGCTCTCTGCAAAATGACGGAAGAAGAGGTGGACACCGCGAACAATTGCAAGAGTTCATAGAGAGCAACAGAAGCGAACCTTGCCTTTGGAAGAATAAATCCAAGGATTAAAAAATACCGCCTACAACACATAACCAGGCCTAATATCCCAAGTGCGTCATCATCTTCTATCGTGGATGACATGTTTCTTGCGTGAGCTTCTGCGGAAAACTGACGATCGACGTCGATATCGGAGACATGTGGAGACACTAGGAACGTTCGATTTATCAGCACAGTCTGAAATCACTACGATATATCGTTACGTGTGTAGCCGGCATTAGGTGCCACGTCACCATCCCGTCCGTGCACAAGTGACGTATCGTCGCTCGGCATCCAATACCGCGAATGTGACATTTTTTTACGAAAATCATTTTTAAATGATCGATCACGTATTTGAACGTGTAGAATGAATTAAAACAAAAATCTGATTTTCGTGAAAAAATGTTACATTCGACGGTATGCTCTTTCGTATACATTTTCTATGACACAATATTTACAAAAAGAATCGTCCCGTTCGTCCGGGTTAACACACGTTTCGTGTGCCTTAATGACCTTAACCCGAGTACACAGTGGGCCATACTCGACGCTGACAATCTGACAAAAGCTACATTTAAAAAATCAAAAAAAATCTTTCCACTGGAGACAGCGCACTAAAATGGCACTGGCACAAAATAAAAATTTGCAGCAAGAAAAAAAAAGTTTGAAATACCAATACAACTGATGTTGTTTGTTACTGAATTATGCAATTAAATGACAAAATGTTCTAATATTTTAGTTACTTAAGTTTAATCATTAAAAAAAAATGTGAATTATGTGTAATGTGATTGAAAAATAAAGAATTTATAGTAGGTGAATTATAGTTTTAAGTCTTACCAAGGGGTCTCGTGTTACCCAGTGACTGGGTTGTGGAAGTTTGATAGGCATTCGGTCCATGTAAAAATACTGGTATTCGGTTGCATGATCTGATGAACCAATAGTGCTATTCTGTAACCGTGTTATCTTAGGTGAAGTGAGCGTGGAGTGAGCTGTCAGTTGCTAAGGATTGACACTATTGGCAGCTCACTTCACCTAAGTTATCACGGTGAGATTTTTACAGAATGGCACTACTAGAAGCCGACCCCAACATAGTTGGGAAAAGGCTAGGCAGATGAAGTACTTTTACAAAAAATATATTCAAATTCCATTTTTCAATATGAACTAGTGTGGTCGCATTTATGAAAACAGTACCTACATGCTACATAATAATAGTTATTAAAATCATGGCTGGTCCGAACTTTGCACAGAAGGCTGCTTAATAACATTATTTAGGCAGATGGCAATAACATGAGCCGAGTGCGAGTGAGTCAACATGCGCGAAAGTTCTACGATCATAAATATGTTCAGACCGGCTATTGATGATTTATAGACTGTATTGTAAATCGATAAGGTATCCGTTTGTTTCCCACTTAAAATTAATCATTGTTAAATTAGCCAATGGTGCCGATTCCCTTGTTCACAAACTAAACTAAATTTCAGTGCATAATTCTTTCTATTTCATTAAGAAAAGGACAGAAGATAAATTTTAGTTTAGTCCTGTCAAATTAATCAGCGCTTGACGTAAATTGACGTAATTTTAGTCGGCAAGTTTTAAAATCATGTCTAAACTTGTATGGAGTAGTGACAGGTGCTGATTAATTTGACAGGACTAAACTAAAATTTATCTTCTGTCCTTTTCTTAATGAAATAGAAAGAAAAAGATGCACTGAACTTAAATTTAGTTTAGTTTGTGAACAAGGGAATTGGCACCTTTGTGATTTTGTTTTTATCTGATAGGTAGAATAAAAAAATAGGTTGTGTGCCTAGTAAAACCACACCATAGGAGTGAAAACTTTCGACTGGAGCCGAATATACCCGATTCAGCGTCACCGACGTCACGGGTTAGTTTCGTTCACTATACAGAAAGAGCATAAAGTGCGCCTAAAGAAGATTCCACCATTTTTTTTTCTTCAATATTTTTCACAAAATTCATTAATTACCTGAACACTAATAAATAACTGCTTTGCGTAAATATTAAATTAATTCTTATAAATATCATAGAAAAAATAATAGTAAATATCAATCAGAAGACCAATACTTTGATTAAAAACGTATAAAATCTATTGTCATTTATCAAATTTCATCACAGCGACATCACCTTGTCAAAAATCAGTGCGTTCATTTTAACTTGACACGTGACGCGATTGGCAGCACTGTTCTGTCAGTCGCCATTTTGAACTTTAACGGTATTGCAACTAAGCTTGACAAGCAATGGTGCCAACATGACGGCAAGGGACAAGTTTGAACGGCCGTTAAAGAGGTATTTTTGACATATTTAAACTGAGATTAGAATGTGAACGTACTTAAAAATACGGGAATTGCCCTTCAAATATTAAGAATTATTCAAGGTCATCTGTCCTTTGATAAACGAATTGATTTTCACTACTGCTTTCGTCAGAATTGCTGATTCTTACATGACTGTTTTCATAAGGACCCTGTACTTGTTTGTTATGATCTTCTTGAGATTTAAAATTACCGTGATCTTCTTGAGCGAGCACTTCTTTCCTCTTCATCTCTCCATTGTTATCACAAGCTACTTTGACTTCTTGGAACTTGCTGCTTTCCTGATTTGCTTCATCGTCTCTATGATAATCTTTAGTTACGCGAGTTCCTTCAACGTTGGCATCTGACGTGCTATCTTCTGAACTTTTAGCTGCAACGCTGTATGTGTCCAACTCTTTAGTCGAAAAAGTACCGTCGCTATCTTGAGAAGTAATCGTTTTTTTAGATGAGTGTTCGCTGTTTGAGGTATGAACACTTGAGTGACTAGAACGACTGCCAATATCGTGCACATTGGTGACTCTTGTTCCGGCTGTGTCTGTATTTCCGGTGTCGGTTTCTCCTGTGTTACAGCTATGTCTTGCAGTGTCGACGGTAGCTCCAGAAGCACTTGCAACGCTGGTTGCACTAGCAGTTGCACTACTGTTACCATTGCCCGAACTTGTGGCTGTTGCAGTTGAATTACTAGTCGAAGTGGCAGTAGTGTTCCCACTTCCGTCTGAGCTTGAAGCTGTTCCAGTGCTGCTTCCGCTTGCAGTTGCACTACTGTTACTATTTCCTGAACTTGTGGCTGTTGCAGTTGAATTACTAGTCGAAGTGGCAGTAGTGTTCCCACTTCCGTCTGAGCTTGAAGCTGTTCCAGTGCTGCTTCCGCTTGCAGTTGCACTACTGTTACCATTGCCTGAACTTGTGGCTGTAGCAGTTGAATTAGTGGTTAAAGTGGTAGTAGTAGACCCACATCCATTCTCATCATCATTTTCGTCATTTTCATCATTTTCGTCATTTTCATCATATTCGTCATTTTCATCATCACCTTCGTCATTCTCATCTTCTTCTTCGTCATTTCCATCATCATCTTCGTCATTCTCATCATCTTCTTCCTGTTCTCCACAACAGACACAATTGCCTGAACTTGTGGCTGTTGCAGTTGAATTAGTGGTTGAAGTGGCAGTCTCATCATTTTCATCGTCATTTTCATCATCTTCGGCATTCTCATCTTCTTCTTCATCATTTTCATCATCATTTTCGTCATCATCTTCGTCATTTTCATCATCATCTTCGTCATTCTCATCATCTTCTTCGTCATTTTCATCGTCGCCTTCGTCATTCTCATCATCTTCTTCGTCATTCTCATCATCTTCTTCATCATTTTCATCATCTTTGTCATTTTCATCATCATCTTCGTCATTCTCATCATCTTCTTCGTCATTTTCATCGTCGCCTTCGTCATTCTCATCATCTTCTTTATCATTTTCATCATCTTCGTCATTTTCATCATCATCTTCGTCATTTTCATCATCATCTTCGTCATTCCCATCTTCTTCTTCGTCATTCTCATCTTCTTCTTCGTCATTTTCATGATCATCTTCGTCATTCTCATCATCTTCTTCGTCATTTTCATCGTCGTCTTCGTCATTCTCATCATCTTCTTCGTCATTCTCATCATCTTCTTCATCATTTTCATCATCTTCGTCATTTTCATCATCATCTTCGTCATTTTGATAATCTTCTTCGTCATTTTCATCATCATCTTCGTCATTCTCATCATCTTCTTCGTCATTTTCATCATCATCTTCATCATTTTCAGCATCTCCTTCGTGTTCTTCACTACAGTTACAATTGCCTGAACTTGTGGCTGTTGCAGTTGAATTACTAGTCGAAGTGGCAGTAGTGTTCCCACTTCCGTCTGAGCTTGAAGCTGTTCCAGTGCTGCTTCCGCTAGCAGTTGCACTACTGTTACCATTGCCTGAACTTGTAGCTGTTGCAGTTGAATTAGTGGTTGAAGTGGCATTAGTAGAACCACATGCATTCTCATCATCTTCTTCGTCATTTTTATCATCTTCTTCGTCATTTTCATCATCATCTTCGTCATTTTCATCATCATCTTCGTCATTCTCATCATCTTCTTCGTCATTCTCATCATCATCTTCGTCATTCTCATCATCATCTTCGTCATTCTCATCTTCTTCTTCGTCATTTTCATCATCTTCGTCATTCTCATCTTCTTCTTCGTCATTTTCATCATCTTCGTCATTCTCGTGATCTACTTCGTCATTTTCATCATCAACTTCTTCGTCATTTTCATCATCATCTTCATCATTTTCAGCATCTCCTTCGTGTTCTTCACTACAGTTACAATTGCCTGAACTTGTGGCTGTTGCAGTTGAATTACTAGTCGAAGTGGCAGTAGTGTTCCCACTTCCGTCTGAGATTGAAGCTGTTCCAGTGCTGCTTCCGCTTGCAGTTGCACTACTGTCACCATTGCCTGAACTTGTAGCTGTTGTAGTTGAATTAGTGGTTGAAGTGGCATTAGTAGAACCACATCCATTCTCATCATCTTCTTCGTCATTTTCATCATCTTCGTCATTTTCATCATCATCTTCGTCATTCTCATCATCTTCTTCGTCATTCTCATCTACTTCTTCGTCATTCTCATCATCATCTTCGTCATTCTCATCTTCTTCTTCGTCATTTTCATCATCTTCGTCATTCTCATCTTCTTCTTCGTCATTTTCATCATCTTCGTCATTCTCGTGATCTACTTCGTCATTTTCATCATCAACTTCTTCGTCATTTTCATCATCATCTTCATCATTTTCAGCATCTCCTTCGTGTTCTTCACTACAGTTACAATTGCCTGAACTTGTGGCTGTTGCAGTTGAATTACTAGTCGAAGTAGCAGTAGTGTTCCCACTTCCGTCTGAGATTGAAGCTGTTCCAGTGCTGCTTCCGCTTGCAGTTGCACTACTGTCACCATTGCCTGAACTTGTAGCTGTTGCAGTTGAATTACTAGTCGAAGTGGCAGTAGTGTTCCCACTTCCGTCTGAGCTTGAAGCTGTTCCAGTGCTGCTTCCGCTTGCAGTTGCACTACTGTCACCATTGCTTGAACTTGTAGCTGTTGCAGTTGAATTAGTCGTTGAAGTGGCATTAGTAGAACCACATCCATTCTCATCATCTTCTTCGTCATTCTCATCATCATCTTCGTCATTTCCATCATCTTCGACATTCTCATCATCTTCTTCCTCATTTTCATCATCTCCTTTGTGTTCTTCACTACAGCTACAATTGCCTGAACTTGTGGCTGTTGCAGTTGAATTACTAGTCGAAGTGGCAGTAGTGTTCCCACTTCCGTCTGAGCTTGAAGCTGTTCCAGTGCTGCTTCCGCTTGCAGTTGCACTACTGTCACCATTGCCTGAACTTGTAGCTGTTGCAGTTGAATTAGTGGTTGAAGTGGCATTAGTAGAACCACATCCATTCTCATCATCTTCTTCTTCATTTTCATCATCAACCTGGTCATTTTCATCATCTTCCTCGTCATTTTCATCATCAACTTGGTCATTTTCATCATCTTCCTCGTCATTTTCATCATCTTCTTCGTCATTCTCATCATCGTCTTCGTCATTTTCACCATCATCTTCGTCATTCTCATCTATGTCTTCGTCATTCTCATCATCATCTTCGTCATTCTCATCTTCTTCTTCGTCATTTTCATTATCTTCGTCATTCTCGTGATCTACTTTGTCATTTTCATCATCATCTTCTTTTTCATCATTTTTATCATCATCTTCATCATTTTCAGCATCTCCTTCGTGTTTTTCACTACAGTTACAATTGTCTGAACTTGTGGCTGTTGCAGTTGAATTACTAGTCGAAGTGGCAGTAGTGTTCTCACTTCCGTCTGAGCTTGAAGCTGTTCCAGTGCTGCTTCCGCTAGCAGTTGCACTACTGTTACCATTGCCAGAACTTGTGGCTGTTGCAGTTGAATTACTATTCGAAGTGGCAGTAGTGTTCCCACTTCCGTCTGAGCTTGAAGCTGTTCCAGTGCTGCTTCCGCTCGCAGTTGCACTATTGTTACCATTGCCTGAACTTGTGGCTGTTGCTGTTGAATTAGTGGTTGAAGTGGCATTAGTAGAACCACATCCATTCTCATCATCTTCTTCGTCATTCTCATCATCATCTTCGGCATTCTCATCATCTTCGACATTCTCATTATCTTCTTCGTCATTCTCATCATCTTCTTCCTCATTTTCATCATCGTCTTCGTCATTTTCACTATCTTCGTCATTCTCATCATCTTCTTCGTCATTTTCACGATCACCTTCGACATTCTCATCATCTTCTTCGTCATTTTCATCATCATCTTCGTCATTCTCATCTTCTTTTTCGTCATTCTCATCTTCTTCTTCATCATTTTCATCATTCTCTTCATTATCTTCGTCATTCTCATCTTCTTCTTCATCATTCTCATCATCTTTATCATTCTCATCATCTTCGTCACTCTTATCATTTTCGTCATTTCCATCATCTTCGACATTCTCATCATCTTCTTCCTCATTTTCATCATCTCCGTTGTGTTCTTCACTACAGTTGCCTGAACTTGTGGCTGTTGCAGTTGAATTACTAGTCGAAGTGGCAGTAGTGTTCCCACTTCCGTCTGAGCTTGAAGCTGTTCCAGTGCTGCTTCCGCTTGCAGTTGCACTACTGTTACCATTGCCTGAATTTGTGGCTGTTGCAGTTGAATTTGTGCTTGAAGTGGCAGTAGTAGACCCACATGCATTCTCATCTTCTTCTTCGTCATTCTCATCTTCTTCTTCGTCATTTTCATCATTATCTTCATCATTCTTATCGTCTTCTTCGTCATTTTCATCATCTTCGTCATTCTTATCTTCTACTTCATCGTTCTCATCATCTTCTTCGTCATTTTCATGATCATCTTCGTCATTCTCATCTTCTTCTTCGTCATTATCGTCATCTTCGTCGTTCTCATCATCGTCTTCATGTTCTTCATCATCGTCTTCGTGTTTTTCATCATCTTCTTCGTCATTCTTATCATCTTCTTCGTCATTCTCAGTATCTTCTCCGTCATTTTCATCATCGTCTTCGTGTTTTTCATCTCCTTTTTCATCGTTTTCGTCACAGTCTTCGTGTTTTTCATCTTCTTCTTCGTCATTCTCATCTTCTTCTTCGTCATTTTCATCATTATCTTCATCATTCTTATCGTCTTCTTCGTCATTTTCATCATCTTCGTCATTTTTATCTTCTACTTCATCGTTCTCATCATCTTCTTCGTCATTTTCATGATCATCTTCGTCATTCTCATCTTCTTCTTCGTCATTATCGTCATCTTCGTCGTTCTCATCATCTTCTCCGTCATTTTCATCATCGTCTTCGTGGTTTTCATCATCTTTTTCATCGTTTTCGTCACAGTCTTCGTGTTTTTCATCATCTTCTTCGTCATTATTATCTTCTTCTCCGTCATTCTCATCATCGTCTTCATGTTTTTCATCATCTTCTTCGTCATTCTTATCTTCTTTTCCGTCGTTCTCATCATCGTCTTCATGTTCTTCATCATCGTCTTCGTGTTTTTCATCATCTTCTTCGTCATTTTTATCATCTTCTTCGTCATTCTCATCATCTTCTCCGTCATTTTCATCATCGTCTTCGTGTTTTTCATCATCTTTTTCATCGTTTTCGTCACAGTCTTCGTGTTTTTTAACATCTTCTTCGTTATTTTTATCTTCTTCTCCGTCGTTCTCATCATCGTCTTCATGTTCTTCATCATCTTCTCCGTCATTCTTATCTTTTTCTCCGTCGTTCTCTTCATCGTCTTTTTCATTCTCATCATCTTTTTCGTTATTTTCATCATTGTCTTCGTTTTTTTCATCATCTTCTTTGTCATTCTTATCATCTTCTTCGTCATTCTCATCTTCATCTTTGTCATTATCGTCATTTTCGTCATTCTCATCATCTTCTCCGTCGTTTTCATCATCGTCTTCGTGTTTTTCATCATCTTTTTCATCGTTCTCGTCACAGTCTTCGTGTTTTTTATCATCTTCTTCGTGATTTTTATCTTCTTCTCCGTCGTTCTCATCATCGTCTTCATGTTCTTCATCATCTTCTTCGTCATTCTCATCTTCTTCTTCGTCATGATCGTCATCTTTGTCATTCTCATCTTCATCTTCGTCATTTTCCTCTTCGTGTTTTTCATCATCTTCTTCGTCATTCTTATGTTCGTTATTTTCATCCTTCTCTTCGTGTTTTTCATCATCTTCTTCGTCATTCTTATGTTCGTTATTTTCATCCTTCTCTTCGTGTTTTTCATCATCTTCTTCGTCATTCTTATCTTCATCTTTTTCATCATCTTCTTCGTCATTATTATCTTCTTCTCCGTCATTCTCATCATCGTCTTCATGTTTTTCATCATCTTGTTCGTCATTCTTATCTTCGTCATTTTCATCTTCCTCTTTGTGTTTTTCATCATCATTTTCGTGTTTTTCATCATCTTCTTCGTGTTTTTCATCATTTTCTTCGTCATTCTTATCTTCGTCATTTTCAACTTCTTCTTCGTGATTTTCATCATCTTCTTCGTGCTTTTCGTCATTTTCTTCGTGCTTTTCGTCGTTTTTGTATCTTTCATCATCTTTGTGTCCTTCGTCATGTTCTACATGTTTTTCGTGTTTTTCATGGATTTCATGTTTTTCATGGTTTTCATGTTTTTCATGTTGTTTGTGTCTCTTATCATGTTCCACGTGTTTTTCGTGTTTTACATGTGTTTCCTGTTTTTCATGTTTTACGTGTTTTTCGTGTCTTTCATGTTTTTTATGTCTTTTACCATGTTCTACGTGTTTTTCGTGTTTTACTTGATTTTCGTGTTTTTCATGTTTTTCGTGATTTTCATGTTTTTCGTGTTTTTCATGTTGTTTGTCACTTTTCTCATGTTCTACGTGTTTTTCGTGTTTTACGTGTGTTTCTTGTTTTTCATGTTCTACATGTTTTTGGTGTTTTTCATGTTTTTTGTGTCTTTCATCGTGTTTTACGTGTCTTTCATGTTTTTTTTGTCTTTTGTCATCTTCTTGGTGTCTTTCGTCGTCTTCTTCGTGTCCATTTCCGTTGCTGTCCACCTCGCTAGTTGCACCTGTATCAGTTGAAGCGTTGACTGTGGTGCCATCGGTCTTAACGTGACTTCCAGAATGAGTGCAGCTTTTAGTGTGATGTCCTTTGCGCCAGCGTTTGTAATGTTTGCCATGGCGGCTGTGTTTAACACTGCTACTAGAATTGCCTTGAGCTGAACTTGAGCCGCCGTTGCCATTATTTTCGACACGACTCCTGCTATTAGTGTGGCTTGTAGTGTGATGGTTTCCACTACATTTTTTGCCTCCAACACTTCGTGTACTGGCGTCACCACTGGTTCTACTTTCAACTGTAGTGCTGCCTCCATTGCTATTATTTTCGACACGACTCCTGCTATTGGTGTGACTTGTAGTGTGATGTTTTCCACTACCTTTTTTGCCTCCAACACTTCGTGTACTAGCGTCACCACTGGTTCTACTTTCAACTGTAGTGCTGCCTCCATTGCTATTATTTTCGACACGACTCCTGCTATTGGTGTGACTTGTAGTGTGATGTTTTCCACTACCTTTTTTGCCTCCAACACTTCGTGTACTAGCGTCACCACTGGTTCTACTTTCAACTGTAGTGCTGCCTCCATTGCTATTATTTTCGACACTACTCCTGCTATTGGTGTGACTTGTAGTGTGATATTTTCCACTACCTTTTTTGCCTCCAATACTTCGTGTACTGGCGTCACCACTGGTTCTACTTTCAACTGTAGAGCTGCCTCCATTGCTATTACTTTCGACACGACTCCTGCTATTAGTGTGACTTCTAGTGTGATGGTTTCCACTACCTTTTTTGCCTCCAACACTTCGTGTACTGGCGTCACCACTGGTTCTACTTTCAACTGTAGAGCTGCCTCCATTGCTATTACTTTCGACACGACTCCTGCTATTAGTGTGACTTCTAGTGTGATGGTTTCCACTACCTTTTTTTCCTCCAACACTTCGTGTACTGGCGTCACCACTGGTTCTACTTTCAACTGTAGTGCTGCCTCCATTGCTATTATTTTCGACACGACTCCTGCTATTGGTGTGACTTGTAGTGTGATGTTTTCCACTACCTTTTTTGCCTCCTACACTTCGTGTACTGGCGTCACCACTGGCTGTACTCCCAACTGTAGTGCTGCCTCCATTGCTATTATTTTCGACACGACAGCTGCTATTGATGTGACTTAACATATGATCTTTTTCACTACATTTTTTGCATCTACCGCTTCGTGAACTAGCATCGCTACTGGCTGTAGCCTTGCCGTGATTTTCCACACTACCACCTCCTCCAGAGGTAGATTTTACTTTAGTTGATGCTGAACTGTGTGCCTCAGGTTTGATACCACCACCAGAACAAGCTGCAAAAATAATAAAATTAAGTTTTTTTTTTCGCTATGTTATATCTATTGGACATGAAGAGCTTCGAAAACTAAGGAGATGTTTCATTTTCGGCCATAAAGTGTACGTTAATGCAAAAAAAGGAAAAAAATCCACGAAAAGAGAAAAAATATTCTTTCCCGTTTATTCCCCTGATTACTTCGGCACAAAAAATAATAGTTTAACAAATTTTTGCCATATTCTATTCATCATGGCGTTTGTTTTTTTGTTTTACTTGCATACTGCTTTCGTCCAGAAATCATGTTACATTTTAACATAATAATATCACATAGACGTCATTTAAATAAATATGAAAGGCATGTATTTCTGTAATATATTAAGATAGCTATCTTGTACAACTTTTTTGATTAATTAGAAAGTGTGATTCATTATAAAAATAAATAACTGCTTTTGTGGATTGTAGATTTGTAGGTACTTCTGGACGAAAATGGCTAGCTGTCGATGGTCGTATTTCTCGTGACAAACGTCAAACATTTTCGGTTTTTATATTGTGCCCAAAAAGTATTAGATATTATGGAAAAAAACAGTCTTTATTGTATTTAGGGGTTCGTTTCCCAGGTTTTCTAAAGTGTACATGTTATGGCCGGAATCCCATACAAAAATGAAACGTCTCCTTTTCTTCTTATATTTTTTTTCGACGGTTACTTTATGTCGGAAAACACGTTAAGCCGTTGGTCCCGTCTGTCATGCGTAGATCTTTGACAGATTTATGGGTAGTCAGAACAGAACCCCAAAAGTCTGACTACCAATCTTCCTAAGGAAGGGGGTATGGTATTACCATACTGGTATGCATCCGGTTGATCTGGAAACCGACCCCAACATAGTAGGGAAAAGGCTAGGCAGCTTGTTATTTGTTTACTTTATTTTGGACTAGCTGCGCCCCGCGGTTTCACCCGCATAAGTCTCGATCCCGTGGGAAAAAAAAAGTATCCTATGTTCTTTTCCAGGGCATCATCTATATATGTGCCAAATTTCATCCAAATCCGTTCAGCCGTTTTAGCGTGAAGGCGTAACAAACAAACTTACTTTCGCATTTATAATATTAAGGATTAATATATTAAGGATTGCACGATTCCTTACACCGCCTTTTCAAAATTAGTGATTGAATCACATTGGTGCATCATAATATTATTATCTAATTCGAAACGCACAAACTAACATAACATCACGCCTTTAATTCCCGAAATGATAAGCAGAGGTGTACCAATAGTACACCCACATTTCGCCTGTTATGTTTAGTCCCATGTACCTAATTAGAGAATGCAGAACCGGTACTTGTTTTAAAGACCCGGGATTTTCGAGACCTTCTGGCTAAAGAACCGGGATTCCCGGTACTTTTGATACTTTCGGTAGGTACTTTAAGTAAGCCTTTATAAGATATTAGAATTAAAAGTGTTGAAACGGAGAAAGTAAGAGAAATATGAAATGACAGGACAAAATAAAACATTTAAATCGAGACAAATCAAATAAAACATTTTAATTCTTGTTTTAAAGACACTAAATCAGTTTTATTTAGTTCTTGCTGTACCCGCGACATCGTTCGCGTGCATGTCGGAAAACAATGATGTCTCAAATTTTGTTATCATGGTGTAGAATGATCACACGATCAAGAAAACAGGCAAAAAATTTATTAAATGATCAATGTGATATTATTGTGTTTTCTATTATATCTGTGTATCCTTTGTTTTTGGAGATCCCAAATGAATAAATAAATATCTTAAAAACTTGTTTTAATTAAGAAAATTCTTCTCTTTAAACTATGTGAATATTTGGAAAGGATATCCATCTATAATGATAGCTGAAATTCAGGAAACTATAAGTTCCATGAAACGACTTGCGTCAGATTCGTAGTAATCAGTTAATTTCCCTTTTTTTTTGGTATTAATTCAATAGTTTCACTATTTGTCGATGTTGAAGCGTGTGACTGAGGTAGAAATGAGAGTGGCGGTACGCAAGATGAGTGCGAAGAATACCGCCCCAGGACCCGACGGCATACCCGGAAAAGCCTGGGTCCTGGCCATGGGGGCTCTCGGGCCTCGACTGAGGGGGCTCCTAAGCGCATGCATGGAGAGGGGCCAGTTCCCACTTCGTTGGAAGACGGGGAAACTGGTCCTCATCAAGAAGCCGGGGCGCCCAGCGGACTCTCCGTCCGCTTATCGGCCCATTGTGCTGCTCGATGAGGTGGGCAAGCTCTTTGAAAGAGTCATTGCAGACCGCCTCATCGGGCAGCTGGTGCGAGTGGGGCCGGATCTGGCGGAGAGCCAGTTCGGTTTCCGCAGGGGGCGCTCTACGGTGGACGCCATCATGCGCGTGCGGGCCCTCACGACGGGGGATGCTGTGGCCCGGGGTGGGGTCGTCTTGGCGGTGTCTCTAGACATCGCCAATGCCTTCAACACCCTGCCCTGGAGTTGCATCAGGGAGGCACTCCGGTATCACCGGATGCCGACCTACCTCTGTCGTGTGGTCGAGGCCTATCTGACGGACAGGGCCGTCGTCTACCCCGGTCACCAAGGAGAGTGGAACCGGCAAGAGATGTCGTGCGGTGTCCCACAGGGTTCGGTCCTGGGGCCGCATCTGTGGGACATCGGATACAACTGGGTGCTGCGCGCCGACCTCCCTAGCGGCGTCAGCGTCGTTTGTTACGCTGACGACACGCTTGTCCTGGCACAGGGGGGGTCGTACCAGGCGGCGGCCGATTTAGCGACACGCGGGGTTGCGACAATCGTTGACAGGATCCGGCAGCTGGGACTCGAGGTGGCCCTGCACAAGTCTGAGGCCATGGGTTTTCATGGTCCTCGGAATGCGCCACCGTCGGGTTCCCAGGTAATGGCGGGAGGGGTTCACATCGGTGTCGAGTCGACGATGAAGTATCTGGGACTCGTCCTCGACAGCCGGTGGAATTTCGTGGAACACTTCCGACGTTTGGCTCCCAGACTGGAGCGGGCTGGGGCTGCATTGAAGCGGCTCCTGCCCAATCTAGGGGATCCAAACGCCTCCTGCCGGAGGCTCTATGCGGGGATCGTGCGGTCCATGGCCCTTTACGGGGCGCCGGTGTGGGCGCGTTCATTGAGGCTGCGGCCAGCCCGCCGGTTGAACGCGTCCCAGAGGGTCATGGCCATCCGGCTGGCCCGAGGATACCGCACGGTCTCCTGCGAGGCGGCGAGCCTCCTTGCCGGATTACCGCCATGGGATCTGGAGGCAAAGGTCCTCGCGCACGTCTGGGAGTGTCGCGAGGAGGCGAAACGCCGGGGCTTAACTCCGATGCCGCAAGAAATTGCGGCACAGCGGACAGAGCTCCGGCGGGATCTCATGGCGTCATGGAGGGTGCGATTGTCGCAACCCCGCGCTGGGCACGCCACAATCGCGGCGATAAGACCCCTCTTTGAGGAGTGGCTGGAGAGACGCCACGGCGTTCTCACCTTCCGCCTGACGCAGGTCCTCACCGGACACGGCTGCTTCGGGAGGTTCCTGTTCAGGATAAGGCGGGAGGAAACACCCGGGTGTCACCATTGTGTGGATCGGCCTGAGGACACGGTGGAGCATACGGTGGTCTGCCCAGCTTGGGCAGAGCAACGCCGTGTCCTCGTAGAGGCGATCGGCGGCGGTGATCTCTCGCGTCCGGCCCTGGTTCAGGCCATGGTACGGAGCGAGAGGAAATGGCAGGCCGTCACCTCCTTCTGCGAAGCGGTAATGCTCGCGAAGGAGGAGGCGGAACGCGTGAGGGAGAGGCTAACTTCGTGCCCTCACGCCCCAAACCGCCGCAATAGGAGGAGACGCCCGGGTCGGGAATCGCGAGCCGATTTCCGGCCACCGTAGGCGCGGGCTTGCGGACGGTGAGCAATGGGTAGCTCGCCGTCCGATAAGGACCAAGCCCGGGTCGACGGCGCGTTGTGTTCCACGCGCGCCTCAAAGAGATGTCAGCAGAATTGACGGGGTCCGCTAGGGCCAGTGCCTGCCGGGGGTTCGAAGAAAACCGATAGGGAAATCGTGGCCCCCGGCAACAGGGCAACCGAAGGAACACGGGTGGGTTTTAGTCAGTAGGAGTCTGACACGCCCT
The DNA here is from genome assembly GCA_963680765.1 of Agrochola lychnidis. Classification (NCBI taxonomy): domain Eukaryota; kingdom Metazoa; phylum Arthropoda; class Insecta; order Lepidoptera; family Noctuidae; genus Agrochola; species Agrochola lychnidis. The sequence continues at coordinate 11,031,992 of OY796875.1, forward strand.
CCCGCTCCACCCAGAGCGGGAGAAGTTATATGATAATTTCCCACCCAGGAAAAAAAAAAGGTAGCATGTGTATTCCACGCTTAAGCTGTTGGGCTTTGGCTAATAAAATTAGAAATATTTTAAACGCGAAGTATCTTTTCCCGAAAGTACCGAAAGAACCGGGATATGGTATTGAAAATCCCGGTTCCAAAAACGACGAAAATTTTCGGGATTTACCGGGACTTTCGGTTCCGGGATTTCCCGGGACTATTCACTACATGTAATAGGGGGTGAGCCTATTGCCATCAACCGGGTACAAATCAAGATTCAACTTGGGCTGCTAAGGACTAAACAACTAAAAAACCCGATAACCCATCGGGTTTTTTAGTTGTATAAATTACTTTTTCCAAACAAAAGTGACAGTTCTATAGATAATGCTTGTTTTTATTCTCTTTTCAGTCGTGTTTTTGCAGTCGGGTTTTTTCGTTTTTAAGCTATTGCATAGCTTTTATCGCGGGCTTTGAGCACGGTGACCGAATCAAGAAATTCCGTAACGAAAATAAAACCTAACGCCCCCCACTCCGCCTACCATGTAATGATGGTTCCCATGACAACGTGATGTTGTCATGGGAACGTAATTTTTGTTTTATGTCATCACGTTTTCATCCCAAGTGTAGCGTTGACAAATAGGAAGTATGGAGGTTACAAATGCTATGCAATATCTTTACCGCGGCAGTCCCCGAGTGCCACACGTTTTATTTTTATAACTTTATTATTATCAGCTTTTTAGCTTTTTATCTTTTCTCATTCCAAATTAAATTTAAACATATAATTTGTGTATATTTTTGTAATCACCTTCAAAAACTCTTCATTTTGATACCCCACTCGATAGGATTTTTTTTTTAAGCATACCGTTTGTCGCTAAAAATCACAGCTTAGTAGGCTTTACAAGTAAACGAGTAGTAATTGACCAACTTACATTTGCGGTTGCAGAAATATGTTCTCCCATATATTCCTTATGGAAGAACATGTTCTTCAACTACAAAGTTTTTTCTTGGCATAAATTCATACCAACTACAGAATCCTACATTGTGCGTGGTCCGACACGCACTTGGCCGGTTTTTAAAGCTTAATATTGGTCATGAACAGAACTATTAAAGAAACGCTATTCAGTTTAAGGCATCCAAGACCGCTGGAAGCTGCATAATAGTTGATGTGACAGCATTTATCTGTATAACTGGTATCAATTTCCATTATACTGCTTGATGCTGAATAACTTATTTACTGTTCTCTTCAAGCTTTATTTCACTTCAGTAGTAACTAAGTTATTTAGTAGCTGAATAACTCTGTAATCCGCCGCATATTATTATTATATGGTTTAAGAGTACGGTTTAAAGAAGGTTCCGTAACTATGATTTTGCAATGAAAACTCGGAGGACAGCAATTCCAGTGCTAATGATTTTGAAGAAATGGAAACGGAATTTACAAAATAAACATATTCGCAAGCGCGCGCGCGGGCGACGCGAGGGTGAGGGTGGGAGCGAGACAAAACACTTCTATATCCTCGTGTAGTAATAATAATAAGTAATAATATGTTTTAGTTAGGTATCTGTATTGTTTGTGCACGTAGGGTGATGCCTGCGGATAGTTTTTTTTTTTCTGTTTCTTATAATTTATTGTATAGTTGTCTTATATTCTGAGCACTATTTATTTTGTTTTGTTACATGTTTAATAGAAAAATCACTGAACCTGACTTGATTTCCGTACATCTTTTCTTTTTTCGGGTGACCACTGAAAATCAGCGCTGTGCTGTGGGTCGGGCATAGCACTGCATCATGTTGAGTGGAAGCCTTCTTGTCACAGTCATGTCGTGCGGCTGCCGCCTAAGTAATTTCTGTTCTATGCTCGTGATTTTTTATGTACTTTGTGTTGTTCTCTGATTACTCTTGTCTTTTATGTATGCACGTATTTCTGTGACAAATAAACCTATTTTTCTTTCTTTCTTGTAGCGGTTACACCGCCACATACGAACTACGCATCATACACATGATGTCACACATATCCTGCATCTCGCAGTTAGAGTTTACCGAGCGATCGACATACATACAAGATTTCAACTTCAAACCGTTGGGCAGTTGCCCGCCAGACACAACACCCGTCTGGTCGGAGGATCCCCCCTTTCCTATGGTGGATGAGTGAACTTTACACCCTGTTCCTCATGCCCCTAAACCCTCAAGGAGCTTTAAAATATTTACTAGGTTTCCTTAATCAAAGATAGCGATTCATTTACGAATCTGGTAAACCGAAGAATTTGAAAACAGTAGTTTATGAAACTGTTGCATAATGAGGGGTATGTTTTAATACCTAGTTATGTGCAGTTTCATACACTACTTTATCTACTCTCAAACATTGGGATTGAAACAAATACTAAATAAAAAATCTAAGTTAAAGATCAAGAATAAATTAAAAAATCCCACGAAATTCAGTAAGTACTACAAAACGAATGAATGTCGCCTGCAGCAGCACATCACCGCACATGCGCTACAGCGGGTGCTGCTGTCCCCCGCCAACAGTTGATGGAAACTCTTTGGTGATATTAACTTCTTGGATTAGCGCTGTATCGTAAAAGAAAAAAAAATTGTTTTATAGTATTATTTTGTTAGAGAAAAAGTGTTGTATTATGATTCTATTTTTAAATTTCGGTATTCTGTTTATAAAGTATGTCAATATAAACTCGTTTTGAAGTTCATAATTCGAATATTACGCTATGAGAGTAGATAAAAATATTTATAAAACTGTGTCTTTTGACATTAATCAAGTTAATAATATGTAGACCATGCTTCAGTGAAGGGGTTGTTAATATTGTTAATAATACAACCAGAGATTGTGTGAGTTTATTTTATTGTAAATAGAATCAATTATCAAAATCGTCTAACAAAGTGATTTCTCTTCTTCATTTTCGTCATTGTTATTAGCATTATTATTATGACGATTCATATTGTCATTATCTTCTTATATATAACATTCTCGTGTCACAATGTTAGTTACCTTACTCCTCCGAAACGGCTTTACTGATTTTTACCAAATTTTATATGCATATTCAGTAGGTCTGAGAATCGGATACTATCTATTTTTCATACCCCTAAGTGATAAGGGTTGTCCACCCCAAACAAATAATTGGCAAAACAACGTTTGCCGGGGTCAGCTAGTCTTATATATAAAATTCTCGTGTCACAATGTTAGTTACCTTACTCCTCCGAAACGGCTTTACTGATTTTTACCAAATTTTATATGCATATTCAGTAGGTCTGAGAATCGGCTACTATCTATTTTTCATACCCCTAAGTGATAAGGGTTGTCCACCCCAAACAAATAATTGGCAAAACAACGTTTGCCGGGGTCAGCTAGTTTATTATATTATTTGTGTTAGTTGTCCAATCTGTACCCTAATTGCGTAACTCATTTTCGTAAACAATTTCGCGAAATTTGTTTCATTTGACATTTCAACAAAATTCATTGCGTTATTTACGTTGTTGAACAGATTTTTTTTTCCAACTTATGAAGCAAAGGATTAGATATCTGTTTCAAATCGGAACAAATTGTGAAAGTGTTGTATTACGCAATTAGGGTGCTGGTTGACCCTAAGGCATTTTCATTATTTGCCAGTAGTTCGCCATTCGTTTTGGACCAGCAAAGTTTACTCTTGTTTTCCCATAAGTTGGGTACTGAACTTTGAACTTTGAACCCTGCTTTTACGGCGAGTAGACACAATTTTAAACGGCATTTTCACTGATTTTCACGTTCTTAAACAGAGCCCTAATAGGCTGTTTAACAGCAATGGCTGGTTATACAAATGTTATCCCAAATAATGTTCTTTGAATGCACTTTTAACCAAATAATAGAATAATAAGTGGGCACATTAAATGTATTTGCAGAAATATGCACGAAAACTTCACAATTATTTTTTTCTTGGGTGGGTAATTATCAAATAACTTCTCCCGCTCTGGGTGGAGCGGCAGAGCGTGTCAGACTCTTACTGACTAAAACCCACCCGTGTTCCTTCAGTTGCCATGTTGCCGGGGGGCCACGATTTCCCTATCGGCCCTTATTCGCAACCCCGGCATGCATTGGCCCTAGCGGACCCCGTCAATTCTGCTGACATCTCTTTGAGGCGCGCGTGGAACACAACGCGCCGTCGACCCGGGCTTGGTTCTTATCGGACGGCGAGCTACCCATTGCTCACCGTCCGCAAGCCCGCGCCTACGGTGGCCGAAAATCTGCCTGTGATTCCCGACGCCCAGGGCGTCTCCTCTTGCGGCGGTTAGGGGTGCGAGTGCGCGAAATTTGCCTCACGCGTTTCGCCTCCTCCTTCGCGAGCATTACTGCTTTGCAGAAGGAGGTGACGGCTTCCCACTTCCTCTCGCTCCGTACCATGGCCTGAACCAGTGCCGGACGCGAGAGATCACCGCCACAGATCGCCTCCACCAGGACACGGCGATGCTCCGCCCAAGCCCGGCAGACCTTCACCGTATGCTCCACCGTGTCCTCCGGGCGATCCACACAATGGCGACATCCGGGCGTTTCCTCCCGCTTTATCCTGAACAGGAACCTCCCGAAACAGCCGTGTCCGGTGAGGACCTGCGTCAGGCGGAAGGCGAGGACGCCGTGGCGCCTCTCTAGCCACTCCTCAAAGAGGGGTCTTATCGCCGCAAATGTGGCGTGCCCATTATAGTTGACCTCTCAGATCATGACTACTTAACCGAGCTTTCCTGTGGTTTCCTTAAGCTTCTAAAGTTAAAACCTCCAGCCAGGGGACAAGAAAACCGCTGTATGAGCAGTTTTATTCAGCACAAACGACTTCATAACACGTAACCTCTTTGATAAAAATATAAACAATACTATATCTAAACAAATACTCTTTTTATTAATAGAATCACCTTCAAATGGTGCACAACATTAGCCACGTTGTTTTTGCACACTGAAATTCACAAAAGCAGGTAAAATTTTTCGCTCATCAAAGCCGGTACATGACTAATTTGTTTCATTTTGACAGTTCAACAACATTCATCGCGTTATTACGTTGTTGAGCATTTTTTTTTAACTTACGAAGCAAAGGATTAGCAGTCAGTTTTAAATCGAAACAAATTGTAATTGATCGTGTATTAAGCAATTAGGGTACAGGTTATTATAAAATACTTGTTAACTCTTTGAATAGTAGCATTATTACTTATGTCAACACGCATGGGGAAATGTCCTCAAAGAACCCGGGCCATAATCTCCGAAGAAGATTGCGGACTTCGCGGAGACCTTTCCTGCCGAGGCGTTTGGATGCTCAGAGGGAGGCGTTATTTAATATCCGTGTCGTAGACACTGACGCTCCTTCTTATATTTCATGCCCTGTTGGCTCCGTACTAAAATCCGCCGAAGAATAAAAAATAAGGAAATATTCAAACGCTTGCGAAATGCGACATTCACCCCCCTTGTTGCATCTGTTGATGGAATCTTCGCCCCACAAATGTCAACCTTCATAAAACATCTTGGAGCTGCAATCGCCGACCACTGGAACAGGCCCACGAGTGTAGTGATGGGTTAGCTAAGATCAAGAATCATCATCTCAATAATCCGTGCCACCAGCATATGCATTCGCGGCACAAGGCATAAATTTAAACCAATAGCCAGGTTATTCGGCTTCGACGATGGAGCAGCCCTACCTAGACAAAACTAATATACATCTGGCCGATGAATTGAGAAGACGTCGACTGCAATAAATCTCGATAGATAAATGAGCTTATATGTTATGTTACGAAATGTTATTTTTCGAAAATAAAAATTCTGAAAGAAAAAATATGGTAGCATTATCCTGTGGCGCTTAAAAAATTTACAGTTAAGATATATGTATATTCACAATAAAGTTACATGCGCAATAATAAAATGCACTTCCTTATAACAAATAAGCATTAAAAAAAGTTTACTTACCAAAATTTAATAAAACACCGATTGCAGAACATGGCGCGCACAATTCACTATTTATTAAATTTTTACATACTAGCCGACCCGGCAAACGTTGTTTTGCAAAATGCAAATGTAAGTTTGTACGCTCAATATTAAAAGATTTACCATGTTATTTTAATACCACAGTCTTCTAATAGGTTTTCCTGTAATCTATGAGTAATAAAACATTCCCTGTTTTTTTTTTTTTAATTGGCTCTGTAGTTTCGAAGATCAAAATTCATCTATTTTCTTAAATATCTTTAAAATTATTTTTAAAAAAAACGGATCTTCACAACAAGCCCTTTCATTTGTTATGTCACACGGTACAGTATGCAAAACTATATTTTTATTCTTATTTGCTCCCAAAAGTGACCCCCATATTCAAAATTCATTTATTTACGTTAAATGTCTATGTTTGGATCACAGAAATACATATCGACGGTAAAAAAGAAGTAATAAGCGACATTTTGGTCAAAAATGAGTTAAATATGCCATCCTATGTAAAATTTTCCGCTCTTTCGAATACACTTACTCCCATGGCTCTACGATGACTTTTTGGCGTTTATGGCAGTTTATGCCAGTAAAAATACGTCAGTTTTTCTAAAATTTAAAACTTTGAACGGCTCTCCTGAACATTTCAGTTTTTGTCGCTTATACCCTATTACCTTTTAACCGTCAATATGTGTACCAAATTTCAACTTAATCGGTCCATTAGATTCGGAGCAAATTGGTACACGAGTGATCGTATAAGGATTCCGTTTTTTTCCTTTTGAATGAAGTACAGAACCCTAAAAATGCTAAAAGTAAGAAAAATGCCGCGGTGTGAGCTAACAACGCTACGCCTCAGACCAAATAAAAAATTAAGACATAGCGCTGCGAACGATACAGTGAAGCATGCTAAAACTACACCTTCACTTTGTACATACACGCTCACACGCACACATTTACAATCAAACTACACCTCACTAAGGCGCTTTGCAGATGGAGCAACTATAGTACAGACGCCAGCACATCAAGCTACCCGTAACTGTCAAATTTCCCCAATCAACTTTGAACCTTATTATGAAGCGATAAAGTTGAAAGTCTATTAAATAAATTTGACAGATTGTAGTAGCTTGATGTGCTGGCATCTGTACCTCAGGTTAGAAATTATTATGGCAGGCGAACGGTAAAATTTTTAATACCCACAATATACAATGAAATACCAAAATCTATTAAAAACGAAATAAACCCTAAAAACTATAAGCAAAAATACAAAAAATACTATTATAACTATACTTATTTAACCTAGTTTAATAAAATAGTTTTCGAATTTAATTAAAAGACTGTAAATAAAACTTTTTACAAAAAAAACAACCGACTTCCAAAAAAAACACTACAAAGTGAAAAATAATGTTTAAATAGTGTTTTGTATTTTCGTTTTTTGCCACCGACTTCCGAAATTAAAGTTATTTTTCACTTTGTAGTGTTTTTTTGGAGGTCGGTTGTTCTTTTTTGTAAAAAGTTTTTATTTTTCACTTTTTAGTTGTGGTACCTACCCCACACACATTCGAATACCACTACCTGCTACCAGTGACATAAACTTATCATATCATCTACATACTAAGTGGGAAAAAAATACGTATTTTGTAGCTAACTCAAAAACTATCAAAGCAAAGTTAATAAAATTAATATGGGACCAATTCGAGAGCACACCCTTTCAAACAAAAAAATAATTTTCAAAATCGGTCCACAATTGACGGAGAAATCGATGGACATACATAAAAAAAAACAAAAAAAAAAATAACATACGCGACGAACATATAACCTCCTCCTTTTTGGAAGTCGGTTAAAAAGCGAAGCAACATGTATAAGAATTTCTTTGCGTTGACTAGAACCGTACCCTAATTGCGTAACTCATTTTCGTAAACAATTTTGCCTAATTTGTTTCATTTTGACAGTTCAACAACATTCATTGCGTTATTTACGTTGCTGAGCAAATTTTTTTTTCCAACTTACGAAGCATTGGATTAGCAATCTGTTTCAAATCGAAACAAATTGTGATTGTGTTGCATTACGTAATTAGGGTACGGGTCTTCTAATGAGCGGCCCAATAGCAAGCAGCTAAGATTGCAGCAACTGGCAACTAGCTATTTACATATATCTCAATGGAACTGCGCACACGTAGCAACTCAAGTTGCGTGTTCCAGTGACAGACAACAATTTTCAGTTGCTGCAATTGATGACTAAGTTAGTTTCTAATTGCCACAACTAGCAACTGTCGAATTTGTATCAGTTATGTAAAGTTGCTGGTTTCTTTGTTGACGCTGTTGACGGCGGCGACGTATTATAATGAGAACAAGTACTGCTTCTTCGATATCCATCATCACATTGTACGTAGCGTAGATTGAGCAACTCAGCTATAAAAGTTGCTTACAGATTGCCATAAAATTGCGGCAACCGTAAACCGGGCTATTTGGTTGTAGCAACTGGCAATTTTCAAACTTTAAACTTTTTAAAAGTTTTAGTTGCCGCAACTAAAGTTGCTCCATCTGCAAAGCGCCTAAGTGCTCACATGTTTATGAAACCGGATTCACGTCACTTGATAGCGCTCGATCTTGGTTTTTTGAGCCCTACGCTAGTTTATTATTAGTGGTATATATTTTATGTTAAAACAAGACATTTTACGCGGTTGCTCGATTGATTGAAGTTGCGGGCAAAAGCTGTACAATACAACTATGCTAATGTCCCTCGGAAAACCTCGCGTTCGTCAGTCGTCGGATTTCTATCAGTTGCCCTTTGCACTTGGTGCAGACCGGACGCTCTCAATCGACTTGGAAGTATATAGAGTTGTTAATACTCTTTTAACCTAATTTAGTTTATTTTTAAAATGGTAGGAAAGCTGCTAAAGTCGCAGGCACGACAGGTAGGAAAATGGTTTTACAGCTCTATATAGTTCACACGGAAATCAAAACATAACAACAATACTTAGTTCTGAATTCAAATTATTATACACGATAAATCTAATAATTGATGGACATGGAAATTAGCATTCGTTTGTATTCGGAAATGCGATGATACCCGAGGGACGTTAAGAAAACAGAAATCATCATCTGCCTAGCCTTTTCCCAACTATGTTGGGGTCGGCTTCCAGTCTAACCCGATTCAGCTGAATACCAGTATTTTACGTGGAGCGACTGCCTATCCGACCTCCACAACCTAGTTAGGTGGCACGATACCCCTTATTAAAGACTGGTTATCAGACTGTTGGGTTTCTAACTACCCGTAACGACTGTCAAAGATCTACAAATGACAGCCGGGACCAGCGGCTTAACGTGCTTTCCGAGGCACGGAGGGGACTTGATATGTAAAGATGGTCACCCATCCACGGACCAACCCCGGCAAGCGTAGCTTAACCTGATCGATCGACCCGTGCGACTGTTATTATTTAGCCACAAGCAGTACCTTATAATACAGTACCTTATTAAAAAATTAAAAAAACTTACGATGCGGGAACGCCTGCTGGACGGCTACGAGAGCCTAAAAAACAAAAAAAAAATTGAGAATAATCTGTATAACAAATTGTAAGTACCTAATCACACGTCCCGGTTGCCGGGTAGCCGGTGCCGGGTATCCGGAAGCTAAGTTTATGGGCTATACAGGTTGTCCGGTAAATAATGGATAAGTAACCTAGAAATAGCATTTAAGGCGCAACTAGCCGATACTTTTTCCATACAAATTTCGGGGGGGTTTAACTCCACTGTTACACGTTGTACATCCAAAGTAAAACATGAAATCGTTTTGTCTTATTATTAATTTTGTCTGTACAGAAGCTCAATAGTAAAAAAAAAACGCAATTAAAAAGTTATGAGCCAACAAAGATTCGTTTTTCCTGCTAATTTTAACGCAATTTTGGGAGTAAATAAGTAATAAAGAAGTATAAAATCCCCAAAACAAAGCTCGTTCCGACAAAGCTTAATTGTCGAAGATTATAATAAACTTTATTCGTAATTGATTTAGTTTTATCATAAAACTCCACCTTCCAAAGGACTTTTTGTAATATTTTACGCGCTCGTTTTACTAAAATTGTTCTGAACGGTGTTAGTGTGCGTGCGAACTAGAGTTTGTGCATGTAGACCAGCATCTAACTGCTCATCACTGATACTATCTCTGTCGGATACGATGCCAGGTGACACAGCGTGCTTTTTGACCAAGCCCACCAATGAGTTCGAGCCCGCGACTAGTTCAACCTTAATAAACATTATGGCCGTTCTAAAAAAAATACAATAAAATTATATATCCCAAGTAGTACATAAGCGGACGGTGAGCAATGGGTAGCTCGCCGTCCAATAAGGACCAAGCCCGGGCCGACGGCGCGTTGTGTTCCACGCGCGCCTCAAAGAGATGTCAGCAGAATTGACGGGGTCCGCTAGGGCCAATGCCTGCCGGGGGTTCGAAGAAAACCGATAGGGAAATCGTGGCCCCCTGGCAACACGGCAACTGAAGGAACACGGGTGGGTTTTAGTCAGTAAGAGTCTGACACGCCCTCCCGCTCCGCTCAGAGCGGGAGAAGCTATTTGATGATTTCCCAAACAAAAAAAAAAATTGTAAATAAGACAATTTTTTTTTTTTTTTTTAAACTGTGCAATTTCTAGTCACATTATTTACTACTTCTCTGTCGGCATAGTCAATGTAGGTATAATATAACAACAACAAATGACCACTGCAATTCATTCATTTGTGGTCGTGGTGAAGAAAAATCTATACATATAATAAAATCGTAGCGAAGTCAAAACTGTACATTGAATATTTTTGAAAAAAAGTAATTGCTACGAGGTCTAGGATCGATTCTAATGCCGAAAATATTTTTTTTAGAATTTTTGTCTGTTTGTCTGTTTGTCTGTTTGTCTGTATGTATGTTCCAGCATCACGCAAATTCTACCGGACAGATTCTGTTAAAATTTTGCATAGATATTCCCTGTGTGTCTGGTCAAACTATAGGGTATAAACTATCACGCTATTTACTATGGGGGACGAGCAATATTACATTATGTTGTATTTTTATGTTCTAGCATGACGCAAATTCTACCGGATAGATTTTGTTAAAATTTTGCATAGGTGTTCCCTATAAGTCTGGTCAAACTATAGGGTATAAACTATCACGCTATTTACTATGGGGGACGAGCAATATTATATTATGTTCGTATTTTTGGGAAAAAACGCGCCAAAATTTTAGGATATTGTAGATGGTTATCGATTTAATTTTTTAAATGATTATCATCACGCTATACCTTTATGGAACTAAGCAGTCAATCAAAAAATATATAGGAACGGCTATTTAAGACAAGTTTCAACAAAGCAATTAGCTCAGCGGTTGGGCGGTTGCTTTGTAAACGTGGGGTTGTAAGTTCGATTCCCACCTACGGTTTTTTTTCTTTTTTTTCACATTTTGTTATACGATTATTTTTTTTTTTGATAATCTACCTATAATCTATAGATATAATAAAATCGTAACGAAGTTAATTTTTTTTAAAGAAAGTTATTGCTAAGAGGTCTGGGATCGATTCTTATGCGGAAAATAAAGTTTTTAGAATGTTTGTCTGTACCAACCGTAGGGCATAAACTATCACGCTATTTGCTATGGGGGATGAGCAATATTACATCATGTTCGTATTTTTCTCTGCAAATTGTAAAAGGACGCGCCAAAAGGTTGGGATATTGTAGATAGGTAGTTACCGATTTAACTTTTTAAATGATTATCATCACGCTACCTTTTATATAGGAACGGCTATTTTAGCTAACTTTCAACAAAGCGAATAAGTAAGCGATTGGACGAATGATTTGAAGTCCTGAGGGCCTACCACCAGCTTAAAAGCAGTATTATTTTAATATTACTTTAGTTTACTTCAGTGTGGGAAAGAGATGAAGCTCTACAGGATGTATAGCTCCATCTCTTTCTCCCACTGAAGTAACATTAAAAAAATACTGCTTTATGAGCTGGTGGTAGGCCGCCCGGGGTAGTAAGTTCGATTTACATCTGTTTTTTTAAACTCTTTTTGTAAAACGATTTTTTTTTGGATTGTGTATGTAATAGTTCATAGAATGTATTAATTCACAAAAAATGGAAAACTTCGTAAGCTATGGGAAACTACTAAGTTACAAGTACTTTACAGTCACAAAACATTCAAGGTTGTATTCTGATCATTTTAGAGCAAAAGACTGTAGGAATAAAATGTTTTTTTACAGATTTTGACAGCAGATTTGTCCTAGCGATTTTATAATATGTATGTGGATCTTCTGGAATCGCTGCCACACTGCTTCCTGGTGGCAAAACAGCGCACGTCATGTTTAAGATTCCCATCGATTTAGAGAGCAACGAAACACCTGTTTGTGGGGTGTCACGCAACAGTAACAAGGGATGTGTGCTTAGGGGATTGCGCTTCGTCGTATGGGATGAATGTGTTATGGCAAAAAGGAAAGCAGTGGAAACTGTAAACAGAACCCTGCAGGACATCCGCAGAAACCAAGATATGATGGGTGGTGTCACAGTTTTGACAAAAAAAGTGAAAACTTCGTTGAAAAGGTCGACTCTATGGTCGAGAGTTCATAAACTGCGCTTGACCATCATCATACGAGCTCGGCTTGGCGGTAATTCAAATGCTCAAGAATTCTCCGATGTTCTTCTAAAAGTTGGTGAAAGCACTCTACCAGAGACTCTTGGTAGAGTAGATCCCACTTTAGAAGATCTTATTTGTCTGATATACGGGGATATCAGTCAAATACCGTACCAAGAGAATTCTTAGGTGTGTTTCCGTTTTAACTCCGAAGATGATCAAGCTACAGCGATCAACCACAGTATTCTCTCACAAATTGAAGGGAGTGAAGTGATATACACCTCCATTAATAGTGATGTGGAGGAAGATGATGCCAAATATCACCCCGTAGAATTTCTCAATTTACAAATAGAAAGAAAAGAAAGAAAGATAGAAAAAACATTTATTTGGACACAGTTCGCGAAACACAAAACACAAATTACAGTGGAAATAAAAAATAGTGTTTTTAAAACAATAGTGTGTGCCTCACGGCTGCGCCAAATAGGTTCATTTCAGCATTAAATGGCAAGTGGACTTCCGGTTGTATATCTGTGTAACGGAAACCAGCTCAAAGTCATGTCTTTGCAGAGAAACGTCATCGAGGTGGAAATTCTAACAGGTTGTGGCGATGGTGAGACAGTGTTTATAGCGCGTATAAAGTACAAATTCCCCATAATTACCAGTTAAAGCGCGTGCAGTTCTCTGGGAGTGTATGCTTTGCGATCAACAAGTCACAGGGGCCGACACTAAAGGCTGAAGGCTGCGGGTGTCGACCTCAGGATAAGCTGCTTCTCACACGGACAACTGTTACGTCGCTTGCTCCCGAGTCACCATTCCTGACTCTCTGTATATTTTGGCTGCTGAGAATAAAACTACAAACGTAGTATACAGGGAAGTTTTATAAAAATGTGGCTGTTATTGTAGTATATTGTGATGTCTTACGATTTCCATGCGAACGAAGTCGCGGGCAGAAGCTAGTGTAAAATAAGGTAAAAAAAAGTTAGTTAAAAATCTTAGGTACTAATTGGCATATACTTATATTTCTTTGCATTTCTTTAGAACGGCCATAAGGTCTATTATATGCTATTTCAAGGTTATCCATTATTTACTTGACGACTGTATACGTTATCTTTCACACGTACCGGAGTAATTTGCCCGGCAAGCGGTCCCCGGGTGTACAACGGATACACCAGTGTTCGTTCGGTCACTGTCTACCGGTTAGCCGGCGGCCGGACTCACCGTGGTGTATGGAACACGCAACAAGCGGAATTAAACATTCGGAATTTAGTCATTCGTTATTACAAGATTTCGAAGTTCCGTACATCGCGCTGATGAATATTCTTATTAAGTAATTCGTCATAGCAAACTTTCGAAGTTCCGTACATCGCGATTATGAACATTCTCAATTAAGTAATTCGTCATAGCAAACTTTCGAAGTTCCGTACATCGCGATTATGAACATTCTCAATTAAGTAATTCGTCATAGCAAACTTTCGAAGTTCCGTACATCGCGAACTCACATAAATAAATCGTACTTTAAAACTTTATGAATTCACTGGCCTTAACTGGTGAGGGGCCAATCAGAGTGCCGAACGCGGTCGATGCGTAAAGTCGAGATGGTTAAAAGAAACTCACACAAGGGCCTCAGTATCCCCCCCGACCCTTACTCGAAAACGAAGTGCCAGCAGTTGTTGCAGCTGAGCACGTAGCTTTAAATACCCCGTTTAATAATCATGATGAAAACCCAAGTTTGATCCAGCCTGTCCCTTCTTGCTGTCCTCCCACCAGCGATGCCCTAAGCCGAGGTTCGTACCCCACAGGCGGTGCCCTTAGCGAGCATTCGGTTAATTTTAATTTAGAATAGTATAAAAAGCTCCTGGCTGGAGGCTCTAAGTGTAATAGCTTATGGCACCGACAGTAAAATCCGGTTAAGCAGCCAAGACCTTGGTAGTCAAAAACTGCGAGATGCCAATAAAAAAAAAGCCTCAGTACAGTAGTACAGTACAGTCTACCCGACTCGGGTATCGAACCCAGGAGCTCGTGCTCCAGGCCAACGAGGCAGGTAAATTTTTTCAATAAATTATTTCAATTTATTTAGCCTTTTCCAACTAAGTTGTGATCGACTTCCAATCTAAAATACTCATACCATACCAGGGGGTCTAAAACGGCCGCTTTGGTAGAATCATAATAAGATATTGGTGCCAATTCCCTTGTTCACAAACTAAACTAAATTTAAGTTCAGTGCATCTTTTTCTTTCTATTTCATTAAGAAAAGGACAGAAGATAAATTTTAGTTTAGTCCTGTCAAATTAATCAGCGCTTGACGTAAATTGACGTAATTTTAGTCGGCAAGTTTTTAATCACGTCTAAACTTGTATGGAGAGTGACAGGCGCTGATTAATTTGACAGGACTAAACTAAAATTTATCCTCTGTCCTTTTCTTAATGAAATAGAAAGAAAAAGATGCACTGAACTTAAATTTAGTTTAGTTTGTGAACAAGGGAATCGGCACCAATATTATGAATCACATAAACTATCAGAAACTGACAATTCATAATATTATCTGCGTTCAATTCATATTACGCAATTCATCTGTTTGACAGTTTTGTATTATTACGAAATAACATTTAAACTGTAGAAATAAAAAATAAAAATCTCATTTGATTAATAAAAACTGTAAAGAAAAATTATCCGGTAAAATTGCGGTCTTCATTTTTTCATGTGGCAATATTTACACCAAATATGATTCTGATATGAATTGAATTGAAGATTCATAATACGTGTCACTTTAGAGGAATTGTTGGGAATGCGGAAAATGAAAAGGCCTGAGTCCAATTTTTTTTTTGTCCTATAGTTTATTAAAAAATATTGAACACGTATTTTTTCTTCTTTGACGTAATCAAAAGATTACGGCGATACATAGAGTTAAAATGTGGCATGACGTCATACCTTGCTAGATTTAATACTGCGTTGTGACGTAGCGAACTCCCCAACTTTAATACGTGTTTTCTAAGTAATTTTTTATTAATATGGTAAAGCAAAAAATACGAGTCTAATATTTTTTTTAAAGCTGATAGACGGACTAAATAGAATTCCTTTTTTTTATCTAGGCAACTACCCTATGCTTTTAGAGGAATTGCATAATGTGGCCGTTTTAGACCCGCAGTACTAATACCAGTACCTATTTAACATTGAGAGACTGCAGATGTGACCTCCACTACCTAATTACTGGGTAACACGATACCCCTTGGTAAGACTGGTTGTGAGACTTTTTGAGCTTCTGACGACCCGTAACGACTGTCAAAGATTCACGAACAGCCAGGACCAATGGCTTAACATACTTTCCGAGGCACGAGGTAGTCTCGATATGTAATGGATGGTCACCCATCCCCGAACCGACCGTGGCAAGCCTTCGATCGCCCGTCGTTACCCCATTTTTTTTTTTTGGGTTGGAAATTATCAAATAACTTCTCCCGCTCTGGGCGGAGCGGGAGGGCGTGTCAGACTCTTACTGACTAAAACCCACCCGTGTTCCTTCGGTTGCCCTGTTGCCGGGGGCCACGATGTCCCTATCGGTTTTCTTCGAACCCCCGGCAGGCACTGGCCCTAGCGGACCCCGTCAGTTCTGCTGACATCTCTTTGAGGCGCGTGTGGAACACAACGCGCCGTCGACCCGGGCTTGGTCCTTATCGAACGGCGAGCTACGCATTGCTCACCGTCCGCAAGCCCGCGCCTACTGTGGCCGGAAATCGGCTCGCGATTCCCGCCCCGGGCGTCTCCTCCTATTGCGGCGGTTAGGGGCATGAGGGCGCGAAATTTGCCTCTCCCTCACGCGTTCCGCCTCCTCCTTCGCGAGCATTACCGCTTCGCAGAAGGAGGTGACGGCCTGCCATTTCCTCTCGCTCCGTACCATGGCCTGAACCAGGGCCGGACGCGAGAGATCACCGCCGCCGATCGCCTCTACGAGGACACGGCGTTGCTCCGCCCAAGCCGGGCAGACCTCCACCGTATGCTCCACCGTGTCCTCAGGCCCCCGTCCTTACCCCTCACTTTATAATAAAATAAATAAAATATATAAGTACTCACCGCCAGGACAAGCAGCACCGCTAAAACCTTCATTTTGATTTTACGCCTTCAACCACTATACCTTAGGTTTTTATACTTAATAGAAACAATATAGAAAAAAATATTAAAAACAACATCTGAGTAAATATTTTTATTTTAAACCTCTTTTGTTTATTTATTTACGTATGCAATTCACAATTAGTTATTAAGCGTATCAGCTGACGACATTTAATAGAAAATTAATTAATTGTTGCTAATGAAAACAATAAATTAATTGCATTGGTTATGTTCTTTTGTAAGAAAAAAGCTTTGTCTATATACACTAGGTATATTTATTTTATATTATCCTTACATAGCCCCCCGCCGCTTCTGTCCGTCTGTCTGAACGCAATAAACTCAAAAACTACTGAACAGATTTTCAAACGGTTTTCACCAATAGACGGAGTGATTCTTGCGGAAGGTTTTAGTCTATAATTCATTAATGTTTTGTGTAAATTGGCTGAAATATGACGATTATTGTAGTTGGATTAGAGTTCCACTTAAATGCTATAATTATTATAGAAATGCACAGCTAAACAACATCGATGTGCATTATTAAGTATGACGTACAAACTACCACAAAGGTCAATGTACAGCGTAGCTCGTACATATCGCCCACTCACAAAAGGTAGCTGTGAACAATAAAAATGAAAGTGTTATGTTAAATAAAATGATACAAAAGTACATAAAATGTAAAATTCAAAAGTCATTTATTCAAATTAGGCTGAGAATCAGCACTTTTCGAACGTCAAAATTACATAAGACAGTCCCCGAAAAACGCCCACCCTTCACCACTTCCTAGTGCCTTTAGCTGGGAAGAAGAAGTGGCGTAACAAACTCCCCAGCAGCACAGCTGTCTGTTCAAGTTAGAAAAAATAAAGATTCTATATGTCGGAGACGATATTTTAACTACTGTGGGCGTAGTTTGGGTAGTGTTGGTTAATGCGCAATAGAAAAACAGGTTGCAGTTCAGATCACATTATAATTTACTATCAAATTAATCACACTAGCTAAATTATACACACACTGGGTGTGACGGCGTTTATTAAAATCACCAATTAACAAAATGATCACAAATTACAACTAACACAATAACTGAGCACCACGAATCAAGAACAGTTCCACGACGTCTTGACTCCAATGCGACCAGAGGCTGAATCCCTCCTCACCGTGGCCTTAAAACATCACGACTCTGTAGAAGCGCGCCTTTTTTGGTGTAGGTAGATCACTTTTGATGTCGCCAGTGACGCGCTTGCGATTCGTTTCGTGTCCGTACTAATGACCGGATCCGACATATATGCAAAATTATTTACATTACGCAACACAAAACATAATTTAAATGATAAATTATTGGCCACATGTCAGCTAGCACACGCCAATATACCCACCAAAAACATCGAGAACTATACTCAAGCCGAAATAAAAACTAAACGTAAACAGAACTAAATATCGAAATAAAATCCTCCAGGCATAAGGGCGTGCCCGCTTACATAAAATAAACTAATCTATTAAATCACAACGCGCAATAGACGACTTTGGTTTGTTGAAAGTACTTACATACTAATTGTTATGTAAACTTGTTAGGTACGTTATGTTATGTTATATAAATGAGTAGACAAATGATTCCCTTAATGGATTTATAATATAATTAGACAATTTGTTCCACTTAAATGCTATGATAGAGAAATGCACAGCTAAACAATATCGATGTGCATTATTGAGTAGATAGGTATGACGTACAAACTACCACAAAGAACACATAAAAAAAAACCGGCGCAGTGCGTGTCGGACCACGCACAATGAAGGGTTCCGTAGTTGGGATGAATTTATCCCAAAAACAAACTTAACTTTGTAGTTGTAAAATATGTTCTCCCATACGGAAGGTATGGGAAAACATGTTTTTACAACTGCAAAGTTGGTCGATCATTACTCGTCAACTTGTAGAGTCTACTTAACTATGATAGTTTTCCTTTTAATTTCATTATATAACCTACTGCTGTGATTTTTTTCACATATCCAAAATCAACCATTTAGCTGGCAGGGGGGGAGACACTTGACTCTAACAAAAATTTGCAATTTAAAACTTAATATTTCGCAAACGGATCCCTCAATACAAAAATAGTTTTCGCAAACTCACAATGTTTTTAAAGAACCTTTCCAATGATACCACACACAATGCGATAAAAAAAAAACATCACCACTTTACGTGTAGGAGAGGTACCCTAAAAAAAATGTTTTTCATAATTTTGTTTTACCACTTTGTCGGCGTAATTAATATGTATACCTATGCCAAATTACAGCTTTCTAGTACTAAGGGTGTCGGAGCTAGACCGCGGACAGACAGACAGACGGACATGACGAAACTATAAGGATTCCTTAATATTTACTACGGAACCCTAAAAAGATAACAATTTTATTAAAACAATAAAATAAATAATAATATTTTAATAAATTAAAACTCTTTCTATTGGGTATAAGCTATTATACTTAGTATAAAAGAATATTTAGACGATAAATTATAATTATTATAATTATACAAGAATGGCAACGACAACTAAACATGTACATATAATAAATATAATAACACATATAAAATACATAATTATACAAATCAAGCAATCATTATCTAAATATCAATTCATAATAAATATAGTAAATACAATGCAATAACTTATTTTCACTTAGGTAATAATAATTTCTAGTCATCCTATCTCCCGGGAGAAGTCTTGTCCCTCACCTCTGGCTTGCCTTTATTGGCCGGTTGGAGTGAACACTGACGAGGAACGGCGCTCCCACCTCATTCTTGCCTTTATTGGCCGGCTTGAGTGGAGATTCGCAAGAGCAAACGTGCTCGGTAGCTGGTAGGGATCTTGACCGTACTTACGGGATTGTCCTGATAGCCGTGGAATACCTCTCCACTCCTCATAAGCACCTCAGGACGTGTTGCCCCCTTGTCGCTACGACACTATGTGCTAGCGACCGTTTTCGGGGGCCCATTATTGAGTGTGCAAGTCACCCCCTGCCATTTTATCCGTGTGCATATTAAACATAGATCAGGCAGGGGCCATAGTCCTTCCATAGTTCCAAATGACCAGTCCACTTTAGCAACCCAAACCCATAGTCCAATATCTTTGTTTCCATATCTTACAATAGTCCTACACCAACCGAGGGTTGTCCTTGGCTGCACTTGCATAGTGCGAACAGGGATAATCGTCGGTTGGTACCTCATTTAATTAAAAACGTCTAAGGGGCCTCTGCGAGTTGGCTTCGGCCCCTCATACGCCTTCCAAAGGTCCGGGACCCCTGGGTCCCGAGAAATGTCAAAGACGTATAAATTTCTAGTCATTAATAAATAAATAATCACGCAAATAAATTCAATAACCAAAATCAAATATCATATGTAATCCTTTTCACCGCCCACGTACACAAAACGCGATGCCTCGCCAGCGCCAAGCTATAAATGTTTATCGAAATATATAGTAAACATTAATGATGAGGGTATCGTCACATCGATGAATGAGATAGGCATGGGCAAAAAATATCGATATTTTTCCATACAATTATCGATATAATATTATATCGTCGATATTTTTAATCGCGATATATCGATATTCGATATTTATTTTAGAGTATCGAATTCGTATCAATTTCGATTATTTTTTTAACGCAACTTTGGTTTTGTGTTTAACCTCTTTGACAGGCGAGCATATCAAACAGAGGGTGCTCCTATTGTCCATATCTGATGACTACTGGTTTGATTAAATTGTGTATAATCAGTTTAGGCTCGAGCATTAATAAAAAATACTTTTTTTTCTATTTTCGTCTATTATTTTTACAAAGTTTGAATGCTTTGAGAATTTATGTATGAATAATCATGCAAAAACTGACGATATATCGATATTTTTCACTCAATAATTATCGATACTGTTTAAAAATTTCGATACGATAAATATCGATATATTTTTTTCACTTGCCCATCCCTAGAATGAGATTTATACGCGTTCAGTTAAGTTTTTATTATAATTTTACGAGAATAAATAAAAACTGATTAAATATTTCCATATTTGTTTTATTTCACAGTATCCCTAGTAAGAAAAAACAGTATAAATTATAAGTATCAAAGAAAAAAATGCATAACTTAATTAGAGCTATAAGAAATGTGGTACATCTCTATTAGTTTCATGACGTCATCCGTTGACTTCATTTCAAGTCCTTGGCGCTCAGAGCACGATAAATTCAATTCTGGTTAAGGATGTCTATGGTCTTTCTTTCATTTTTGTCTATCCCGTGTTTTTTCTTACTTTTTGATGAATGACCGTTATTAATATTTTTACGTCTTTTGACAATTCTCGGGACCCTGGGGTCCCAGGCCTTTGGAAGGCGAACAAGGGGCCGAAGCCAACTCATAGAGACCGTAAGACGTTTTTAATTAATTAAATGAGGCACCAACCGACGATTATCTCTGTTCGCACTATGCAAGAGCACCCAAGGACAACCATCGGTTGGTGTAGGTAGGATTATATTGCAGGATATGGAAATAAAGATATTGGATTATGGGTTTGGGTGGCTAAAATGAACTGGTTATCTAAACTTATGGAAAGACTATGATTATTACCTAGATGGAGTTAAGGACATCAGAATCATCTGTGTCAATATCCTCCACTTTCGAGTCCGGTTCCACACGTTGCACTCTCCCCCGACCCTTGCTCGATAACGAGGTGCCAGCAGTTGTTGCAGCTGAGCACGTAGCTTTAAATGATCCAGCCCGTCCCATCCTTGATGTCCTCCCTCCGGTTGACGCCCTAAGCCGAGGTTCGTACCCCACAGGGGATGCTCTTAGCGAGCGTTCACCTAGTTTTAATTAGCATAGTTGAATAATCCCTGGCTGGAGGTTTTAAGTGTGGTAGCTTAAGGCACCCACAGGAAAGCCCTGTTATGTAGTCATGATCTCAGAGGTCAACTACGAAATGCGCTACCTAAAAAAAAATGAGTTATGTTTAGGTTCACAAGTATGTTTACGTACTTTGCAAATAAACGTACTATATCTAAAAGTCAACTAGTGCATAATAATTGAAATGTTATCAACTACGATCATAGTTAAATAAAACTGCATCCAACTGTTTCAATAAAAAAATATATCAATAAGTAGATAATATAATAAAGTTATTGTTATCCTGCGCCTCAAGCAGATTGTACAGTATTACACCAGTAGAAAGACCCCAGTGTATGCATGCTACCTTGATTTATCAAAAGCGTTCGATCTTGTATCGTATGATATTCTATGGGGTAAATTAAGGGATGAAACTTGTCTACCTAGGGAAATAGTGCTATTATTTATGCATTGGTATAAAAATTAAAGGAATTTTGTAAGATGGACGGGGACCGACTGATCGGTGAACTCAGCAGCACCGGCATCGGGTGTCATATAGATGGAGTGTGTGTGAATAACATCAGCTACGCAGACGATATGGTGCTGCTGAGCCCATCGATTGGTGCCTTACGAAGGCTCCTGAAAATTTGTGAGTCCTACGCGGTGACTCATGGGCTCAAATACAACACGAAAAAGAGTGAAATAATGATTTTCAGGCCGGACAACAAGCGTTACACATTCGTTCCGAATTTCACTTTATGTGGTACAGCTCTGAACAAAGTTGAGCAATTTAAATATTTGGGCCACTGGGTCACGGCGGACCTTAAGGACGGGGTGGATATTGAGAGGGAGCGCAGAGCGCTGTCTGTCCGCTGCAACATGTTGGCCCGCAGGTTTTCGCGGTGCACGGGGACTGTCAAAGTTGCGCTTTTTAAAGCGTACTGTCAGTCCTTTTACACCTGCAGCCTGTGGATTAACTATACACAGCGGACATACAGCGATCTGCGCGTCCAATACAATAACACGTTCCGGGTGCTGATGGGGCTGCCGCGCCACTGCAGCGCCTCCGCGATGTTCGCGGCGGCTGACACGGACGGCTTTGCGGCCATCATGCGCAAACGGTGCGCTTCTATCATGCGCCGCACGCGCGACAGTCCCAACACCATCCTGCGCGCGCTGGTGGACCGGTGGGACTCTCCGATGCTGACTCGCTGGATACGGCTGCACGCAGTCGTATAGTGACTTGGCACCGCCATCGGGGAGTCCACCCGGACCCGCCGCTTACTGTTTAATTTAATTGAATGACATACAATAAAAATGCAATTGTTATTGTATGTTATTTAATTAAATTATTATCTTTTATTTCATTTATAAACATACTTTTTACATTTTTAAATATTCTTATAAAAAATAATTAAATAAAAATTTAAAAATATAAAAAATAGTAGCCCACCAGTGTCGGGAACAGGGTCCAAGCCACCGGTGGTCAGGGCTCCTGAGAGAGGAACCTCCTAACAATACGTGCCGTGTCCAGGAGTACCGCTTTCTGGATCAAGCCCTTGATCCAGCTGCCTAACGAGAGCCTCCTCAGGTGTTGGTCGAGGCTCTTAGCTATTATGCCATTGGCCGTAACGACTATCGGCACAATGATTGCTGTATCCACATCCCACAAGTCGACAACCTCGTGAGCTAGATCAAGATACTTTAATTAAATTATTATTATTACTATGTCAATTATTATTAATTATTACTAACACTAGTTTGTAAGCTCGTAATTGTACTAACAAATATGGAGTATCGAATCTGAATTAAATGATTTTTATTGTTATCATTTATTAACTTTGTTGTTGTTTAAATTTTAATGATTTCAACCTTAGTATGGATGGCCAACATAGCCCGAAGAATTGCCAAACTTAAGTGGCAATGGGCAGGGCACATTGCTCGCAGAACAGATGGCCGATGGGGTCGAAAGGTTCTGGAGTGGCGACCACGTACCGGAAGACGTAGCATTGGAAGGCCTTCCACAAGATGGACCGATGACCTTGTGAAGGCCGCAGGAATCCGCTGAATGCGGGAAGCATAGAATCGGTCGAAGTGGCGGTGCTTGGGGGAGGCCTATGTCCAGCAGTGGACGTCTTTCGGCTGAAATGATGATGATGGATGGCCTTGGTTACCTACACTCTCCACGGCAGTGTTAGAGAGTTTATGAGGACTGTATTTCAATGAAAATGCTGGTTATGAATTTCAAGGATTTATTAATGTCAGCACATTACAATAAAAAAATATTTGACGGCGTAGGTACAGACGCCAGCACATCAAGCTACTACAATCTGTCAAATTTATTTAATATAGATTTTCAAGTTTATCGCTGAATTATAAGGTTCAAAGTTGATTGGGAAAATTTGACAGTTTCGGGTAGCTTGATGTGCTGACGTCTGTAAATTGCTCGCGGAAGATGGTCGTGTGTGTCCGCTCTCCCGCCGTGGTTCTTCGTTATAATGTAGATGGCCGGCGCGGGCGCCTCTTCGCCCGCGGCCCGCCGTGACCCCGCCGACGCCGTCCGCCATCATTGTCGGGAATCTTCCGAACATCAGCCCACGGCGAAGTTAAGCACCTGCAGACTGTAAAAATCTCACCGTGAACTTGAATGAAGTGAGGTTCAAGTGAACTGTCATTCAACCTGACACTTTTTTTTTTTTTTTGTTGGGAAATTATCAAATAACTTCTCCCGCTCTGGGTGGAGCGCGGGGGCGTGTCAGACTCTTACTGACTAAAACCCACCCGTGTTCCTTCGGTTGCCCTGTTGCCGGGGGCCACGATTTCCCTATCGGTTTTCTTCGAACCCCCGGCAGGCATTGGCCCTAGCGGACCCCGTCATTCAACCTGACCCTTGGGATTGACACTCTTGACAGCTGACCGGCTGGACTTAGCTTCGCTTTGTACGATAATGTAGGCGAAATCGTTTACTGCGACCCACGGCCACGCAACGCACGGAAGTGTGATTGGCAAAGAAATGAACCGCGCAGCTAATCGTAGCCACACACGTAGGTAACGATCAGGGATGTAACGGATATCCGTATCCGCATCCGCAACTGCGGAGCATCCGCATACATTTTGATATCTGCAAAACATCCGCATCCTCAACTTTTGATTTTAAAAGCTCCGCATCCTCATCCGCATCCTCATAATTTCTATGAGGATGTGACCCAACCTTGTTCGCACAAATAGTGGATTTTTTTTAAATCGCGCCGAGCTAAATGGGCGCGTCGATAAGTGAGTTACGCGTTCCTGTTGGCTGAATTCGCAATGTCCTTGTCCTATGACAGACGATCGGCCGCACGTGGCAGTGGTGGCACGACTGTGGTGTCACATGTCACAATTTGAGGTAGCCGACGTTCACACAGACGTAATATAATCGCAGCGGGATTTTATCGCGCATTGGATTTTCAACTCTCAGTGTTAAGACGAACGTTGAGAATCCAATGCGCTGGGACGCACTCTCGTCCCAGCGCGTTGAAAAAACACTGTTGGATTTTTAATTCTCGGCGCTAAGCAGAGCGTTGAAAATCAAATGCACGAAAAAAAAATCGCCGCGATTATATTACGTCTCTGTGAACGTCGGCTTACTGGGTATAAAATCATTCGAATTTTTTTATCACCGCCACTGGCAAGTATCCCAAGCGAACAATTATTTTGTGGAGCAGGCCCTTGTCTATGATGAACTTAGAAACCGCTTAGAAGGCGAAAAGGTCTGCAAGTTACTTTTTATCAAATATAATTTACCTTTACTTAACTTTTAATATTAAAGTTGTGCATTTGACTCCACAATTTGAAATTTCATTTCACAAGTTTAATATTAATTTTTTTTTACCTACCAAATAATTACCTATACAAATATAAATACTATAAAAGCAAGGGTTACTTTTTGTACATGCGCATCCGCACCCTCATCCGCATCCTCAATAAGGAATTTTCCAATATCCGTATCCTCATCCGCATCCTCAAACCCGATTATCTCGATATCCTCATCCGCATCCTCATCCGTTATATGACATCCGTTACAACCCTGGTAACGATTTACTTGCGCAAACTTGTAGGAAAGTTCTGCTCAGGGTATGTGTTGGGTCTTTAAATTAGTTCGAACGCACGTTAACAATAAAAGGTATACATATAATGGAAGATACAGAAACACATTATAAAGGGTACAAACAGGTAAAACAATCTTTTAAGTTTTAACACGATCTTTTCGCAAGTCATGACGTAGGTCCACTGTCCGTTGGCGGGGGCGCGAGGGCGCTGAAGGCTTGTGCAAGTAAATCGTTACCTACGTGTGTGGCTACTATTACGTGGCAAACCTCGCCGTGAATATCATACGTAGCAGTAAACGGTCGACTTAAACTCGGAGTGAATACCACGTTGATCGAGTGGCCGCAAGCCCGTCTGCTAAGCATGAGGTCCTGAGTTTTATTTCCATTTCAGGAAAAGTGTTACCCATGGGCGTATGCGTACTCGGGGGGGCAGGGAGGACAGTTGCCCCCCCTGGATTTTGTATGCCTAAGTACCTACTGTTGTCGATAAAAGCTACAGAATATTTTGCATACATTTTTGAAAAAACTGCGATGCGCGGCCGTTCATGAATCATGCAAAATACGCGAACGCAGCAAGCAAGGACACAGTTTATTTATTTGACTACCTATAAAGCAAGATTTCCTGTACACACTACATATAGCTACCTTAAGTTTCGTGTAGTGTGTAGTAGGGTAACGCAATGTGCAGGGAACCCGGCTTAACCTTTTAAGGACCGCGTTCGCCGGGAGGGGTCGGTTTCTGAGCCATGAAGTTTCAGATTTGCCCCCTCCTGGGCCAAAAGCTGGGTACGCCCACCTACTTGTTTTTTGCAGTCTGAGTGGAAGCCTTCTTGTCACAGTCATGCCGTGCAGCTGCCGCCTAAGTAATTTCTGTTCTATGCTCGTGATTTGTTATGTACTTTGTGTTGTTCTCTGATTACTCTTGTCTTTTATGTATGCAGGTATTTCTGTGACAAATAAACCTATTTTTCTATCTTCTTTCTTTCTAATTCGAAACTTCGGACTGAAGAATACACCCGAATAATTAATTTTATCGGACGGGCAAAAACACCGGAGTATGGACAACTATTGAATCGTGGTATCATTAATTCTTAGGTCGGGCCCCAAACTATCTTATGTCTGTAGGCGATGCGGAGCAGGAAACACCCGTAACTACGGAGAAAAGTTTGTTGGTCCCGTTTAATTAAAAGAGATAGAGGACGGACGGGCAAGAAGGAGATGTCGGGCAAGAAGAATAAAGCCATCAAATCGCTGCTTGATCGATAAAAAGAGACAGCGCTAGTACTGCTCAACGCGTCCCACAGACGCGCTAACCGACAGTGGTCCGCCGACCACTTGGAAGTGTAACTTTAAATTCTGTGCGATAAATTACAATTTCGAAGAAAAAATTTGTAAAAAACAGCTGTAAGAACATCGCGTTTGTTTTATTACATTCTTGGATGTCTAAATTACGATATTTTCACAAAAGTCTGTTAATATTAGACGTGTCAATGCCGTACTTTCCTTTTGTTGGTTGCGTCATCTTTTCTAATTATACCTATAATAAGTAAATATATAATAGGTAAATATGTAACCATTTTGCCCGCCCTGGTCGGGCAAAACGGATTATGACAGTTTTTTTTTAAAATGATCTGAGTTGGAGAAGGCTTATTTTTTTCTTATGTTTGATCTCAAATAACAAAGCTCAATGTCCAAAGATTATAATAATAAGTAACTGATAAATATAAATTATGTTACACTAGCTTTTCTTTTTATCCAAAGTTAGCATATCCTTCTTGCCCGTCCGTCCCCTACATAGGTATATTAAGAGCGTTTATTCTGAAAGTGGGCAACGTCGCAAATAGGTATCGAATATTTCGCTGTTTTGATTAATTTGGCAATATTACTGTACGGAAATATGAAATGTGGCTGACTAGTGAACTAGAATATTAGTAATGAATTGGAATTATAACACTGAATTTGATGTTGTAACTGTTTTAGGTGTAAAAATGCATTTGGAAAGTTTTCAAATACTTTTCTTACATCTTAGACTAAATATTCGGTGTAACGATATTTATTGCATTTCATACTCAATATTCTAGTACAGTAATATTGCCAAATTAATTAAAACAGGTAAATATTTGGTAGCTGTTTGCGACGTTACCAACTTTTAGGATAAACGCTCTTAATAGGTAAATAATCGCTGACTGTTCACACCGCTGCTGCTGTCGAGCACATGTTTGTCGCAGCGACAAGAGTTATCAAAAAGAATGCTCGCTCAGCTCGCCTGGCGGGTAGAACACTCGCTATGAGATTCATGCTTGGAACATACCTACGCATACCAGCGAGAAATCGCTCGTCACCGTCGCGTACTAGCTACTCGCCAACTCCTCTTTGGTTGCTGTATAGGTCTGGTTACTCCTCATTAATCGCCGGCGGTACGACAGCTACAATAGAATCGCCATTTTTTAATGTGGATGCAGCTACCTAGGCAAATCTTCTTTGGTAAATCTCTACCTACACTTTTGAGAAAACTGGCGTGTCGTTATTTGGTAAGGCAAGACCACCGATGACCACCGTTACCATTAAATGAGATTATGCTAATTTGATTTTTGTTCTCTCGCTTTCCTGCAATCTGTGTGCACAGAACATATTACTTAAGTAACCCAAAAAATCTGTGGGAATGATTTCGTGAAAAGGTACGGAAGTGTATAACAGGAAGCCGAGGAAGCACGCGCTATTTAATTTGACCAATGACCGCGCGCGGTGCTAAGTTGGCTGTCAGAAATGACCTTGACGCCTTGACGAGATTCGTTGCTTATTACCAAGGTGAAATGTCAGATGTCACAATTCATATGCGACTACTGTAAGGCCGCATTCCGAGTTACGCTTAAAGTGATAATATCGAGAATCGGAACAAAGTCCAAAGTCACAATTATTACTCAATAACCCTTATATTTTGTGACTATTAAATTTGGTCGGATTCGCGATATTATCACTTTTAGCGTAACTCGGAATGCGGCCTAAGGCTCGCTCGTTATTATATTTTTCGCCTGTATTGTGACCCTCTGCAAGACAGAAGGCTTCCCTTTCTTCTTTTGCATCCTCTCGTACATGGCTACAGCGCTACTACGATCTTTGGCGCTCAAATAACGTTGACCTGAGGGCGATTCTTATACAGGATGGCATATCGACGCGAAAACTGTTACCATGGATTCAGTACATGATTCTGAACCCCCATAAAAACAGCTGTTCCATAAATTTTTTCAACGCAGGGGCTTCAGAATCATGAACTGAATCCATGGTAACAGTTTTCGCGTCGATATCCCTGCCACCCTGTATAACTATACTCACATTTGATTCGTGCGAGAATTATTGAACTTGCAACCCATAGCGAAGAAGCCACTGCGCTAAGACTCCCTATTAGGGTGGTCCAGGTGGTCCTTCACCGGGAGCATTCGTCTGTAATGTAACAATCCAAGATTCTACCGTAACGGCTTGGGCTTTGCAAGTAGACTGCCCAGGCAATCAGCTGCCAGGTGGTGTTGACATTGACGGGGTCCGCTAGGGCCAATGCCTGCCGGGGCTGCGAATAAGGGCCGAAAGGGAAATCGTGGCCCCCCGGCAACAGGGCAACTGAAGGAACACGGATGGGTTTTAGTCAGTAAGAGTCTGACACGCCCTCCCGCTCCGCCCAGAGCGGGAGAAGTTATTTGATAATTTCCCACCCAAAAAAAAAAGGTGGTGTTGACAGTTAATTGAAACCAGCAGGATAGGTTAGTACATATCATGAAATAGGTAGAAGTTAGGCGTCAAAAAGACGAGCAGCACTTTGCTGTCGACAGAGCCAACTTCAGTTGTTGACAGAGGCAACTGCTACTGTCGACAAAAGCAATTGCTGCAGTATTCGACACGCCGACTGCTGCCCACCATGTCGACAGCATTGTTGTAGCGCGCCACTAAGTCGACTGAAAAGGCAGCGCGCGCGCTGCGCTCATACGGTTGCTGTCGCCATTGGTCGGCGTTTGCTATCCACGTGTCGACGGCAAACCAATAGCGATGCAGTTGCCTCTGTCGACAGCTGAAGTTGGCTCTGTCGATTATTGAAGTTGGCTCTGTCGACAGCTGAAGTTGGCTCTGTCGACAGCTGAAGTTGGCTCTGTCGACAGCTGAAGTTGGATCTGTCGACAGCTGAAGTTGGCTCTGTCGACAGCTGAAGTTGGCTCTGTCGACAGCAAAGTGCGGCTCGTCTGTATTCTGCCTAACATGGCTAGGTTGCAGGTAAGGGTCAATTCACACTGAAATGGCAGCGGCCGGCAGCGACGCGGCTCACAAGCGCGAGGCCTGCAGCGGTCGGCAGGTACGCGGCACCTCGCGCCGCCACCCGCTATTCGAGCGTCCTTAGGACCAGCCATAGCATTGTTGTGCGGCAGCTCGTGGCGGAGCAAACGGCCGCGCGGCGATCGGCTGGCAAGCCACCCGTGGCAGCGAGTCGGCTCGCGCCGCTCGCGAGACTACACTAGCCCCCGCGAGGACCCTCGCGGCGCTTTATTCCACCAAGCGTATCTATATTTTATTATATTGCACATAAAGTTTATAATGCCTTGTCATTAAATTTGCTCACTGCGTCGCTGCCATTTCATTGTTAATTGACCCTAAAGGTACCATTCCGTAGCCGACCGCAGGCGGCAACTGTAGGTAGGGTTGCCAACTTTTCGTACAATAAATAAAGTATATTATGGTCAAAGTGGGAAAATAAACAGTATCTCGGAAAAACAAACAGCATTTTGTTTTTTTTTTTTAATAGATTTATTAGTGCTACTCGCGCAAGTCATCAATTTAGCACCAAGTTAGGCTGCGTAAGCCTCGGCAAACAGACAAGGAGCATTTTTTTGTTACTTAAATGTATTGAAGCTGTATTTCTACCGTAGCCGACCGCAGGCGGCAACTGTAGGTAGGATTGCCAACTTTTCGTACAATAAATAAAGTATATTATGGTCAAAGTGGGAAAATAAACAGTATCTCGGAAAAACAAACAGCATTTTGTTTTTTTTTTTAATATATTTATTAGTGCTACTCGCGCAAGTCATCAATTTAGCACCAAGTTAGGCTGCGTAAGCCTCGGCAAATAGACAAGGAGCATTTTTTTGTTACTTAAATGTATTGAAGCTGTATTTCTATGGTCCCACAACTTAGCATTCATCATGCACTGATAACACTCATTCTGTGAATACTGAGGTGGCAGAACTAAATATAATACTAGCTAATCTAAAATATATTTTTGTAATAATTATCTATTATATCCCGAAAATTCGAGACACTGAACCACCTGCATGCATGATGACTTTTTATTTAGGTATTGCTCTGGATATCAGTGAAAACAGTATATTCATATACTTTATTTTTGTTGAACAGTAAACAGTATTTTCGAATGAAAAACAGTATAACACTGTTATTAAAAGTATGGTTGGCAACCCTAACTGTAGGCGACGTGTCGCCGCGACACGACTGGTTTCTATGAATTTCTATGAAATACCTTCCGTAGCGAGCGACAAGTCGTCGCCTTCACATGAAACCAGTCGTGTCGCGGCGACAAGTCACCTGCAGTTGCCGACTGCGGTCGGCTACGAAATTGTACCTTAAAGGTTACATTACAGGCGAATGCTCCCGGTTTGGGAGCACCTTTAGGGTTAAAGGGGACACCAAAAGAAAACCCGTTCTAAGAATTTTCTTTATGTATTGGAAGGTGTATTTTTCAAATAGTAAAAATTTTCAGGAGACTCAATTATGTAATTAAATGAAATAAAACAACACACTGATTGTATACTGTTTATTCCGTTTTAGAAATAAGCTTCTTATTTTAATAAATACACATAACATCTCTCAAAGGGCAGTGATTCATATAATTACATATTTTGCAGAACATTTACTTACAAAACTTAAATCTAAAAATATTTGTGATTAAACTGTGAATAACTAGGTCCAAATTTAACGACTGCTCTCTGAGATGACATTTAAATATAATCAAACATTAGGTATGTTTAATTGAATTGAATTTTTATTAAGATTATCATAGGTTAACAAAAATCATCAATTTTCAAGGCAATTCCCTTAATTTTTAAAAACGTTCGCATTTCATTCGAAATCTGTCAAAAATACAATCATTTTACCAAAATTTTTGACAAGTTTGACAAATTGCGTCTTGAATGTGAACGTTTTTTAAATACGAGAATTGGCCTTCTGGTATTTAGAGAAAAATGATTGATTATTTTTAAGACTCGTCCCTGAGTGCCTGTTAATCCTTTTTCAAACTGAATGAAACTCATTCTTGTCATTCGGATTGAACCTACTTCCATTCACTTTCAATTCAGTGAACGTTTGATAATGAATGAATGGTTTAATTGTGAAGAAAGAACTGTAGAGTTTCATTCGGTCCGTGTCGTATGCAAGCTCGAATCAAGAAGACGTCTAAAGGACTTTAAATTAAATGCATTAAAGTCTATTTTACGTGTGACGGTTCGCGGGGAGTGAGCGGCCGGCGAGCCGTCTACTATTCTGTATAGTCATCGTAATATAGGCTTTAATACATTTGATTTAAAATCCTAACTTGAATGAAAAGTTATTTGTCGTGTCGGAGCGGTGTTGTTATAATGAGCAATGTCCTTAAAACTAGACGTGCTTTATTAACGGTCGGGTACTGACTACGGTTGCTGTATGTGTAGGCACTCGATTTTCAACGCTCTGCTTAGAGTCGAGAGTTGAAAATCCAACAGTGTTTTCTTGACTCGCTGGGATTTGCTCTTTTGGATTCTCAACACTCGGCTTAATACCGAAGGTTGAAAAAATATCGTCGCGGTATAAAATCGCGCGTGCGAACCTGTACCCTAATTGCGTAATACAACACAATCTGTTTCGATTTGAAACAGATTGCTAATCCATTGCTTCATAAGTTGGAAAAAAAATCTGCTCAACAACGTAAATAACGCAATGAATGTTGTTGAACTGTCAAAATGAAAAAAAAAAAATAGGCAAAATTGTTTACGAAAATAAGTTACGCAATTAGGGAACTGGGCTAAGTTACTTTAGATAGATAGATAGATAGAATATTCTTTATTATGTACACCATAAAAATTACAGACATTAATATAGAAATTTTACATTGGGTGACACAATGGGCGGTCTTATCGCTAAAAGCGATCTTTTACAGACAACCTTTGGATAGATTTAAATGGAAAAGGCGAGACAATACTGCAGGTAGTCAGTGGTGTACCATTTACATATACAACAGAAATACACAGATACATAAAGCATATAATTACCTATATAAATATATATTAGATAGATATACATAAAATTATAAACATGAAACAAGAGCAAGGAACTATATGTAATGACGATGTTTAAGGAGAGAGAAAGTGTTTTTTTACCAGAATTTTAAAAGTGGACAAAGATTGAGCACGCCTTATAGACACGGGCAAAGCATTCTATAACCGTACTGCTTGAACCTTAAAAGATTTGTCATAAAAGCCGGTGGAATGCATCGGCATCTCTAGTCTCAAATTTTCCGATAACCTCAGATATCTATTAAGTGTGTCATGAAGGAACTTGAAACGTTCTTTAAGATAAGAGGGGGTTTTAGGATTGAACAGAATACTGTAGAGCTGAAATAAGGTATGAGCATTCCGGCGAAGACGTATGGGAAGCCACTTGAGCTTTGTACGAAATTCAGAAATGTGATCATATTTGCGCAGGCCAAATATAAATCTTATGCAAAAGTTTTGAAGTCGCTCAAGCTTATTTGTAGTTCGCTGTGTGGTCCGGGCTGAGCTTAATATTCTTCAACGGCTATAACGAACCATTTACTTGATTACATAAATATACTGGTTTACTGATGTGGCGACATCTACATTGCACCATCCGAACTACGCATCAAAGATATGACGTCACACAAATCCTGCATCACGCAATAAGAGTTTACCGCGCGAACACTATATACAGGTGGTTTGGCAGAACGTTGAACATACGAAAATGGTGGATAGGTGGGGTCATCTGCTACTTACTCAGCCCTAATTTATTTGGCCCTGGCGCCCTGGATATTTAAAAAAAAATTGCTTTCTTCTAGTTTCACCACTTTCTTAACTTTAAAGTGTAATTTTTTATTAAAAATGGGTAAAACAGGTTGCTTTATGATGGCTGGAAAAAAGTTAAAAGTCCTCAAACTTACAGAAAGATGTAAAAAATACTTAAATCTTAACTTCAACATGCATTAAAAAAAATAAAAAAAATGACCGCCCAAATAAATTAGGGTTGAGTAAGTAGCAGATGACCCCACCTATCCACCATTTTCGTATGTTCAACGTTCTGCCAAACACCCTGTATATAAGGTCCCATTTAAATAGATGGACAAACTTTTAGAAATCATTCAAACCACCAAAATAAGGACAATGGTAAAAAACTAAATAAGAAAAAACGCATTAGATAAATCAATCTGCCTAGCCTTGTCCCAACTATATTGGGGTCGGGTTCCAGTCTAACCGGATGCAGCTGAATACCAGTATTTTACATGGAGCGACTGCCTATCTGACCTCCACAACCCAGTAACTGGGTAACACGATACCTCTTGGTAAGACTGGTTGTCAGACTCTCGGGCTTCTGACGACCCGTAACGACTGTCAAAGATCCACGAATGACAGCCGGGACCAACGGCTTAACGTGCTTTCCGAGGCACGGAGTCTCGGTACGTACAGATGGTCACCCATCCACAGACCAACCCCGAATCGACCCGTGCGGCTGTTATCAATTAGCCACGAGCTCCTCCACGCAACACGCACATACGCAAAACAACGCGCAAAAACGCATTAGATACTCACAAGAAAAAAGGATTGTGTGGTTTTATGAAACCACGGTAAAAGTGAAACTTCTATAGACGCCGCCATATTGGCCTTGGCTGTTCTGACGAGCGCCTTTCACTTTATCCCTACTCCGCGGCCGACCGTCACGCGACATGCAACACACAGACGAAAAAGTTTGAGACGATGTAATAAAAGTTCCACTTTACGAAAATACACAAAAATGTTGATTAATTATTTTAGGTCAAAATAAAATCACTTTAATCTGTGTTTTTGTTTGAATACTTTTGGTTAGACGTACGGAACGCTGTGTTAAAATTTCTCCATCTATTTTAATGGGACTTTATAAACTTCCCCGACATCAACCGTCGGGCAGTTGCCCGCCAGACACGACACCCGTCTGCTCGGAGGATCCTTCCTTTTCAATAGAGGATGAGTGAACTTTACACCCTGTTCCTCATACCTCTAAATACTCATCCCGTGCATAATTAACCAGTATTTACTTTTAAAGATACAGCCCAAAAGTCTAGACAACCAGTCTTACCAAGAGGTATCGTGCAGAGTTGTAACGGATGTCATTTAACGGATGAGGATGCGGATGAGGATATTGAGATAATCGGGTTTGCGGATGCGGATGAGGATACGGATATTGGAAAATTCCTTATTGTGGATGCGGATGAGGGTGCGGATGTTGTACAAACATACCCCTTATTTTTTACAGTATTTATATTTGTATTATACGTTGTAGGTAATATAATCATTTGATAGGTTACCGTAGCGTAATTCGTCTATAAAAAACTTCACTTCTATGAGCTAACAAAAAGAAAACAATAACATGCCACCCGGCACCCAGTAACTCAAATTGTGACATGTGACACCACAGTCGTGCCACCACTGCTACGTGCAGCCGATCGTCTGTCATAGGACAAGGACATCGCGAATTCAGCTAATAGGAACGCGTAACTCACTTATCGGCCCGCTCATATAACTCGGCGCGAGTTTAAAAAAAAACAATATTTGTGCGAACAACGTAGGATCACATCCTCATAGAAATTATGAGGATGCGGATGAGGATGCGGAGCTTTTAAAATCAAAATTTGAGGATGCGGATGTTTTGCGGATGTCAAATTTATGCGGATGCTCCGCAGTTGCGGATGCGGATACGGATATCCGTTACATCCCTGGTATCGTGTTACCCAGTTACTGGATTGTTGAGGTCAGATAGGCAGTCGCTCCATGTAAAATACTGGTATTCAGCTGCATCCGGTTAGACTGGAAGCCGACCCCAACATAGTTGGGAAAAGGCTACGCACAATGATTAGATTTTTTTTAACTATAATATACATCAAATGTGGGTAGTTTTGAGAGTTTATTTGAAAGGAACCCCTTTGGCTAACATCTCTGGAAAAAAATATCGTTGCAAGACACTTTTTCATAGTTTATTTTTAAGTAAGTATTCACAGTTAAACCACAAATAAACATATTTACATGTGCACATAAGTAATTTTATTTACTATAATTTGCGGCAGATAACCGTCAAATAAAAGTCATGGACACCTTCTACCAATGAACAATATTTCTATTTTGTTCCTCGGGAATCATCGCATTTCCGAATACAAACGAATGCTAATTTCCATGTCCATCAATTATTAGATTTATCGTGTATAATAATTTGAATTCAGAACTAAGTACTTTATTGTTGTTTTGTTTTGATTTTCGTGTGAACTATATAGAGCTGTAAAACTATTTTCCTATCTGTTGTGCCTGCGACTTTAGCAGCTTTCCTACCATTTTTAAAATAAATTACATTAAGTTAAAAGAGTATTAACAACTCTATATACTTCATAGTCGATTGAGAGCGTCCGGTCTGCACCAAGTGCAAAGGGCAACTGATAGATATCCGACGACTGACGAAACACAAAGTTTGCCGAGGGACATTAAGAAAATAAAAATACTGTATCGCTGTAAGAGGCGTCCTTAGCATGTACACGTGGCATGTTTTTTTTTTGTTCATATTTAAGTTTCGAGACTTTAGTACATGTGGGGTTAATGACTTTTATTGCAAGGTTATCTGGTGGAAGGTATACTTCTCCTACTCAACCCATTTTAGGCACCTTTAGCTTCCTATAATTTGATTATCTCTCCAAGTCACTAATAATTAAATCAGCTGCTAGCTCACTTTAGCTGCACGCGTAGCATGAAAACGGGTTTTGTCTACCGAAGAATAGACAAAATGACAGATAAACAATCACAATTTGTCATTTTGTCTATTCTTCCGTCGACAAAATCCGTTTCGTACATTCATATTACAACCTAATTAAAATTAATAGCAAAATTCCTTATGGTAGCCATACACGTTACGATATACTTGCACAAGTTTAGACTTGCACAAGAGTATGCATAAAATGTATGTATGAAATGAAAATGTAATGTATGAAAATCCAATGACCAAAAATGGAGCAATTTTAAATTTTTGAAGTGAAAACTTCCTTAGGCGCGTTGGGCATTTTTGAGATGGGAAAAAACAATTGAACTCGCGACACCGTTACCGACACCTCATTTTTGTAAACGCGATTGTGCTCTTTATTTATATTATGTTACGGATCAATTTTTAGTTTTATGCAAATATTTTTACTTTAAAGATTTTGGAACAATTTTTTTTTGTAAACGCGATTATGCTCTTTATTTAGATAAGGTTATGGACCAATGTTCTAAACAGATATTTTTCTTCCACCAAGGCGATCTTGTTCCGTCCACCTATCAAACATTATTAATTAGATGTAGAATAATATGACGAACAAAATATGAAGTAACATAACCCAACATCAGTCAGTACCGAGTGATATAGAAGAGTGAGATGTATTTGAACTTGAATTTTTTTAAATTCAAATTCAAATACATCATTTCGGACTGCATTTGTAGAAAAATCGTTTATCAATTCATTTTTGTGATAGGTTTTTCCAATACCGATTAAGAGGCCTGCGAACACGGCTCGCAACTACAAATCGAGATGTTTCCAAAATTCAATTCCAAGCACGTTGCGCTAGTGTGAGTGCCTCTCGGAGCGATATACACCTACAGTGAGCAATACTACCACGCACACATTGACAATTATTGCTTGACGCGATAGCACTACTAGCTTTCGAAAAGTTATGATAAATTTGGATGTGTTCCGTAAAAATGATGAATGAAAACTTAATATTTTTCTTGTAACTTGATAATATAAGCTATGCTTCTGCAGAAACAATATTATAAATATTGTTGTTTATAATACAGAAAAAACAATATAAAGACATGTCATTTACGCTGTAAAAATGTGCGAAATTAAATTAGTTTAAACCTCATTTTAGAAAAGATTTTTGGAAAAAAAAAAAAGATTGAGGAGCCTAGATAAACACTGTCTAAATCCGAATAACAACATAATATGATGGAAATATGCCCAAATTGCAAATTATTTAGGTATTACGTTTGTATGGACAATTCATGCGTCGCCGCGTTCTTAAGGTTTCAACGATGGCCGCGGTATAAAATCAAATGCGCCACTTTCCCATAGTGATTTGGTCATTGTCCTTTGTGCAAAATCTTCTAACATCTTCCAACAGACGTTACTGTATACTTGCGCAAGTCTAAACTTGCGCAAGAATATCGTACCGTGTATGACTACCATTAGAATCATCATACAGGCTTATCTTACTTATTACACGACTACCCAAAAAAGAGTGTAATGTTTTCAGAGTTGATGTGTATGTGAGTTTCTTTGATCCACCATAACTTTTAAATGCCTGAACAGATTTGGATGTACGGGATATCGTTAGAATCCTTATAGCATAGATATCCAGACAAGCACTATCTACCAGATAAATGTATAAATTATCTGTTAGATAAGTTAACAGGAACTTATCAAGACGTGGTGATATATGCCAAAAGATTTACAAACTAATTGCCCTGTTAAGGGTACCCATTTTAACTTATTATTATAACTAGAGACAAAACATTTGAATTATATACTATAATGCTATATATTTATATACATAAAACGGTTTTTTTAAATTATAGTAGTCACATTTTAGCGTGGCAATAAAGGTTATTACCCTTTCCCTAATATCTCCGCAAAATCATTTAAATAAAAAACCTACTCTTGCTACGACACAATAAAGTGCAATTCAGGTCGCACAGCGCTAATTACCTACAGTTATATTCACCTAGAAATTGCCTCTCTTTCTATCGCGTAACTGTTATATCTTCTGACTACGTTACACTCACTGAATTGGCCCGACAAGTCGAACCCACCGCGTACTTGTAGCTTCATACCTAAAATGTGGACTGAACCATATATATGTCGGATCCGGTCATTAGTACGGACACGAAACGAATCGCAAGCGCGCCACTGGCAACATCAAGAGTGTTTTACCTACACCAAAAAAGGCGCGCTTCTACAGGGTCGTGATGTTTTAAGGCCACGGCGAGGAGGACATTCAGCCTCTGGTCGCATCGGAGTCAAGACGTCGCGGAACTGTTCTCGATTCGTGGTGCTCAGTTATTGTGTTAGTTGTAATTTGTGATCATTTTGTTAATTGGTGATTTTAATAAACGCCGTCACACCCAGTGTGTGTATAATTTAGCTAGTGTGATTCATTTGATAGTAAATTATAATGTGATCTGAACTGCAAACTGTTTTTCTATTGCGCATTAACCAACACTACCCACACTACGCCCACAGTAGTTAAAATATCGCTGATAATAACGAAAGTCACATACCCTTCTCCGACACATATACAGCGTGGCGCTTTAATGGTGACATTAATTTAACACACGTATACGGATCAGCGTTTTCTTTTATGGAGATATTTTAATTTCATTAAATGTTATTATTGGTTGATTTATTTTCAATTTTCTAAAATAGCATCTTGATGCAATCACTACATAACAACTGTAGAGCAGAGGTCATTTACCTGGATCACGGATCATAACATCACATCAATGAAAATAAAACGAATAACGTGCAAAGAGAAGGCGAATTGAAGGAAAGAGAGAGCCCTATGTCGATGAGCGTTTCAAATTTTTTATTATTCAATTAACGAATTATTTTTTCTTATTATTAGAGATGGGCCGAATGTGGTTTGAACCGAATCCGAACTTCGGCCGAACATTCGGTTAAAATGAAAAGTTCGGCCGAATTTCGGTTCAATCCCACGCGCTTTCTCGAGAGCGACACGTCATGACTTTTTTACGTATTTATTTCAATTATTGCTAGATGTACCCCGCCCGCACACCGCGTGGCCTAATTAAGAAGAACAGATTTTCAAGATTAATAAGAAGAACTGATTTAATTTAAGGTTTACATTTACAATGTTCCTAACTAAAATAAATGACCATGAGTGAGTAAAAGACATAATTTTATTTTACAGTAATGCTTTTCTAATTTTGTTAAATTTCAGTCAAAATAGTGAAAAAGGTATTATTTTTCTTGTGCCGAATGTTCGGCATCTGAACCGAATCTCGGCCGAATGCCGAAGTTCGGTTCAAGCTGCCGAAATTCGGTTGAACCGAATGTGAACCGAATTTCGGCCCATCCCTGCTTATTATATTTTTATGATTACTGGCCACTAGCCCTACCCGTGTGTTAAATTAATGTCGCCATTGTAGCGACACGTTGTATATTCATTTATGGTATGGTTTTTCGTTATTGAAACATGTTGAAGATCACGATAGATATTGATTTTGAAATAAAAACACTATTTAATGTTAGGTGGGTCAACGACCGTTATTGCCACTCTAAAACGCTACAACTATAGACATAAAAGCATCAAAAGAATGCAGGCGAGAATTATTAGGGGTCAAATTAAAATAGCTGGCGAAACACAATCATAACGGTAATCGAATTCAAATCAGTATAAAAAACCGGCCAAGTGCGAGTCGGACTCGCGCACGAAGGTTTCCGTACCATTATCTATAAAAACGACAAAAAAAATCATGTCTGTTGTATGGGAGCCCCCTTAAATATTTATTTTATTATGCTTTTTAGTATTTTTTTTTTTTTGTTATAGCGGCAACAGAAAAACATCATCTGTGAAAATTTCGACGAAACTATTATAAAAATTTAAAATAAATTTAATTTGATTTTATCGTATTTTTTAACAAGAAAGTGTCACATATAAAAACCCTTTTTAACATACTTCAAAAAAAAAAAGGAGGAGGTTCTCAGTTCGTCGGAATTTTATTTTTTTTAAGTGAAAACTTCTTTGGGCACGTTGGGCATTTTAGAGATTGAAAAAAAAAACAATTGAACTCGCGACACCGTTACCGACACCTCATTTTTGTAAACGTGATTGTGCTCTTTATTTATATTACGTTACAGATCAATGTTCCATGCAAGTATTTTTACTTTAAAGGTTTGGGAAGTATTTTTTTTAATTGTTCAAGTTTGCACTTCTATCGGCACTCCCGGAGTTGCCAGTTTTTTTTTTGTCGATTTGTTTACCTTTATTTAATTATCTAAACCATGGAGTATAGATCGAAGTGTAATATGTTTTTTATTTTAATACGTGTTGTTTCTATACTAATATTATAAAGAGGAAAGATTTGTATTTTTGTATGTAACGAATAAACTTAAAAACTACTGGACCGATTTGAAAAATTCTTTCAGCAATGGATAGCTACATTATCAGCGAGTAACATAGGCTACTACGCGGGTGAAACCGCGTGACGTCGGCTAGTTAATAATAAAACAAGTTAACGCTTGTATAAACGCTTGGAATTGGCTCTATGTTCCTTAAACAACTGTTATCCATTTGTTACAGGTATTGGTTCTCCTATTAATAAATAAATAAATTTCACTCCTTATAAAATTTCCATATCAGGGGGGGCTTATTATGCAAATCGATTCTTAGAGAGTAAATTCCAAAAGATATGATTTTATTAAATTCATGACTAATTTTAAGTATCTACAGCTGCTCAGGGGCAACGACCGCGGAGCGTAGAAACTATAGGTGTGCGCCGATCGGTGTGGCGTACGCCGCCGGTAATTTCAGATACGCCACTGCCGCCGATGGTTTTTTCGGCGTCATCAGCGTCAATGTCAAAATATATCTTATTCTAGATTTAGATATAATGCAAATATACTACTAAACTAAACACTAGAAATGTCTAAATACAAGCCTATTTTATTTCGACGTAGTTGTTTTCGCAATCATTTTATATGAGCATAATATAAGCTAAAGTCCCCGTCACGAGAAGCTATAATTTTTGTAAATAAAGAACTTCTACCAAGTTACGTAGCGACAATTTAATCAACAACAAATAATCCCAAATTCAATGAAGTCAAAGTAACGTACGTGTTATACGAAACTAATGAGCAATTTCACTTGATCGGGTTATATTTTAGCGATATAAAGCGCTGTCGTCTAAGGTTTTGTGGTACTGGAACGCATCTGATTCATGGAACGTAAACATTTGGGCCACGATTTTGAAGTAAGTTCACGCTGACGTTGTCTCTGCTGTCTTTCGAGTTTCGAATGCGTCTGTCAGTTTGTGGTGTTTTCGCGGATTAGGTTATATTGTTTGTTTGTAATTAGATGTGTGTGTTAATATAATTATATCCCTGTAAAAAAATAGTACAAAACTGTTTTTATTTTATTTTACCCAAAGATTGCAAACCCCTGAATGTGTGTTTACAAAATTTATAGCTTCTCGTGACGGGGACTTTATATACTACTATATACTTCAAGGTCAATCGTCGAATCCGACTCGGCTGGGCAGCGTTCGGGAAGCTACGCAATATCTTTTCGTCCCACATACCACAGTGTCTCAAGACGAAAGTCTATGACCAGTGCGTGTTGCCAGTGATGACCTATGGTACTGAAACGTGGTCGCTCACAATGGGCCTTATCAGAAGGCTAAAAGTCACCCAAAGGGCAATGGAGAGGGCTATGCTTGGAGTTTCTCTACGTGATCGAATCAGAAATGACGAGATCCGCAGGAGAACTGAAGTAACTGACATGGCCCGAAGAATTGCCAAACTTAAGTGGCAATGGGCAGGGCACATTGCTAGCAGAACGGATGGCCAATGGCCGATGGCCACGTACCGGAAGACGTAGCGTTGGAAAGCCTCCCATAAGATGGACCGATGACCTTGTGAAGTGACCTATGCGGAAAGCACAGAATCGGTCGAAGTGGAGGTGCTTGGGGGAGGCCTATGTCCAGCAGTGGTCTTTCGGCTGAAATGATGATGATAATATAAATAGCAGTCACGACGCACTGGTTGAATACCTTAGTTTCCAAACATTGCGGTATGTGCGAACAGAAGACTTGACACAGTTGTCCAAACGTGTCTTGGATGAAAAGAGAAATTTGTTATAGTGGTGTGATTTTAATGGTAGTTTATAGAAGCCAGGAGAGTTACGGACACTCACATACGTATACTCTCGGATAGCGCCTCAGTTCTCCAATCCTTACGGAAAAAATATTGTAATATATTATCAAAGTTAACACTAGAATGTCACAATGCACTAGAACAAGTAACGGTATCTAGCCGCAACACGGTGACACTGCAATGGATAAAGGGACACAGCGGATCGCTGGGTAACGACGCAGCTGACGAACTTGCTAGAAGAGGATCTAGCACAGCAGTCTGTGGACCCGAGCCTATAGTGCCAATTCCCTTCAACCAAATACGCAGGTGGCTACAGGAGTTCACCCAAATCCAAGCGGAGAATTGGTGGATCTCGACACCGGGCTGCAGGCAGTCCAAGGAAGCAATGCCATCCTTGGATAGCAGGCTAACGAGGCGTTTATTAAGCCTTGACAGGAACGGCCTGCGCCTGATGACGGGGACCATCACGGGTCACTGCTCGCTAAACAAACACTTCCACACAATAGGCATAAAGGACAGTCCTCTGTGCAGGGCGTGCATGGAGGCTGAGGAAACCGTCGCGCACGTACTCTTCGAATGCACAGGTGTTACTAAGATTAGAACAGAAACCCTCGGGTCACCCAGATCTGTCACTGATGTTCTGAACAGACCAGGAGTTTTAATTAACTTCTGGAGGGAGATGGGCTGGTTGGAATAACCACCAAACGGCCGCCATGGCCCCGCACAATGGTCCACCTGACGGACTAAGTGCGGAAACCAAACCCCATAACATAGAATATAAAATGGTAGTTTTATTTTTACCATCCACGCCAATTACGCCGATGACGCCACCGCCGCCGACAAATGAAACGTCGGACGCCGCCGCCG
The DNA here is from genome assembly GCA_963680765.1 of Agrochola lychnidis. Classification (NCBI taxonomy): domain Eukaryota; kingdom Metazoa; phylum Arthropoda; class Insecta; order Lepidoptera; family Noctuidae; genus Agrochola; species Agrochola lychnidis. Next base: position 11,075,662 of record OY796875.1, read on the forward strand.
GTAAAAAATATGTCGGCGCACACCTCTAGTATATAAACTATGTTTTTTTTTTTATTGCCCCTGTAGTTTCACACAACAGCCGCACGGATCGATCCATCAGGTGAAGCTACGCTTGCCGGGGTTGGTCCGTGGATGGGTGACCATCTTTACATACCGAGACTCCTCCGTGTCTCGGAAAGCACGTTAAGCCGTTGGTCCCGGCTGTCATTTGTAGATCTTTGACAGTCGATACGGGTCGGCAGAAGCCCGAAAGTCTGACTGACAAACAGTCTTACTAAGGGGTATCGTATTACCTAGTTACTGGATTGTGGAGGTCAGATAGGCAGTCGCTCCATGTAAAATACTGGTATTCAGCTGCATTCGGTTAGACTGGAAGCCGACCCCAACATAGTGGAGAAAAGGCTAGGCAGATTGAGATGGAGTTTCGTTAGCTAATTTTATTTGACCGTGTTATTGCATTTCACGAACGAGCGTTGAACGCACACATATCTATTGCGTTTTTTTACAATTGCACAAACGATGTTTTTTTAACATAATAAGCAATGGATTTAATCCAATTAAAAAAAATTGTCATTCCGAGTGTGCTAAGGTCCACACTGATCAACACAGTCTCACTGTACAAAACTTAAAACTTATGCTACTCATTCACCGGTCCTCTGCAAAGGCTAATCTTTCTAAGCTCACTGAGCAACGTGAGCTCATCGATCCACCTGAGCTCACTGAGCAACCGGAGCTCAATGATCCACCCGCGCTCCCTGAAACAAAAAGAGCAATATTAATATTTCAAATTAACAATAACAGTCCCGAATCTATACTTAAAATGTGGTAAAGTTTGTGAGTTTGTATGTACAGGGGGTAATCTTCTGCCGGGGGTTCGAAGAAAACCGATAGGGACATCGTGGCCCCCGGCAACATGGCAACTGAAGGAACACAGATGGGTTTTAGTCAGTAAGAGTCTGACACGCCCTCCAGCTCCGCCCAGAGCGGGAGAAGTTATTTGATAATTTCCCACCCAAAAAAAAAGGGGGGGTAATCTTCGAAAATACTGATGAAAATAGGCCTGTGTCCAATTTTTTTTTCGTCCGTCTTGTATATTATTAAAAAATATTGAACACAGATTTTTTAATTTTTTGACGTATACAAAAGATTACGGCGATACATTGAGTTCAAATGTGGCATGACTTCACGCCTTGCTAGATTTAATACTGCGTTGTAACGCAGCGAGCCACTCCCCAACTTGAATGCGTGTTTTCTAAGTTATTTTTGATTAATATGATAAAGCAAAAAATACGTGTCTAATATTTTTTTATTATCTGAAAGACGGACTAAACAGAATTTCTTTTTTTTATCTAGGCAATTACCGTATTCTTTTACTAATGGGAAGCTCCAATTTTGCTGAGTTTTATAAGGTATGCATAATCAGCCTATAATGTCCCCACAGCTGGGACTGCGGCCTCCTCTCTGTGAGAGGGAGTGGGCCGTAATCCACCACGCGGGCCCAGTGCGGGTTGGTAGATGTCACATGTCTTCGAATTTTCGGTTCTAGGACATGCCGGTTTCCTCACGATGTTTTCCTTCACCGTTTTGAGAGCAGTGGTGATGAAATTATTTACACAAAGTAAAACGCCTTTAATTCGAATCTACGACCGACGACTCGTAAGTCGCGCACCTTAGCCAGTCTTTATCGACACAAAAAAAAGGTAAACATCGCAAACGCGCATGTAACTATGATATTTTTAATATGTTGTTAGGTCCCCTGAGAGTAGTTTATACCCAAGTTTGCAACACTGAAAACTCTGTTCTACTCCCATGGTGCTCGAAAAACTGCGAAATTCTGGCACTTGTTTCAGTTTTTTAAGTGAAAACTTCTATAGGCGCATTGGGCATTTTTGAAATGGGACTAAGCCATTGACTTTGCGACACCATGACGACACCTCATTTTTGTAAACGCGATTGTGCTCTTTATTTATATTAGGTTACGGATTAATGTTTTATGCAAGTATTTTTATTTTAAAGGCTTTGTAAACGTGATTGTGCTCTTTATTTATATTAGGTTACGGTTCAATGTTCTATGCAAGTAACGCGATTGTGCTCTTTATTTATATAAAGTTACGGGCCAATGTTCTATACAAGTATTTGTCTTCCACCAAGGCGATCTTGTTCAAGTTTTCACTACTGTCAGCACTCCCATTTTTGTTCATTTTGATGTTCAAAAATGCCTTTTATGTGCCCAATTGAAATAAATTATTTGACTTTGACTTTATTAAGCTGTAAATACCTTCAGATGTCGTAGCGCACACCTCGCGGCCGTGCCCTTAGCGATCCGGTAGTTCCGCCCGACGCCCTTGAACGTGCCGCGGCCGAACACTTCGACGCACACGCGGACACGACGACCGTCGGCGAGGCGTTCCGGTTTACTGCAAGGAAAATAAGAATTAAACAATTAAAAAAATTCAAAATTCAAAAGTCATTAATTCAAACTAGGCTGAGAATCAGCACTTTTCGAACGTCAAAATTACATAAGACAGTCCCCCAAAATCGACCACCCTTCACCACTTCCTAGTGCCTTTAGCTGGGAAGAAGAAGTAGCGCAACAAACTCCCCAGCAGCACAGCTGTCTGTTCAAGTTAGAAAAATGATTCTATACAATAGTATGCAAAATAACTTACATTATGCAACACAAAACATAATTCAAATGATAAATTATAGGCCATATGCCAGCTAGCACACGCCAATATACCAACCAGAAACATCGAGAACTATACTCAAGCAATATTCAAAAAAAAAAAACTAAACGTAAAAAGAACTAAATATCTAAATAAAAGCCTCCAGACATAAAGGGCTTGCCCGCTTACATAAAGCTGTAATTGGAAGTTATAAATGATAAACTAGGACCATCGAGATAAAATAAATGAACAGTTAATTACTAGTAACAATAACAAAACCATGATCAGCAAGACGACCAGTCACCACAAGCAGCAATTAATGGGACATTGATTTGCTGAGCTAAAAATTCTTCAAAGAAAAAGCCTTTGAAGCAATTCTTATCTAACCGAGTTGTAACAGCATGGAATAGGCTCCCGGAGAATGTTGTGACGGCTCCCTCACTGAACTGCTTCAAGAATCGACTGGACATATTAAACATCTCCAAGCTATTTGATACACACGCATCAGCTAATTAGCTGCTAGTGTCCCAGATAAAGGCCCAGCTAAAGGCCCAGCTAAAGGCCCAGCTAAAGGTCCCAGCTAAAAGCACTAGGAAGTGGTGAAGGGTGGGCGTTTTGGGGGACTGTCTTATGTAATTTTGACGTTCGAAAAGTGCTGATTCTCAGCCTAGTTTGAATAAATGACTTTTGAATTTTGAATTTTTGAATTTTTTTGTGTGTCTAACCAAATAATTATATGTATTTTACTGTGTGTAGGTACATCCTTAAATATTATAAAACAAAGTCCCCCGCCACGTCTGTCTGTCTGTCTGTCTAAACGCGATAAACTCAAAAACCACCAAACGGATTTTCAAACGGTTTTCACCAATGGACGGAGTGATTAATGTGGAAGGTTTTAGTGTATAATTCATTAAGTTTTTGTGTAAATTTGACGATTATTGTTGAAGATGTCGGAAAAGATCATGCCGACTAGGAGCTTTATTGGCGTGCGCCGCGGAAATCGTAAAAGTTATATAAAATTTATGTTCTACAGTATTGTTCATCTTAAAAAGTTCAACAAAAAAGTCCGCGATGGCATAATTATGTCTATCTTCTAAGGATGACCCACAGTAACCATTATTATCTTTCAGAATTTGATAAAATTTTCATTGTTATTTCCGAAGCTATGTTGACAGGTATTATATTAATTCTTATTAAATTGGGCATTTAATTTAGATTTAAATAAATACTTTAAAATCTATCACAGATTCAAAATTACGCGTAACAAAATAATTACGGTTGACGGTAACGCGAGCTCACCGCTAGGAGTCAATGACCTTTTTCTCGGCTATTAGGTATGTAATCCCGGTAGTACGTTCCCGTGGGATATTTTGCGACATCCACGCGGGCGAAGCCGCGGGTAAAAGCTAGTAAATAATAAAATAAATGGTAAAACTCACCCAAACTTTGCAGTATCAGGCTCGGCCTCTAAAAGTTCTCGTACTGGCGACTTCGGTGCGGCTGCACTGAAGGCTTCCAATTCAGCTCCCATCAGGTTTACATAGGACTTCCATACCGCTCCTAAGGACATTCCTGTGAGAAAAATAATGTGTTATTATAGTGGTGATTAAAATTCGCTAAATTTCGTGCCGACACGAGAAAGCTATGCAAATGTTGTTAATTAATTCTTCTTTTGGGTGTGGTTAGTGACTAACCTGGTATCACAGTTTTAAAGCCGCCCATGGGCCTCTGACTTTGCTTTACATGCCGTCGAGAAATACCTCTCAGGCATGCCGATTTCCTCACGATGTTTTCCTTCACCGTTTTTGAAGCAAGTGATAATTATACAATACACACATGAATTGAAAAAGTCAGAGGTGCGTGCCTTGGGTACGAATTCGAGACCTATGACTTGGCAGTCTGACGGTCACACGGCTATCACGGCTAATTAATCAAAATAATATCTGACTGTTTTCTTAATAACAGTCCGACTGTTTTCTTAATGTCCCTCGGGAATCATCGCATTTCCGAATACAAACGAATGCTAATTTCCATGTCCATCAATTATTAGATTTATCGTGTATAATAATTTGAAATCAGAACTAAGTATTTTATTGTTGTTTTGTTTTTATTTCCGTGTGAACTATATAGAGCTGTGAAACTATTTTCCTATCTGTCGTGTCAGCGACTTCAACAGTTTTCCTCCCATTTTTTAAATAAATTACATCAAGTTAAAAGAGTATTAACAACTCTATATACTTCCAAGTCGATTGAGAGCGTCCGGTCTACACCAAGTGTAAAGGACAACTGATAGAAATCCGACGACTGATGAAACACGAAGTTTGCCGAAGGACATTAAGAAAATATGTATACTGTACCTGAATCCAAAAATATAGCACCAGCGACAGATTCAAACAAGTCTCCTAACGCTTTTGGCACTTCAACATCTTCCGCTTGTTCCATTTCATCCTCTTGAATTAAATAATGCTGGAACAATACAATACATAATATTAATATAGAGCACATAACATATAGACACATTAATATCAGACACGTTAACATATTATTATACAATATGTCTCTTAAACCATTAGTCATAGAATCCATTTTTTGGTATCATTATTTAGGTAACCTAAACATCTGTTAGACGAGTAGATAAAAAAAGGTAGTTCCCCTGAATTTTGTAATAACCTTGATTAACAAATAAAACGATGTTATTTTTAACGTAAAATTGATCTTCTAGCATTTATTTTAATATGATGCAGCATTAAATGTTATTATTTGAGTTTGTAGCGACCCTAGCGATGCGATATGCTGAATTGCATTTTTGATGTTTTAACGGAGAGCATACGGGCGGCTCGCCAGTCGCTTACATACCACCGCCTTGCCACGTCATATATCCCTGTAATAATTAACTAAGTAATTGTGGAACAATATTAAACAAATAGTACTTTCAGTTCGAGTATTCTTTACGTCTTTACTCAACCCCTTTTAATACATAACACGCACAACAAGTTATTTAACCCATTGCTAATACTTTTCCGTTGCTGAAAGTATTTTTTTTATGACAATTGGGCTTTAAATATGACATTTTCAATACTAGTGTTGCTAAATTAAAGAAAATTTTATCTAATGGCTTCTTCGAGCGTAGTCTTTTTTCTGTTTTTGTTGTGTATAGTCTTATTGTCAATTTTTTTTGTTGTGTTCATATAATTTAGGTTTAAACTACATGTGGAAACTTGTAATTGGCCATATTTTGTTCACAACTATTACTTATTGTGTCTGTTTAGCTGTAAGTTTTCCAAAAAATAAAATAAATAAATAAATTTTAAAGTTACTGTATTTTTAGTACGCACGCTCCATAAAAGGCGATCAAAACACAAAAATGGCTGCCATTCAGGGGGGATGGGTTCCGACTCTACATGTAGAATAATTTTATTGATAGAATAGAGCAAACTACCACCCCTTTAAGTTTGTACAGTCCGAAACCGGACATATTGTAGACAGTATAACGAATTATCGACGCGTAATGAATTGAATATTACATGCAATATGTCAAAAGTTCAAAAAAAATTTTTTTGTCAGAATATCCAAGACTTAATCACTGTTATTTTTGTCTGTTGTCTTTTATGGTTATTTCTTTTATTTCATTTAAATACTTATAAATTTTATTTTTAAATATTAGAATATAAAAAATATAGAAACATTTAAAATATAAAAAATAGTAGACCACCGGTATCGGGAACAGGATCCAAGTTACCGGCGGTCAGGGCTCCAGAGTGAGGAACCTCCTGACAATGCGAGCCGTATCGAGGAGTACTGCCTTCTGAATCAGGCGCTTGATCCAACCGCCCAACGAAAGCCTCGAGCGATGTTGGTCGAGGCTTTCGGCCATCAGGCCATTAGCCGTTACGACAATCGGCACAATGATAGCCGAGCTCACATTCAACATGTCAACAACCTCATGTGCTAAGTCGAGATATTTAATTTGTTTCTCTTTCTCAGCTTTCACGAGGTTCTCGTCATGTGGAATAGTAATGTAGCTGCATCATCATTCCTAACGACGCGCGCCGCGCGCTCTGACTGAGTGGCCGACCGCTGAGCCCTAGCGCTCTGCTACCGCCATCGCGATGGTGGCGCCCCCGTCGTGAGTTTCGTGAACTACAGACAATACGTGCTGTGCAGTGATTGGTCCATTCCAAATTATATGTTTTTTAAGTTGCCCGCAAATGATTTCTATATGATAAAGAATTTGTATTAGTAGCTAAGTTTTTCGGAAATAAAACCATTACCGTTTAGTGACTTGACCTGGTCGTTTCACTCAATCACCTCAGCTCCTAACAGTAACATCGAGTATCATTGCGCGGCGCACTAATCGATCTATCACTACTATATCAGGCTTATTTGCTACAATAGTCCTGTCAGTAATGATAGACCGATCCCAGTACAACGTGACATGGTCATTTTCGAGAACTGGGTCATGGTTATTATTATTATAATATTTTTTGAATGTTTTTATTAAAAAATTGTTTTGTATTTAATTTTGTTTCCTTTTATAATTTCGTGTTTTATGTTTTATTTTATCATTATTATTATTTCACTTTGTCAAGCTTTAATGTTTTTACCTAGATTACAAGAGAACGATGTGGTCGCCTCTGTTGGGGATCCAATAAAAAATAAAAAACCACTTTGCCCGACCCGGGAATCGAACCCAGGACCTCAGTAGTAGCGCTTGCAACTGCAAGACCAGTGAAGCAGTTGGGGTATTAATGTAGAGCAGGGATTCCCGACCGGTGGGGCGAGCCCCTTCGGGGGGCGTAGAGTGGGCAATAGGGGGGGGCGCGGCGGCTCCAATAAAACAGTATCACAGGCTATAACTGGGTTGTGGAGGTCAGATGTAAAATACTGATATTCAGTTGCAACTGGACCAATGGTGAGCTAACCGCAGCTCTGTGGCCTATAGACTGTGGCTCTGTACAAATGTCGATGAGTGCGAGTGTAGATATGCGCGGGGCGAGGGGTTCCGGTCATTAAGCAAGATATCAAGATCTATTCAAAATTCAAACCACTTATAATATTTAACCAAAAATTTACAGGACATTGAAAATTAATAATTTACTGTACCTTTCAAAGTTTTCCAAGGTTAACTTGTTAATAAGTAAGATGCCTTCACCATATTATTATCAGTCGATCTGATGATGATGAAGGCATCCTACTTCTTAGCAAGTTAATTTTAGCAAGCGTTGTGGAGTGAAAGAGGATGGGAGTTTTAAGGATTAAGAAAAGTGGACACACGGATTGGCTCTCATAAGAAATCTTAGTCGTTATAGTATTGATATTTGGCTCTATTGACTAATGAGTTTGCCGACCACTGGGTTATACTAAAAGTCGAGAAAATATAGTTGGAAAAGTGTTAGGCAGGGGCGAAATGTCCATATAAGCCGATTCCTACCGGCTTCCCTTCGGAAATTTGGAACACAACCACTCTATCGTCATTGAATAATCAAACTATAAGTATTTGATACACCATATAATTAAAATACCTATTACAAAACGCCTACATACATTAAAAATTGTCTTAATAACCCAACAACAAAACACTGCGCTAAAATAACTCGTAGGCGCGTCCGGCTTATGCTAAATTCAATTTCCTTACAAAATAAAGTCCATCATGGCGTCACTTCAGTCACGTGACACCGCGGTTTCTATGAGCCGGGTAAGCCGATCTGTAACGAGTTATTATACGGTAGGCACAGAGTAGCAGAAACATGCGCGCGGGAGCGAGAAGGAATTATTGCTATTGCACCACCTCTTTCTGGCACACGCATTTGATTCGGTAGTTTTCGTTGAATTTCGTAATACGTTCGGCTAGGAGTTCGGAGTTCGTAAACATTTCATTATTCGTATGACAATGTGTGGTTGTTTTTTGACGCATTAGAACCATATTAATTTGCATTTTGTTCGCTCACTATTAATTGAATTCATTAGTTTATCATTACTATTAGTATTAATATTTGTTTGTAGTTATAGGACAGTGATTTTGTTTTTTATTGATTTACGGTAAACAAGAAGTATTTTTTATTTGCTGCTCCGGCTTACCTCCTCCATAAAATCAGCCTTCGCTACTGGTGTTAGGCATATGCTCAGTTTGTATGAAAAGAATTTGACATTTCAAAATTGTATCCATTACATAATTATTATTTTTTCTGTCATTGCTTCATTTTTAATTATTTTTACCTATTGTGGTATAGTAATATTATTCCAGGTGCATCGTCTTCACATATAATTATATAATTAATGTATACAAAATATTGTAAAACATTTTAAAAAAGTAATGGTGGAGTTTCTTGCCCATTCTTCTCCATACGAAAACTACCTTTTGGAAGGGGCGACTAGAATCAATTCTAATTTTTGTTTTTGACGTTCAAAAGTGCCTTTTTGTGCCTAATTGAAATAAATTATTTGACTTTGACTTTTCATCTCAGAACGGTGAACAGTGACCAGAATTATCCTGATGCCTGGTGTATACGATGGCAGTAACTCGACCCAGTGACTCGGAATTTCAGACCCAGTCAGTGGGTTCATGTAGACGAGATCAGCAGTAAGTCAGGTGGGGGAAGATACTGCGGGTCTAAAACGGCCACATTAAGCAATTCCTCTAAAAGCAATTAATTTTCTGAATTCCCAGCAATTCCTCTATGGTGACACGTATTAGCTGAATCATATTCAATTCATATCAGAATCAAATTTTGGTGTAAATATTGCCACATGAAAAAATGAAGACCTTAATTTTACCGGATAATTTTTTTTCTGCAGCTTAAATGATATTTCATTAAAATACAAAACCGTCAAACAGATGAATTGCGTAATATTAATTGAACGCAGATAATATTATGAATTGTCAGTTTGTGTGATTCATAATATTATCTTATCATTCTGCCAAAGCGGCCGTTTTCGTCATTGCGATTCGTAGTTCGTGCCGCCACAGATTTAATTGTTTCATCGTACCTATCGTTGTAAATGAGTTTTAAGTCTCTGCCTAGCCTTTTCCCAACTATCTTGGGGTCGGCTTCTAGTCTAACCGGATGCAGCTGAATACCAGTATTTTACATGGAGCGACTGTCTATCTGACCTCCACAACCCAGTAACTAACACACGATACCTCGAAGTAAGACTGGTTGTCAGACTTTCGGACTTCAGACGACCCGTAACGACTGTCAAAGATCCACGAATGACAGCCGGGACCAACGACTTAACGTGATTTTCGAGGCACAGAGGAGTCTCGGTATGTAAAGATGGTCACCCATCCACAGACTAAGCCCGGCAAGCGTAGCTTAACCTGATGGATTGATCCATGCGGCTGTTATTTCTTAGCCACAAGCTCCTCGAGTATTGAGTTAAGTATTAATATAATTAAAGTGTAAAATCAGTACGAACATACCTCTTCACTAATAGAATGTCCATTTTCTTCTTGTATTTTTACATACTTTGTGAGAACCTCGTTCAATCCCGGAGACATATGCCTGAAGTACCTGTAACATTGAAACAAAGATAAAAACTCAAAGCATTTATTTCAATTAAACCATTTACAGACACTTTTGAATTGTCAAGGAATCGGTCAGTCAGAAATAGGTATGAAGCTAGTTGCCCATTCTAAAGCGTAGTAGGTACCTATGGAGAAGAACGGGCAAGAAACTCCAAGGACACTCTTTTAAATATAGATATTACAAAATCCTGGGTACATTATTCTTGTTGCTTCTATATGTGAGAACAATGTATGAAAAATAATCAAAAGCATTTGAAAATATAAGATTAAAAATAAGCCCTGGTAGATAAGAGATGACCTGTTTCAACTGACGGCGCCCGTTCACGAAATTTTACTTTGAGTGGCGCCATCTGGTGGCGTGAAATTTCATGAAAAATTCCTTATAAATCCCATTAACGGGATGAGCCTTTTGCTGTTAACCAGAACCTAAGTGTGACTCCAATCTACAATGTAAGTTCTGACTTGAGCTCCACGATCACTGACAAATGCTTGCACTGACTGGACAGGTCCACTCAAATCTGTGTGGTTCTTTCCTCAACAGGTCTTTTCAGACACTAATCTACATGGTCCTCATATGGCCTGACCAAGATTATGTCTGGACTTTAAAAGAGACTGACCTCTGAGTTTGTTTCGCAATTTCTTCTCAGAAGTGGTCAGATAGGAAATGTCGACTCCATCTAACTTATTTTTGAAGTGAAAACTTCTTTAGACGCGTTGGGCATTTTTGAGATGGAAAAAACAATTGAACTCGCGACACCGTTACCGACACCTCATTTTTGTAAACGCGATTGTACTCTTTATTTATATTACGATACGGAACAATGTTTTATGCAAGTATTTTTACCTTAAAGGTTTTGTAAACGCGATTATGCTCTTTATTAAGATAAGGTTACGGGCCAATGTTCTATACAAATATTTTTCTTCCACCAAGGCGATCTTGTTAAATTTTCACTTGTCGGCACTCCCGGAGTGCCAGTTTTTTTAGAAGCATGAAGCACAGGGTGTAAAGTTCACTCATCCTTTACAGAAAAGGGAGGATCCTCCGACCAGACGGGTGTCGTGTCTGGCGGGCAACTGCCTAACGATTGATGTTGGATAGTCTTATAAATGTCGTTAGCGCGGTAAACTCTAATTGCACGATGCAGGATTTGTGTGACGTCATGATTTTTTTGTGACGTCAGGTCTTTGATGTGTAGTAGATGCATAAGACCGATGGATGCATGGACCGATGACCTTGTGAAGGCCGCAGGAACCTGCTGGATGCAGAAAGCACAGAATCGGTCGAAGTGGCGGTGCTTGGGGGAGGCCTATGTCCAGCAGTGGACGTCTTTCGGCTGAAAAGATGATGAGATGCACTTACTTGTGGAAGCCGTGTCTTGCAGCTAGAGTGGCGAATATAGTGTTGTTGACGAGAGCTGAGCGTAGATCCGTGAGAGCGCCCGGCGAGTGACGCCGCGGATCTTCGTAGAGATGGCGAGTTATTAGGTAGTCTGAAACAATATGCAGGTATTATCATCATCAGCCTATAATGTTCCCACTGCTGGGACATAAGCCACGCGAGCCAGTGCGGGTTGGTAGATGTCACATGTCTTCGAATTTTAGGGTCTAGGATATGTCGGTTTCCTCACGATGTTTTCCTTCACCGTTTTGAGAGCAGTGGTGTTGAAATAATTTACACAAAGTAAAGCGCCTGTCTGGGTTCGAACCTACGACCGACGACTCGTAAGTCGCGGCCGTTACCACTGGGCCACCACTACTCTCCACTGAGCCACCACTACTCTGGTATTATACGAGTACCATTGTGTAATTTGACTGAGTAGTTTTCTTTTTAAATAACCGACGAAAAATGTCAACTCATTGGGGTTCAGAATCATGTACTGAATCCATGGTAACCGTTTTCGCGTCGATGTCCCTGACATCCTGTAAATAACGAAATTAAAAGGAAAACTGTCACAGCTAAGTAGGCTTTACAAGTTAAGGAGTAATAATCGACCAACTTACATTTACGGTTGCAAAACATGTTCTCAACATGTTTTTCAACTACAAAGTTGGTTCTTGGGATAAATTCATCCCAAATACGAAACCCTTCATTGTGCGTGGTCCGACACGCAGTTGGCCGGTTTTTAATGATATTATTTTATACAGGGTGGCAGGGACATCGACGCGAAAACTTTTACCATGGATTCAATACATGATTCTGAACCCCCTTGAAAAAAAATCTGCTGTTCCATACATTTTGACCGCGTAGGTATTGCACTTTTCTATGAAACAGCAGATTTTTTTTAACCGACGAAAAATTTCAACGCAGAGCGGTTCAGAATATGGGAGGCCGTCACCTCCTTCTGCGAAGCAGTAATGCTCGCGAAGGAGGAGGCGGAGCGCGTGAGGAAGAGGCAAATTTCGCGCTCTCACGCCCCTAACCGCCGCAGGAGGGACGCCCTGGGCGTCGGGAATCACAGGCAGATTTCCGGCCACCGTAGGCGTGGGCTTGCGGACGGTAAACAATGAGTAGCTCGCCGTCCGATAAGGACCAAGCCCGGGTCGACGGCGCAACGTGTTCCACGCGCGCCTCAAAGAGATGTCAACAGAATTGACGGGATCCGCTAGGGCCAATGCCTGCCGGGGGTTCGAAGAAAACCGATAGGGACATCGTGCCCCCCGGCAACATGGTAACTGAAGGAACACGGGTGGGTTTTAGTCAGTAAGAGTCTGACACGCCCTCCCGCTCCGCCCAGAGCGGGAGAAGTTATTCGTTGCCATTCTGGACCAACAATTTTTTTTAATATCGTCGTCCTATCAAGTGAACGGTCTTCCTCTATGCCGTTTGCCCGGTGGGCCTTTCCATGACGTAACCGTTTTGGTCCATCTGCGATCTTTAAGACGTACTATGTGACCGGCCAGTTTTAGTCGGTTATTTTTTTTAATAACCGACTAAAAATTTCAAAGCAGGGGGTTCAGTAATCATGTACTGAATCCATGGTAACAGTTTCGCGTCGATGTCCCTGCCACCCTGTATACTAAGTTGTGCCATTACTTTCATCCATCCATCAGTAAATTTTTCTGGTAAGCCCATTTTAATAGGATTTTGCTCTGGAGATATTACTTACCCAGTATAGCATCTCCTAAGAACTCGAGTCGTTGATAGCAGTCCGTGAGTCGGTTGCTGTGATGTGACGCGTGTGTCAACGCTTGCAGTAAGAGAGAGCGGTCTTTGAACCGGTACTGTAGCGTCTTTTCTAAGGCATCATAGCCTGTGGAAGAGAATATATCGTTAAGTGTTGAAAATAGCATATTATGCAATTAGTGAATAAAGGACGGATTTAAAGCGAGGGCTATAGATGAATCACGGGCAAGTGAAGGATTCTAACGACTGAATCACGACCGTAGGGAGTGATTCATGACGATTGAATCGCGAGCGTAGCGAGTGATTCATGGCCCTCGATATAAATCCGTTTTATTCAAGAGTTGCATACTATACTTTATACCATGACTACGAGAAAAAGGAAGATTTAAGCGAAAATTTCATTTAATGAAGAAAAAAGGGAGGTTAAATTAATTTTAAAAAAAAACAACCGATCTCCAAAAAAAAAACACTACAAAGTGAAAAATAACTTTAATTTCGGAAGTCGGTGTCTTGGGTTTTGTATTTTCGTTTTTTGCCACCGACTTCCGAAATTAAAGTTATTTTTCACTTTGTAGTGTTTTTTTTTTGGAGGTCGGTTGTTTTTTTTTTGTAAAAAGTTTTTATTTTTCACTTTTTAGTTGTAGTACCTACCCCACACACATTCGAATACCACTACCTGCTACCAGTGACAGAAACTTATCATATCATCTACATACTAAGTGGGAAAAAAATACGTATTTTGTAGCTAACTCAAAAACTATCCATGCAAAGTTAATAAAATTTATATGGGACCAATTCGAGAGCACACCCTTTCAAACAAAAAAAGAATTTTCAAAATCGGTCCATAATTGACGGAGAAATCGGTGGAGATACATAAAAAAAAAACAAACATACGCGACGAACATATATTATAACCTCCTCCTTTTTGGAAGTCGGTTAAAAAGGACTTTGTATCGAGTATTTGTCCGCAAGGAGGTTATATATCATTGAGAAGGAGGTCGAATATATTGGTGTGTTATAAATTCAAACACCAAAATAGTGATTAAAAGCTTTTTATTCAGTTTTCAGTGAAGTATTCTTCGTATACGACAGTCGTCGGATTTTTAATTTACTATCAGTTGCCCTTTGCACTTGGTGCAGACCGGATGCTCTCAATCGACTTGGAAGTATATGGAGTTATTGACAGTTTTTTAACTTAATATAATTTATTTTTAAAATGGGAGGAAAACTGTTAAAGTTGCAAGCACGAAAATAGTTTTACAGCTCTATATAGTTCACACGGAAATCAAAACAGAACAACAATAAAGTACTTAGTTCTGAATTCAAATACACAATACACGATAAATCTAATAATTGATGGACATGGAAATTAGCATTCGTTTGTATTCGGAAATCCGATGATTCCCGAGGGAGATTAAGAAAGACTGTAAAATGTTGTCATGGACTTACCAGAGAGCATTTGATTCAGCTCGCCTTCAGGATCGTCAATATATCGGAGAAGAGGAGATGGCGGCGCTTTTAGCTCTCCAAATATTGGCTGTGGAGAATGTAGGACATTTTTATTTGACGGAGAAAGTAGGTGTCTTTTTCATTATTATTTTAAGTACTATGGGTAGTGTTGGTTATTGCGCAATAGAAAAACCGTTTGCAGTTCAGATCACATTATAATTTACACAACATCACGCCTTGTTTCCCCGAAGGGTTGGGCAGAGGTGTCCCTGTAGCAGGTACACCCACATTTCGCCAGTCATGTTTAAGTCCCATGGAATAGGGGGCGAGCCTATTGCCATCAACCGGGCACAAATCCAGATTCCGAGCTGCTGAAATTTCAGGTAGAAAAACCCAATAACACTTTGCCCGACCCTTTTTTTTTTTTTTTTTTGGGTGGGAAATCATCAAATAACTTCTCCCGCTCTGGGCGGAGCGGGAGGGCGTGTCAGACTCTTACTGACTAAAACCCACCCGTGTTCCTTCAGTTGCCGTGTTGCCAGGGGGCCACGATTTCCCTATAGTTCTGACCACTAAGGTCTTGGCTGTTTAACCGGCCGTTTTCCTGTGGGTGCCTTAAGCTTCTACACTTCATACCTATTTCTGACTGACCTATAATATAATATAAATACACGTAGTAAACATGAAATTGTGATACCCAAATTTAGATTAACTAAAACTAGTAAGTCATTTCTTATAAACGGTATCCGCTTTTATAACAAGTTGCCAAAGTCTGTTACAGAACTAAGCGATGGAAAGTTCAAAACCCACATCAAACGTGTCCTTATCAAAAAAGCATATTATAAGATTAAAGACTACGTTGAAGACAAGGAAGTCTGGCAATAATTCCTTCTGCACATGTGGCTTCCCTGGTACCTCATTAACGGCATAACAATGTAAATGTCTATTAACTGCTCCCAAATTACGATTATTATTTTATTTTACTTTTTTTTTACCTACTTCATTGACATAATCTTTTCAGTATTTGACATAATATACCTAAAATTTTCTATTTTTTTTTTTTAATCAAATTAGATTTGTTACAGCTGACTACAGCTGTATCATGCCACTAGGCAATCATGTCATTTGGTTTAAATAGGTCCTTATTTTATTGTCATTTATTCATTTTTTACATATTTAATACATTTTTAAATATTTTTATAAAAATCATTAAAAAAAACATTTAAAAATATAAAAAACAGTGGCCCATCGGCATCAGGAACAGGGTCCAAGCTGCCGGTGGTCAGGGCTCTAGAGAGAGGAACCTCCTCACTATGCGTGCCGTGTCTAGGAGTACTGCTTTCTGAATCAAGCCCTTGACCCAGCCGCGCAATGAGAGCCTCCTGAGGTGTTGGTCGAGGCTCTTCGCTATTAGGCCATTAACCGTAACGATTATCGGTACAATGATTGCAGAGTCCACATCCCACATGTCGACAACCTCGTGTGCTAAGTCAAGATACTTGATTTTTTTATCTTTCTCAGCTTTTACGAGATTCTCGTCATGAGGGACAGCGATATCAACAATCATTGCACGGCGCTCTCGTCGATCTATCACCACAATATCAGGCTTATTAGCTACAATAGTCCTGTCAGTGATGATAGATCGATCCCAGTACAATGTGGCGTGACCATTCTCGAGAACTGGGTCGGGCACATACCTGTAGTATGGTACTTCAGATTCTACAAGGTTGTACTGCAAGGCAAGTTGCTGGTGGATAATCCTAGCCACTAGATTGTGTCTGTGCAAGTACTCGCCGTTAGCTAGACGAGAACAACCGGAAATAATATGTCGGATTGATTCACCGGGGCGGTGGCATGCCCGACAGATGTCAACCGTACCGTCCTTGACAATGTATTTCCGATAATTATTCGTCAGGATAACTTCATCCATAATCGCACAGACAAAACCTTCGGTTTCCCCGAAGAGGTCACCGAAGCGTAGCCAGGATACAGACGCCAAAAAGTCTACATCAGGCCCGTGGAGGGCCCGGAAAAAGCGTCCGTGTAGCTCTTTGCCCTGCCATACTTCCTTACGATCGTTAGTATCACGTACTGCAGGTTTGCGCCAGTTCTCTTTTGCCAAGGAGAGCGGGGTGAGGCCCTTGTCCACTGCAACCACATCTCGGTGCATACCCACGTCAGTTTATCTTTTATATAGATTCTTTTCTTTTAGATTTTGTGAATGTGAGAACGTTGTAGGCTGTAGACTTGTGGAGCATTTTCTATTTTACTAAGTACCTGGTACTTGTTGATAGGCCTACACTGTCCTCCCATACCTATTAACACTGTAATTTGAAAACATTGTAGAAACAATTTATTTTGAAAAGAGTAACCGTGGAGTTTCTTGCCGGCTCTTCTCCATAGGAAGCGACCAATTGGAACCGTGCACCTAGCTTCTGACGTTTCATAAGTGCCCTTGTAGGTTTATGTGAAATAAAATATTTTGATTTTTGATTGACCGATTCCTTGACAATTCAAAAGTGCCTGTAAATGGTTTAATTGAAATAATTGATTTGAGTTTGAGTTTGACACTTAGAGCCTCCAGCCATGAGCATATAAGCTATTCTAAATTAAAATTAAGCGAGTGCTCGCTAAGGGCACCCCCTGTGGGGTACAAACCTCGGCTTAGGGCGTCGCTGGGGGAGGACAGCAAGAATGGACAGGCTGGATCAAAGTTACATTTTCATCATGATTATTATGCGGGGTATTTAAAGCTACGTGCTCAGCTGCAACAACTGCTGGCACCTCGTTTTCGAGCAAGGGTCGGGGGGGAGTATCATTTACTTGGAGACGCGGTCGCGATCGCAAAGGACTTCGGCGGCGAGGTCGGAATAAACTCAGTAACGTATTTCCGACATTTTTATATTCGATATGCAAAAACATACTGAGAGAAGCTCGTGGCTAAATAATAACCACACGGGTCGATCGAAGGTTAAGCTACGTTTGCCAAGGTCGGTTAGTGGATGGGTGGCAATCTATTACAGCCATTGGTCTTTTCTTTTCTTTATAGACTATATCTTTAAAACTCTTATCAGGAGTAAGTGATGTAGTATAGTTTGGAACCAGGACGCACTCGTCCACGTTACAAACGATACACCAGAAATATGCAAAATTCGTGTATACATTGTAATCACAGATAAAAAAAATTGCATTACAATGTATACGCGAGCAGATTCCTATGGCTGCATTCTGGCCTTGTATAGATTGGAAATACGCGGTCCCGGATGTCATCCGTGGATCTTTGACAGTCTTTACGGGTAGTCAGAAGCCCGGAAGTCTGAAAACCAGTCTTACTTTCGAGGCATCGTGTGTTAGTAACTGGGTTGTGGAGGTCGGATAGGCAGTCGGTCTATGTAAAATACTGGTATTCAGCTGCATCCGGTTAGACTGGAAGCCAACCCCAACATAGTTGGGAAAAGGCTAGGCAGATGATAATTACCTGCATCCATCTTCCTTGTGAATCTTTATAAGGTTGCAAGGACCCTACAGCTCGCGCTGGCCACGACCAGTCCTCTTCAGGGAACATCTCCTGATGTGGAGGCGTTTCATCATCAGAACACGATGATGATGAGGAGGAGGAACGCTTTCGGTCCGATGATGTTGGTGAGGCTGACTGTAACAAGATTTGAGAGTAAGATTTATTAACCAAAATGATAATTTAAAAAGGATAATAATGAAAATTCCGAAAAAAAAAATTAACTTCCGAAAATCTATGGTTGAATGTAATACTAAATTTCCGAAAAAAATACTAAACTTCCGAAAAAATACAAAGTTTCCGAAAAGTCAATATGTTGTGCTACAAAAGTTAGTGACACAAACGAATTGCTGCAAAATCGACTCCACATAGTCTTGTCTGCCCTACCCCGACAGTGTAATTTAAGCCCGCGTAGGCGCAGAGGGGCGAGGCGGCCCGCGAGCTAAAGAGCAGGTGGTTTTATAACGCTCGCCGCCCGCGGCTGAAGCTGCAGCAAGCCAAAGCTGCAGTGGTGAGCGTTAAAACCATCTGCGACGATAAGCTCGCTTGGAACCGCCGGAGCCTCGCAGCACCGGAGCCGTGACAGAAACCATGCCTGCTGCATATTGCATGCTCGCTTGCATGCTGCATGCATGGTTTATGCTTGTTTGCATGTTTGAAATATATTACGTCAGCAAATTCTGTATTGATTTTTCGGAATTTTCAGTATTTTATTCGGTCGTTTCTTTATTTGTATTCGCATACAAGTCGTCGGAAAATTAGTATTTATAGCAGTGAATTACATATTTTAAGTGTACCCATTTAAAAAAGATTAAATATTATGAGGTTCTGGATTCGATTTCGAAGTGGTCGCCGCACGTAGCCGTGCTCTCGCTGCAGCGGCACGTGTGACACACACATGCCCCTCACCTGCTCACTGTGTCGCCGCACGTAGCCGTGCTCTCGCTGCAGCGGCACGTGTGACACACACATGCCCCTCACCTGCTCACTGTGTCGCCGCACGTAGCCGTGCTCTCGCTGCAGCGGCACGTGTGACACACACATGCCCCTCACCTGCTCACTGTGTCGCCGCACGTAGCCGTGCTCTCGCTGCAGCGGCACGTGTGACACACACATGCCCCTCACCTGCTCACTGTGTCGCCGCACGTAGCCGTGCTCTCGCTGCAGCGGCACGTGTGACACACACATGCCCCTCACCTGCTCACTGTGTCGCCGCACGTAGCCGTGCTCTCGCTGCAGCGGCACGTGTGACACACACATGCCCCTCACCTGCTCACTGTGTCGCCGCACGTAGCCGTGCTCTCGCTGCAGCGGCACGTGTGACACACACATGCCCCTCACCTGCTCACTGTGTCGCCGCACGTAGCCGTGCTCTCGCTGCAGCGGCACGTGTGACACACATGCCCCTCACCTGCTCACTATGTCGCCGCACGTAGCCGTGCTCTCGCTGCAGCGGCACGTGGTGACAGGGCAGTACGCGGATGCCGAGCCAAGACATGAACAACAGCGCGCCGCGGGGGCCGCACTCGAGCAGGTAGGCGCCGATTAGGGCTTCTACGCAGTCGGCTATTGATTTGTCTGTGGGAGAAGGAATTATTCATCATTCGCTTGCCCATTTCCCAATTTAATCGCGGTCGTCACAATATGCCATTTTCCTGTTAATTATCTATTAGTCGTCCCCTCCATAGTCACCCCCTTTCTAGCCCCTTTCATACCATCTTTCACACAGTTCATGCATTGTTTCTATGGTCTAAGGCAGTGGTCGACAAACTCATTAGTCAATAAAGCCAAATATCAATGCTATAACGACTAAGATTTCTTATGAGAGCCAATCCTTTCTGTGTGTCCAAACTGTCTCAATACACTTTTCTTAATCCTTAAAACTCCCATCCTCTTTCACTCCACAACGCTTGCTAAAACTCAAACTCAAAGCATTAAACCATTTATAGGCACTTTTGAACTGTCAAAGAATCGGTCAGTTAGTCAGAAAGTTGAAGCTAGTTGCCCATTCCAAAACGTAGATCTCTATGGAGAAGAACGGGCAAGAAACTCCAAGGCCACTCTTTTAAATATAGATATTACAAAATTCTGGGTACATTATTCTGGTTGCTTCTATATGTGAGAACAATGTACAAAAAATAATCAAAACAATTGAAAAATATAAGATTAAAAATAAGCCCTGGCAGATAAGAGATGACCAGTCTCAACTGACGGCGCCCGTTCACGAACATGACGCGTGGATCAGCACCATCCAGCTCAACCATTTTGTAGGGAACCGAATGATCCAACACACTCGCCACCATCAGCGAGACATTTTAGTGAGCTTGAAAATTAATTTGCTAAGAAGTAGGATGCCTTCATCATCATCATCATCATATCGGCTGATAATAATAATATGGTGAAGGCATCTTACTTATTAACAAGTTAACCTTGGAAAACTTTGAAAGGTACAGTAAATGATAAATTTTTCGATGTCCTGTTAATTTTTGGTGAAAATACTTCGGAAATAATTTAGTTTGAATTTTGAATAAAACTTGATATCTTGCTTAGTGACCGAAACCCCTTACCCCACGCGTATCTACGCTCGCTCTCATCGACATTTGTACAGAGCCGCACTCTATAGGCTACAGAGCCGCACTCTATAGGCTACAGAGCCGCATACGGCTCGCGAGCCACGGTTTGCCGACCACTGATCTAAGGTAAGATCTAAAATTGTAAAGGCCAATTCTTTTTAAAACAGTAACCGTGGAGTTTCCGGCCGGCTCTTCTCCATAGGAAACGACCAATTGGAACCGTGCACCTAGCTTCTGACGTTCCATAAGTGCCCATGTAGTTTTATCTATACTAATATATATATATAAATATTTTTAATCTTTGTTTATTAATGGAGGTTTGTTCATATTTGAACATGTCACCCCCGTCAGTATAAACATTAAAATATCACTTATTACAATACAAAAACAACTACATAACTACAAAAATCAACAATTACATGTACATCTACAAATCATACAGTGTATTAACTCAAGGTGACCTATTCTTAATACCTATATGTGTAAGCTTATATAGCAATTTGGCCTCCTCCGAAAGAGGACAGGACAAAATGCTATTACACCATCCAACATTGAAAGGGGACACCTCGTTTTGAATTACTAGATATCTAAATGTATCGTTACGAACACATTCCATCAAGATGTGATATACGTCCTCTATTACATCACATTCAGTACATTCGAAGAGTTGACTTTTCCCATCATGAATCCGAACTTATTTAATGGAATGTGTCCTGAGCGAAGTCTAAAACTCGTCACAATGTCATACCTTCCCATATTACATTTTTCAAACCAAAGGACTCGAGGCAGCGCTGGTTGCAAAGTTCTGTACCAAATTCCTTTGGTAAGTGATCTTTTGTATACTAATATTATAAAGAGGAAAGATTTGTATTTTTGTATGAAACGAATAAACTTAAAAACTACTGGACCGATTTGAAAAAATTGGTTGCCTGTAAAGTCGGTATACGGGCGAAAGTTTTACGTGACAACGACTTTGAGTGGTAAAATAATTTTAATGTGACCGGAACCGGTGTGTATGCCTATCTCTCTCACTCTCTCTCTCTCGCTCTGTCTCTCTCGCTCTTAGGCGGGCTAACTGTGCTCGAGTGGAAGGGACGCGTGCCTTTCACTTTTTATGTCTGTCTCTCTCGCTCTTAGGCGGGCTAACCATGCCCGAGTGGAAGGGACGCGTGCCTCTCACTCGCTCTCATTGTGAGCGCATAACGTGAGCGGAGCGTAACGCAGTTTCTTGAAGTGTCACCCGGCAAACCAATTTATAAGACGTTGTCACGTCAAAATTCTTTCAGCAATGGATAGCTACATTATCAGCGAGTAACATAGGCTATATTTTATCCCCGTACTCCCACGGGAATGGGAACTAAGCGGGTGAAACCGCGTGACCTCCGCTAGAGTGAAATAAAATATTTTGGTTTTGGATCAAGTAGAAATAAAGATCTGCGACAAAATTATGAACAAGATATTTCTTTAATCTAAGAACTTGATAAACAATATTTTCTGTGGATTGGATCGGTAGGCTTTTCGAATCTTACCAGGTATACTATGCTGCGTGATCAAATTGTAAGGTATGAAGCATCCTGCAGAGTCCAGAGGAGTTTCTAAATGCTGCATAATGTCCTTTCCTTCACCCTGCAAAAGGAATATAGAATGTAGATTTTTTGCGTTATACGTGTAGATATTTTTGAAAGAAAAATAAGTTTAATTGTCACAGACACACGTGCATAGAAAAAGAGAACAATACAATAAAATAAAACAGTAAATTTAAATATAATCACGAGCACAAACAGAAATATGCGGCAGCTGCTGGCACGTCATGACTGTGACGAGATGCTGTGCTATGGGGACCCACAGCACAGCGCTGATTTTCAGTGGTCACCCGAAAAACTCGTACGGAAACCAAGTTAGGTTTAATGAATTAAATATAAATAGATAGCAAAATAAAATAAAACAAATATTTATAATATTTTAGTTTTAAGACTGCATATTCATATTTTCTCTTCTTGTTCTCACACACTATTGTCTACAATTCTTTTTCATTTCTCCTTTCGCAGGTCTGCTGCAGCCCCGGATCTAGGGGGGGCAAGCCGAGGCCCGTGCCCCGGGCGCCAACTTCAGGGGGCGACAAATCCAAGCGTAGCAGACAAGTGCACCACCCAGCACACGGCAACTTTGCAATAAATGAGACGCGCAGCACATTTATAATCTTTCTATTTTTTTTTTTTCTTTTTTTGGCGCCCCTGTTGAATTGACGCATTATGGATCGATACAATTTAATTAATATTTTGCTGGCAAATTTTTCATTTTGAGAAAATTTTAATTTCGCGGGGACTAACTTAGCGCATCCCCATAAAAGATTGGCGGGGGGCGGCAGACGGCAGTTTTTGCCCCGCCTCAAAAATCTAGATCCGGAGCTGCCTCTGCTGGAAGAAATTTCTTAAGAAATAATCAGTACTCTTTCTATCGCGTAACTCTTATATCTTCTGACTACATTACGCTCACTGAATTCGACAAGTCGAGCCCGCTGTGTACCTACTTGTAGCTTCATACCTAAAATGCGGAGTGTCCCATCTGTTTTCAAATACTCACATTGATTCTTGGATGTAATGTAGGCGGCGGTTTGTGGCAGGGAGGGAGCCAGTTGTCGTGTGGCTCAAACTTGGATGCAATCATGCGCGCGCCGAGGCGTTTGTTACGCCCCAAGCGGTAGAGGTTTAAATTTGACACCTGTGCGATGAAAAGCATGTTATAAATGAATATCACGTTCAGGCCGTTAACCTGAAAGCCGACCGTATTAAAAAAGAAACAGTGGCTCTCCGGGAGTGCCGACAGAAGTGGAAACTTGAATAATTTTACTGTGTAGGAAATACTTTTCTTTTTTGAAGTCGGTAAAAAAAGGGAATTGTCAATCATGTCATTGTCATGTCTCAATGTTTGGAATGTCATTAATCCCGAAGAAAATGTATCGCGCGTTGATGTCTTTTTAATGGTCAAAGGCTGGTGTCGGTAACAGTGTCGCGAAATCAATTGTTTTTTTCCATCTCAAAAATGCCCAACGCGCCTAAAGAAGTTTTCACTTCAAAAACCTGCCAAGTGCATGTCGGACCACGCACAATGAACGGTTCTGTAGTTGGGATAACCTTATCCCAAAAACAAATTTAACATTGTAGTTGAAAAACATGTTCTCTCATACATAGATTTACGTCACGGTCAATTCTCCAACTGCAAATGTAAGTTTGTAATCGCAAAAAACCTTTTTTATGTGATAAAACTATAAATGAACGACTTTCGGACTTTTCCCTTTATGATTCTAGGTCAACGGGAAGTACCTTATAAGTTTTGATTTATTTGCGAGTATCAAAATATGTCACATAAAGGGCTGTATTTTTTATTGCGTTGACTTAGAAGCTTGATTTTTTTAGAGCTCCAAGGGACCGTTAGACATACGTAATATTAATTTCAACATGATACCTTCACGCGGTTCTGAAAAAAAAAGATCTTGACAGTCAGACAAGACAGACGGACAACGAAGTAATCTTATAAGGGTTCCGTTTTTTCCTTTTCAGATACGGAACCCTTAAAAGATCTTGTCAATGAATGAATAAAAGTGAGAATAATTTACAGTCTAAGCTTCCCCTCGTGCATGGTGGGGTGTGTGTGTTATTATATCTCACCTGTTTGCTCTTTATATGGCTAAGCTTCCCCTTGTGCATGGTGGGGTGTGACAGTGTGGGGTGTGTATGTGTTGTTATATCTCACCTGTTTGCTCCTCATATGGCTGAGCTTCCCCTAGTGCACAGTGGGGTGTGCACAGTACAAGTAGGCGGTGATAGCGAACTTTAGGAAGCTGTCGCTTATCGTTTCTAGGCGCTTTAGATTGATGTGTGTGACAGTGTTGGGGTGTGGGGTGTGATAGTGTGGGGTGTGTATGTGTTGTTATATCTCACCTGTTTGCTCCTCATATGGCTAAGCTTCCCCTCGTGCACGGTGGGGTGTGCACAGTACAAGTACGCGGTGATAGCGAACTTTAAGAAGCTGTCACTTATCGTTTCTAGGCGCTCTAGGTTGATGTGTGTGTGACAGTGTGGGGGTGTGATAGTGTGGGGTGTGTATGTGTTGTTATATCTCACCTGTTTGCTCCTCATATGGCTAAGCTTCCCCTCGTGCACGGTGGGGTGTGCGCAGTACAAGTACGCAGTGATAGCGAACTTTAGGAAGCTGTCGCCTATTGTTTCTAGGCGCTCTAGGTTGATGTGTTTGTGACAGTGTGGGGGTGTGAAAGTGTGGGGTGTGTATGTGTTGTTATATCTCACCTATTTGCTCCTCATATGGCCAAGCTTCCCCTCGTGCACGGTGGGGTGTGCACAGTACAAGTACGCGGTAATAGCGAACTTTAAGAAGCTGTCGCCTATCGTTTCTAGGCGCTCTAGATTGATGTGTGTGTGACAGTGTAGGGGTGTGATAGTGTGAGGTGTGTATGTGTTGTTATATCTCACCTGTTTGCTCCTCATATGGCTAAGCTTCCCCTTGTGCCTGGTGGGGTGTGACATTGTGAGGTGTGTATGTGTTGTTATATCTCACCTGTTTGCTCCTCATATGGCTGAGCTTTCCCTCGTGCACGGTGGGGTGTGCACAGTACAAGTACGCGGTGATAGCGAACTTTAGGAAGCTGTCGCCTATCGTTTCTAGCCGCTCTAGGTTGATGCCGTCGTTTGCGTTAGACATTGTTAGTGCCTGAATGGAGGAAATCAAATAATATTTAGATTTTTGTAAACCGAAATAGTGTTATAGTCCGTGCAATCCACGACGACGCGCCCCACTCCGCGATACTGTACTGTAAGCTGAACTCTAGTACGGCGCGGAGCGGAGTGGGGCGCGTCTTCGTGGATCTCACGGACTATAAAAGTGTAATCATTGGGTTTCAGGTAACTCGCATGTTATGAGAAAGATTAAGGGAATCTAATTCAAGTTACCAACTGGAACCGCTGTCAAAGTTATTATTTGGTTGAAAGGAAATGTTGTCCATTTAAAAAACAGACTTCCAACAAAAAAAAAACACTACAAAGTAAAAAATAACTTTAATTTCGGAAGTCGATGTCTTTGACTACCGAAATTATTTTTCACTTATGCTTTTTTTTTTGGAAGACATTTGTTTTTTTTTTTGGAAATAATTTTAATTTTTCACTTTTAAGGTGTGGTAAAAAAAAAAAAACATTACAGACGAACATAGAATCTCCTCGTTCTTGGAAGTCGGTTTAAAATAAAATAGTTCCATTTCATGTCATGAGGAGACACGCGTAAGGAGAAGTGAAATGTATCTATCACAACAAAAAAAAACTATTTGTTCTAATAAGAATCGTATTACCAGTGAAATATCTTACAATTTCGATTGAAGAAAACCGATTAAAAAGTTTGCTGTGGTTCCCTTTTTACACATGTCGTCACAAGTGTCATTAAAAATCACGCAAGCAAACAGACAAAAAAACGAATACATCCATAATATTAGTGTAAAAACTCCTCACCTGCAAAATAACACTAGGACTGGGCCCCGGATGTCCTTCCAAGGTCGGTTGATAATCAAAATCAAATTCCTTTCCACTCAACAACGATGGCAGGGTGCTAAAATCTGCGTAATAAGGTTCAAATTCCCCCTCTCCCTTACAAATCTTCTCATATCCCTCCTTCGTATCAAAACCTACATTAACCACTTTTTCATTGATATAATTCTTATCATCAATATTAATGTCTTTCATAGAGAAACAATTCATTTTTTTTATTTCATCTGTGGTCATTTTTTTCTTTATTTTTTCTAGCAACAAGCGTTTATTCCTCTCTATGCTTTCAACGTCAATTTGTCCATTTTTGACGGTTAATTCTTGAGATCCGAATGGAAACAGCTCGTTTATGGCTTCTTGCTCGCTATTTCTACAGATTACTGTGCTATGGTATGAATCTTTAGTCTCTGGTAATACTTCTGTGATGTAATCCTCTTTGGTTATGAGGTGGCACTTGTCTATGATTTCTTGTTTATGGTGAGAGACTGATGCACGGAATTTTTCGATGTACTGTGGAAAAAATTAATACGGTATTTTTTTTTTTGTACATTTTCATTTTTAATAATTGAGGAAATCATTATATCTACTTGGATGTGTATCCAAGTAGATATTTTGTATTTTTTCCTGTATTTTTAAGAATCATAAGTTAGAGGATAAGTTCAATAGTGTCCCCTAAGTCTGAAACGCTAAAAATATTGTAGTAAAAGTATTTAGAAACTTTCCAAATGCCTTTTTTACACCTAAAACGGTTACAACATCAAATTCAGTGTTATAATTGCAATTCATTATTAATATTCTAGTTCACTAGTTAGCGATATTTCATATTTCCGTACAGTAATATTGCCAAATTAATCAAAACAGCGAAATATTTGACATCTATTTGCGACGTTGCCAACTTTTATAATGAACGCTCTTAACATTGATGCAATATTATGGATCAAAGTCAATAAAATGAATCCTTTTCCACGTTTAGATTATTTCAGACAAACTGTACTATACATTTCTACAGTAAATGTATTTTTAAATGTATTTTAAAATGTATATTTAAAAATGTATTTTTTTAAATGTATTTTAAAAATGTATTTTTTTAGATGTATTTTTTTAGATGTATTTTAAAAATGTATTTTTTTAGATGTATTTTTTTAGATGTATTTTTGTAATGTATTTTTAAACTGTATTTTTTGTTTTGTAATATTCTTACCTCTTGCGGAGCACTGCCTTGACGTATCAGCTCATCATGTGCGGCCCTGTCATTAGCGTCATCGTTTTCGTCAGGCATCGGCGCAGGATTCACTTTTTTAGTTCGTTCTATATCGAACGCTTCGGCCTCGTGGGCTGTTTTGTATTCTATTCTGACGCCCATAGAGGCTAGAGAGAAAGAAGGGTTGTTAAGTTGTTGGAAGAAAATACATTTATCGTCGAGAAGGCCAATTTCCGTATTTAAAAACGTTCAAAATCTAGTCAGTCTTATCTATACTCCATCACACTAATATTATAAAGGCGAAAGTTTGTGTGTGAGTGTTTGTGTGTGTGTGTGTGTGTGTGTGTATGTGTGTGTTTGTCTCTTCTTCACGCTCAAACGGCTGGACCAATTTAGATGAAATTTGGCACACAGATAGCATAAACTATCTGTGTGCCAAATTTCATCTGGATTAACACATAGGATACTTTTTATCCCGATATTCCTACAGGATCGTGACTTACGCGGGTGAAACCGCGGGGCGCAGCTAGTTTGAAATAAGATTAGACATTCAAACAAACCTTTTTTACAGTCCGTTCAACCGATTTTGACTTCTATACCGTAGGCATAAAGATGGCATTAAAAGCAAAAAAAGTGGTTACAATACCAACTGTTCACTGCAGCTGCCATTTGTCATACCACCAACGCAATAGAAGTCAAAATCGGTTGAACGGACTGTAAAAAAGGTTTATTTAAATGTCTAATCTTATTTCAAATGGAGTATAAGCGACAACAAATGTCAAAAACTTTAAAATAATTTAAATTTAAGGTATTTTTGATGGATTGATGCAACCGTTCTTTAAAATACAGGGGTTGCAATATACCTATACAACTTTAATAATTAATTATTTAAATTTAGACAAAAGTATTACCTAGAATCTATTACACCATTATTATTACCAGTGAGCCTAGGGTTGCCAACTCTATTTAGAAAAAATAAAGTATTTCTTTGATAAGAAAGAGTATAAATAAACACTCGCGTAAGGTTTATCATCTATCGGCCTGAGGTCACGGTGGAGCATACGGTGGAGGTCTGCCCGGCTTGGGCGGAGCAACGCCGTGTCCTCGTAGAGGCGATCGACGGCGGTGATCTCTCGCGTCCGGCCCTGGTTCAGGCCGTGGTACGGAGCGAGAGGAAATGGCAGGCCGTCACCTCCTTCTGCGAAGCGGTAATGCTCGCGAAGGAGGAGGCGGAACGCGTGAGGGAGAGGCAAAGTTCGCGCCCTCACGCCCCTAACCGCCGCAGGAGGAGATGCCCGGGGCGGGAATCGCGAGCCGATTTCCGGCCACCGTAGGCGCGGGCTTGCGGACGGTGAGCAGTGGGTAGCTCGCCGTCCGATAAGGACCAAGCCCGGGTCGACGGCGCGTTGTGTTCCACGCGCGCCTCAAAGAGATGTCAGCAGAATTGACGGGGTCTGCTAGGGCCAGTGCCTGCCGGGGGTTCGAAGAAAACCGATAGGGAAATCGTGGCCCCCGGCAAAAGGGCAACCGAAGGAACACGGGTGGGTTTTAGTCAGTAAGAGTCTGACACGCCCTCCCGCTCCACCCAGAGCGGGAGAAGTTATTTGATAATTTCCCACCCAAAAAAAAAAAAAAAAAAGGTTTATCATCTATGGGCAAGGGTATTAACGCCCCAGCGGCGGCGGCTCGAGGCGGAGATATCGAGGCGACGGATGCGTTAGCGAAAAACTTAAAATAATTGCGTTTTTTTTTTTTTATTGCACTCACGGTTATGCCTGCGGATAATTTTCTATGTTATTTAATCATATTTATTCATATAATTGGTTATATAGTAGCATTATATTCTAAGTACTATTTTTTTTATTTCATTTTGTTATCTATTATATTTAATTCATTAAACCTATCTTGGTTTCCGTACGACTTTTTCGGGTGACCACTGAAAATCAGTGCTGTGCTGTGGGTCTCCATAGCACAGCATCATGATGAGTGGAAGCCTTCTTGTCACAGTCATGACGTGCCAGCAGCTGCCGCATATTTCTATGTGTGCTCGTGATTATATTTAAATCTATTGTTTTATTTTATTGTATTGTTCTCTTTTTCTATGCACGTGTGTCTGTGACAATTAAACTTATTTTTCCTTCTTTTCTTTCTTTCTATAACTTTATGTAATTTTTAAAACAGCATTTTTTTGTACTTTTTGCGGGAAATAACACCACATTTTGTGGTATTTTTTTTTTTAATTATACGACTCTATAAGAGAGTCTACTACTAATTCTTAATTCAAATTGATGAGGTACTGTAAGGTTTTATGCAATATGCAACCTTAAGTTATGCACGCTGGTAAGAAAACAGCCTGGCATTCGAATTAGCATGACAATCTTAAGTTTAAATAGAATATGAATAGTTTTTGTTTGTGATAAAGTTATTTAGCCCCGAGGAGGCGGTCGAGCATCTAATAATATAAAGTTACTAGCTGACCCCGGCAAACGTTGTTTTGCCAATTATTTGTTTGGGGTGGACAACCCTTATCACTTAGGGGTATGAAAAATAGATAGTAGCCGATTCTCAGACCTACTGAATATGCATATAAAATTTGGTAAAAATCAGTAAAGCCGTTTCGGAGGAGTAAGGTACTCGTAACTAACATCCTGTAACACAGGTTGCTACCTAGCTCAGGAGCCAGGGCTTCAAACAAAGTTTGTAAAAGCTGTATTTGTGTCAATTTTTTTTTTTTATTGTGACACGAGAATTTTAAATAAAGTTATAATATTGAATTCAATATATTTAGGGACCGTTCAAGTATTTACGTTAGCACTATAGGGGGGCGGGAGGGGGGGGGGGGGGGTTCTATGCTTTGCTTATTTTTGATGACATGGGGGGTGGGGGTCTAGATGTTGATTACGTCAGCAGTAATTATTTACTTTTTTACACATATTGCAACCCACACATTATCTATGCTTGAAAACGAAACGCATATTCGGGGATTCCCACAAATAATGAATACGTTTAGGGACTCGCTTAGCACCGAGTAGGGGAATTACCGCATGCTATTCACTTGTCCAAATTTCTTCCGTCAATCAATAAAAAAAAACAGAATACTTAGGTACATTAAAAGAAAAATGCATTAACCAATGTTTACGTAAGCATGGAAGGGGTAAGAGCTTTGCTTACTTTTGCTGACAAGGGGGAGGGGGGGTAAATAATTGTAATAAATCTGTTTACGTGATACTTGAACGGCCCCTTACGGTTTTAATCCAAGAAACCTTTTATTTAATACCGTCCCGGTACAATAGACACGCAAGGTGTCTACAGTACTCAGTTATTATCAATTTCGACGAAGCTCTATTTCTGTCCTCGCGCCATTTTGCAATCTTGACCGAAAACAGGGCCGTCTAAACCTATCGCCACCCGCCTTGAATAGGTTACGTTTTTTTTGGCGGCTTCTAGTTACGACGCTGGCAGGAACTAGGGGGCCACATGCATCGCAGGGCCCTGGGGCACTTGGCCACTGCATTAATTCAATTTAAATTGAGAGTCAATATAAATAGAGTATTCTAGCGTACTCTATTACTTTTGTAGATTATAAAGTATGCCTACGCGAAAAAGAGTATACTCTAAATTAGAGTACCTACGGTTGGCAACCCTAGAGCCCCAAACTAGATATTTATTCGTATGTTGGGGCGCAGGTTGTGTATCCAGCCCGTCCCATCTTTGATGTCCTCCCTCCGGTAAAACTCCCTCCGTAAAGCCGAGGCTCGCACCCCACAGGGGGTGCCCTTAGCGAGCGTTCACCTAGTTTATAAGTTTAGTTTATAAGTCCCTGGCTGGAGGCTTTGAGTGTAGCAGCTTAAGGCACCCACTTTGCTCGGTTAAATAGTCATGGCCTCAGAGGCCAGCTATGAGATGCCCTACAGATTTTTTTTTTAAAAAGCCCTGGTTGTGATTTTCAGAGTGTGCGGACTCGTAAGTTTAACATTTAAAAAAATTCAACTGAATGGATTAAAAAAATCTCTTTTGGGTGACAATGGTGGTAAGTAAATAAACAATACCCGGGCGTTTATGTGATACATCGAGTTTTGACACATGAGTAACAGAGACAACGCTCTACAAAGTCGAATGGTCTCTCTCTCATTCGATATGCCATATTAAGGGGGAAGCGTCAGGGTAGCCCACGAAATTCAAATTAGCTTACGTTTTTTGAATTTTGCAGGTCAGTGTCAGGTTTTATGTTGATTAAAATATGATTCGCGGCCGTTACAAATATGGCTTTACTCAATTATAATCATTACAATCAGCAATACAACTCCATAAGTTAGCAAAGGTGTCAAATGTGATGATTTCATGAAATGAATCATATTTTAATCAACATAAACCTGACACTGGTGCCGATTCCCTTGTTCACAAACTAAACTAAATTTAAGTTCAGTGCATCTTTTTCTATCTATTTCATTAAGAAAAGGACAAAAGATAAATTTTAGTTTAGTCCTGTCAAATTAATCAGCGCCTGTCACTCTTCATACAAGTTTAGACGGGATTAAAAACTTGCCTACTAAAATTACGTCAATTTACGTCAAGCGCTGATTAATTTGACAGGACTAAACTAAAATTTATCTTCTGTCCTTTTCTTAATGAAATAGCAAGAAAAAGATGCACTGAACTTAAATTTAGTTTGTGAACAAGGGAATCGGCACCACTGACCTGCAAAATGAAAAAAATTTAAGAAAATTTGAATTTCGCGGGCTACCCCGACGCTTCCCCCTTAACGGCCACGTGCAGTCTGTAATTTCTGCCTACGAAGATGAGAAAATATCGTGAGTTTAAGTAAAATAGTTATATACTCACTGTTAGTATTCTTGCTGCTGCAGAAGCCACTGTTGTCCACATCTTCATCGCTGCCATCAAAATCAAGGTCGGTGTCATCGGAATCTAGGTCGCTAAGAAACATTTATTTATTTATAGCCTTTTTAGGAGCAGTGGTGGTCCAGTGGTAACGGCCGCGACTTACAAGTTGTAGGTCGTAGGTTCGAACCCAGAAAGGCGCTTTACTTTGTGTAAATTATTCCATCACCACTGCTCTCAAAACGGTGAAGGAAAACATCGTGAGGAAACCGACATGTCCTAGAACCGAAAATTCGAAGACATGTGACATCTACCAACCCGCACTGGGCTCGCGTGGTGGATTACGGCGCATTCCCTCTCACAGAGAGGAGGCCGCAGTCCCAGCTGTGGGGACATTTATAGGCCGATGATGATGATGATGATAGCCTTTTAAACAGACTTAAAAAAAAGGAGGAAGTTCTCAATTGTACTGACTGACTGTTTGTTTCAACTGTATTTTTTTAAATATTTGTTACCTCAGACTGGGTGAACCGATTTTGATAATTCTTTTTTTTTTTTTGAAAGCTGTGCTTCCCGTGTGGTCCCATATAAATTTTATTAACTTTGCTTGTTTTTGAGTTAGGTTCAATAATACGTATTTTTTTCCCACTTAGTATATGGATGATATCTTAAGTTCCTGTCACTGTTATTTACATAGCCGGTAGTGGTATTCGAATTTGTGTGGGGTAGTTACCACAACTAAAAACTGAAAAATAAAAACTTTTTACAAAACAAATCAACCGACTTTCAAAAAAAACACTACAAAGCGAAAAAAAAACTTTAATTTCCGAAGTCGGTGGTAAAAAACGAAAATTCAATACCAAAGACACCGACTACCGAAATTAAAATTATTTTTCGTTTTGTAGTGTTTTTTTGGAAGTCGGTTGATTTTTTGTAAAACGTTTTTTTTTTCAGAGTTACAGTTGTTACAAAAACGTTTTATTCTTAGTTCTGAGTCTGTGTGCCCTTTAGCAAAGGCCTCCTCCATCCCCTTCCAATTCTCCCTGTTCCTTGCCTGTCTAGTACATCTCTTTCCCGCCGTCCTCACCAAGTCATCTGGCCATCTTTTCAAAGGTTTCCCTTTCTTTCTCTTCCCCTCCCTAGGATACCATAGGGCCACTTTTTTTTTCTCATACGAACATAGTTTCTTTAAAGCTATTTCACCGTCCCCGGAGAATAAAATTATAACTGCCAGTATCTTAGGTTTAGTGTTATATCATTTTTGCAATCTGTGGGTCATACATCCGCTTAATTTTTTTCGTAATTTTTATACAGCTAATCACGAAGTTACAAAATATTACAATAGTATTCAAAGACTGAACACAGGCCTTAAATTACGAGAATAAAGTGTTTTATCAAAATGTATTCCCACTTGTTAGTAAGACAAACAGTCATAGAATTATGTTCTCCTGACAAAAAATAACTTTTTTCAAAGCTGACAATCATCTCTCTACGTCTATTATTTATGAAGCAATCGACGAGAACGTTTTTTATTTTCCTGAAAAGTTGCGTTTTTACACGCTTTTTATTAGCTTCACCTGTATGTATGTTTGTATGTTTGTTTGTAACCGACTCCTTTGGACGCGATTTTGACCCACTTTAAACGGCCAGATTTCGTTCAAACTTTGTAGATTTATCGAGGACCGATGACAATACATTAATTTGTTGTAGTTATCATTTTATTCTCCGGGGACGACTTCTTGATTTTTTGGTACGAATTAAATGAGAAAATAAATTAACCATTTTAGAAAGTCAATTTAATAAAAACTCACAGTTGAAGGAAGCAAATACAACGAATATACAACCATGTTTCATTCATGATAGTTTTTTTAACGTATACGTACAGTTCCAATTTTCAATCTCAGAATGCAAATAAAAAATGTCAAAAAAGAACTTAATTTTGAGGGGAAAAAACTTATTACTTACTAGCTGACCAGTCAGACTTTGTCCTGTCAAAATTTCGATTTCGATTTTTCAGATATTCCTTTGTGTTTTTCGTAATTTCCTTTTTTCCTATACCACGACAATATACAGGAAAAAAAAGAAAAAAAAAAACAAATCGCCCGAACTAATTTCGAGTTTTAGCGAGACTCGAGGTGGTTTTACACCGGCGAGGCGAGGCGTGGATGGGATGGGCGAGAATTGAAATTTGTATGACAAAATTTCTATCCACGCCCTGCCGATCTTTGGTATAAAAGGTCTAGATGTGCGGATGTGCGAGGCGAGAATTGAAATATTTGTTAGTACAATATTGAACTTTATTGCTGTGAGAATAGAGTATTTATTTACTTTGTAAAAAGGATAATACAAAAATCTCGCACCGGCTATCGAGGGCCCGCACGGTCTCTCTCCGGCAAGCGCTGACTCGCGATGTCTCGTTATGTTTCGCGCAGGCACGCGCTAGCACGCGCCGGCTCACTCCGACCATCGCGAGACATCGTTGCATACTATATTTTCGGCTGGCCGGGCGGCGCGTGATAGCGCGAGCTGGCGCTAGCTAGCGATGGCCGGCGCCTGACATCGCGAGCCGGCGCGAGGCAGCGCTGGCCATCGCGAGACGGCGATGGACATCTTTCGGTGTAAAAGGGTCAGCGTGATTTCAATTCTTGCCCATATATCCATACCTCGCCTCGCCGGTTTAAAACGACCTTAATGCACGGCAATTGATTTTGATATACAGGGTTATCGACCCTGTATATAAATACTAATTGTTCATTATACATCGTTTATGACGATACTATAAAAGAAAAATAATATTTACATACCTGGAAAAAGAGTCGTCACTATCCGCCATGGAGAAATTCTTCGCCGGGTTGTACTGGGTGAACTTGGGCCTGCCTATGGGATCGCACCAATTTGTACCACCTATAGGATAATTCAGCAAACTTTATGGTTACTGGTTGGTGTACTGTGGTTAGTGTTGGCCGCTACCGTGATACTGAGGTGCTGATAAACTTGAGCATTCACTTGTAACAGAACATCGAGCATTCGCCGTTTTTAAATTTTTCAATTTGTCAAACTGAACAACGAACAGAGCCAAGCATAGAGTCAACCATCGCTACGAACATTTTCAGGATTCTAGCGAATTCTCTAGTTAATAATCGTCAACAAAATATTCTTCATGAAGATGTCAGACTTTTTTTGGGTGGGAAATTATCAAATAACTTCTCCCGCTCTGGGTGGAGCGGGAGGGCGTGTCAGACTCTTACTGACTAAAACCCACCCGTGTTCCTTCAGTTGCCATGTTGCCAGGGGGCCACGATGTCCCTTTCGGCCCTTATTCGCAGGCCCGACAGGCATTGGCCCTAGCGGACCCCGTCAATTCTGCTGACATCTCTTTGAGGCGCGCGTGGAACACGTTGCGCTGTCGACCCGGGCTTGGTCCTTATCGGACGGCGAGCTACCCATTGCTCACCGTCCGCAAGCCCGCGCCTACGGTGGCCTGAAATTTGCCTGTGATTCTCCTCCTGCGGCAGTTAGGGGCGCGAGGGCGCTAAATTTGCCTCTCCCTCACGCGTTCCGCCTCCTCCTTCGCGAGCATTATTGCTTCGCACGCGGAGGTGATGGCCTCCCATGCTCTCTCGCTCCGTACCATGGCCCGAACCAGTGCCGGACGCTCAGATCACCGCCGCCGATCGCCTCCACTCCGACACGGCGATGCTCCGCCCAAGCCGGGCAGACCTCCACCATATTGACTTGACGGTCGCGTGTGCAACAATGACAGAATGGCTCGGCTCGACAAAAAGCTCGAAGCAAATTTTAGAATGCTCGCTAGAACGCTCGCTATAATGCTCGCTAAAACGTTCCCGTTTATTTTTCTATAATGTAACATTCGCGAGAATGCTCATGACAAGTGAATGCTCAAGTT
This sequence comes from Agrochola lychnidis, assembly GCA_963680765.1. NCBI lineage: Eukaryota > Metazoa > Arthropoda > Insecta > Lepidoptera > Noctuidae > Agrochola > Agrochola lychnidis. The sequence continues at coordinate 11,112,009 of OY796875.1, forward strand.
TATCAGCACCTTTAATGACCACTTGCATCACAAAACATAAAGGAGTTTATTTATAAACGTTACTTAAAGTTAAGTGTCGTTCAAACGTCAAAAATGATGGTTAAAACAGTCACTAATCATTACTGAACTTTAAGCAACATTTATAAATAAACCCCTAATATATTTAGCGCTAAATGCTTCGATCAACAACAGCACTAGTGGCCGCGATTGCACATAACTTGATTATAAACCTTAACGCTCTAACATAAAATTCATTATCGTTTGTAATATGTCATACTACGTCGATTGAAAAGCAAACGAATTTTTTTAAATATGAAAAAATAAATGGTCAAATAAAACAATTTCTAAGTAAAATAAGACGAGAAGAGATATTTGTGGTCTTATTTTTTTCCGGTCGTTTCTGATGCGCTCATCGGAAATCTAGTACTATTGTTGATCGAAGGCTAAACGAATTTAAATAATCGTTCTATATCTGTCAATCGGTTGATATGAAAGAGACAGAATTATGTTTTAAATACAATATTTCTATTTTCTTAGGCCATCCGCTGCGTTAAGCGGGTGCACGGAGCGTGCGCGGGGCGGAAAAAAAGGAGAGGGTTATAATTATGTTCGAGTGTTTGTATGTTTTTCTTTTTTACTTTAAAAATCATACATACAGATGAAAAATAACTTTAATTTCGGAAGTCGGTGGTAAAAAACTAAAAGACAGATCCTAAGACACCAATCGATCTGCCTAGTCTTTTCCCATGTTGGGGTCGGTTTCCAGTCCAACCGGATGCAGCTGAATACCAGTATTTTACACGGAGTGACTGCCTATCTGATCTCCACAACCCAGTTTTTCGGTAATAATACGATACCCCTTGGTAAGACTGGTTGTCAGACTTTCGGGCTACTGACGACCCGTAACGACTGCCAAAGATCCACGAATGACAGCCGGGACCAACGGCTTAACGTGCTTTCCGAGGCACGGAGGAGTCTCGGTATGTAAAGATGGTCACCCATCCATGGACCAACCCCGGCAAGTGTAGCTTAGACACGAGCTCCTAAGACACCGACTTCGGATATTAAAGTAATTTTTCACTTTGTAGTGTATTTTTTGGAAGTGGATTGTATTAGTTTTTTGCATCGTCTTCACATATAATAATTATTTAACAAATGTACGTACATATACAAATAATATTGTAAAACATTTTAAAAGAGTAACGGTGGAGTTTCTTGCCCATTCTTCTCCATACGAAAACTACCTTTTGGAAGGGGCGACTAGAATCAATTTTATTATTTTGTAATTTTTGACGTTCAAAAGTGCCATAGTGGGCCTATTTGAAATAAATGATTTGACTTTGACTTTTGACTTTGTTCGACAAAACTTTTAGTTATAGTAAAAAAAAATCTGTTGTTAGTTATCTACATGACACGTACCTGAAGCTGAAGTGCAGAATGTCAGGTTGGGAGGCAAAGGTTCTCTCAAGTCATCATATTCTGATGGCTCGGGTATTGACGAAGCCATGTCGTTGCTCCAAGTGCCAATTTCAAACTGAAAAATACAATATTTTTATTGTAATATGTCCTCCAGACCAAATTTCGGCCATGGCGATGATCTCAGCGTAGGCCTTCAGCGCGGAAGACATTATAGAAATAAAGAATAAGTATTTATTGAGACTCGTGAGAAATAACCCCCATTTGTTGTAATATCAGACAATGGTGCCGATTCCCTTGTTCACAAACTAAACTAAATTTAAGTTCAGTGCATCTTTTTCTTTCTATTTCATTAAGAAAAGGACAGAAGATAAATTTTAGTTTAGTCCTGTCAAATTAATCAGCGCCTGTCACTCTCCATACAAGTTTAAACGTGATTAAAAACTTGCCGATTAAAATTACGTCAATTTACGTCAAGCGCTGATTAATTTGACAGGACTAAAGTAAAATTTATCTTCTGTCCTTTTCTTAATGAAATAGAAAGAAAAAGATGCATTGAACTTAAATTTAGTTTAGTTTGTGAACAAGAGAATCGGCACCATTATAATACGTAATCGCCGGGATAATAGTAAAATTCGTGTTCAGCCAGCTAAAACAGCGCTACTGTATAAAAGCGTTGTATGCAGAGCGCCAATAATTTACAATAATATCCCTAACTGTGTTAAGAAATTAAATATAGACCAGTTTAAGAAAACATTTTAAAAATACTGACAGAAAAAGTTTATTACAATGTTAATGAATTTTTAAATGATAAATTCCTCTGAAGATACTGACTGAATCTAATCTATTTATTTTGAATCATGACTATTGACGTTATTTCTTTAATATTATTGTTAATTGTTGATTTATTTGTATTATTGTTCATTGTACCTATTTTAATTTAAAAATCGTATTGTCTTTCGACCAAAGGACATGTCCTAAAATGGTTTTTTATTATTCAATAATTCTAACCACGATAAGTTAAATATATTTGAATAGACATCCCAAAAACTAGTGGTTCTAGCTATATCATACATTTTTAAAGACCTCCAATTTTGAGAAAAATCTTTTTTATTTTAGTAAGAATTTACTCCTAAAACGAACAAACCTTTCTAATTATCTAGGATAATATAGTGAACACACCCCATAAAATAGAAAACTTGTCAAAATTGACACATGTTACGGTCATTACTGTCAATTCATTGACGGTAATGACAGTACTATGTGTCAATGTATGTCATATTGACATATTCAAATAGTAAACTTGTCAAAATTGACACATGTTACTGTCATCACTGTCAATTGACAGTAATGACAGTACCATGTGTCAATTTATATCTTATTTGTCATAGTTGCCATCAACAAATAAAATATTTGTACTTTAAATAGTTTATAATTTTTCTCATAAATGGAGGTGTCTAAAAATATAATTTCAGTGGTTCCTAGTTCCATATTTTGTCATTTTTATTTAGATATAGTTTGATGCTGGTTAGATTTATCTCGGAATAAAAAACCAACGTCCCTACAAAAATCTTCTTTGTGCACCAGCCATGGTCAAACATGTTGAGCCAAAAAATACTTTGTTACATCTATAATAAGCATCATACCATGTATATTATCTACACATGTTTTTGCAAATAAACGAATCTGAATCTGAACTCGCACAGGAAATCACAAATTAAATTAAAACGTGTCATAAAACATAAAAAAAACAAAGTATAAAGCAAATTATTATTGCTCAAATATGGCGAGGGGGTAATGGCTGATCTTTGTGTTATGCTCGTGAACGGGTGCTGCTTGTGGTTTTGTTATTGTAACTAGTAATTAACTGTTCATTTATTTTACCTCGATGGTCCTAGTTTATCATTTACTAGTTGCGCCCCGCGGTTTCACCCGCATAAGTCTCGATCCGGTAGGAAAAAAAAAAGTGTCCTGTTCTTTTGCAGGGCATCATCTATATATGTGCCAAATTTCAGCCAAATCCGTTCAGCCGTTTTAGCGTGAAGGCATAACAAACAAACTTACTTTCGCATTTATAATATTACTAGCTGCGCCCCGCGGTTTCACCCGCATAAGTCTCGATCCGGTGGGAAAAAAAAAGTATCCTATGTTCTTTTCCAGGGCATCATCTATATATGTGCCAAATTTCATCCAAATCCGTTCAGCCGTTTTAGCGTGAAGGCGTAACAAACAAACTTACTTTCGCATTTATAATATTAAGGATATAAGGATAACTTCCAATTACAGCTTTATGTAAGCGGGCACGCTCTTTATGCCTGGAGGCTTTTATTTAGATATTTAGATCTGTTTACGTTTAGTTTTTATTTTTTTTAATTCTGCTTGAGTATAGTCATAACCTCTTTTTTATGAAATCGGTTAAAAACAAGAGTTATCTTAGAAATACTCACAGCAGCTTCAGCGGCCGCCTCTTCCTTCTCCTGCAATATATCGTTAATAGTCTTCTCCTTCACTTCTTCATCTGACTTCTCTTCTGAGCTGTTCTCTTCTCCTTCTGGTTTTTCTAAGTTCTCTCCTTTCTCCCTAGAAGAATAATAGAATGGTGTAATATCGCTTTTTTATGGATCGTCCGGGGAGTTTCTTGCCAGTTCTTCTCCATAGGTACCTACTACGCTTTGGAATGGGCAACTAGCTTCATCTTTCTGACTGACCGACCCCTTGACAATTCAAAAGTGCCTGTAATTGGTTTATTTGAAATAAATGGTTTGAGTTTGATAAAACGCAGAATTTCAACTGAGTTGTCATTTGGTTCAGCTTTACTTCCAGGTAAGTTTGAAAACGCTGTAACATCCGATTTTTGGAACGAAAATCAACACAAAAAAACCGGTCAAGAGCGAGTCGGACTCGCGCACCGAGGGTTACATACCATTTTTACATTTATTAATTTATTTATCTTTTGTATAGATTCCTTTCTATTTTGTGAATGTGAGAACGCTGTAGGCTTAGTGGATTGTAGACCTGCTGACCACTATCTATTTTGTTAAGTACCTGGTACTTATTGAAAGACCTACACTGTCCTCCCATACCTAGTAACACTGTTCATCATCATCATCATCAGCCTATAAATGTTCCCACTGCTAGGACACAGGCCTTCTCTCTGTGAGAGGGAGTGGGCCGTAATCCACCACGCGGGCCCAGTGCGGGTTGGTAGATGTCACATGTCTTCGAATTTACGGTTCTAGGACATGCCGGTTTCCTCACGATGTTTTCCTTCACCGTTTTGAGAGCAGTGGTGATGACACTGTTATTTGAAAATATTGTAAAAGCTAATTATTTTTAAAAGAGTAACCGTGGAGTTTCTTGCCGGCTCTTCTCCATAGGAAGCGACCAATTGGAACCGTGCACCTAGCTTCTGACGTTTCATAAGTGCCCATGTAGGTTTATGTGAAATAAAATAATTTGATTTAAAATTCTCATCGGCGAGGCTTATATTCGTCAGAGAATTTTAACACCGCACACTGCGGTGTAGAATATTGCAGTTTTAGGTCAGCGCCATCTCTTGACCGATAGTGGAACTACTGTAATTTTTATCGATGATTTCTGAAAAAGTGTGCTATTTAGAGACATCGTTTTATTTTTCCTGTAATCTTTACATAAACTTCTGTCACATAGAATAATTTCTGATTTTTCTCTATGCAAACTTCGGAGATAACAAAAGGAACGGATTTTTTAAAATTATTCGTCAAAAGTCGAAAAACTATGCGGAATAAAAAAAAGTTTTGAGGATGTGCAAATAGCACTCTTTCATATGATATCCCACATGCCATAGCAGCCCCACTTCGAATTTTTAAGACCCCCGTTCAGTCCCTGTTGCAAACAAATATATACCGGATGATTTTTTTTACTTATTATATTCAAAATAACATGATTACTTTGTAAAGTATTATATTATTTTAACTATTGTGAATGTGAGTGACTATGTGGATATTATTTTTATTTTTCTTCTAGTTTAAGTGATGGTCTGGCAGTTTGAGTAGTTTTTTCGGCCTACCCAAATGTCCTTCCTTTGGTATTGCTCGTCGAGTTGAGCTCCTTATGTTCTAAGTTGAGCTCCACGATTACTGACAAATGCTTGCACTGACTGGACAGGTCCACTCAAATCTGTGTGGTTCTTTCCTCAAAAGACCTTTTCAGACACTAATCTACATGGTCCTCATATGGCCTGACCAAGATTATGTCTGGACTTTAAAAGAGACTGCGACCTCTGAGTTTGTTTCGGCCTTTCTTCTCAGAGTAGTCAGATAGGAAATGCCGAACTCATCTAGCTTATTTTTAATATTTTTTTTTTATATGACGTGTAAAAGTGATTCCGATATCCTATTTACAGAATAAACAATTTCATTTCATTTCCGTCTCGAAATTTTTACAGGGTGTTCTACCCATGAATATAAACAACTTTCACTATGAGAGCAACTCTGAAATCACGAAAAAAAATCAGCTGTTTCATACATTTTGGTCAAGTAGGTATTGAACTTTTGTATAAACAGCAAATTTTTTTTTTCGTGATTTCAGAATTGCTCCCACAGTGAAAGTTGTTTATATTCATGAGTAGAACAGCCTATAAAAATTTCGAGACGGTAAAAAAAATCACCCGGTATATACGTTTTTATTTCTTTCTTATTTGCAAAATAGTTTGGCAAACGTCATCTAAAACTATTCCAAATTTCAAGTTGATAGCATTAGTAGTTGTTGAGATATCCAGCTGCGACGGACAGACGGACAGACAGACTGGGTCGCCCCATAAGGGTTCCTTTTTACCATTTTGGTAGGGAACCCTAAAAACCGGCCAAGTGCGTGTCGGACTACGCACAATGAAGGATTACTTTAAGGGGGAAGCGTCAGGGTAGCCCGCGAAATTCAAATTTTCTTACGGTTTTTGCATTTTGCAGGTCAGTGTCAGGTTTTATGTTGATTAAGATATGATTCGCGGTCGTAACAAATATGGGTTTACTCAATTATAATCATTACAATCAGCAATACAACTGCATAAGTTGGCAAAGGTGTCCACCTTTATCTTCTTTTAAATCACTATTGCTGATTGTTTTTATTGTTGCTACCCTGACGCTTCGCCCTTAATAATGTGCTTGTTTCTCTGTCTTTAACTAATGTAAATAGCCTTGGCCGGTTTGTGTTAAAACTAGCGGACGTCACGCGGTTTCAACCGCGTAGTTCCCGTTGCCGTGGGAGTACGGGGATAAAATATAGCCTATGTTACTCGCTGATAATGTAGCTATCCATTGCTGAAAGAATTTTTCAAATCGGTCCAGTAGTTTTTAAATTTATTCGTTACATACAAAAATACAAATCTTTCCTCTTTATAATGTTACTAGCTGACCCCGGCAAACATTGTTTTGCCAATTATTTGTTTGGGTTGGACAACCCTTATCACTTAGGGATGTGAAAAATAGATAGTAGCCGATTCTCATGCCTACTGAATATGCATATAAAATTTGTTAAAAATCAGTAAAACCGTTTCGGAGGAGTAAGGTAACTAACATTGTGACACGAGAATTTTATATTTAAATAGTATAGATGGAAGAAAGAAAAATATTTTATTTGGGACACGCACAGGAAATTTATCATTTAAATTATGTTTTGTGTTGCATAATGTAAGTTATTTTCCATACTATTGTATAGAATCATTATTTTTTTCTAACTTGAACAGACAGCTGTGCTGCTGGGGAGTTTGTTGCGCCACTTCTTCTTCCCAGCTAAAGGCACTAGGAAGTGGTGAAGGGTGGGCGTTTTTGGGGGACTGTCTTATGTAATTTTGATGTTCGAAAAGTGCTGATTCTCAGCCTAGTTTGAATAAATAACTTTTGAATTTTTGAAATACAGACAAAAATAAAATAAGAAAGGAGCATTTTAAACTAACAAAAAAATAGTAACGACCTGTGCGAGGCCAAAAAGGCCCATATCTCAGCATAATGCTGCGATATTTTAATAAATACCGCATAGATATATAAATTCTTACCTCAGCTCTTTATCTTTCTTAAATTCCTCGTCTTCTCTTTTCTTTTCGTGCTTTTCAGAGTCCTGACTTAACACCTGAATAAAAAAAAAAAATTGTAATACTTTGAATGGAATTTACCTCGTTGGTCTAGCGGTGAGTTCGATTCCCGATTTTTACTCCCTCGCTAAAGCTCGTGAATAAAAAACAAATTATTTAAAAAACAAAAACCCGACTGCAAAAATAAATAACTAAAAAAAACGTTTTTTACAAAAAACACAAGCGACTTCCAAACTACAAAGTGAAAAATAACGTTAATTTCGGAAGTCGGTGTCTTTGGATCAGATCAGTATTTTAGTTTTTAGTTGTTTGGAAGTCGGTTGTGTTTTTTGTAAAAAGTATTTTTTTTTTCACTTTTTTGTGGGTTGGTTTGTAATTTACCTAAGTTACAATAGCCTTATATCAACTGCTCATTTAAAATACCCAAATCGCTATAGATGTGCCTATAATATTTGAAGAGTTCCCTCGATTTCTCCAAGATCCCATCATCAGATCGTGACCAAATGACAATGGGACCAACTTGAAAGTATACCCTTTCAAACAAAAAATATTTTTTCAAATCGGTCCAGCCGTCTTCGAGTAATCACACATAAAAAACCGACGAATTGAGAAACTCCTCCTTTTTTTTGAAGTCGGTTAAAAATAGAAGAACAAGCACTGAACTTTGTTTTTTTTAAGGTATTGCAGGCGGGGACAACAAAAGTTACAAACCTAAATAACTAAAATATTAGGTTTAGTTATTTTAGGTTATTGGTTTGTTCCCGCCTGCAATTCCTTACAGAAAAACAAAGTTCTTCCCTTTTTACCCGACTGCCCTAGAAGGAGGGTAATGTTTTTCGAGAGTATGTATGTACGTATGTCTATTTCTTAGGCACGCTCTGTAGCCTAAACGGCTTGATGGATTTTAACATGTGAGGTGTCGTTAGATTCCTCTTAATAGTGGAAGTGACATCATCATCTGCCTAGCCTTTTCCCAACTATGTTGGTGTCGGCTTCCAGTCTAACCGGATGCAGCTGGATACCAGTATTTTACAAGGAGCGACTGCCTATCTGACCTCCACAACCTAAATAGTACTAGGTAACACGATACGCCTTGGTAAGACTGGTTGTCAGACTTTTTTGGGCTTCTAACTACCCGTAACGACTGTCAAAGATCTACAAATGACAGCCGGGACCAACGGCTTAACGTGCTTTCCGAGGCACGGAGGGGTCTTGGTATGTAAAGATGGTCACCCATCCACAGACCAACCGCGGCAAGCGTAGCTTAACCTGATCGATCGACCCGTGCAGCTGTTGTTACTTAGCCACAAGCCCTTCAATAGTGGGAGTGACATAGGCTATATAATATTTATGTTTTGCATCTGCAAATACAAGAAAAAGGAAGGGGCAGGTTTAAAAAAAAATCTACATTATTGGTATCAAATAAAAGTTAGTAATGAGTCAATTTCAAATATTTATAAATTAATAAAACTAAAGAGTTTGAAATAAAACAAATTATTTAAAAAAACAAAAAACCCGACTGCAAAAACTCATAACTGAAAAGAGAAAAACAAGCATTATAATCTATAGGATTTTGGTATTGCAGGCTTTTGTTTGTCCCCAAACAAAAGTTTCACCAAAATTTCAGGTTATTGGTTTGTCCCGCCTGCAATACCAAAATCCTATAGATTATAATGCTTGTTTTTCTCTTTTCAGTTATGAGATTTTGCAGTCGGGTTTTTCGTTTTTTTAAATAATTTGTTTTTTTTTAAGCTTTTAAATTTTATTAATGTACTTACATATTATTTGGAATTGACTCATTACTAGCTTTTATTTGATACCAATATTGTAGTAATTTATTTAAAAAAATGCCTTCCCCTCAATTTTTTGTATTTGCAGATGCAATATATAAATATTATATAGCCTATGTCACTCCCACAATTAAGACGAGTCTAACGACACCTCATATGTTAAAATCCATCAAGCCGTTTAAGCTATAGAGCGTGCCAAAGAAATAGACATACATACATACTCTCGAAAAACATTACCCTCCTTCTGGGGCAGTCGGGTAAAAACTACCTCGATAGAATGGGTTATTTTAGCCCCTCGTATAACAATCTACTATTACATATAACAATCATGAACATACCTCAGCCAAACTCCACCCGAAGTCTAACGGCGGCCATTGAAACTTCGGGGTGAACTTTTCCGTGATCTTAGGTATACCCAGACCCACATCTATCGCGACTGCTCGACGAATCTCATCTGCTATAAGAAGAGCGTTTATTCTGTGGACAAATGTTATAGAGATTATTACTACTAAACTTAATTATTCTACTTAATCACAGTAATATTATAAAGACCAAAGTTTGAGAGAGAGAGAGAGTGTGTGTGTGTGTGTGTGAGTGTGTGTGTGTGTGTGAGTGTGTGTGTGTGTGTGAGTGTGTGTGTGTTTGTGTGTGTGTGAGAGAGAGGGTGTGTGTGAGGGTGTGTGTGTGTGTGAGGGTGTGTGTGTGAGGGTGTGTGTGTGGGTGTGGGTGTGTGTGTGTGGGGAGTGTGGTCTCTTCTTCACGCAAAAACTACTGAACGGATTTGGATGACATTTGACACACAGATAGTTTATAACCTGGATTAACACATAGGATACTTTTTATCCCGATATTCCCACGGGATTGAGACTTATGCGGGTGAAACCGCGGGGCGCTGCTAGTAATATTATGAATGTGAAAGTTTGTGAGGATGGATAGATGTTTGTAACTCTTTCACGCAAAAACTACTGAACTGATTTGGATAAAAGGAGAATGCAAAAAAAACCCAGCTCCGGAGTAAAAGAGAAGAGATTATACAGGATGAAATTGAAAACATGCGACAAATTGAAATGGGAGATTCAGTAACTGTTACCTAATCATTATAAATTGTTATTTCCGAAATATAAATTGTGAAAAAAGAAGTGTCGCGATGGTCTGAATGAGCCTTAAATTGATACTTGAATTTTTTTGTTTGTTTTAAATTTATTTAATTTTACTGGAACGCCATAAAATCGTGTCTACAATAATTTAGTTTTGCACTATCTAAGACGATAATTCCACGATTTTTTTTTCACAATTTATGTTTCGGAAATAATATTTTATAATGATTAGGTAACAGTTACTGAATCTCCCATTTTAATTTGTCGCATGTTTTCAATTTCATCCTGTATTATTGATAGTATAGATGGAGAGCAGTGGTGGCCCAGTGGTAACGGCTGCGACTTACGAGTTGTATTTCGTAGGCTCGAACCCAGACAGGCGCTTTATTTTGTGTAAATTATTTCATCACCTCTGCTCTCAAAACGGTGAAGGAAAACATCGTGAAGAAACCGGCATGGCATGTCCTAGAACCGAACATTCGAAGACATGTGACATCTACCAACCCGCACTGGGCCCGCGTGGTGGATTACGGCCCACTCCCTCTCACAGAGAGGAGGCCGCAGTCCCAGCAGTGGGAATATTTATAGGCTGTTGATGATGATGAGTATAGATGGCGCTGATGGCGATACTCAATCTGCCTAGCCTTTTGCTAACTACGTTGGGGTGACATTCCAATCAAACCGGATGCAGCTGAATACCAGTATTTTACATGGAGCGACTGCCTATCTGACCTCCACAACCTAGTTACTAGGTAACACGATACCCCTTGGTAAGACTGGTTGTCAGACTTTCGGGCTTTTGACGACCCGTAATAACTGTCAAAGATCTACAAATGACAGCCGGGAACAACGGCTTAACGTGCTTTCCGAGGCACGGAGGAGTCTCGGTATGTAAAGATGGTCACCCATCCACAGACCAAACGCGAGAAACGTAGCTTAACCAAATCGATCGACCCGTGTAGCTGTTATAACATGGCCCACTATATATACAGGATAATTTTTTTCATCATCAGCCTATAATGTCCCCACAGCTGGGACTGCGGCCTCCTCTCTGTGAGAGGGAGTGGGCCGTAATCCACCCCGCGGGCCCAGTGCGGGTTGGTAGATGTCACATGTCTTCGAATTTTCGGTTCTAGGACATGCCGGTTTCCTCACGATGTTTTCCTTCACCGTTTTGAGAGCAGTGGTGATGAAATAATTTACTCAAAGTAAAGCGCCTGTCTGAGTTCGAACCTACGACCTACAACTCGTAAGTCGCGGCCGTTACCACTGGGCCACCACTGCTCTCCATCTATACTATCAATAATACAGGATGAAATTGAAAACATGCGACAAATTGAAATGGGAGATTCAGTAACTGTTACCTAATCATTATAAAATATTATTTCCGAAACATAAATTGTGAAAAAAAAATCGTGGTATTATCGTCTTAAATAGTGCAAACTAAATTATTGTCTTCACGTAGACACGATTTTATGGCGTTCCAGTAAAATTAAATAAATTTAAAACAAACAAAAAAATTCAAGTATCAATTTAAGGCTCGTTCAAACCAGCGCGACACGCGACGCGACACAAAGGCACCGCAAGTCGCGTGCGATTTTTTTTTTACCAGTGCGCAAACTTATACATGTGACTTTACTCATCATTACGAACAACTTTTACTATTTTTCAAAAATCAGCACATCCCTACATTTTGACGAGTTATGTGAACATAAATGTAGGGAAACAGCAAATTAAAAAAAAGACTCAGTACCTGTACAAGACACACGGTAGCGCCACAGTCGCGAACCACAGTGGCGCCGCGAACGGATGGACTCTGCATAACTCTGGTATCAGTATCTGTTTCTGGTCTAAACGGTCGCGTTTTGCGCGGCGTGTACGTTCGGAGGAGACTGGAAGAGCCACGCCTTTGCGGTTTACATATCTGTGGAAGAGAAAAAGAGGATAAAATCAATAATATGAAATCGAATCAAGGCAAATAAGTATATAAAATTCTATAGATACTCTATGAATCAATGTCCACACGGCGATATCAACCTCTGTGAGGAGGACAGAGGGGGTGACTGGGGAGGGTGACTTTTGGAGGGTGACGTGGGAGGTGAACTGGGAGGGTGAGAGATGAGGGAGACGTAGATAGGGTGCTATGAGCTACAGAACAGGCAGAGGGGGACGCACGTGGAGCGTGAGAGGTCAGTGAAGAGGGCACAGCGAGGGTGACAGATTGAGAGTGACTGTGGGAGGGTGACGTGGGAGGGTGACAGGAGGTGATGTGGGAAGGTGACAGAGGGAGGGTGACGTGGGAGGTAACCTGGGAGGGTGACAGAAGATATTATAATAAAATACATACCTGGGTGTAAGCAAGTTCAGCCTGGCGCTGGTGTGGTCTACATCCAACAGCGGCTGCTCCCTCTGCGTGAGACTGACGCCATACTTAGTGCTGTGATAGTTTCTGAAGCACTTCATACTACCCTGAGCTACTGCTGAGGTCGCAAAGCAGATGGATGCGCATGTCTCGTACTTACTTACTATGAGCTACAGAGCAGACAAAGGGGGACGTACGTGGAGGGTGAGAGGTTAGTGAAGAGGGCACAGCGGGGGTGACAGATTAAGCGTGACTGTGCGAGGGTGACGTGGGAGGGTGACATAGGAGGTGACGTGGGAAGGTGACAGAGGGAAGGTGACGCAGGAGGTAACCTGGGAGATAACCTGAAAGGGTGAACTGTCAGAATACCAGCGCTACGACTCTTATTTTTAAATGTCGCAGCATCATGCTTAGATAGGAGTCTTTTGGTCTCGTACAGGACTTTCAGCTTTTATTTTACTTTGTTTTTTATTGTTTTTTATTTTTGTTTTTGTGAATGTGTTTTATTTTAATTTATGATTTCCTGTGCGAGTCTCAATAAATACTTTTTCTTTCTTTTTCTAACTGGGAGGGTGACAGGTGAGGGTGACGTGGGTAGGGTGACAGAAGATATTAAAATAAAATACATACCTGGGTGTAAGCAGGTTCAGCCTGGCGCTGGTGTGGTCTACATCCAACAGCGGCTGCTTCCTCTGGAGGTTAGTGAAAAGGGCATAGCGAGGGTGACAGATTAAGGGTGACTGTGGGAGGATGATGTGGGAGGTGATGTGGGAAGGTGACAGAGGGAGGGCGACGTTGGGAGGTGACCTGGGAGGGTGACAGGTGAGGGTGACGTGGGAAGGTGACGGAGGGAGGGTGACGTGGAAGGGTGACAGGTGAGGATGACGTGGGTAGGGTGACAGAAAATATTATAGTAAAATACATACCTGGGTGTAAGTAGGTTCAGCCTGGCGCTGGTGTGGTCTACATCCAACAGCGGCTGCTCCCTCTGCGTGAGACTGACGCCGTACTTAGTGCTGTAGTAGTCTCTGAAGCTCTGGTGCGACGCAGAAGGAAATGAGGAGTCGGGGGACAGGTTCCAGCATATTTCGGCTACTAAGAAGAACTGGAAAGAAACAAATACAAGATCACTTCACTGTATTCCTGTGATTCCTCGGAACGGAATAGAACTGTCACCGTCGAAAATACAATGTCGACCCATCGGCGCCCATACATGTGCCCGCCCGCATTTTTCAAAATCTTCATGAAAAATTATCGATAAATAAGTTTAAAAGGGGGTCTACCTTTTTTTTTTCAAAATCCCCCTTTGATTTTATGGACATAAACTTGTTTTAAAAAAAAAACACTTTTTTTTTTGAAAAAAATCTTTTAACCTCCGTTTTTAGGGTTCCGTAGTAAACAAGGAACCCTTATAGTTTCGCCATGTCCATCTGTCTGTCTGTCCGCGGTCTAGCTCCGAGACCCTTAGTACTAGAAAGCTGTAATTTGGCATAGGTATACATATTAATTACGCCGACAAAGTGGTAAAACAAAATCATGAAAAACATTTTTTTTAGGGTACCTCTCCTACACGCAAAGTGGTGATGTTTTTTTTTTTTATCGTATGGTGTGGGGTATCATTGGAAAGGTCTTTTAAAAACATTGTGAGGTTGCGAAAACCATTTTACCAGCTAAATGGTTGATTTTGGATTTGTGAAAAAAATCACAGCAGTAAATTATATAACGAAATTAAAAGGAAAACTATCACAGCTAAGTCGGCTCTACAAGTTAACGAGTAATAATCGACCAACTTAACTTTGCAGTTGTAAAAACATGTTTTCCCATACATTCCGTATGGGAGAACATATTTTTCAACTACAGAGTTAAGTTTGTTTTTGGGATAAATTCATCCCAAATACGGAACCCTTCATTGTGGGTGGTCCGACACGCACTTGGCCGGTTTTTTTTTTGCATTGTTCACAAGTTTTAGTAAAAATATTAGTTAATCCGATAAAATAACTCATAAGCTTTTAGAAATAATAAACAGAATCCAAATCGAGCCAATGACATCGGAGATATGGCAAACGCTACTCAAAACATCAAAAATTGAATAACATGGAAAATGAAAAAGATGATAAAGATAATTTTTCATGAATATTCAGAATAAATTGGGCGGGCACATGCCGATGGGCGACATTGTATAAGGGTGTACTACTGGAAGGGATTCCATAAACGCCACAGAGTATGTAATAGTGATATAACGAATATTCGCATTCGCATTCGCGAATATTCGCATTCGCATTTGCGAAATTATTGCGAATGTTTTTGCGAATATTTTTGCGTGTATAATTTTTTTAAGTAGGTAATAATAGTTGATTAATATAAGAAAATTAACTACAGAACTAACATTGTCTAGTACAAATTCACATTGTAACCACAAAATTCACTTGTTTTGTTTACGAAAACACCGGCGCGAGTGGAATGACACTTCAATCGAATGCGTTCGTATTAACTCGGTTATTTTCGGAACGAAAAACAGACGGAACGCACTTCGTTCGAATGGGACTGCCGGTAAAGTCACCAAGCCATAAACAAATGGCACCAAATTAAAACAAAAACTGAGCATTCGCATTCGCGAATGTTAGCAGCAGATATTCGCATTCGCATTCGCGAATGTCCAAAATATGACATTCGGTACATCACTAGTATGTAATATGCCTGCAGCCGATGTTTTTAATCTCGGCTGCCGGCAGTAATGTCATGCCGGTTCCCAATGGCGTTATTTTTGGGAGCCGGCGCTGGCAGCGGTGGCACTCCCTAATAAACAACATATCCAAATATAATAATAATAAAAACTAACCTGAGGTTGGTCCTGATTCCTGTACCACGGTGTAACAACCGCTTCTCTATACTTCTCGGCATCAAAAACAAAAACTTCTCCTTTCTTCAATAAAGGATTCGCCATCCTTTTCTTACCCTTTCTCCTCCTATTGCCCTCTTTTTCTACCTTCTGTTCATCTTCTGGCGCTTCTGTCCAGATTATTGGTTTTTCGATATCGGTTATTTTTTTTTCTTCTGTGTGTTGGTAGATGAGCTCTAGGAATGACCAGTCGATGTCTATTTTGGTTGTACCGTCCGGTTGGGTGGCTGGAATGAAGGTTAAGCTGGTTAGTGAGGTTTGGAAAATGATGGGCTGTCATGGATGATGGAGGGACGGACTGTTTCGATGTTAGTTAATTGATTCAGGCGTGACCTTGCGAAAAACCATTATAAAATACAATAGACGTGGATATATTTAGTAACCTGTACCCTAATTGCGTAATGCACAATCAATCACACACTACTAAGATAAAAAAACTGGCCAAGTGCGTGTCGGACCACGCACAATGAAGGGTTCCGTAGTTGGGATGAATTTATCCCAAAAAAAAAAAAAAATTGGTTGCCTGTAAAGTCGGTATACGGGCGAAAGTTTTACGTGACAACGCGTGCCTTTCACTTTTTATGTCTGTCTCTCTCGCTCTTAGGCGGGCTAACCATGCCCGAGTGGAAGGGACGCGTGCCTCTCACTCGCTCTCATTGTGAGCGCATAACGTGAGCGGAGCGTAACGCAGTTTCTTGAAGTGTCACCCGGCAAACCAATTTATAAGACGTTGTCACGTCAAAAAAACTTAACTTTGTATTTGAAAAATATATTCTCCCATACGGAATGTATGGGAAAACATGTTTTTGCAACAGCAAAGTTAAGTTGGTCGATTATTGCTCGTTAACTTGTAGAGCCTACTTAGCTGTGATAGTTTTCCTTTTAATTTCGTTATATAAACTACTGCTGTGATTTTTTTCACACATCCAAAACCAACCATTTAGCTGGCAGGGGGGGGACACTTGACTCTGACAAAAATTAGCACTTTTAAGCTTAATATTTCGCAAACGGATTCTTGAATCCAAAAATGGTTTTCACAAACTCTCAATGTTTTTAAAGAACCTTTCCAATGATACCCCGCACTATGGGTTACAAAAAAAAAAAACATCACCACTTTACGTATAGGAAAGGTACCCTAAAAAAAAATGTTTTTCATAATTTTGTTTTACCACTTTGTCGGCGTAATTAATATGTATACCTATGCCAAATTACAGCTTTCTAGTTCTAAGGGTCTCGGAGCTAGATCGCGGACAGTCAGACAGACAGATAGACAGACAGACGGACATGACGAAACTATAAGGGTTCCTTGTTTACTACGACACAAGAGACAAGATAAATTCCTATTTCACACTATTAATTTCACATTGCTGGCATTGCTTTGAGGGACCATCATTGGGCGCTTTGTGTATACGCAATGTAAACGACAGAAACAGTGTAAGTTTCGTGGTACAGAGGCTTTTGTCATTTTTCTGTCAAATGGTGATACTAGTGATGTACTACTTGTTACTTTTAAATCGATTTGATTTATCGAAAATGGATTTTGACAAAGTTATGAGAATTGCATTTTGGACTTTTGGAATATAAGTATTTTGAATTTCAATTTCATGTTTCAGTTGTTGTTGATGTTGTTGTGTTGTGTTGTTGTGTTTTCAGGGGCTTGTGGCTAAGTTACAATAGCTGCACGGGTCGATCGATCAGGTTAAGCTACGCTTGCCGCGGTTGGTCTGTGGATGGGTGACCATCTTTACATACCAAGACCCCTCCGTGCCTCGGAAAGCACGTTAAGCCGATGGTCCCGACTGTCATTTGTAGATCTTTGACAGTCGTTACGGGTAGTTAGAAGCCCAAAAAGTCTGACAACCAGTCTTACCAAGGGGTATCGTGTTACCTAGTTACTAGGTTGTGGAGGTCAGATAGGCAGTCGCTCCATGTAAAATACTGATATTCAGCTGCGTCCGGTTAGACTGGAAGCCGACCCCAACATGGTTGGGAAAAGGCTAGGCAGATGATGATGTTTCAGTTATCCGCGTGATCGTAAAGAAAAATGGATTGAAGCGACGAGTAAAATAGACAGTTCCCTAATTGCGTAATACAACACAATCAAAATTTGTTTCGATTTGAAACAGATTGCTAATCCATTGCTTCATAAGTTGGAAAAAAAATCTGCTCAACAACGTAAATAACGCAATCAATGTTGTTGAACTGTCAAAATGAAACAAATTAGTCATAATTGGTTACGAAAATAAGTTACGCAATTAGGGTACTGTTCCGCTTCGCTATTTCTAAAAAGCCATAAAAAGAACCCTGAAAGAAATCGACACGTGTTTCACCTCTCAACGAGGCATCCTCAGGATGACAACTGACTTGTCGCTAACCCGAAAACGGCGTGGTAACACGCCGAGCGCCGCAACACAATCACTCACTCTTTCACTCTGCGTCCGGCGCTCGGCGTGGCAACACGCCGCGCTGTGTTCGGGTTCGCGACAAGTCAATTGTCATCCTGAGGATGCCTCGTTGAGAGGTGAAACACGTGTCGACTTTTTTATGATTCTTTAGGAATAGCTAAGCAGAACAGGTTACTAAATATATCTACGTCTATTGTATTTTTTTACCATAGATAGGGTTGTTGGAATTATTTTACTATCAGTACATTTAACTACCTAAAACATTTTCACTCTATAAAAATAAAAATAAATTATAACAAAAAACAAAATCTACTCAACCAATCAATCAAAATATTTTACTTCACACACGTGCACGGTTCCAATTGATCGTTTCCTATGGAGAAGAGCCACTAAGAAAATCCAAGGTTACTCTATTAAAAAAAAAAACGTGTGGCACTCGGGGACTGCCGCGGTAAAGCTATTGCATAGCATTTGTAACCTCCATACTTCCTATTTGTCAACGCTACACTTGGGATGATGACGTGATGACATAAAACAAAAATAACGTGATGTTGTCATGGGAACTGTCATTACATGGTAGGCGGAGTGGGGGGTGTTAGGTTTTTTTCGTTACGGAATTTCTTGATTCGGTCGCCGCGCTCAAAGCTCGCGATAAAAGCTATGCATACCTTAAAAAATCTTTTACAATATTTTCAAATAACAGTGTTAATAGGTATGGGAGGACAGTGTACACCTTTCAAGAAGTACCAGGTACTTAATAAAATAGAAAATTGTCAACAAATCTACAGTCCACTAAGCCTACAACGTTCTCACATTCACAAAATTCAAAAGACCTATGTCAAACCCTCGGGTTTCGTGAGGATCTGGGGGTGGTGCCCGCTCACATTGCGAGCTGATAAAGGTTTAACAGTGATAGGTCACGCAAACCCTCGGGCTTCGTGAGGGTCACAATGACACTATCAGGACGGTTTCCTACTTGTGCTCAGGCTGAATTCAAAAATGAAACATCGGGTACCATAAACCACTGTTTACTGAACCTTAGTTGGTATACACTGTAAAATGTACAAATTTGAACCTTATTAATTAATTCTCTAATCAGTGGAGAATCTCGACACCGCGATCTAGCTTTTGGACTCAAATAAAAAGTGCCATCTATTGGTCCCGCTCATAACTAAAGGAGATGTTTCATTTTCGGCCATAAAGTGTACGTTAATGAAAAAAAAGGAAAAAATTCCACGAATTGGACGTAGTTATGCAAAAACGTTCCAACCCCCTTTGACAGACTTATGGGTTGGAACGTTTTTGCATAACTACGTCCAATTGAGGAAAAATATTCTTTCCTGTTTATTCCTCTGATTACTTCGGCACAAAAAATAATAGTTTAACAAATTATTGCCATATTTTATTCATCATGGCGTCGTTTTACTTGCATACTGCTTTCGTCCAGAAATCATGTTACATTTTAACAAAATAATATCATGTAGACGTTATTCAAATAAATATGAAAGGCGTGTATTTCTGTACTACAATAAGATAGCTATCTTATACAACTTTTTTGATTAATTAGAAAGTATGATTCATCATAAAAATAAAAAACTGCTTTTGTGGATTGTAGATTTGTAGGTACTTCTTTCTGGACGAAAATGGCTATCTGTCGATAATCGTATTTCTCCTGTCAAACGTCAAACATTTTCGGTTTTTATTTTATGCCCAAAAAGTATTAGATATTATGGAAAAAAACAGTCTTCATTGTATTTAGGAGTTCGTTTCCCAGGTTTTCTGAAGTGTATATGTTATGGCCGGAGTCCCATACAAAAATGAAACGTCTACTTTACAACACCAAGTTAACTCATAGTTAATTAGTACATCTGAGGTGAATACAGTTGGAATGCGACATTGATTTGCGGGCGATATTTCTACTGACCGGTAGATGGCAGCACAACCTATTTAAATTATGAATATAAGGAACTTACTCTTTACAGTTGGCACGATATAATAATTATTGTGAGTAGATCCTTCGCTTTGTAACTTCATACCGCGTCGACGAACTCTCAGTACCTCAGCAAACACGAATCGCATAAATCTGTACCAAAAAAAAAAACAACAATCTCTATTATAATTATTAACCGACTTCAAAAAAAAGGAGGAGGTTCTCAATTCGTTGGAATATTTTTTTTATGTATGTTCCCCGATTACTCGAAGACGGCTGGACCGATTTGAAAAATTCTTTTTTTGTTTGAAAGGGTATACTTTCAAGTTGGTCCCATTGTCATTTGGTCATGATCTGACGATGGGATCTTGGAGAAATCGAGGGAACTCTTCAAATATTAAAGGCACATCTATAGCGATTTGGGTATTTTTGATGAGCAGTTGACATAAGGCTATTGTAACTTAGATAAATTACAAACCAACCCACTAAAAAGTGAAAAAAAAAAACTTTTTTACAAAAAACACAACCGACTTCCAAACTACAAAGTGAAAAATAACTTTAATTTCGGAAGTCGGTGTCAAAAAACTAAAATAATGATCTGATCCAAAGACACCGACTTCCGAAATTAAAGTTATTTTTCACTTTGTAGTTTGGAAGTCGGTTGTGTTTTGTTTTTTTTAAGTTTTTTTTTTAGCCAGTGGTGCCACTGTGCGATGACAACGGACTCATCATGCTCCTGCTATACAAGCATAATCAGCCTATAATGTTCCCACTGCTGGGACATAGGCCACGCGAGCCAGTGCGGGTTGGTAGATGTCACATGTCTTCGAATTTTTGGTTCTAGGACATGCCGGTTTGCTCACGATGTTTTCCTTCACCGTTTTGAGAGCAGTGGTGATGAAATTAAATACACAAAGTAAAGCGCCTGCCTGGGTTCAAACCCACGACCTACAACTCTTAAGTCGGGGTCGTTACCACTGGGCCACCACTGCTCTCGATATACAGGGATTTTTTTTAACCAGTGCGCAAACTTAAACACGTGACTTTACTCATCATTATGAACAACTTTTACTATGGGACCAAACATGAAATCGCGAAAAAAAAAATCAGCTGTTCCCTACATTTTGACGAGTTATGCGAACATAAATGTAGGGAACAGCTGATCTTTTTTTCGCGATTTTATTACGTCCGTGCGTACGTCGGCTTAATGTCCCTCGTGTTTCGTCTGTCGACGGATTTCTATCAGTTGCCCTTTGCACTTGGTGCAGACCGGACGCTCTCAATCGACTTGGAAGTATATAGAGTTGTTAATACTCTTTTACATCTCTCATATTCGGTAAGTAGGTCCTTATTACCCCCAAATGGGGCTTGTAGGTAACCAATTAGCGCTCTAGGGTAATAATGTAGCTAGAAAAGCCCTAGAGCGGTAAGTAATTTAAAAAAAACTCTTCACTTTTTCAAAAAGTTCGCGTACATCTAACCATCATACTGGCAATAGACATCATGCATTCAGCCCAATGACAAAAGAGGTCGCTTCGCTATTCAGCCTTGTCTTCGTATGAGTATAATAGTCATCAATTTTAAATATCGAACGGCGAAGCTCAATTTCGTTCTTGAAAAAAATAAAAATAAAAAAAAGATGAAAAAGGGCGGGAATAGAAAACTTTTACTATAAATATTGTTTGTTTTTGGGATTTTTTTATAATTACGTGCTAATTAGTAAAAAAACATGAGTTCTGCAAGTGATGAAGATATAAGTTGCACTCCCGATTCAATGAAAATGGAAGCTGAAGCAGCAATTAACAATATTTTGCCTGAAAGATCTAAAGAGAGATATTTGAAAACTTACGACGAGTTCATGAAGTGGCGAAAAGAAAAACGAGTAAAGTCTTTATCTGAAACTGTATTCTTAACATACTTTAGTGAGCTATCAAAAAAGCTGCAGCCATCTAGTTTGTGGTGCATTTATTCAATGTTAAAAGCAACTATGAGTACTAAACACGACATCAATATTAAGAACTTTTCAAAATTATCATGTTTTCTAAAAAGACAATCAGCTGGGCACAAAAGCAAAAAGTCAAAGGTTTTTACAGCGCAAGACGTGAAAACATTCATAAATGAAGCCCCTGATGACATATATTTAGCTGTTAAGGTACGTAAAATAACAAATCACATAATGGTAATACTTCATCATTTATTTTTTAAATTCTTACAATCCTATAAAACATACTTTTTTTTATATTTCGCTTGTTTTAGGTGGTTCTTATCTTCGGTATAACTGGCGCATGCCGAGGTATTGAATTGACAAATATAACAATAGAGAACATAGAACAACAGGGTCAGTTGTTAGTAATTAAACTACCGAACACAAAAACTAAAATTGACCGAACATTTGTAGTTCCTCAAGAATTTTCTGAATTCGTACAAAAATACAGAAATCTTCGTCCTGAAAATGTAAACACCAACCAATTTTTTGACCAAATGCTACAAACAAGTTATTGGAAAAAATACCATCAGAAGTATGCCGAAGCAAATCGCAAGTTATTTAAAGTTAGCAAACCCGGAATTGTACACAGGTCATTGCTTCCGGAGAACATCGGCTACACTTTTAGCCGATGCTGGGGCTAACTTAACCACTATAAAAAGGCACGGTGGGTGGAAATCCAGCAAGGTGGCTGAAGGTTACATTGAAGATTCCATACAAAATAAAAGTAAAATTACCAACCAAATAACGAAAACTATTCAGCTTTCAAAAAATGAAACATCTTTCTCAAGAGATGATCCGCAACCATCAACTTCTGCTGAAGAAAGCTTCATCCCGTCAACTTTTATCCATGACCAACAAATATCACAATCTCAAACTATTAACATACCCAAAAAACACCTGTCCCTAAAATTTGAAAATTGTTTTCATTTCACTATAAATTTTAACTAATAAAATGTTTTATTCTTGTAATGCCGGTTTTTTTCTACTTACCTCACAATCGAGATGTAAAGCAGAGTAGTTAGCTCGGGTGTAAGCATCAATTGCACCCTCGAACTATAGGCGCCCTCGCTGCGCTCGTGCGCCTAAATATCTCGGGCTGCAATTGATGCCTTACAGCCCTTGGCTACTAATCTACTATTAACTTAATGTGATTTATTAAAAAAATGGGAGGAAAGCTGCTAAAGTCGCAGGCACGACAGTTAGGAAAATAGTTTTACAACTCTATATAGTTCACACAGAAATCAAAACAAAACAACAATAAAGTACTCAGTTCTGAATTCAAATTATTATACACGATAAATCTAATAATTGATGGACATAGAAATAAGCGTTCGTTTGAATTCGGAAATGCGATGATTCCCGAGGGACATTTAATAGAAATACTGTAGTTAACAATGCAATGAAGCGATACACACAACTCAGGCAATGACGGAGATTTTGAACACCAATTTCCGGGCCATGTAGTCTCCCGTTTTGGCGATTTGAACTGGCCCGTCAGAACGCCAGATCTGACAGTGCCAGACTTCTTCCTTTGGGGCTTTTTGAAATCTCGCATTTACAACACAAAACCACCGACCTTGCAAGTTTTGAAAGCTAGCATTGAACAAGAAATCAACAAATTGGAGCCAGATTAATTCAAAATGCCGTAAAACGAGCACAAATGTGCAGTAACTGAGGAGGTGGTCAGTTGACCGAAATAATTTTTTCGACTAAAGGCTCTTTCAAACAGGCGCGACACAAAGGCACCGCTCGTCGCGTGACGAGCGGTGCCGTGTGTTTGTGTATGTTTGTCTCTTCTTCACGCTGAAACGGCTGGACCAATTTGGATGAAATTTAGCACACAGATAGTTTATAACCTGGATTAACATATAGGATACTTTTTATCCCGATATTCCCACGGGATCGAGACTTATGCGGGTGAAACTGCGGGGCGCAGCTAGTCACTGATATTCTACACAGGAATCTTCTTAAAGCAATCGAATAAAGCGACATATTCTTACCTCCTAACAAGTTTCGCTCGTCGCGGGGACATTCTAACATCTGCGTCGGGCACATGTTCCACAGACACCCTCACTTCTCCAGAACGAGTGTATACAGGGAACGATGGGATCTGCAAACTGGAGAATATACAGACACACTGATAAGTTTTCAAAGTACGTTCGTTAATAAAAGTCGTTTTAAGAATTCCAATGGTCCAAAATATTAAACCATAGTTTGACCGAGACAGCTGCGTCACAGCAGCGTTGACCAATGAGCGGCGGGACGGCGTGAGCGTTGATGAATGAGCGGCCTGCACTGCCCCCCCCCCCCCGTCTCGCTGCGCACATGGCTTGAGCGCGGAACAGGGGTTTCGATCAAACTATACTAAGAATATTTTACTTAGGAAATTATGGAAAGTAATAGTGTAAAGTTATTTGGTAAATGGTCCTGTCTGGCTTTGAATTCGTGGTCAATCTAATGAGACTATCCTTATACAACGTTAGTTTTTGTTTATACTAAACCTCTTAAGGAGTCATTGTACTAAAAAAATCAGGTGTTTCCTACATTTTGACGAGTTATGCGAACATAAATGTATGGAACAGCAGATTTTTTTTCGCGATTTCAGCGTTGGTCCCATAGTGAAAGTTGTTCATAATGATGAGTACAATGGCCCCTTAAGAGGTTTAGTATAAACAAAAACTAAGCTTGTATATTATAAAAAGTCCCCCACCGCGTCTGTCTGTCTGAACGCGATAAACTCAAAAACTACCGAACGGATTTTCAAACGGTTTACACCAATGGACAGAATGATTCATGAGGAAGGTTTAAGTGTTTAATTCATTAAGGTTTTGTGTAAATTGACTGAAATATGACGATTTTTGTTGAAGATGTCGGAAAAAACAATACCGACTGGGAGCTTTACTGGCGTGCTCCGCGTAAACCGTGAGAGATAAATAAAATTGATGTTCTACAGGATTGTATATCTTAAAAAGTACAACAAAAAAGTCTGCGATGGCATATGTCTATCTTCTAAATCTTCTAAGGATGACCCACAATAAAAATTATTATTATCTTTCAGAATTTGACAAAAATTTCGTTGTTTTTTCCGAAGCTATTTTGACCGGTATAATATTAATCCTTACCCAATAAAATATTTTATAAAAATTGGGCATTTAATTTAGATTCAAATATGCCTTGACATCATATCATAAGATATCACAGATTCAAAATTACGCGTAACAAAGAATTTCTGGCTGACGGCAACGCGGGCGCAGCGGTAGGAGTCAATGATCTGCGGGTGTTGCTTGGTCGTCTTGCTGATCATGGTTTTGTTATTGTTACTAGTAATTAACTGTTCATTTACCCCGATGGTCCTAGTTTATCATTTATAACTGCCAATTACAGCTTTATGTAAGCGGGCACGCCCTTTATGCCTGGAGGCTTTTATTTAGATATTTAGTTCTTTTTACGTTTAGTTTTTATTTTTTTTAAATATTGCTTGAGTATAGTTCTCGATATTTTTGGCTGGTATATTGGCGTGTGCTAGCTGGCATATGGCCTATAATTTATCATTTGAATTATGTTTTGTGTTGCATAATGTAAGTTATTTTGAATACTATTGTATAGAATCATTTTTCTAACTTGAACAGACAGCTGTGCTGCTGGGGAGTTTGTTGCGCCACTTCTTCTTCCCAGCTAAAGTTCTAGGAAGTGGTGAAGGGTGGGCGTTTTTGGGGGACTGTCTTATGTAATTTTGACGTTCGAAAAGTGCTGATTCTCAGCCTAGTTTGAATAAATGACTTTTGAATTTTGAATTTTGATCTATATAATATTCGACTTACTTGTCAGGTTCATGTCTGGACATAAGGATGCCTATCGCTTGGCTCGCTAGCTGCGGCGCATGGAGTCTTCTACCACGGGTGTTGTATCTCTCTGGTAAGGCACACCACAGTTTTGAAACGATTGCGTAGAGCATGTTGCGTTTTTTGGCTGTGGACGAGAAAAAAAACATATTTTATCAACCTACTTCAACAAAAAAGGAGGTTGTCAATTCGACACGTTTGTATGTAATATTATTGGAATAATTATGATAATCTATTAGGGCTCCCAAAGAAATATACAAAATTTTATAGGCGTATGTTTATCCACGCATTTCTCCGAAACTATTAATCGGATCGTGACCATTTTTTTTTTTTTGTGGATTATATTTACTTCAACTTAGGGAACAGTCCAAGTTTCATCAAAATAAGTTCAGTATTTTTTAACATATGGACTAATACGTATTGTAACGGCCTTTTTTTTTGGGTGGGAAATTATCAAATAACTTCTCCCACTCTGGGCGGAGCGGGAGGGCGTGTCAGACTCTTACTGACTAAAACCCACCCGTGTTCCTTCAGTTGCCATGTTGCCGGGGGCCACGGTATCCCTTTCGGACATTTCCGCAATCCCGGCAGGCATCGGCCCTAGCGGATCAGTCAGTTGATCGACCACAACTAAAAAGTGAAAAATAAAAACCGGCCAAGTGCGTGTAGGACCACGCACAATGAAGGGTTCCGTAGTTGGGATGAATTTATCCCAAAAACAAACTTAACTTTGTAGTTGAAAAATATGTTCTCCCATACGGAATGTATGGGAAAACATGTTTTTGCAACTGCAAAGTTAACTTGGTCAATTATTACTCGTTAACCTGTAGAGCCTACTTAGCTGTGATAGTTTTCCTTTTAATTTCGTTATATAAACTACTGCTGTGATTTTTTTCACACATCCACATCCATTTAGCTGGCAGGACACTTGACTCTGACAAAAATTAGCACTTTAAAGCTTAATATTTCACAAACGAATCCCTGAATTTAAAAATGGTTTTCACAAACTCACAATGTTTTTGAATGACCTTTCCAATGATATCCCTCACCATGGGGTAAAAAAATAAAAAATAAACATCACCACTTTACGTGTATGAGAGGTACCCTAAAAAAAAATGTTTTTCATAATTTTGTTTTACTACTTTGTCGGCGTAGTTAATATGTATACCTATGCCAAATTACAGCTTTCTAGTACTAAGGGTCTCGGAGCTAGACCGCGGACAGACAGACAGACAGACAGACAGACGGACATGACGAAACTATAAGGGTTCCTTGTTTACTACGGAACCCTAAAAAACGGTGTCAAAAAAAAAACGAAAATACGGAACCAAAGACACCGACTTCCGAAATTAAAGTTATTGTTCACTTTTTGGTGTTTTTTTTTTATCATATTTTTTTTTATTGTATAGTTTAAGTAGACACATATAAACAGACAAGAAGAAAGGAACAGAATAAAAACTCTTTTACAAAAAAAAAACAACCGACTTCCAAAAAAAAACTACTACAAAGTGAAAAATAAATTTCGGAAGTCGGTGTCTTTGGTTTTGTATTTTCGTTATTTGCCACCGACTTCTGAAATTTAAGTTATTTTTCACTTTGTAGTAGTTATTTTGGAAGTCAGTTTTTTTTTGGAAAAAAGTTTTTATTCTCGATTTTTAGTGGGTCAATTTGTAATTTATTTAAGTTAAATTAGCCTAATGCCAACTGTTCATCACCTTTCACAAAATATTGCTTTTCCCGATGCAGGGACGTTCATCGTTGAGTTCTCCTGGTACTTCACCATCAGCACTTCTCCATATGCATAGTGACGAGCATAAATTGCATTGCAACCATATTAAAGTAATCGAATCGCAACCCGTGAAATACTTATTATTGAGTAGTTCCGCTGGCTATTTGTGGTCTTTATATCTTAGAAAGTATTATGTATGTTCGCAAAAACTTAAGACTTTTCAAAATAAGAAGCGATTTCCATAATATAAAATACACGTAGTCGACATGAAATTGTGATACCCAAATTTAGATTAACTATAACAGCAAGTCATTTCTTATAAACAGTATCCGCTTTTATAACAAG
The DNA here is from genome assembly GCA_963680765.1 of Agrochola lychnidis. Lineage (NCBI taxonomy): Eukaryota > Metazoa > Arthropoda > Insecta > Lepidoptera > Noctuidae > Agrochola > Agrochola lychnidis. The sequence continues at coordinate 11,139,878 of OY796875.1, forward strand.
TTGCCAAAGTCTGTGACAGAACTTGGCGATGGGAAGTTCAAAACCCACATCAAACGTGTCCTTATCAAGAAAGCATATTATAAAATTAAAGACTATGTGAAGACAAGGAAGTTTGGCAATAATTCCTTCTGCACATGTGGCTTCCCTGGTACCTCATTAATGGCATAAATAAGTAAGAGTCTATTATCATCATCATCATCATCAGCCTATAAATGTTCCCACTGCTGGGACACAGGCCTCCTCTCTGTGAGAGGGAGTGGGCCGTAATCCACCACGCGGGCCCAGTGCGGGTTGGTAGATGTCACACATGTCTTCGAATTTTCGGTTCTAGGACATGCCGGTTTCCTCACGATGTTTTCCTTCACCGTTTTGAGAGCAGTGGTGATGAAATAATTTACACAAAGTAAAGCACCTGTCTGGGTTCGAACCTACGACCTACAACTCGTAAGTCGCGGCCGTTACCACTGGGCCACCACTGCTCACAGAGAGAGTCTATTAACTGCTCCCAAATTACCATGTTTATTTAAATCCTTATTTTTATTTATTTTTACATTCATCCTTGACATACTTACCATTCTATTATTTGACATTATATACCTACGATTTAATTTCAACTTTTTATTAGTTACTTTTGTGGACATGATAATTATTCAGATTGATTATAGTTGTAATAGCAATCATATAATTGCGTTTTATTAAAATAGGTTTTTTACTTTTATTAATTTATTTATCTTTTGTATAGATTCTTTTCTACATATTTTGTGAATGTGAGAACGCTGCAGGCTTAGTGGATTGTAGAACTGTTGACCATTTTCTATTTTGTTAAGTACTTGGTACTTATTAAAAGACCTACACTGTCCTCCCATACTTAGAAACACTTATTTGAAAGTATTGTAAAAGCCAATTATTTTTAAAAGAGTAACCGTGGAGTTTCTTGCCGGCTCTTCTGCATAGGAAACGAGCAATTGGAACCGTGCACCTAGCTTCTGACGTTTCATAAGTGCCCATATAGGTTTATGTGAAATAAAATATTTTGATTTTTGATTTTCTTTATCATCAGTTCCACTTGTCCAAATGGTGCTTTCCAAGAGCAACTGCACGAGTTACTATAAAAAATAAAGATGAGGACGAGCCTATTGCCATCAACCGGACACAAATCCAGATTCAGGACTGCTACTGAGAAACTTGCGACTGAAAACTTTGCAATAACGAACTAATTTATAAACAAAATCTCACCTCCGCCCTCCTTAACTTTAGCTTCCTTATACCTCTCCTTATGTTTGCCATCTTTCTTAGGAGCCTCGGTGTCACTCTCAATGTCTATCGTCTCCGGGTCCTGTCCAGGGAATATCTCTGCATCAGTTGTGTCTATGACTGGTTGGCAGTCTGTGAACGCCCAGGCTGTCTGAAAAAAAAAGTTTCTTATTTAAATTCAGAATCTCATATAATTATCAAGTTTTGGGAAAGTTAATTGTTTCAAGCGTGACCTTGTGGAAATCCATTATAAAATACAATAGACGTGGATATATTTAGTAACCTGTTCCGCTTAACTATTCGTAGAGTCATAAAAACCCTGTAAGAAATCGACACGTATTTTACCTCTCAACGAGGCATCCTCAGGATGACGATTGACTTGTCAATAGGAATAGTTCTAGGTAGGAGTCTGTTTAGGAATAGTTTAGTTACTAAATATATCTACAGTATTTCTATTTTATTATTAATGTCCCTCGGGTATCATCGCATTTCCGAATACCAACGAATGCTAATTTCCATGTTCATCAATTATTAGATTTATAGTGTATAATAATTTCAATTCAGAACTAAGTACTTTATTGTTGTTTTGTTTTGATTTCCGTGTGAACTATACCGGGTGATTTTTTTTACCGTCTCGAAATTTTTACAGGGTGTTCTACCCATGAATATAAACAACTTTCACTATGGGAGCAACTCTGAAATCACGAAAAAAAATCAGCTGTTTCATACATTTTGGTCAAGTAGGTATTGAACTTTTGTATAAACAGCTGATTTTTATTTCGTGATTTCAGAATTGCTCCCATAGTGAAAGTTGTTTATATTCATGGGTAGAACAGCCTGTAAAAATTTCGAGACGGTAAAAAAAATCACCCAGTGTAGAGCTATAAAACTATTTTCCTATCTGTCGTGCCTGCGACTTTAGCAGCTTTCCTCCCATCTTAAAAATAAATTACATTAAGTTAAAAGAGTATTAACAACTCTATATACTTCCAAGTCGATTGAGAGCGTCCGGTCTGCACCAAGTGCAAAGGGCAACTGAAAGAAATCCGACGACTGACGAAACACGAAATTTGCCGAGGGACATTAAGAACATAGAAATACAGTGGTGCCGATTCCCTTGTTCACAAACTAAACTAAATTTAAGTTCAATGCATCTTTTTCTTTCTATTTTATTAAGAAAAGGACAGAAGATAAATTTTAGTTTAGTTCTGTCAAATTAATCAGCTCCTGTCACTACTCCATACAAGTTTAGACGTGATTAAAAACTTGCCAACTAAAATTACGTCAATTTACGTCAAGCGCTGATTAATTTGACAGGACTAATTTAAAAAAATTCTTGTCCTTTTCTTAATGAAATAGAAAGAAAAAGATGCACTGAACTTAAATTTAGTTTAGTTTGTGAACAAGAGAATCGGCACCAATATCTCTCTATGAGTCTGTCTATCTGTCAGGTGGTCTGTCTGTCCGTCTGTCTGTTCGCCTGTCTGTCTGTCCCTCTATATTGTCTAGTCTAGTTTTTAACTTGTTTATATCAAACTTACTCGTTTATAATAGTACTGTCGTCGCTTGGTGGAACCGGGTCGCGCGGAGTCGTGTGTGTCTGTGTGTTCGCCTCCGATGTAGGCACACATCGTGTTCACAGCTTCTAGTTCTACCACTTTGAAGTTTTCTTTACCTGAAAACAGTAAGAAGATTTTCATAAACAATATTAACGGGATATGTTTCAAAATGAACAGATGACGGTTACAGCAGCTGTAACTGGCCATAGTTCATTTTGCTTCAGCCATCATGGCCAGGGAAGTTAAGGACCACTCGATACGAATACTCTCAGATGGCATTCTCATGGCTGTTCTGCAAGCGCTAAACAGTCATACTGTTGATTCTGGGCTGATATACGAGTGCCACCAGCGCCTCAACCAGGTGGGTGGCCTCAATAATATAACCATTCAATGGATCCGATCTTCAGACCTGTGCCCCGACCTAGGGGCTCTCTGTACGGGCTCAGGCTGCACGCGGACAAAGGCCTGCCTACCTGCGGCCTACCGCCGCGCGCCTGTGCTGACAGGCGACCTTCCACGTGTGGCCAATGCCTGCCTACCTGCGGCCTACCGCCGCGCGCCTGTGCTGACAGGCGATCTCCACACAGTCGCGGCTACTGACGTGTACTACCACGTGCTAGGGCTGGCGACCTACTACGGTGCCTGTGCTGACCAGGCGCCCACATCTACCATGTGCTACCAAGGACGGTACCCTTCCTGTCTATCCTAAGTGTGCGAGTGCTCAGATTCAGTGTCAGTGATGTTACCCACGACCTAGCCGTGTTACTACTACCTATCATCTAATAATTATATCTATAAACCTAATTAGCTGTTTTACTACCTACCTAAATCTACCTAAACCGTTAACGGCCTGCGCAGCCTACCCTGCGCAGCCCTAGCCGCTACAGTGTCGAGCATGGCACCAGTGGGGCCTGAACCCATCGTACCACTCCCCTTCGGGTACCTACGCACTCTGGTAAGGAAACGAACCAGGGAACAACATCACAAACTATGGGTGGACCACGGTGAGTGCAGGCAGGCCAAGGAGGCACTCCCTACAATCGACGGCCGCCTCAGGAAACAGGTTCTCCGATTAACAAATCAGCAGCTGCGTATAGTTACAGCAGCTGTAACTGGCCATGGGTCATTTAATAAACACCTCTTTGTCATAGGAGTCACAGACAGTCCGCTGTGCAGAGCCTGCATGGAGGACGACGAGTCAGCAGCTCATGTGCTGTTAAACTGCCCGGTGGTCGCCACATACAGGGTCAAGTACTTCGGTAACCCAGGTACCCTACGTGAGATTGTCAGTGACACCAAGGCGTTGCTGGCCTTCTTTGAGGAGCTGGGGTGGATCGAATAACCGATTTTCGCACCCGTACGCAAAATACGCGCTTTGACGTGGAGTTGCGAATACCAGCCCGTATTACCTATTCTAGATGACGGTTAAAAATGAGCAAGCCTTACAATGATGTATAACATCTGACATATTGGCTGATCATCATAATCCTGTTTACAACCTCTCGGAAAATGGGTTGGTACCATCTGACGGCCAACTCTAGCACCGCGCGCGCTCTTTGGTCAAATCAAATAGCGCGCGCTTCTCCGGCTTCCTGTTACACTATGTTCTATGTTATGGGGTTTGGTTTCCGCACTTAGTCCGTCAGGTGGACCATTGTGCGTGGGCCATGGCGGCCGTTTGGTGGTTATTCCAACCAGCCCACCTCCCTCCAGAAGTTAATTAAAACTCTTGGTCTGTTCAGAACGTCAGTGAAAGATCTGGGTGACCCGAGGGTTTCTGTTCTAATCTTAGTAACACCTGTGCATTCGAAGAGTACTTGCGCGACGGTTTCCTCAGCGTCCATGCACGCCCTGCACAGAGGACTGTCAGTTATGCCTATTGTGTGGAAGTGTCTGTTTAGCGAGCAGTGACCCGTGATGGTCCCCGTCATCAGGCGCAGGCCATTCCTGTCAAGGCTTAATAAACGCCTCGTTAGCCTGCTATCCAAAGATTCCTGTTACACACTTCCGTCCCTTTTCACGAAAATCACTCCCACAGATTGCAGGATCCCACGGATTACAGATTGCAGGAAAGCAAGAGGAAAGATGACAAGGGTTTAGATGCCTAATCTAAACCCTGCCTTGTTAACTACAGTCAAACCTGGGTAAGTGAGAACTGGGTAAACGAAAAAACTCTATAAATGAGAGTAATTGCCAGGTCTCGTCATTTTAACCGTCTAAAACCTCTATAAGAGAAAGTAGTATTTCATTCGTGGACCTCTATAACTGAGACTGCTACTAGAAGAATAGACAAAATGACAGATAAACAATCACAATCTGTCATTTTGTCTATTCTTCCGTCGACAAAACTCGTTTCTACGGTGGTCATGCTACGCGTGCTGGTCGGAGGATCCTCCCTTTTCTATAGAGGATGAGTGAACTTTACAACCTGTTCCTCATGCCTCTAAATAACTACATACTTAAGTCTGCAAAACTGACCGCCAAATCACAGCTTTTTTTTACCATAAAAAAATTCGGGTGGTGTCGTGGGATACCCGGTTGGAACTAAGTTCCTTTCACTGTATATTATGTGTTATTACAGAGCCATCTAGTATGCTTTCAAGTTTCAAGTGTCAAGCTAACTAGATGGCTCTGTATAAAAAAAACGAGCGAGCCTTACAGTGGTCGCATATGATATGTAATATCTGACATCTCACCTTGGTAATAAGCAACATTAAAGCTCAACACACACACAAAGTGGGTACGTGTCGGGCGCGGGTCGGGACGACAATACGGCGGGCTTCTTTAAATCGTAATTCCTTGTATTATAATTATGGATGTCAACAAACGAAAAGCGTGCGCAGCTCCCGCTCCCGACCCGCTCCGCGCCCGAACCGCGCACGCGTTTCGTGTACTCTTCAATTTAGCAATGTTATAATACGTTGACGTTTAGAAATTGGGCTCTTTACAATTGGAAACAATTGTAAAAATCTAAAGGAGACGTTTCATTTTTGTATGGGACTCCGGCCATAACATAAACACTTTAAAAAACCTGGGCAACGAACCCCTGAATACAACAAAGACTGTTTTTTTCCATAATATCTACTACTTTTTGGGCACAAAATAAAAACCGAAAATGTTTGACGTTTGTCAGGAGTAATACGACCATCGACAGCTAGCCATTTTCGTCCAGAAGTACCTACAAATGTACAATACACAAAAGCAGTTTTTTTTTTTAAATAATGAATCACACTTTCTAATTAATCAAAAAAGTTGTATCAGTTAGCTATCTTATTATAGTATAGAAATACATGCCTTTCATATTTATTTAAATAACATCTACGTGATATTATTATGTTAAAATGTAACATGATTTCTGGATGAAAGCAGTATGCAAGTAAGACGACGCCATGATGAATAAAATATGGCAATAATTTGTTAAACTATTATTTTTTGTGCCGAAGTAATCAGGGGAATAAACAGGAAAGAATATTTTTCCTCAATTCGTGGAATTTTTTCCTTTTTTAACCGACTTCCAAAAGGAGGAGGTTATCAATTCGACTGAATGTTGTTTTTTTTTTTTTTTGTATGTTTGTTACGATTACTCCGTCAATTATGAATTGATTTTGATGATTCTTTTTTTGTTTGGTAGATCATACTTCAGAGGTGGTCCCATATAAATTTTATTAAATTTACTTGGGTAGTTTTTGAGTTAGCTTCAATAATACGTATTTTTACCTCGCTTAGTATGTGGATGATATTATGATAACTTCCTGTCACTGTTATTTACATAGCAGGTAGTGGTATTCGAATTTGTGTGGGGTAGGTATCACAACTAAAAAGTGAAAAATAAAAACTTTTTACAAAAAAAAAAACAACCGACTTCAAAAAAAACACTACAAAGTGAAAAATAACTTTAATTTCGGAAGTCGGTGACAAAGAACGAAAATTCAAAACCAAAGACACCGACTTCCGAAATTAAAGTTATTTTTCACTTTGTAGTGTTTTTTTTGAAGTCGGTTGTTTTTTTTTTGTAAAAAGTTTTTTTTCATTAACGTACACTTTATGGCCGAAAATGAAACATCTCCTTTAATTTAATTTGGTTTCATCGTATTTAAAAAAATAAAGTGAGGTAACTTTAAATGTCATGGAAGTAGAATAAACTTACCTATAGGCATCAGCTGGTTATCCAGTTCACCAGATTTATGGAGTATCCTGCAAGCTTGGAGCGCCACCATTCTTCTGGCTAACACCTTTGTTGGCATCGGGTGACCCTGGAAACAAGACAATGTTTTAGGAGGATTTCGAGGATCTTCCAAAAGGGAAATCTGCAGAATGGGGTTCTGAGTTTGATTTTCAACAAAATGTTATTGGGTTTTCGTTACAGGATTTTTTCAATCCGTTTTCTAGATTTATATTTTAATTTATTTAATTTTTTTAATTATTTTTGTTTTTATATTTTTATTACGGATGCTTTTAACGTGCATGCCTTCCTACATTGTTCTCACAAGTATAATTTCAACACGAATGATGTAACCAATATTTTGTAACAATGTTTTGATTTAAAAGAGTGTCCGTGGAGTTTCTTGCCCGTTCTTCTCCATAGGTACCTACTACGCTTTGGAATGGGCAACTAGCTTCATATTTCTGACTGTCCGACCCCTTGACAATTCAAAAGTGCCTGTAATTGGTTTATTTGAAATAAATGCTTTGAGTTTGAGTTTTGTGCCCAGTAAATGGCAATGGACTTGTCCCTTATAACTTGGGACTTTAGCGTTTTACATACTTTGCTTACAAGGCAGCCACTCCATGTTAAATACTGGTAAATACTGGTATTCAGCTGCATCCGGATAGCCTTTTCTTGTTTTTTTCCCTCTGGTCGGAGCAGGAGGGCATTACTCTTATTGACTAAACCCCACCCGTGTTCTTGCAGTTGCCATGTTGCCAGGAGCCACGGTAACCCTTTCGGACAGACCCGCAGCCCCGGCAGACATTGTCCCTATCAGATCCATTAAATTGTGCTGACATCTCTGTGAGGCGCGCGTAGAACACGTTGCGCCGTCGACCCGGGCTTGGTCCTTATCGGACGGCGAGCTACCCATTGCTCACCGTCCGCAAGCCCGCGCCTACGGTGACCGAAAATCAGCCTGCGATTTCCGACGCCCTGGGCGTCTCCTCCTGCGGCGGTTAGGGGCGTGAGGGCGCGAAATTTGCCTCTCCCTAACGCGTTCCGCCTCCTCCTTCGCGAGCATTATTGCTTCGCACGCGGAGGTGACGGCCTGCTATTTCCTCTCGCTCCATACCATGGCCTGAACCAGTGCCGGACGCTCAGATCACCACCGCCGATCGCCTCCACTCCGACACGGCGATGCTCCGCCCAAGCCGGGCAGACCTCCACCGTATGCTCCACCGTGTCCTCCGAGGCATCCGGTTAGCCTGGAAGCTGACCCCAACGTAGCTGATAATAAACTAGGCAGATGACGACATAGGTATCTACTTACTATGCCTAGCCCTTCTGGAAAGGAGATGTTATGTTATTAAACTCACCACTATATTGTATTTCACGGGACAGTTGAGAGGCAGTCGCAAGGTGCAAATGTACGCTGTCTTAGTTTCGTCAGATCCTGCGAGGGGCAGCTGTACTTCCTCCATCCACCATTGAGGAGCAAGACGAGTGAATGTGTCTGAGGGTAGCTTGCCGCAGTATCTGAGAAAACGAAGACATTTATTTATTTCTATCATTGCTTCATTTTTAATTGTTTTTACCTATTGTGGTATAGTAATATTATTTCAGATCCATCGTCTTCACATATTATTACATACATACACATACATAAACTCACGCCTTCTTCCCATGGGGGTAGGCAGAAACTACAGAACGCCACCTGCTACGATCCTTAAATAGTCCTTTTGCCTCGTTTACGTTCATACATCTGGTCATACACGCACGCCGGTTGCGAGTACTACGCACCTGGCCTTTCTGAAGAACATCACCAATAAGGTCAGCATATGTCCTCCTAGGGCGTCCCCGCCCGGCCTTTCCCTTTACATCAGCCTTGTAAATACATTTTGTTAGTCGCCTTTCATTCATCCTCCCAACATGCCCAAACCATCTCAGCATACCCTTTTCAATTTTTGTCACTACATCTTCTTTTAAATCACGCCGCTGTCTTATCACATCATTCCTCAGACTATCATTCATAGTCAGACCACACATGCTTCGCAAGGAACGCATTTCCACAGCATTTATTAATGAATTAATGTATACAAAATATTGTAAAAGATTTTAAAATAGTAACGGTGGAGTTTCTTGCCGATTCTTCTCCATACGAAAACTACCTTTTGGAAGGGGCAACTAGAATCAATTCTATTTTTTGTAAATAGTTTTATTTTTTCACTTTTTAGGTGTGATACCTACCCTACACAAATTCGAATACCACTACCTGCTATGTAAATAACTGTGACAGGAACTATAACATCATCCATCATCCAATGGCTGATGTTTGAGTTATGCTTGTGAACGGGTGCTGCTTGTGGTGACTGGTCGTCTTGCTGATCATGGTTTTGTTATTGTTACTAGTAATTAACTGTTCATTTATTTTACCTCGATGGTCCTAGTTTATCATTGATAACTGCCAATTACAGCTTTATGTAAGCAGGCACGCCCTTTATGTCTGGAGGCTTTTATTTAGATATTTAGTTCTTTTTATGTTTAGTTTTTTTTTTTTAATATTGCTTGAGTATAGTTCTCGATGTTTTTGGTTGGTATATTGGCGTGTGCTAGCTGGCATATGGCCTATAATTTATCATTTGAATTATGTTTTGTGTTGCATAATGTAAGTTATTTTGCATACTATTGTATAGAATCATTTTTCTAACTTGAACAGACAGCTGTGCTGCTGGGGAGTTTGTTGCGCCACTTCTTCTTCCCAGCTAAAGGCACTAGGAAGTGGTGAAGGGTGGGCGTTTTTGGGGGACTGTCTTATGTAATTTTGACGTTCGAAAAGTGCTGATTCTCGGCCTAGTTTGTATAAATGACTTTTGAATTTTGAATCCATATAAACTAAGTGGGAAAAATAGTATTGAGGCTAACTCAAAAACCACTCTAGGATTAAATCTTTTACCAATTTTAAATTGTAAAAAAACTCACCTATTTATAAGCGCAATCGCTGTACTCAGATCCACACTCGCCGAACTATCAGAATCACTTAAATTTTGTCTACTATCACTTCTACTTAGATTAGCTTTGGCTAATAACTGATAATAGAGATTCACATTTGAACACAAACATACACCATTTAGTTTTACATTAAAACACTTATTACAATACACACTTGGTTCATCTTCTTTAGGAGTTTGAGTATCATGACTCTCAGTATCCGTGATAGTCAATTGTTTTGAAATATTGTCTGGATTGTTCGAAATTTGAATATCGTTGCTACTTATTTCGATATTAGTGTCATGAGGTTTGTGATATTTATCGATATTTTCTTCTGAATTTTGTATTTTATCTTGATTTTCATCCTTAGAATCGATTTCTACTTTATTATTATCAAGATTAAGTTCAATTTCTCCAGTTTCACTATTATGTTGTGCAATTTCGACATTAATACTCCCTATAGCGGTTAAATCTTCCATTTGGTGTATAAGATCGTCTATTCCATCTTTTTTTATGGCCTCATTAACTGTGTTTATCGCGTCACTAACTGTGTTAATGGTGTCATTAACTATATCCATAGCTTCGTTAACTTTGTGCTTTGTTAAGAGATTGGTATTGTCATTTTCTGTGCTGCTTCTAATTCTATTATTATTAACTCCTTCTAAATTATTATTTTCTATACAATTATCCGTTGGTTTATTGTTGTTTCCTTCACAGATTTGTATTTTGCTATCATTCTTACTAGAATCGTTTTCTAAACATATATTTTTATTTCTTTTGCTATTCTTACTGACATTATCTTCACAATCTTTTTCTTTTTCTAAATTTGCATCATTTTCTCTCTTATCTTTAGATTTTCTTCTTCCTGCATCTGTATGATTTTTTAAGTTAATGACGCCGTCATTAACTGATCCGGACGTGACAATACCATCTTTACTTTTGCGAGTATCTTCAGAATTATTTTTCTGAGTAGTAATAGTAGTATTTAGTATAGTGACATTGTCATTAGGAGAGTAGGGTTTGACAAAGTTTGTGAACGCGTCAGCATGGTCTTCTTCTGATTGTGGAGGTTCGTCTTGAATGCCGCAGCCGCATTTTCTGCTGATTATCTGTGGGAGAGAATAGGAAAGTCCGGATTAATAAAGGTGTACACCAGGGGTGACATGGCACGCGTGCCATTAGTGGCACGTAGTCAAACAATTTAGGCACGGCATTATTTCAGGAATTTAGGTACTTGAGTCATCTAGTTTGCAACAGCAGAAGTCGAACTAATTTGTTCTTTAATTCAAATATATTAACATTACTGTTATTAAAGGTATTATTGTGAATTGTGAAAGTATTTATACAGTGTGAGTCTTCATAATGTGCACATATCGAAATGAGGGAGTCTATGCTTAATTTTATCGACGGAAAAAATGGTAATTTTTTTTTTTAGTTTAAAAAAAAAAAAAATTTTACAAAAAAATTTTTTTTTTTTAAATTTTTTTTTGCTCTCTTTTTATTATTATCTTATTTATAAATTTTACAATTAAAAATTGAAGAAAAAAATACAGATTTTTACTAAAAAAACATGTTTATTTTCAATTGAGGGTAGTTTTTTTCTCAATTTTAATTTTATGTGGACGGCTACTTACTTTCAATCATTATGGAGTTTGTTTCATCGCGATAGCTGATTCAGTTTAAAAGTTACACAGTTTTGTTACAATTTTTTTTTTAATTTCATAAAAAGTATAAAAAACAATATTTAGATTTTTTAAATATTTTTTCTGTCGTTAAAATTAAGCATAGATTTCCTCATTTCGATATGTGCACATTATGAAGACTCACACTGTATAACATTTTTCTAGGAGTCACTAAGTTGAGATGGTTTGTTGGCACGTCATGGTAACATTCAATATGTATTTGAAAAAAAAAACTGGCAAAGTGCGTGTCGGACCACGCACAATGAAGGGTTCCGTAGTTGGGATGAATTTATCCCAAGAACAAACTTAATTTTGTAGTTGAAAAACATGTTCTCCCATACATTCTGTATCAGAGAACATGTTTTTGCAACCGCAAATGTAAGTTGGTTGATTATTATTCGTTAACTTGTAAAGCCTACTTAGCTGTGATAGTTTTCCTTTTAATTTCGTTATATATGCTACTGCCGTGAATTTTTTCACATACCCAAAACCAACCATTAAACTTGCAGGGGGCACTTGACTCTAACAAAAATTAGCACTTTAAAGCTTAATATTTCGAAAACGGATCCCCAAATCCAAAAATGGTCTTCGCAAACTCACAATATTTTTGAACGACCTTTCCAATGACACCCCACACTATGGGATTATTGAGAGAAAAAAAAAACATTCTCACTTTACGTCTAGGGGAGGTACCGGAAAAAAAAACATTTTTCATGATTTTATTTTACCACTTTGTTGGCGTGATTAATATGTATACCCATGCCAAATTACAGCTTTCTAGTACTAAGCGTCTCTGAGCTAAGCCGCGGACAGACAGACAGACAGATAGACAGACAGACGGACATGACGAAATTATAAGGGTTCCTTGTTTACTACGGAACCCTAAAAAGGTCACGTACATGTAGAGGTTCGCCATCCCTGGTGTACATCGCGGTCTATCAACGGCGACCGTCGAAGAAGAATATCACGAATGCTTGCACTGACTGGACAGGTCCACTCAAATCTGTGTGGTTCTTTCCTCAAAAGACCATTTCAGACACTAATCTACATGTTCCTCATATGGCCTGACCAAGATTATGTCTGGACTTTAAAAGAGACTGCGACCTCTGAGTTTGTTTCGGCCTTTCTTCTCAAAGTAGTCAGATAGGAAACGCCGAACTCATCTAGCTTATTTTTAATAAAAAAAAATTATATGACGTGTAAAAGTGATTCCGATATCCTATTTACAGAATAAACAATTTCATTTCATTTCACAACACCTCATATCGAAAAATATGTCAAGATCGTTGGATACGTTGAGCTTGTAGCGGTTACACCGCCACAGACGAACTACGCATCATAGACATGACGTCACATAAATCCTGCATCGCGCAATTAGTGTTTACCGCGCGAACGACGTATACAGAGTGTTTGGCAGAACGTTGAATATACGAAAATGGTGGATAGGTGGGGTCATCTGCTACTTACTCAGCCCTAATTTATTTGGCCCTGGCCCCCTGGATATTTTTTTTTAATGCAGGTTGAAATTAGGATTTTAGTATTTTTTACATCTTTCTGTTATAAGAATCTGCCAGTATTAAAGATTAAAAAAAAAATGCCTGTTTTACCCATTTTTTTAATAAAAACTACACTTGAAAGTTGAGAAAGTTGTGAAACTAAAAGAAAGAAAAAAAAAAATTTTTTTACTTCCAGGGCGCCAGGGCCAAATAAATTAGGGCTGAGTAAGTAGCAGATGACCCCACCTATCCACCATTTTCGTATGTTCAACGTTCTGCCAAACACCCTGTATAACAGACTATCCGGCTTCAACAGTTGCTCGCCAGACACGACACCCGTCTGGTCGGAGGATCCTCCCTTTTCTATAGAGGATGAGTGAACTTTACAGCCTGTTCCTCATACCTCTAAAAGCTGTCCCATATACAAATTTTGTCACCGTATCATAAAATTTTAGCAATGTTTAACTTTTTTATGATTACTAGGCTTAGTTTTGTTGGTACGGAACCCTAGTGCGAGATTCCGACTCGCACTTGTTTTAAAGAATCTATAAATTAAATACGCATTATCATTATTATTTTAAATCCAGTATCCGGCCGGATATTAACCTACTATCTGGTATCCGGCCGGATAATAAAATGATACCGAGTAGGTCGGATATTAACCTACTATCTAGTATCCGGCTAGAATTTAACCTACTCTCATCTGGTATCCGGTCGGATAGTAAAATTATACCGAATAGGTTGGATACTGGATAGTTGCCGGATATTAGTCTAATCGTCGTCAGTCGGCTTGTATAAATTGTCGACCTCGTAATTGCATCACCACTTTTGACAAAAACTTCCAGTAAATTAAAACTTTATTAAGGTTAAAGCTGCATAACAGTCACATTGATCTTAAATCAAAAATAGACCTTGAAATGTGACGACGATATAGAAAGAAAGAAACTAAGTTTATTTGCGGTAAACATGACGCAAGGAAAGAAAAAAAACAAGTAAATAACAATTTGGGGGGAAATATGCGTCACATCCACGCAAAACGGCCATCGCTCGCATGCTACAACCCCATGAGAGACAGAGACCCAGCGCTGGTTTTCAGCGACAGCCGGCGCTGACGTGATGACGTCAACCGGTGCAGTATATAGTGAAATAACAAATCAAAAATAAAATAAATACAATACTTAATTCGTCCGTCAGTGATATGACGTGCAAGTGACATTCAACCCTACCTCTACCACCCGGTAACACAATTACGAGTAAGACTACACTTTATTGAACAGATTCTTACCTTTTTTTTTTACTAAGGCGTCTCGCAGTTGACCTATGAGGACATGGCTGCTTAACCGGACTTTCCTGTGGCTGCCTTAAACTTCTACTTAAAGCCTCCAGCCAGGGGCATAAACTATGCTAATTAAAACTAGGTGAACGCTCGCTAAGGGCACCCCCTGTGGGGTACGAACCTCGGCTTAGGGCGTCGCTGGGGGGAGGACAGCAAAGAGGGACAGACTGGATAAAACTTAGATTTTTCATCATGATTATTGTGCGGGGTATTTAAAGCTACGTGCTCAGCTGCAACAACTGCTGGCACCTTGTTTTCGAGCAAGGGTCGGGGCGAGTTTGATTTACTCGGGGACGCGGTCGCGATCGCAAAGGACCTCGGCGGCGGGGTCGGAATGACGGGTGTCGTCTGTGTTTGTGCACTGTACTGGTAGCCCTATTCTTCTCCTAGAGGAGTGTTATAGGGTCATCTGGGTCGGTAAGATTCTTACCTGATCGAGCTCTCTATAAGTAGCAACGTTGTGTAGTAACATCTGCGTGGTTTCGGTATTGTTGCTGCATAACAGGGCCGCTGTGGATCGCGTCGCTCGAGCTCGGCCGCGGCAGAGGCCGTAGGAACGGTATCTAGAACGAAATAGGAGTCAAATTAACTAAGCAGCACGCTTTTATCCCTACAGAGGCTGAGACAGGTGTACTCTAAACAAAAGTAAAAAAAAAGTCAAATAATTTATTTCAATTAGGCACAAAAAGGCACTTTTGAACGTCAAAAACAAAAAATAGAATTGATTCTAGTCGCCCCTTCCAAAAGGTAGTTTTCGTATGGAGAAGAATGGGCAAGAAACTCCACCGTTACTCTTTTCAAATGCTTTACAATATTTTGTATACATTAATTATATAATTATATGTGAAGACGATGCACCTGGAATAAGATTACTATACCACAATAGGTAAAAATAATTAAAAATGAAGCAATGACAGAAAAAATCATTATGTAATGGATACATGGTGTTCACATATTTACAAGCATTGTAAAAGTAGGTACCTATACGATATTCCTAAAAAAAAAATTACAAGTGATACAAATTAGTCAGTGTGTGAAACCTGAGACACCCTAACTAATTTTCGTTGTAGGTGTGCTATGTCAAAATTCAAGTGTGTCATTGCATTCTGTGGTTGCTCTAGAACAGGGATGGCGAACCTCTCCACATATACGTGCCATTTTTTCCAAATACATATTGAATGTTGCCATAACATGCCAACAAACCATCTTGACTTAGTGAGTCCCGGAAAAATATTATATAAATAAATTCACAATTCACAATAATACCTTTATCATTACACAAAAATGTTGACATTTATTTGAATTAAAGAACAAATTAGTTCGACTTCTGCTGTTGCAAACTAGATGACTCAAGTACTTAAATTCCTGAAATGATGCTGTGTCTAAATTATTTAGTCACGTGCCATTGGTTCGCCATCCCTGCTCTAGAATAAGCCATGCAAATATGACCAAACGTCCATAATGCTGCAGACAACCACTTGACAAATTTTATTATAGACTAACAGCGCCCCGCGGTTGCACCCACATAAATCTTGATCCCGTGGGAATATCCGGATAAAAAGTATCCTATGTGTTAATCCAGGTTATAAACTATCTATGTGCCAAATTTCGTCCAAATCCGTTCAGTAGTTTTTGCGTGTCTTAGGTAATGTGAAAGTTTGTGAGGATGGATGGTTGTTTGTTACTCTTACAAACAACCATCCATCCTCACAAACTTTCACATTACCTAAGACACTTGCATTCTGTGGTTACCGTCAAAAGATTAGAGCAACCGACATCTTTAGAAAAAGCCATGCAAATATGGCCAAATGTCCATAATGATGCAGGCTTTTTTTTAACTATGGCTTCTCGCAGCTGACCACTAAGGTTTTGGCTGCTTAATCGGACTTTCCTGTGGGTCTAAGCCTAAAGCCAGGGGCAAAAACTATTCTAAATTAAAGTTAAGCGAACGCTCGCTAAGGGCACCCCCTGTGGGGTACGAACCTCGGCTTAGGGCGTCGCTCGGGAGAGGCCAGCAAGACGGGACAAGCTGGATCAAAGTTAGATTTTCAACATGATTATTATGCAGGGTATTTAAAGCTACGTGCTCAGCTGCAACAACTGCTGGCACCTCGTTATCGAGCAAGGGTCGGGGGATGCTGCAAGAAACCACTTGACAGAATTTATTATTGATAGTGCCATACACGAAGACGCGCCCCACTCCGCTCCGCTCCACATTAAAGTACAGCTTACAGTACAGTAATCGCGGAGTGGACCGCGTCTTCGTGGATTGCACTATCTGTATTATCGACATAACCAGATATTTTAAGGTTTAAAAACATAATTTACAAACAGAACGCATTCTTATTAATTAAAAAAAATATGAAATCAGGAAATCTTCTTCTATCTTTGGAAATCAGGTTACTTGCAGCACTTAGTATTTGTTTTTCACTACTAATCAGTTGGTACTTATAAGAACTTGTGATCGATAAGTCTATGGCCATAAAGCATGTTAATTAAAAAAAACACTACAAAGAGAAAAATACTTCATTTTCGGAAGTGTCTTTGATTTCTTCAAATATTACCTACAGCTAGGTATTTATTAAAGAGGATAAAAATATAAACACTGGATAAATTTCTTTAACTAAATTAACTAATAAACTATTAAAATATAATAACCTAACCTGACTAAAACTATAAACAAACTAAAATATGGCGTAGAAATATTCCTTCGCATCACGGTCGACTGGTAATGTACCCAAGAGACTGGTTTTGTATTCTCATTTTTTTTTTTTTTGAATTTTTGTGGACTACCGCGCAAACTTTCTCTACCAAATGAAAAAGAATTTTCTTAATCGGTCCACAATAGGGAAGAGATAAAATGAATTGTTTGGTCCGTCTTGTAGATAAATAAAAAATATTAGACACATATTTTTTCATTTTTACGTTATCAAAAGATTACGGCGATACATTGAATTAAAATGTGCCATGACATAGTTGAAATCAAATACTTAATTTTAATTAGGCATAAAAAGGTACTTTTGAACGTCAAAATTTACAAAAAATTGAATTGATTCTAGTCGTGCGGCGTCCATCACGAGTATGTTTTTATACTTACTTGTGACGTAGCGACCCGCACTCCTCAACTTTAATGCGTTTTATCCAAGTCATCTTTTATTAATATGATGAAGCATAAATACGTGTCTAATATTTTTTTGTTAAGCTATTGCATAGCTTTTATCGCGGGCTTTGAGCGCGGCGACCAAATCAAGAAATTCCGAAAAATCCTAACACCCCCCACTCCACCTGCCATGTAATGACGGTTTCGGTATTTTTGTTTTATGTCATCACGTCATCATCCCAAGTGTAGCGTTGACAAATAGGAAGTATGGAGGTTACAAATGCTATGCAATAGCTTTACCGCGGCAGTCCCCGAGTGCCACACGTTTTTTTATCTTACTGACGGACTAAATAGAATTTCTTTTTTTTAACCCAAGCATCATCCCTATTGACGGAGAAACCGGGGAACATATTTTTTTTAAAGTCGGTTAAAAATGATAATACTCACGAAACAGGTATGTCCCATCTCAACACGAGGTTACACCGTGGTAAGTCGATCCCTTCTTCTAAAGCTGAAGTTGCTAGCAGTAAGTTACATTCATGCATACGAAACCTGGGAACAATAAAAAGATAGAGATTAATTTACAGGACTAAACTAAAATTAATTTATTTAACCATTTAAGTACACAGAAATAATACACAGACAAGACAAAAGGAACAGAAAAATACGTACAAAGGTGATGCTTATTTCTAATGAAATCTCTGAATCTGACAGGACTAAACTAAAATTTATCTTCTGTCCTTTTCTTAATGAAATAGAAAGAAAAAGATGCACTGAACTTAAATTTAGTTAGTTTGTGAGCAAGGGAATCGGCACCATTGTATACACCCCTCCTACGGCCGCAGCGGTGCGGCGTCACTGCTCGGCTGTAGAAATAGGTATGGAGGCAGTACTACTTACTTCTTCAAGACATCTTCCTGCCTCTTCCCCTGTCGCTGACATTCACGCGGCTCCGTGCCGGGGTCGGCAGGGGTCTCAGTGGCGCAGTATTGCGCGCTAATATAGCTGAGTCGACTGTTACTTCGGGACATGTCCTGTGGAATAAAAGTATAGTGAATTTGTTTTAATTTTACAAGAAGTAGTGGTGTGACCGTCGGACTGCCAAGTCATAGGTCTCGAGTTCGAACCCAAAGCACGCACCTCTGACTTTTCGGATTTATGTGCGTATTGTATAATTATCACTTGCTTCATAAACGGTGAAGGAAGACTGCCTGTCTGACCTCCACAACCCAGTAACTTGGTAATACGATACCCCTTGGTAAGACTGGTTATCAGACTTTCGAGCTTCTGACGACCCGTAACGACTGTCAAAGAGCCACGAATGACAGGCGGGAACAACGGCTTAACGTGCTTTCCGAGGCACGGAGGTGTTTTGGTATGTAAAGATGGTCACCCATCCAGGGCAGCTTAACCTGATGGATCAATCCGTGCGGCTATACTTAGCCGACTTACTTAGCCACGAGTCACTTACCACCATTATACTGAACATAATCTTCGCGATTAGGGGCTCCTTCATATAGACAATCCCGCACAACGCATCCGGGTTCTGCTGCATCTGCAGTACTCTTGCTGCGTTATTTCTCTGTATTCTGGTTTTACCCCTGAAAGAGCAACATATTTACACGTTTATTAACCGACTTCTAAAAGGAGGAGGTTCTCAATTCGACTGTATGTTTTTTTTTTTGTTTGTTATGCGATTACTCCGCCAATTTGGTAGATCATACTTCAGAGGTCTCATATAAATTTTATTAACTTTGCTTGGATAGTTTTTGAGTTAGCTTCAATAATACGTATTTTTTCCCACTTTGTATGTGGATGATATGATAACTTCCTGTCACTGTTATTTACATAGCAGGTAGTGGTATTCGAATTTGTGTAGGATAGGTACCACAACTAAAAAGTGAAAAAAAAACTTTTATTTAAAAAAAAAAAACAACCGTCTTCAAAAAAAACACTACAACGTGAAAAATAACTTAAATTTCGGAAGTCGGTGACCAAGAACGAAAATTCAAAACCAAAAACACCGTCTTCCGAAATTAAAGTTATTTTTCACTTTGTAGTGTTTTTTTTTTTGAGTCGGTTTTTTTTTTAATAAAAAGTTTTGTTTAATAAAGAATCTTAACAGCGTTGTTGTGTTTCGGCAGTTAGAGGTAAGATAGCATACAACCACTATACTAACAAGTCATAAATCATAGACATGAAGTAATTTGCGATATTATCGAATCCTTAAATAATATTTTGGAATACTATACCTCAATCTATATCCGGAACGCCTTGTAAACCCTATTAGACCTCTCTGTTGCACCATAATTTCGTTGCCACGAATATCCATTCCACTTACACGAGTATCCGTCTTATTTATGGAATTTTCGGCTTTATCTGTAGTATCAGTCTCACTTATGGTAGTATTCGATGGGCTATTTGAAATATCATTGCTATTATCACTTCTGTCCTTAATATCCGTCTGACAAATTTGAGTATCCGGATTGTTTGAGCTACTTTTAGAGTTATCATCGGTGGGAGAGTCAAGATCTTTTAAATTAGACTCGTAAGTGTTAACTCTATCTTGTATTTTGTTGCCTAAAGTCGTGAAATCACATTCTTCAATATCATTTAACATTTTCTTTAAGCTTTCTTTATTTATAGTATCACAACCACTAGTACCAGTCTCATTGTCATCTTTAGTATCCGTCGGGATATTACCACTATCATGTCTAACAAAATTCTGGTTCCGAGTATCCGGCGGTTTAAATGTCCCTAAAATTTCAGCAAATCTCATTATTTTTGGGGATGAGAATGTCTTTATTCTTTCCCATTCATTTTCGATTTGCTCAAATAGTAATTCGGCATAACATCGAATTTTTATAAAGACGGTGGTACACAAACACATTAGGATAAAATGTCTTTCATAGGGTATTTTAATTTTTAGTTTTTCTAGCTTTGTTAGTAGGCAGACTGCTGCTTTGTCGGCTGCGTAGGGACCTGAAATTATATAAATGATAATTTAACATCACGAAAACGAAGGCAAAGGTAAATAGAATACCCACATTTTGTTATACTCCGTAGGTTTAGGTAGTTAAATAATCGTGAAAATGGTTTTTGTAGATGAAAAAAAAGGCGATAAAACCAAACTAAATTTATTTTAGGCTTTTTACAATAAAATGGTTTCCTCTTTACGCATTTACATGATTGCTATTACAACTATAATAAATCTAAATAATTATCATGTCCACAAAAGCCACTAATAAAGAGTTGAAATTAAATCGTAGGTATATAATGGTGCCGATTCTCTTGTACACCGAACTAAACTAACTAAACTATCACTAAAATTCCTTACTTTTGACTATGAGAATCTCAAAGCTATTCTGCAAAATAAATTCTCAAAATTTAAAAATAATTTTGACACATCTAAATCGAATTTGACAACCGCGACTCCACACGTGATACCTAACCACGTGAATCTTTTTAGAGCCGGAGGCGCGCAGGGGGGGCAGCCTCGACGTGTTTTACATGGATTTTTCACTTTTTGTGTGGAAAATAAGAAAAAATATTACCTACTTGTAGAGTGTTAGGGGTTTAAGAGTTTTATAAAGGGTGTCGAAATTTTCATTATTTTTGCGATTGGACACACCGTTTTCGAGATATAAGCAAAAGAAAAAAAAAATCAGTACTGTTTTTTCATCTGAAGTCGAGGTGTTGGTGTGAATTTTAGTTCATGACAACCAATTTTATTCCACATGTTTTTAGTCGCGATTAAAAATAGTCATATTTAGTTAGAAAATCTAAATTTTAGGTTAAAAACGTCAAATTCAGAATAGCAAAATTGCCATTTTCACTAAACTAATATCTCAGTGCCATCTTAGTGCTGCAAACTAAAATATTGTTAAGTTGTGTCACTTTAGTCTATTTCAGAATGGGAAATCGTCGTTTGACAGGAATAAACTAAATTTTGGTGATTTTTAGTTTAGTTTAGAGGCATTTGTGACAAGAGAATCGGCACCAATGTCAAATAATAGGATGAATATGTCAAGGACGGATGTAAAAATTTAATATGGTAATTTGGGAGCAATTAATAGGCTCTTATAAAATTATGCCGTTAATGAGGTATTAGAGGTGTAGAAAGAATTATTGCCAAACTTCCTTGTCTTCAAAGTATTCTTTAATTTTTAAGCGACTTCCAAAAAGGAGGAGGTTCGTCGCGTATGTTTGTTTTTTTTTTATGTATGTCCACCGATTTCTCCGTCAATTGTGGACCGATTTTGAAAATTCTTTTTTTTGTTTGAAAGGGTGTGCTCTGGAATTGGTCCCATATAAATTTTATTAACTTTGCTAGGATAGTTTTTGAGTTAGCTACAAAATACGTTTTTTTTTCCACTTAATATGTAGATGATATGATAAGTTTCTGTCACTGGTAGCAGGTAGTGGTATTCGAATGTGTGTGGGGTAGGTACCACAACTAAAAAGTGAAAAATAAAAACTTTTTACAAAAAAAAAAAACAACCGACCTCCAAAAAAAAACACTACAAAGTGAAAAATAACTTTAATTTCGGAAGTCGATGGCAAAAAACGAAAATACAAAACCCAAGACACCGACTTCCGAAATTAAAGTTATTTTTCACTTTGTAGTGTTTTATAATATGATTTCTTGATAAGGACACGTTTGATGTGGATTTTGAACTTCCCATCGCTAAATTCTGTAACCGACTTTGGCAACTTGTTACAAAAGCGGATACTGGTGCCGATTCCCTTGTTCACAAACTAAACTAAATTTAAGTTCAGTGCATCTTTTTCTTTCTATTTCATTATGAAAAGGACAGAAGATATATTTTAGTTTAGTCCTGCCAAATTATGACATGAAAAAGTGATTTTGAAATGAAATTTTTAATACTGCAAATAGGATATATTTGCAGTATTAAAATTTTCATTTCATTTCATTTCATGTTAAGTAATGATTTGGAAAAATATATGTTAAATTAGAGCATTTTCTTGATAACTTAATTTTTATTAATATTTTAGATTATGTTTATATTACATAGTGAAATTAATTTGTAAAGTTATGTCTAACGCGGATAAAAAACTGAGAACACGCAAAATCTATTAAGCGTATTTTTCTGAAACCTTCACCATTTTAAAGAAAATTTTGTTATTGATCTTTTAGTACACGTGTTTTATAAAAATACCTTTTGTTTTATGTATAATAAATTAATAATGCGTCTAATTTGGGACAGCGCTCCTTGATAGGCGAGTCCTATTACTGGCTGGACGTACGACGCGTTGCGTGAGGTCAGTACAGAACACGTAAGCTAACCACTCAAGGTCACTGTCATATATCTGCGTCTTAATAAATAACAGCTTTTACTAATCATATGGACCTATGTAGCATATCCGATTTTCTTAAAATGAATGATTAAATTAATAGTGTCTTTCTACCAGATAAAATAAATCTTTCTTTCTTAATTACTTAGAATTTTTATAATTTACTAAAGAAAACTCACCTAATTGTTCCAAAACATATAGAAACTGTTTGAATATATTCTTAGGGTCAATGGTGGGGTGTGGAATGCTCATAAATTCTTCATACATCTCGTCTCCGTAAATCTCAGTGGGGTCGTGTCTGTAATAGGAAAATTATAAGAAGGCAAACATATTGACACATGTCCCAAGCAAATTATGCGCTTCGGGAATCATCGTCTATATTCGGAAATACAAACGCGCGATTCGTACGGTTTCGAACATCCCTGGTACTTAGCTCTTGTTTAAAATTACCTAAATCGATGAAAATACCCGTGTGCAATGTATTTTAATGTATTATTTAAAAAGCTCACCGATGGTCCTCAATAAAATCTAACGCGTCTTGCACTGTATCTCTCATGTATTTCTCGAGTTCTATGTATACTGGAGGAAGATTTTCGCCTGAAGACCGAGCAGAATACTCTATTATTAGTTCACGTGGCTTTGCTGAGGACGATATTCTGGAACAAAATGAGAAATTTTAGAAATGGACTGTAAGAGGAAAATCGGGATTAAGAGAAATATGTATAGTAGTGGTTCAAGGGGATAAGAAAGACGTAGAGGTGATCGACGGCGGTGATCTCTCGCGTCCGGCCCTGGTTCAGGCCATGGTACAGAGCGAGAGTAAATGGCAGACCGTCACCTCCTTCTGCGAAGCGGTAATGCTCGCGAAGGAGGAGGTGGAACGCGTGAGGGAGAGGCAAATTACGCGCCCTCACGCCTAACCTAACCTAACCGCCGCAGGAGGAGACGCCCGGGGCGGGAATCGCGAGCCGATTTCCGGCCACCGTAGGCGCGGGCTTGCGGACGGTGAGCAATGGGTAGCTCGCCGTCCGATAAGGACCAAGCCCGGGTCGACGGCGCGTTGTGTTCCACGCGCGCCTCAAAGAGATGTCAGCAGAATTGACGGGGTCCGCTAGGGCCAATGCCTGCCGGGGGTTCGAAGAAAACGGATAGGGACATCGTGGCCCCCGGCAACAGGGCAACCGAAGGAACACGGGTGGGTTTTAGTCAGTAAGAGTCTGACACGCCCTCCCGCTCCGTCCAGAGCGGGAGAAGTTATTTGATAACTTTCCAACCAAAAAAAAAAAGGGGGATAAGAAAGAGTAGCATTTTATAATAAACTACCTATTGCCCGCGGCTTCGCCCGCGTGGATGTCGGAAAATATCCCACGGAAACGTACTACCGATACCGGGATTACATACCTAATAGCTGAGGAGAAAAGTTCATTGACTCTTACCGCTGCGCCCGCGTTGCCGTTAAACATAATTATTTTGTTACGCGTTATTTTGATTCTGTGATATCTTTTAAACCATTCATTTAAATGAAATGATTTTAAGGCATATTTTAATCTAAATTAAATGCTCAATTTAAGTAGTATAGTTAATTGGATAAGGATTAATATAATACTGGTCAAAATAGCTTCGGAAATAACAATGAAATTGTCATCAAATTCTGAAAGATAAAATGGTTATTGTGGGACATTCTGAAAATGTGGAACTTTTTAAGATGAACAATACTGTAGAACATAAATTTTATGTAACTTTTACGATTTCCGCGGCGCACGCCAATATAGTTCCCAGTCGACATGATTTTTTCCGACATCTTCAACAATAATCGTCAAATTTCAGGCAATTTACACAAAACCTCAATGAATATACACTAAAACCTTCCACATGTATCACTCCGTCCATTGGTGAAAACTGTTTGAAAATCCGTTCGGTGGTTTTTGAGTTTATCGCGTTCAAAC
The DNA here is from genome assembly GCA_963680765.1 of Agrochola lychnidis. Classification (NCBI taxonomy): domain Eukaryota; kingdom Metazoa; phylum Arthropoda; class Insecta; order Lepidoptera; family Noctuidae; genus Agrochola; species Agrochola lychnidis. The sequence goes on from OY796875.1 coordinate 11,164,705, forward strand.
AGACAGACAGACGCGGCGGGGGACTGTTTTATAATATGTATGGAAACTGGCTAAGTGCGTGTCGGAATACGCACAATGTAGGGTTCCGTAGTTGGGATAAATTTATCCCAAGAACATTCATCATCATCATGAGCATGAAGGGATCTTGGTATGTAAAATGGTCACCCATCCACGGACCAACCGCGGCAAGCGTAGCTTAACCTGATCGATCGACCCGTGTGGCTGTTATTACTTAGCCACAAGCCCCCCTAAGCAACTAAACACCATTTAGTGTAATTTATTGTTTTAATAGGTAACTGCCTATTATTCTTAAAAAATACTCAAATAGTCATAACTCTTAGGGAAAACAAGTTAGGGCTCTGCCATACAGATATTTTTTACTGCAAATTACCCCAACTATCGCCCTGTTTCGTTTGACCCACGATTTTTTACCCACCCTGTATACACTCAGCCCCGCTACCATCTAGCTGACTGGCTAATATTGTTACCACAACTATTTTAATTGTATTTGTTGGTATATTGGCGTGTGCTAGCTAACATATGGCAAATAATTAAATTTAATATACTGTGTCTCGTACTGTTTTTTTTTTTTTAAGTGAACAGGCAGCTGTGCTGCTGGGGAGTTTGTTGCGCCACTTCTTCTTCCCAGCTAAAGCATTAGGAAGTGGTGAAGGGCGGGCGTTTTGGGGGACTGTCTTATGTAATTTTGACGTTCGAAAAGTGCTGATTCTCAGCCTACTTTGAATAAATGACTTTTGATTTTGACAACATGAGCTATTAAATCTAGACTCACCTCTTCCCCCCATCAATATCCTCAGCCAGATCCATCTGGCAGCACAGCTCCTGCTCCAACTCTTCAATCTTCCACTCCAGTTTCTCATACATTTCGAAATCATCTACATTTTCATACAAACCCATTTCTTCATACTTTGTTACTGTCATCCTTGGTAATGCACCTGATAAATGATATTTATTTATTTAAATTTGTTTTAACAAACACTTTTACACGAGTATCCGTCTTGGTTTTGTAGAATATTCGGCTTTGTCTGTAGTATCCGTCTCACTTATGGCAGTATTCGATGGGATATTGAAAGTATCATTAATATTTCAAAACTAGACGAGGTTGGTATTTGATATCTGACTACTCTGAGAAGAAAACAAACTCAGAGGACACAGTCTTTTTTAAAGTTAAGACATTATCTTGGTAAGATCATGTAGATTAGGGTCTGAGATGGTCTTTTGATGAAATAATACCTGTCCAGTCAGTGCGCGCATTTGACAGTAATCGTGTAACTCAACTCAGAACTTAAGGGTCGGCTATAGGCAAATCGTGTTATGAGTTTTGGATAAGTTTATATAGAACACTTAAAGTAATAGCAGTAGAAATTTTCTGAATTTTCACCGTCAAGTGAAAGTGAAAAATAACTTTAATTTCGGAAGTCGGTGTTAAAAAACTAAAATACTGATCTGATCCAAAGACACCGACTTCCGAAATTAAAGTTATTTTTCACTTTGTAGTTTGGAAGTCGGTTGTGTTTTTTGTAAAAAAGTTTTTTTGTAAACGTGATTGTGCTCTTTATTTATATTACGACGAATATTACTCTTTATATTACGTTACGGATCAATGTTCTATGCCAGTATTTTTACTTTAAAGGTTTCGGAAGTATTTTTTTTTTTTGTAACCGCGATTGTGCTCTTTATTTAGATAAGGTTACAGACCAATGTTCAATGTAAGTATTTTTCTTCCACCGAGAAGATCTTTTTCAAGTTTTCACTTCTGTCGGCACTCCCGTAGTGCCACTGCCATTTTTTTAACAATCATCTACCAGATTTATCCGTAATCAGATTTTTTCACTAACTAGTGAAACTCTTCAGCTAGCCAGAAGTTTTTTTTCGTGGCTACTACTTTAAGTTTTCTATATAAACTTATCAAAACCCATACCACGATTTGTCTATAGCCGACCCTTAAGGAGCTCAACGACTCGACAAACAATACCAAAAAATGGACGTTTAGGTAGGTCGCAAATAGTGCTCAAACTGCCAGATAATCAAAAAATGTAACAAAAAAAAAAAATCCAACATAGTCCTCACATTCACAATAATTAATTAAAATACAATACTTTACACAACCATCACGCTTGATAAAGCAGAGGTGTACATAAAAAAAAGTAATAATGTAAATATTCCTGACCTGACGGTTCATCCATCTCTTTCTCGTCCGTAGATTTATCGGGCGTCTCTTTCTTTCTTAGCAAAGCCGTTTGAGCATCTTGCGTCTCTTTCTTTCTTTGACGATCTTCATCTGTCATTTCTTCTTCTCTTGGTATAGTATGTTCGTCTTCTGTTTCTGGGTTGTCTTTTACATCGGTCTCGTTGTCTTTTTTATTTGGAGCGAAAAGAGGGTAGGTTAACGCTAGGATTGTGGGTTGGTCTTCTTGTGGGCAATTTTTGTATGATTTCATTATCTGTGAATGAAATAGAATAATTCATTATTATTATTTAATTAATCTAATTAATTCATTATTATTATTTAATTAATCGAATTAATTCATTATTATTATTTAATTAATCGAATTAATTCATTATTATTATTTAATCAATATAATTAATTCATTATTATTATTATTTAATTATTCTAATTAATTCATTCATCGTCTACCTAGCCTTTTCCCAACTATGTTGGGGTCGGCTTCCAGTCTAACCGGAAGCAGCTGAATACCAGGTTTTTACATGGAGCGACTGCCTATCTGACCTCCACATCCTAGTTACTAGGTAACACGATACCCCTTGATAAGACTGGTTGTCAGACTTTTTGAGCTTCTAACTACCCGTAACAACTGTCAAAGACAATGACAGCCGTGACCAACGGCTTAACATGCTTTCCGAGGCACGGAGGGGCCTTGGTATGTAAAGATGGTCACCCATCCACGGACCAACCGCGGCAAGCGTAGCTTAACCTGATCGATCGACCCGTGCGGCTGTTATTATTTAGCCACAAACCCCTATATCAATCTAATTAATTCATTATTATTATTTAATTAATCCACACATTATAAACTAGCTGCGCCCGCGGTTTCACCCACATAAGTCTCGATCCCATGGGAATATCGGGATAAAAGGCACATTCTATGTCCTTCTCCAAGTCATGTTCTACTCATGTGCCAAATTTCATCCAAATCCGTTCAGCTGTTTTAGCGTAAAAGCGTAACAAACAAACTCACTTTCGCATTTACGTATAATATTAAAAATTAGGATTAGTCGCTTTTCGTGTCTATATGTGTGAACGTATTGCAGATTTCTCCATCATTTAGCGAATTTATTCCAGAAGATTTATGTGTATTATACATTATTATTAAACATACAAATAATAAAGAAATATCGATGTTTTCTCAAGTCGTAAAAACCGCGCGAATAGCGGAGGTTGTTGCTAGTTGATTTATAAATCCGACAATAGTAATAAATATTAGACCAATGATTCTAAATATGCGGCTGAGACAGACTCGACGCAGAGAGCAGGATATTGAGGCGCAGTTTGGGAACAGCCCTATGTCGTATTGATTCCCGAGTGGAGTTCGTTTTTGAGCTCATCAATATCGAACTGACCACTGTATGAAAAGTTATGCGTGGTAAAAAAAAACACGTGTGCAGTCGGGGGATCCCCGTCAGGAGCGAAGTTCCTTATCGCGTATGATTTAAAACAAAATTTTCGCAGCCGCCATCTTGAATTTTCATTTTGACCTCACGATCGGCTTTAGCACTCTCGAAAACTATGAAAACGACACCCATGGTGAAAAATGTGAATATTTTTGCAGCCACCATCTTGGATTTTCCTTTTTGAACAAATTCACACTTTATCTCTCTCGCTATCGAATTAAAAGAAGACAGTCGCAAGTATGAACGCTTCTTCGCGTTCATACTTGCAACTGACTTCTTCCGCGTAAAATGAATTTAAAAAATATATGCCTCGATTTTTAATAGACAAATGCTACTATACCATTGACGCATAATATTCATAAACATATGTCTGTTAATTTATTAAAATATATCTTGTGTTTTAATTTCTATAGATATTACTGCATTATGTTTCACTAGCTTTTGCCCGCGGCTTCGCCCGCGTGGATGTCGGAAAATATCCCACGGGAACGTACTACCGAGATTTCATACCTAATAAATAACAGAGGAAAAGGTCATTGACTCCTACCGCTGCGCCCGCGTTGCTCCGCGTAATTTTGAAACTGTGATATCTTTTAAACTATTCATTTAAATTATATGATTCAAAGGCATATTTTAATCTAAATTAAATGCCCAATTTAAATAACATTTTTTTTTGGATAAGGCTTAATACTATATCGGTCAAAAAAGCTTCGGAAATAACAATTAAATTTTTATCAAATTCTGAAAGATAAAAATCGTTATTGTGGGTCATCCTTAGAAGATGCCATCGCGGACTTTTTTGTTGAACTTTTTAAGATGAACAATACCTTGGAACATAAATTTGATGTATCTTTTTCGGTTTAGGCAGCGCACGCCAATAAAGCTCCCAGTCGGCATGATTTTTTCCGACTTCTTCAATAATAATCGTCAAATTTCAGCCAATTTACACAAAACCTTAATGAATTATACACTAAAACCTTCCGCATGAATCACTCCGTCCATTGGTGAAAACCGTTTAAAAATCGATTCAGTAGTTTTTGAGTTTATCGCGTTCAAACAGACAGACAGACAGACGCGGCGGGGGACTTTGTTTTATAATATGTATTATGTTTCATGTAATTTTTAAGTTAATTTCTAATATTGTAATTTAACAATGTATGCCTTATAGGGTAGATTTTTGAGCTACTACAAAATATTTTTAAGACTCTGTTGTATCACCAAAAATCACATTAATAAAAACTTTGAACTTTTGACTTTGGAACTTTCTTTTATTTGTCGGTTAAAAAGTAGAAGAGTGTATGATTACCCTTAGGGCTGGCGCTGCGCTCAGCGCGATTGTGACTGCCAAACAAAATATCAACGTTGCGAGCCTAAAAATAAAGTTGAGAATAAATAACCTGAGACGCGCGCATTTTTACGCTTCGACGCGCTCTAGAGCTAATGCAAGTTTATTTATTTTCAACTTTATTTCAATGAGGACAATGTCGATAATAGTTTGACAGTGACAAATGCCCTAAAGGGCAAATATGGAATGCTATAAATTGTACTTACATATTTCAAATCATCATCTCTGTATATTAAATGGCAGCTGTCCACAATGAGTACGTTAATATTACTCATTGTCAAGTGTTGGTCTTCTAAGATCTTCTTCAGCACTGAAGATGTGCAGATTAGGACCTGGAATTAAAGGTAAAATCTGTAAATGTCCAGCTGAACGACGCGGTTTTGAGAATTGGCAGGAATGATAGTTAATTGATTGATTGATTTTTAAAGGTCTTTATTAATAGAAAAAGGTTAATACAAGTTAACAAAAAGATCTTATTCTAAATGTAAACTAACATAATCCGAACAATGTTAAATAGGCTAAAACACCTCTCTTAACACACAACATGTATGATTGTTAGTGTGACTACAAATTTAATAGATACAAAACATAAGATTGTGCTGTATATATATGTAGGGTTTGCAGACCCACATTTTTAAATTTAAGTTACCCAGGTCCCCCATTTTACATTATTTTGAAATGATTAAATTGTCACATTATTAAGACAAAACATTATTTAACAAAACGATAAAATTTTAAGCATATAAATGTAATGTAATGTACATATTACTGTGTAAGGTGACAGCAGTCACGCTGGACAGGTGGTAAGTGAGCTAACGTTAATCCACCAAGAAATGGTGATGAGGCAGTTTATACTTGCTATAACTTCTGGCATAAGGTAATCGGGTTAATATACTCTTACCAGTGTGTGAGACTGGAGTATTGTGATGACGTGGATTATTAAAGAGGTAGAATTTTCGGGATACTTTCAGAATGAAATCCTTTAGAGTTGGAAACTTGATATCATTATGTAGTTGTTTAAGGTTTGTGTAGAGAGGTGTGTTAAATGCTAAGTTGGTCGACTATTACTCGTTAACTTATAAAGCCTAAGATAGTTAATTGATTCAGGCGTGACCTTGGGGAAATCCATTATAAAATACAATAGACGTTGATATATTTAGTAACCTGTTCCGTTTAACTATTCCTAATGCGCCATAAAAAACCCTGTAAGAAATCGACACGTGTTTCAGGTCTCAACCAGCCTCTGCGACCAGCGCTCGGTGTGGCAACACGCCGTGTTCGGGTTCGCGACAAGTCACTCGTAATCCTGAGGATGCCTCGTTGAGAGGTGAAACACGTGTCGATTTCTTACAGGGTTTTTTATGGCTCTTTAGAAATAGTTAAGCGGAACAGGTTACTAAATATATCCACGTCTATTGTATTTTATAATGGATTTGCGCAAGGTCACGCCTGAATCAATTAACTATCTTAAAAAAATATTAGTTTTGGTCACTTTCACACACACATTACGTCACGCCTGTGTTCCCCGAAGGGTTAGGCAGAGGTGTACCTACAATTCGCCAGTTATGTTTAAGTCCCATATAATAGGGGGCTAGCCTATTGCCATCAACCAGACACAAATCCAGACCCCGTCTTGCGGGTGAGAAATTCCTCAAATTTAATAAGAATAGAGGCTGGTGGTTAGTTGGTTGATTGGTTGGTTGGTTGGTTTGTTTGGAGGTGTTGGTTTAGTTTAGAGAGAAGAATAAGACATGTACATCTTCATACGCTAGTGCTGCCACCGTGCCCAAGTCAGTCAGTATCTTGTGCTAATAAAACATTCTAGACACATCTAGATCCTTACCTCCTTTGTCTCCAGCACAGTGACCCAGTCATGCACATATTCATACGCTAGTGCTGCCACCGTGCCCAAGTCAGTCAATATCTTGTGCTAATAGAACTTTCTAGAAACATCTAGAACCTTACTTACTTCGCCTTCAGCTCAGCGACCCAGTCATGCACATCTTCATACGCTAGTGCTGCCATCGTGCCCAAGTCAGTCAGTATCTTGTGCTGATAAAACATTTTAGAAACATCTAGATCCTTACATCCTTCATCGCCAGCTCAGCGACCCAGTCATGCACATCTTCATACGCTAGTGCTGCTACCGTGCCCAAATCAGTCAGTATTTTGTGCTGATAAAACATTCTAGAAACAAGTAGATCCTTACCTCCTTTGTCTCCAGCTCAGTGACCCAGTCATGCACGTCTTCGTATGCTACTGCAGCTACCGTGCCCAAGTCAGTCAGTATCTTGAGCTCGAAGGCCACGACTTGAACCCGGGTAGCGCGAGTTATGTAGACAGAGCGCTTTTTGCCTTCGATTAGAGAGCTGGAAGAATATGGGTTGATTAGTAAATGAGTGAGCAGTGATAGTGGTGTGACCGTCGAACTGACCAGTCCATAGTTCTCGAGTTCGAACTCAAGGCACGGACCTCTGACTTTTCTGATTCATGTGCGTATTGTATAATTATCACTTGCTTTAAAAACGGTGAAGGAAAACATCGTGAGGAAACCGCCATGCCTGAGAGATATTTCTCGACGGCATGTGAAGCCACGTCAGAGGCCCATGGGCGGCTTTAAAACTCTGACACCAAGTTAGTCACTGACCACGCGAAAAAAAGAAGAATTAAATGAGTAATTTATCTAATCTAAACTAATATTATGAAGAGAAAAGATTCGATTTTCGGTATGTTTGTTTTTAACTGATAAACTCAAAAATTACTCAAGCGATTTATTTATTTTTATTTATTTATCTTTAAATCAGGCACATTACCCATAATTTGTTAGTATTACTTACAACTATGTTAGTATAATTAATTAATTAAGACAAACTTTTATAACTACAAACAATAACAATAATACAACACACTTACAGAACACTATATCTATTAAGCCACCTTCTGGAGACACCTGGCAACAGTACATGTACTGCGCACAGGTGCCCCATCAGGTGGCCTTCAGTCTTACTAGCAACAATTCTCAGGAGACTGCTGTCGCTGTGTCGCATCCGACGCAGCAGTGACGCGGATCTTTTACGGATGATCGCAAAAAAGTCATCTGTACGCGCTGCTGCGAACATCCCTGACGCGCTACAGAAACGTGGCAGCGACAGCAGTATCCTAAAAGCATTGTTGTATTGCACACGCAGGGCATTAAACGTTTTTTGTGAGTATCTGGTCCACAGACTGCAGGTATAAAAAGCCTGGCAGTATGCCCTAAACAATGTTATCTTAACGTTATTGTCACACTTTGCAAATCTGCGGGCCAGCATGTTGCATCGAACGGCCAATGCCCTGCGCTCTCTCTCCATATCACAGTTATCAGTGCCATCCTCTGTAACCCAGTGACCAAGGTATTTAAACTGCTTTACTCGGTTTAGAGTTGCACCACATAGCGAGACTGGTGGTACTACTTCATAGGTCTTGTTTTGTGCCATAAAAACTAACAGCTCGCTTTTCTTGGCATTATAACTTAGTCCATGGGCTCCAGCATAGCACTCACATATATTTAATAGCTTCCTGAGGGCACTGATCGACGGACTCAGCAGCACCATATCGTCAGCATAGCTGATGTTGTTAAAAGACACATCATCTATCGAGCATCCGATGCCAGTGCTGCTGAGTTCCTCGATCAGCTTATTCATATAGATATTAAATAATTTAGGTGAGGTCAGACCCCCCTGCCTCACTCCGCACTCTAGCCTGTACACATCTGAATAAGCGCCTGCCCACCTTACAGTGTTATATTGGTTACCGTACCAGAACTTAAACATATTAATTATTTCTGGCGGCAGGTTAGCTTCATTCGACAGTTTATTCCATAAGATGTCATATGAGACAAGGTCAAACGCCCTCGATAAATCCAAGAAGCATGCATACACAGGTGTCCTTCTCCCAGTGTAATATTGCACTGTGCTCTTTAGAGTCATTATCGCAGTCTCGGTCGATAACCCATTCCTAAAACCAAACTGTCTGTCATTAATGTTTAATTGTTTACCTAGATAACTGTCAAGTAAACTATCCAAAATTTTTGCTACAACTGTTGCTAAAGAAATCGGTCTGTAATTGCCTATATCTGACATATCACCTGTTTTATTCTTAGGAACGGGCACCACAACTGTTTTCACTAGATCAGCCGGCAGATAAGAATGACTGACACACAGGTTGAACAATAAGGCAAGAATCCTTGGGAGATGAACACCTGCGTTCTGCAGATGCTCAATACTTAAGCTGTCGTGACCTGGCGACTTACCCCTAGACATGTTTTTGATGACGGAAGACACGTCACGGGCAGTGAAACGCACACTTAGGTCATTACAGCTTACATTTGATGTTTGGTCTGCTGCACCTAGAGGTGGATCAATTTTAAAACGCTGACGAAATAAGTTCGCAATATCGATTGACTCACTTTTACCCTCTACACTCGAGGGGAGACTCGACTCAGGATTCAGCCTTTTCATTTCTCTCCAAAAGCTTCCAAAGTTCCTCGCCGAGTGGTGAGAAGCAATAATGTTCATTTTAATTTGATGCTGGTTGTTTTGACACCACTTTAGCTTTGCTTTAAAAGCTTTTCGCGAGTCACGCATTTGGTTGTAAATGGGCCCCTCACCGGGTCTACCATACTGCATCCAAAGCTCAAACCTTAGTCGAGCCTCCGCATGAGTCTCTTTAACATGCCTGTTCCAACCCGTGACATACCTCCGCTTCCGTTCAGTCCGATACACACAAGTCGACGCTGCTGACTCACTCAAAATACTAATCACAGTGTTATATAAACTATCTATATGTGGTCTATGCTCCAGGTTATGGCACATATTATCACAGCATTCATGAAAAACAACAGGAAAGTCAACGTCTTTCATTTTATTATGACACAATTCTTGGTACCTTTTTATCTGACTAACTTCTCTAATCCCCCACTTAACTTTGTTAGATAAGATATTACTGCTAACAAGTTTTGGCTGCAATACTTTAAAGTTACATGTCAGTTTCAAGGGTAAGTGGTCCGACCAGAAAACATCACACACAATCTCAACATCAACAACAGTTTGAAAAGCGGCCTGAGTGACCAGACCGTGGTCGAGCCACCTATGACAGTTATCATGAGCATCACTAACGTAGGTGTATGTATCAGAATTCAGTCCGAGTCTCTCAATATCTGCACATAACCATTTTTGCTCATTACAGAAACTAAGTAACTCAATACCAAAACGCTCACCTGGGTGTGAATTAAAATCTCCCAACACAAATACACTTTCAACGTTCTCGATCTCAACAATTGCACTTACTTCGCTTAAACATTCCGTAAACTCAATAAGGTTGTCCACTGAGTCCGTAGGCATGTAAACGGAAAAAACTATAAACACTCGCTCCGCCACTACAAATTTAGCTGCAACTAGCCGCACACTTTTACACTCACTCAATGACGGACACCGATGTAAACAAACTCCTTCTCCAGATAAGCGCCACTCCACCATACGGCCGCCCGCGTAGTATCTCGGTCGACGTATCCACAGCTGACTTGCCCGCAAATGCGAACTCCTTATGGATAGTTCCTAGGTAGGCTATGTCGTGCGGCAAGAGCCACGTCTCCTGAAGTGCAATGATATCAGCCGACTGGCAAAGTGATCTCACACCGTCAATAGATCTATGAATAGATTTACAGTTGAAGCTTACGAATTTAACTAGACTTTGTTCCATTATGGCTACTAGATGTGGGCACTCGTAATATTTCAGTAGATTTACCTCTAAAATTAATAAATCTTCTGAAATTAACACCTTCGGGCCACAGATTGTCGTCCATGAAGACCGGTAACTTATGTCTCGGAACAAAAACTTTATAGGCGTTGTAGTCCCTTTCCTGTTTCATAGTAACGCTTTCCAACTGCACGGACACCTGAGTTTTACTAAAAATATAGCTCGATATATCGCTGACTGATGCACCTTTGTCTACGTTATTGATAAACAGTGGGACTTTAATATCTGCCGCTTTGAACTTCATATCAAACTCATTCTTTGCCGTACCTTTTTGACCAATAAAACGATTTTTGTATCGTTTTTTCCTAACTTCTATCCATTCTTCCTCTTGCTTATTTCCTTTCCAAATACCTGGTTCCTGTACAACATCCGCTAAGGTCCTTTGCTTTGGTTTCCCGTTAGCATCGCGATTTATTTTTTCCTTTTCTACCTCCACTTGCGCAGGCGCAGATACCATACTTTGAGACGGCGCATGATTGTAATGTACCGTACCGTCCGCTTGAATCGGCGACTTCGGTTTTGCAAGCGAGACGCACTTATCGTTAGTGCGCTCGGGAGAAAGGGACAGGTGATTCCGCTCCTCGCGCACAATCAGCTGTTCGCTGTGTGTTACTATGCCCATTGGCCCGCTATCGTAGGTATCGCATAAAAAAGCGCCTCTTTTGTTATTAACGTTCAAATGATGAACGTTAACTAATGAAGCTCTTTTGAGATTATCTAGGTCGCACTTTAGTACACTGAATTGATCGTCAGTTACATATTTCTCCTTAATATAGGATATGTCACTTCGCATAATTAGGAGATCCTTAAGTAATCTTGTGACATCTATATGGTCAAAAGATATTGGTGGTAACTTCTGCAGATCGCGAGCCACAAAAATTGGTATTAACTCCGGGTCTGTCTGTTTGAGAAGACTTATAATATCCTCCAAATTCCTGTTCGTCTTGCCCTTATTTTTGCGCGTTATATTACGCTTTGAAGTCTGAATTGACTCGAACAATAGACTTTTGGCATCTTCCACTTCCTCCTCTGAAAAAGCTGTCGCACAGATTTGCACTAGACTTTCTTCATTCATTACTTCTATTTTATTTTGCATAAATGCAAGCACTTCACTGATCACAATGTTACAACTTTGACATTTTAATACTTTAGAGGCCATCGCGTAGCCTCAAGGTCAATGCCCGCACTCGGCGCCAACGCATATAACACTCGCCCGTATACGAAGACGGTTGCGCGTCAACTGATTTAAAACAATTCTTTCTCTTACAGAAAGCTGCATTGTCAGCGAGTAACATGGCCTTTACGTTTATTTATTGTTAATTAGTGGTCCCTACGAAAATTGCAATAATGTAATTCATTCAAGGTATCAAAAATGTGCCTATAAAAGTCATTATTTGGCGTGCGCTGCGAACAACCCCGGATCTAGAACTTTTTGGGGCGGGGCAAAATCTGCCGTCTGCCGCCCCCCGCCAATTTTTTATGGGGATGCGCTAAGTTAGCCTCCGCAAAATTAAAATTTTGGCAGCAACAAATTAATCAAATTATATCAATCGATAATGCGCCAATTTAACAGGGGCGCCAAAACTATTGTAAAAAAGAAAAAAAAAAGAAAAAGATTCTAAATGTGCTGCGCGTCTCATTTATTGAAAAGTTGCTGTGTGCTGGGTGGTGCACTTGTCTGCTACGCTTGAATTTGTCACCCCCCGGCTTGCTGCGCCCGGGGCACGGGCCCCGGCTTGCCCTCCCCCCTAGATCAGGGACTGGCTGCGAAAACTACAGAAGATACATTTAAAAAAAATGTACTTCACGTTTATAAGTAGTAGGTACTCATTATTACCCACAAAAAGTCCGCGAGGCTATAATAACTATTAAAGTCACAATAACCTAACCCTTTTTTGTTCTTTGACAATTAAAACACGGGTAGAATCGATGATGACATTCAGAGGCGGCTCTAGCCCATTTATTTATTTATTTGATTTACACGGCTTAAGATACCAATTACATAAATCAAAGTATATTTAAGTACAAACAAACATAACACATAAACGAATAACAACAATTAAATACAATTATAATCACAAAAATGTCGGCACATAACCATTAAATTGTCGAATTTATCATCGAACAGATCACAGTCCGGGTTGGCTTCCACGAGCTTATTTAGTGCGGTCAACACGCGCGGTAGGGGAGACGCAGCACGGGCTGCTGTCCGACACGAAGGCACGCGTAGCAGTCGATGTTTTCTACCACGGAGATAATTATTCGGTGTGTATAGTCGAATCAGCTCATTATGGATATCAGGCGCATCCATCATACCCTTCCACACCTTGAGCATAACGCCTACCTGGCCACATGCCCTTCTGCTCTCAAGCGTATGATATCCCAGACACCCTAAGAGGAACTTGGTAGGATAGAGGTAGGGATAGTAACCGAGAGCTCTTCTGTAAAGAAAACGCAGGAATGCTTTTTGCACTTTTTCTAAAAGAAGTGCATACTTTGCTTCGTGCGGATCCCATATAGCGCCCGTGTGCAATCAATATCCTGGCACCCTCTAGCAGTGGCGAACTAAACCTGTCGGGGACCCGGGGCGGCAAAACTAAATGCTCCATGGGAATGAAAATGATTTAACACCCTGCCCCGGATAAGTCAGTCTTTCTTTTGACCATTCACAAATAAATAGGAATTGAATTGTCGATTTACGCAGAGAAAACTATGAAAAAAAAGAATGTTGAGGTTGCAAAAGCGAGCGAAGTGAGCTCGAAATTTTAGCACCCACGTTTATATTTAGCGTAGGTCATCAACTACAAACTGCCTTTTTACTGAACATGTTTTGGTCTTGTTTGGGATTTGATTAAAAAGTAGTCACGAGCGACCCTCGGCGCCCCCTAAGACCCTGCGCCCGTGTGCACTGCACACCCTGCACCATAGGTAAAGCCGCCTCTGATGACATTCGTATCAAGATATTAATATTTATCCAACTAAATAGTTTCATAAGTTTACAACCTATACCCTAATTGCGTAACTTATTTTCGTAAACAATTATGCCTTATGTTCCATTTTGACAATTCAACAACATTCATTGCGTTATTTACGTTGTTGAGCAGATTTTTTTTTTCAACTTAAGAAGCAATGGATTAGCAATCTGTTTCAAATCGAAACAAATTGTGATTGATCGTGCATTACACAATTAGGGTACTGATTGACACAGACCAATATTTTTAATGACTTGTTCGAATAAATTATTATTTTTTAATTTGATATTAATTCTGTGACCCGTATAATTTATATTACTCATTCGTTTATTTTAATTGCATTTGACATTTTATTTTAATTTGAATTTTGTGACCTTGTGAGAGTTATTTGAATGAAATTGAATTGTATTTATTATTTTAATTTTAATTTTTAATTGTGGTAAAATGTATAGATCTATTGTTATCTGAATTAAATGTTTTTTTTTTAATAATTTGTACCTATTTTAACTGCATTGACATTTTATTCTATTGCGATTTGTTTTATATGGGTTTGTTTGTTTTTTTTTCTTATTTGTAACATCCGTAGGTACCTAGAGGGAGGCCATTGCCCAGAAGTGAGCTATTAACAGGATGTCTCACCCGCGTATCTGATATGCCTTCTCGTACAGCAATCGCACAGGTATAAAGCTGGCATATTCCACAGCGAGGATATTCTTCGTAGCGGCGGCTGCAGCGAGTCGGGCGCCGCCCTCGGCTGCCGTGAAGCGGGAACAGCAGCCTTCCATCATGATAAACTGGAAATAACAAGTTTGTACATAATGTACTAACATAAACTCCTGCCATTTTTCGTGTTTCGTACCTCAAAAAGAAAAACGGAACCCTTATAGAATCACTTCGTTGTCCGTTCGTCAAGTCTATCAAGACCCTTCTCAGGAACGCGAAGAGGTATCAAATTTACAATACGTAGGTCTATGGTCCCTTGGACCTCCAAAAAAATCAAGCTTTCTAAGTCAACGCAATAAAAAACATTAATCCGTAACGTACAAAAATAAGGTACCTATAATGCTTCGGTGTGCACGTTAAACAGTTGGTCCTGCGCCTGATCTCTCTCCGGTCGTGTCGGATAACAGAATAATAGAACAATTTTCGTGAAGTTTTCTTAGAATTTGTTCCACCACAGTCGTGTCGCGCCTGTCTGACGGAAGAGTGCACATGTGACTACAGACACACTTGTATAAACACACACACCCTCTCTCATACACACACACACCCCACACACACACCCCCACACTCACGCACACACCCCCACACTCACGCACACACCCCCACTCTCACGCACACACCCCCACTCTCACGCACACACCCCAACACACAATTGTGCATTATAATAATTCCTGCGTAGAGGGCTAATCTCCGCCGAGTCGTTCTGGAGGACTTTTGTATTTTCTGCCTACCTCTATGAAAAAAAAACCGGCTAAGTGCGTGTCGAACCACGCACAATGAAGGGTTCCGTAGTTGGGATAAATTTATCCCAAAAACAAACTTAACATTGTAGTTGAAAAACATGTTCTCCCATACATCAATATACCTCACGGTCAATTCTCCAACTGCAAAAGTGCAAATGTAAGTTGGTAATCGAAAAAAAAAGTCGTAAATCTACAAATGAACTATTTTCGAACTTTTTCCTTTTCATGTGTTATGAGACCTTGCTTTCTGCCAAATTTCATGATTCTATTTCAACGGGAATTACCCTGAAGGTTTTGATTTTTTGCGCGTATCAAAATATGTCGCATAAATGGCCGTATTTTTGAAGTGAAAACTTCTTTAAGCACGTTGGGCATTTTTGAGATGATAAAAAAACAATTGAACTCGCGACACCGTTACCGACACCTCATTTTTGCAAACGCATTTGTGCTCTTTATTTATATTACATTACGAATCAATGCTCTATGCAAGTATTTTTGCTTTAAAGGTTTTGGAAGTTTTTTTTTTTGTAAACTCAATTATGCTCTTTATTTAGATAAGGTTAGGTTAGGTCACTCCGGGACTGCCGACAGAAGTGAAAACTTGAACAACTTTCGTCGTATCAATTTCACCAAGGGATCGTGGAAGAAAAATAGTAGTATAGAAAATTGATCCAACGAACATATAGAAAACTAGCTGACCGAACAGACGTTGTCCTGTTTCCTATAACTCGATCGCAGCGCCACCTACCGGGTCCAATTGTGAATCTAAACCACCCAGGGACTCATTCAAACACACACCAAAAATTTCATCAAAATCGGTTCAGCCGTTTAGGAGGAGTTCAGTGACATTCACACTCACAGAAGAATTATATATATAAAGATTGATACGACGAAAGTTGTTCAAGTTTTCACTTCTGTCGGCACTCCCGGAGTGCCTCTGTTTTTTTTTTTCCATCCGTCTTCTTCACGCCCTAGCATTCATCCATACAGTATGACAGGCCTTATCAAGTTATCACAGAATCATAGATGTTTCCCTGTACCTTGAGGGGCATCCGTGGGTCGCAAGATGTGTCTGCCCTTTTCCCAATTTGTTTCGGATCAGCACAACTTGTCTTTTCTTCCATACTCCATCTTTCATACAGTCCATCCATAGTTTCTTTGGTCTTTCTGTATTTTTATATTCCTCCACGTTCATACTCGAAACTTTGATCACAATATATCCCTCAAACCTCCGTATCACGTGCCCATGCCAAGACAACTGATTCCCACAATACTTCAATCACCGGTGCCACTTCCAGACTTAGTTTTGTGTACTTATGTACATTAGGGCGTGCAAACCCGGTTTTCCGGTTTTGCTAAAAACCGGAAACCGGACAAAACTTACCGATTTTTTAAAACCGGGTTTGAGAGTCAAAACCGGAGTCAGCTCCTGTTTTCCCGTTATTGAATTACATTTAGATTTAAATCAACTTTTTTCGAACGCACTCAAGAAATATTTAATTTAATGCTGACATATCTGATACTATTACAAACTTATTGCAGCAGCTAAAATATAAGCCCAAGGACTCTGATACCATCCCCGTAGTTTTCTCCGAGTGGTCCATGCCATCGTTATCGTCAACATCGGACACTGAAGTTGTAGCTGATGAGCTAACTCTTCAAGAGCAGCTTGATAAGAAATTGGATAAATGCAGGAAAACCCCCTAAGAACCGATCTGATTTCGAACTTGCAGGGTTTGTCAAGATAGAGCAAGCCATGTATGAAAGTGGGGGGCATCGAAGTGTGTATCTCACAGAAGCTTACAACTATTTGACGAGTGTAGGTACTACCAACAACTGTTGAGAGTGAGAGGGTCTTTTCGAGTGCTGGGAACTTTTGTAACAAAATAAGAAGTACGCTATCTGATAAAATGTTAGATGCACTTTTATTCTTAAGAACACATTATCAAGAACAGCGGCCTCTTGGATTTTTTTAAATTGTTTATTTAAATTAGTGTACGGTACACAGTTAATTTGATTTCGTTTTATAGTATATATGAAAATAGTCAAATATGAATATTATGAATCCCTTAATAATGTTGCTACTGTTGCTAGTAGTTCTTAATTAAAGAGCTCAAGATTTAAGAAATTGAGACGTATAGTAATTGTAGTTGTGTTTAGTATCTTAAGATGATGAATTTGTTTTGTATGTTTTTAAAATATATTATTCTTTATAACAGAATTGTTAGGTACCTACTAAAGGTACCTACCACAAACTTACTTGTTGTTGTTTTGATCTCAGTTAGTTAATCTTTATATTATTGTTATCCAAACTATTAATGTTGTCTACTTGGTATTGGTAGGCATAAATGGTTGATTAAAAAAGGTAAATGATAAAATTAGTTTTATTTGTAGATTTTGTGGGTATCTAAGAATATTGTTTTCTTATTAAAATTCTACTATATAAAAACTATAAAAATGTAGCCGAAACCGGGTCTAGCACCGGTTTCCGGTTTTGGGCCCTCAAAACCGAAATTCAAAACCGGTTTTGAAGACCTTCCGGTTTTGCACGCCCTACCACACATCCCTTAGCATAGTTCCCGTAAACTTATAGGCAGATAATTTACCAAGAAAGAATTTGCTATAGTACTCGCTTTATTAACTGCGTCATCGGGCCATTAATGTCTTATCGATAGTTTGCTACCTGATCCAGAAGCTCCATAAGAGGGAGCGAGACAGACTAATAACAATGATCGATGGCCCAACAACTCGGCTCTTAACGTGGCGACTTCAACATGAGTTGTATAGGTTACTATGGAATAACTTCAAGATAATTTGCATTACCGTTGCTTTGGCAACAATTATTTGTGTTATCAATAAAGAGTAACAATTTAAAAAGAGTATTTTTATGCTTAAAACAAGAGTATAGAAGGTTTATAATGTTTTAATTGGAATCTTATTGAAATGTTACTTAAAATATAATTTATTCAAAAATATAACAAAATTAAAAATTTCAGTTAATGGTAATAATGTATAAATACTTCTGAGGTTACTAAAAGACCATAAAACTGAATATTTACAGTGTAAGAATCGAGGTTAGTGAGAATTTCAATTTGGCATAAAGAAAATACTGTATACTTACATCTGACACACTCGATGGTTGCTAAATCGTAAACCACGAACACAACACTTCGTTTCTTCGAAACAATCAGGCAAATTGTTATTAGAACTCTGAAATATGATCTCAAAACGCCGACACATATTTTTGATCACATTTTCACTCCAATACACTAGTTTAAGCCAAAAATGGCAAGCAAATATTGATCTCAATTGTGTTTACCGATAAATTATGAGCGCACAATACGTCGTAGCAATTAATTTATTAGTTATTATATCGTAACAAACAATAATCTGCGATAGCTTCACGACCGGAGATCGCAAACGCAAAGCCAAAGCAAAATGCGAATTGCGAATTTGAAACGTCAATTTGATTGTCAGTGTCAGACTGTCAGTCAATGGCCGCATTCCGAGTTAAGCTAAAAGTGATAATATCGCGAATCTAACCAAATTTAATAGTCACAAAATAAAAGGGTTATTGAGTATTAATTGTGACTTTGGACTTTGGTCGGATTCTCGATATTATCACTTTTGGCGTAAGTCGGAATGCGGCCAATAATTCGCAGATTCGCAGACACGCCAAAATATTAGTATTGCTAGGTTATATGGTCCAATAAGAATAATTCACAACAAAAGTAAAAGTCAACGTTTATAATGTAAAACGTTGACTTTTACTGTGTTTTGCTGGGGATAAAAACTGCCACTTGCTCACTTCAGATGGCGCTGATCTCCAGCGTCTTATAATTTGACAGCAAGCCATACATTTTTTGTAAACAAGCGACTTCTTTTACGCATAATTAATTATTGAGCCCAGATGCGCAGTTGTTTACTGCAAAAATACGGGGACCCATGTATTTGCCAAAAATGTTATAAGAAGAAAACTGTAGGAGAAAGCTCACCGGAATAAAAAATTGGAATCCGTTAATTCGTCGGGACGATGTGCTATCTTTTAAGCTTTTATGGGAGAAATTGGTTTATAGGTGATGCTCCCAAGAGAACTAAGTCTGTTTTCATTACATACAGGCACTTGTGATGTGATGTTATCTAAATTATAGTAAAGTATGCAGGTTAGTTCTATCGTACGACTCCAGTCTTTAATAAAAAATGAACAACAAGAACAAACACAAAATATCCTATAAAATATAAAACGTTCATAATTTATTGACTTTCCACTAAAGCTGCTTTTTTACCAGTGGTAGACGCTTCCCTTGTCCTTAGCTCGTCTTTTAATAGTGCTATACATATTTATCTAGTTTTCGTAGAATTTGTGATCGACACAAAAGTAAAGTAGTAAAAGTCGACACAACAATGGCGGTTTAAAAACGTACAACTGTGCTGCCACCTTGAGCTTTCAGTTTTTAACCTCATTATAGTAAGTAAGTAAAAAGATCTCTGTTTTACCGTTAATAACGCGCCGTACAAATGTAAAAATACGAAAAATAACAGAACTTTTGTTAAAAGACATGAAAAGCAAAATCAAAGCTAAATTAATTAAAAATCTTAGAAACATAGTAACTTTTGCAACAAAATAAAATTATTGCAAACAAAATTTATTTGAACATCTATATTGTTAGAAACTTTCAAACTAAAATATTTACTGTTTTTAAATGAATCCCAACTACTTATATAATACTGTGTATTTTTCTGGTAGAAACCTTAAAAAATGAATTATCAGTTTCTGGGGCCTTATTTTGACGTGATATAGCCATTATTGTTCCGCTCATCCGCTGTGAAAATGGGACAGTGCTATTTATGCTGTATAGCTCCATCTCTCTCTCACACTGGAACAATGATGGCTTTAACTTTAACACGTAGTACGCCGTAGTAGCCTCTGAACTTCCCCGCTATTGTTCGCAAAAGGTAATGCGGTCCCACTACGTACGGCGAACGGCGAACGCTATGGTTATGGTACAAAACTAGCAAAACAAAGTGCGACTGCCTGCTTGTAAGAGTCAGTCCACACGATGCGTTGTGCGAATTAGAGAACTATGAAATCTACTGAATTTGAAAGGTTTTTATTACATATTCTTTTAGAGCGAAGTACAACTGAGTGATTTCTGTTCTATGCTCGTGATTTATTATGTACTTTGTGTTGTTCTCTGATTACTCTTGTCTTTTATGTATGCACGTGTTTCTGTGACAAATAAACCTATTTTTCTTGCTTAATCTACCGTGTAAGCCGACGTTCGCACTGAATTTTCAACTCTCGGTGATAAGCCGACCGTTGGGAATCCAATGCGCTGGGACGCACTCTCGTCCCCAGCGCGTTGAAAAAACACACTGTTGGATTTTCAACTCTCGGCGCTAAGCAGAGCATTGAAAATCAAAAGCACGAAAAAAAATCGCCGCGATTTTATTACGTCCGTGCGAATGTAGGCTTATCCTATCTACATAATCTATATACTTCCTAATATATAAAGCTGAAGAGTTTGTTTGCTTGAACGCGCTAATCTCAGGAACTACTGATCCGATTTGACTTTCACGGTTAGATAGCCCATTTATCGAGGAAGGCTATAGGCTATATATCATTACGCTAAGGCTAATAGGAGCAGAGCACCAATGAAGAATGTTCCAAAATCGTTTTTTTTTTTTTTTTCCTTTTGAGAGCTTCCTCTACGTGCGCTGCGTAAACGGTTAAAGTTTCGCTAAAATCATTTAGTACAGAATTGTTCCCCTTTAAAAGATCTAAAAAAAGTCCGCGGCAGCATATGTCTATCTTTTAAGGTTGGCTCACCATAACTTTTTTTATGCTAACCAAATTTCTTCTAAAATAATCCATTATTTGCGAAGGTATTTTTATAAACATGATATTAATCCTTATCCAAATAAATACGTTATTCATCACAAGTATTTAATTTAAAACAAAATTTGCTGCAATGAATATCCTATGATATTCTATTCCTTGATTTCAATGAATATCTTAGCAGATACCGCAGTTTTAAAATAACATCGCAGGTAAATAATGATCAAGTACTGCGCGCGCATTTATGATGTGCAAGGCAGTTATGTGGGGGAAGGGCGTGAATCGTGATAGAAGATTATAAGACCCAGTACTTTTACCTAACGTTTTACTTAACTTTTTCCACTCTTACTGATAAAAGCAAGATGTAGGTACCTAAAATAGCTCCTTAACGTACAGACGCCAGCACATCAAGCTACCCGAAACTGTCAAATTTTCCCAATCAACTTTGAACCTTACGTTTAAGCGATAAAGTTGAAAATCTATTAAATAAATTTGGCAGATTGTAGTAGCTTGAAGTGCTGGCGTCGGTACGTTTTATTAAAAAAAAAATCGCCTTCTACGTAAACGAAGTCGCGGGTTAAAGTTAGCGTTAGCCCAAAGTAACTATTCCACGCGGACGAAGTCGCGGGCAGAAGCTAGTATAATATAATCAACATAGTAATCCTAACTAATATTATAACCGCGAAAGTGAGTTTGTATGTATTTATGTTTGTTTGTTTGTTACGCTTTCACGCTAAAATGGCTAAACGGATTTGAATGAGATTTGGCACATGGGTAGACTATGACCTGGAGAAGGAAATAGGCTAATTTTCATCCTTTTTTTTTTTTTTTTTTTTTTTTTTTTTTTTTTTTTTTTTTTTTTTTTTTTTTTTTTTTTTTTTGGGTGGGAAATCATCAAATAACTTCTCCCGCTCTGGGCGGAGCGGGAGGGCGTGTCAGACTCTTACTGACTAAAACCCACCCGTGTTCCTTCAGTTGCCGTGTTGCCAGGGGGCCACGATTTCCCTATCGGTTTTCTTCGAACCCCCGGCAGGCATTGGCCCTAGCGGACCCCGTCAATTCTGCTGACATCTCTTTGAGGCGCGCGTGGAACACAACGCGCCGTCGACCCGGGCTTGGTCCTTATCGGACGGCGAGCTACCCATTGCTCACCGTCCGCAAGCCCGCGCCTACGGTGGCCGGAAATCCTCTCGTGACTCCCGACGCCCAGGGCGTCTCCTGCTGCGGCGATTAGGGGCGCGAGGGCGCGAAATTTGCCTTTCCCTCACGCGCTCCGTCTCCTCCTTCGCGAGCATTACTGCTTCGCAGAACGAGGTGACGGCCTGCCATTTCCTCTCGCTCCGTAGCATGGCCCGAATCAGGGCCGGACGCGAGAGATCACCGCCGCCGATCGCTTCCACAAGGACACGGCGATGCTCTGCCCAAGCCGGGCAGACCTCCACCGTATGCTCCACCGTGTCCTCCGGGCGATCCACACAGTGATGACACCCGGGCGTTTCCTCCCGAGGCTAATTTTCATCCTGGATCGCAGACATAGTCGCGGGCAACAGCGAGTATACAATATAAGCTGAAAAGTTTGTTTGTTTGTTTGAACGCGCCTCTGGAACTACCAGTTGGATTCGAAGTTTCTTTTGCATTTGAAGGATTACGGACGGGCTATTAAACATCAGGCTACGACACTTAGGAGCAAAGCAAAAAAAAAAAATCTGAAAGAACGCTAAGCAAAAACAAAGTAATAGCGCGGGCGGGAAATGTGGCTTTAAACCACGTCCCCACGGACGTCATAAAATTGCGGCGGGATTTTAACACACTCTGTATTTTCAACTCTCAGTGTTAAGCTGAGCGTTGAGAATCCAACGCGCTGGGACGCACTCTCGTCCCAGCGCGTTGAAAAAACACACTGTTAGATTTTCAACTCTCGGCGCTAAGCAGAGCGTTGAAAATCCAGTGCACGAAAAAAAAATATATTGTGGTGTCTTACGACTTCCACGCGAACGAAGTCGCGGGCAGAAGCTAGTACAAGATAAAATACTCTATAAATCACAGTGTGACTGTAAAATACCACACGATGTGTTGCGTCGCCGCGTCGTGGTATCGTGACTCGTGCGGTACTACTACAATGAAGTGGCAAAGCCGCATCAACTGTGTGGTACTCCTTTTTTTTTTTGGGTGGGAAATTAGCAAATAACTTCTCCCGCTCTGGGTGAAGCGGGAGGGCGTGTCAGACTCTTATTTAACTAAAACCCACCCGTGTTCTTTCAGTTGCAATGTTGCCGAGTGCCACGATTTCCCTATCTTCGAACCTCCGGCAGTGTGGTATACTCCTAAGGCGGCATAATTTAATTGTCAAAATAATTACGCAGCCAAATAATGTCGCTAATATAATTATTTTCGCATCAGCTTAATTTTCCTGCAGGGCTAATGGTGTTACAGAAAATGATTTTACCATAATGAAACTGCTACAATAAAATAGTTTTAAGTTAATCGTGATTTCAAGACGAGAATCATTCGAGATCACACGAGATACAAGAAATCGCGAATGTCTAGGACCGCGTTTATAATTTTTGACAGTTTGTTTGTATACGTACAAAGGAACCTTTTGTTTTGGTTTTTAATAATCCTTTAGGTTGTTCTAAAATTAGTCGAAGCTGGAAGCCAAAGTCTCTCATTTAACATTTTTGGGCGGAGCAGCGTTGTATTCAAGTGATAACACAGTTAAAAAAGTTTACTTACAAGTAAAAAGTTTTTGACACATCTGACTTATCAGTGAATTTGATGGTAAGAAAATTAATTGACAATTTAAATAATTAATATCTACTTTTATCTTGGTTAGACACAAGCAACAAGCAACTTTACAATAATACCATTTATGTGCCTACAATAATTCACATTTGAATCATTTATTATTGTTTACCAAATAGACGGTTGTACAAAACTTTTACTGTAGCAAGTGATATTTAGGTGAAGTGATATTATTTAGTAGAAATCTGGAATTAAAAAAACATGAATGTTGTTTTTTTTTTTCTAAACGAATCCTAACTAATATAATAAATGCGGGTTGGTGGGTCGACATAGGCATAGAGGACTTAGGGGCGGTGATGCGAAAGTATATAGTACGCTTTCACGCTAAAACGGCTGAACGATATTGATGAAATTTGGCATATTGGGTAGACCATGACCTGGGTTAGGAGTTTAGGACAGGGCCTGCAGAGCTTTCTGGTCTTTCAGGAGTGCATCATATGAAATTCAAAAGAGAAACCTTTTAATTTCTTGCCCACTGTTAGTCATAAGATTTTTTGCGCAAGAATGGGCTGATGAATCTAGTATGAGTCTCACCTTTGTGATTCCTTGACCTAGGTACTGGAACTACCAGTGGGATTTGTAAAACTATTTTTATATTTGATAGCCCAATTCTAGAGGAGGGCTATGGCTATTTAATATCAGCCTACAACCTTTCGGAGACGAGCAAAAAAATCTGAAAGAACACTAAGCAAAAAGGAAGTAATTGGCGAGCGATATTGTTATGTGGACGAAGTCGCGGGTAGAAGCTAGTTTGATTTAATAAAAAAAACAGTGGCAATCCAGGAGTGCTGACAGAAGTGAAAACTTGAACAATTTATAAAAATACTTCCAAAACCTTTAAATAAAAATACTTGCATAGAACATTGATCCGTAACGTAATATAAATAAAGAGCACAATCGCGTTAACAAAAA
Source organism: Agrochola lychnidis (assembly GCA_963680765.1). Classification (NCBI taxonomy): domain Eukaryota; kingdom Metazoa; phylum Arthropoda; class Insecta; order Lepidoptera; family Noctuidae; genus Agrochola; species Agrochola lychnidis. Next base: position 11,189,491 of record OY796875.1, read on the forward strand.
TGAGGTGTCGGTAACGGTGTTGCGAGTTCAATTGTTTTTTCCCATCTCTAAAATGCCCAACGCGCCTAAAGAAGTTTTCGCACCGCGGCACCGGCACTTAAGTAACATCGGTCAGTAAGATTTCTAAAGTAATAGTAATTGAATGTTATTCAATATGATAAATTGAACTAAACATATTGTAATAAAGTTAGATGCATTAAACGTGTGGTGTGTAGTTAGAATATTGTATATGTGTGTGGTGTGGGGTGTGTGATGAATGAGTGAGTCAAAGTCAAATCATTTATTTCAAATAGGCCCATGTATGGCACTTTTGAACGTCAAAATTAACAAAATAATAGAATTGATTCTACTCGCCCTTTCCAAAGGGTAGTTTTCGTATGGAGAAGAATGGGCAAGAAACTCCACCGTTAGGTACTCTTTTAAAACGTTTTACAATTGTTTGTATCTTAGAGTATATATCACTGGAGAAGCCATAACCGCAATATTCCGAACAAAAAATTCTGTCACATTTGGCGGGGGACGCGCGGTAGTTTCTACGAATCATAACCCTTCCTTTTGGCTTTGCCGTAGTCGGGTAAAAAGAACAATAGCTATTGTTGTTTCCGAGCCCGGAAAGAGAAGTCCGTATCATCGTTTTTCTTTTTTTCATCGATATCGATAATCATTCGGAATTTTGCTTGAACCCAGAAATAAAACAGCTGATGCATAGAAAAGTTACATTTTAAAAATAACAACTATTAAATAAAAGTAAAAAAATAATGATATAGTACCAACAAATAATACATACTTAAAAAATCAGTAGGTTCATAACAACTACTGATTTTTAAAATGAAATAATTTGGAGTATATAATTATGGCGAATACATTTTTGAGGGTCCCTTTTTTTGTAATGTACGCAATTCTTGTATCTGTATATTTGGTCATTACGGCTTTAACTAGTTCTACCTCATCACTGGTTAAGACCGGTATCATGATCTTGTGAGAATAATGTTTTCCCAACAAGATTCCGCAGAGCCTGTGTTACGAACTTACGACAAAGGTGGTGGTATATTTAATTCTTAATTTTTTGCGGTCATCCAATCCAAGCCTTATTAACTTGTCACATTGCTGACATAAAGAAATGGTTTTTGATTTTTTCTTTCTCTCTCGATCGAATTAGAAGAAGATGGTTGGAAGCAGCCCCGGATCTAGATTTTTTTTGAGGCGGGGCAAAAACTGCCATCTGCCGCCCCGCCCCCCACCAATCTTTTATGGGGATGCGCTAAGTTAGCCCCCGCGATATTAAAATTTTCTCAAAATGAAAATTTTGGCAGCAACATATTCAAATTGTATCGATCGATAATGCGCCAATTCAACAGGGGCCTCAAAACTGTTGTAAAAAAAAAATAGAAAGATTATAAATGTGCTGCGCGTCTCATTTATTGCAAAGTTGCGGTGTGCTGGGTGGTGCACTTGTCTGCTACGCTTGAATTTGTCGCCCCCTGAAGTTGGCGCCCGGGGCACGGGCCCCGGATTGTCCCCTTAGATCCGGGGCTGGTTGGAAGTATAAACGCTTTTTCACGTGACTTTTCTGCAAACTTCTACCGGAAGCCGCGTTAGAAAACTTCGTTCAAAAACAATTTTCTTAAACAACAAAAAATACTAATTCGCCCTAAGAAATTATCGACATGTCACTTTTGGTTTCATACATGACCCAACCCTACGGTAGTCTCGTTATCATTTTTGCTAGAAGACATAATCGCATGGCAAGTGCATGTCAATTTAGCTGATTTGACGTACATTTTCGTAATGCAAAAAAATATATTTTGAACCTTATGAACATAAAAACGAAGTGTAGCGAGACATGGTGACGTCACGAAAGCAATGCGAGAAAAATACTCGATTCATGCCGTGTTTTATGTTGAATCATGGTTGAATCGAATGAAAAGTCAAAATGTATTATGAGGTTAGTATTTAAAAAATCACTGAAAACATGACTAGATATTTAAAAAAATACTTTTAAATATGGAAGGTTATTCCGTCTTTATTTAAGTTTGACGTATTTGAACGCTTTTTACATGTTTTAACAGCACAACTAGGCATTTTCACGGAGCACTGATGAGAACCCCGCGACTCGAAAACGATTAACGTTGTGCGTTCGAATTGATTTGAAAATAGTTTTTATGAACGTGTTAGAGCATTTGCTCTTGTACTTTTACAGAGGGGGAAGTGTTCGTAAGGCTTCATCTGCCTAGCCTTTTCCCAACTATGTTGGGGTCGGCTTCCAGTCTAACCGGATGCCGCTGAATACCGTATTTTACATAGACCGACTGCCTATCTGACCTCCACAACCTAGTTCCTGGGTAACACGATACCCCTTGGCAAGATAGATAGATAGATAGAATATTCTTTATTATGTACACCATAAAAATTACAGACATTAATTTAGAAATTTTACATTGCAAGACTGGTTGTCAGACTTTTTGGGCTTCTAATTACCCGTAACGACTGTCAAAGATCTACAAATGACAGCCGGGACCAACGGCTTAACGTGCTTTCCGAGGCACGGAGGGGTCTTGGTGTGTAAAGATGGTCACCCATCCACAGACCAACCGCGGCAAGCGTAGCTTAACCTGATCGATCGACCCGTGCAGCTATTATTACTTAGCCACAAGCCCCTCAAGTGTTCGTAAAGCTTCTCCAGTGATATATACTCTAAGGTTTGTATAGGTACGTACATTAGTTAAATAATTATATGTGAAGACGATGCACCTAGAATAAAATTACTATACTACAATAGGTAAAAAAGAATTAAAAATGAAGCAACGACAGATAATTTAATTATGTGATAGATACATGGTGCTCACATATTTACAACTTACAAGCATTGTAAAAGTAGATAATTTTCCTAAAATTTTGTAATTAATAAGTCAGTGTGTGAGGAAGTTATCACAGAAAAATCAATGTCATAAAACACAAAATAATAAATTTTACAGTTAAATTGGCTACCAGTTTGATTTTGTCTTGATTCTAAATTGTCCTATGGAGCAGGACCAGCATGTTTCCAAGCACTCTTATCTTGGATATAATCCTCTAATTTTTAATATGCTTGTTTACAAAGTGTACTTTTTATGAGTTAAGGTGGGTTTGGACCAAAGGAAGATATAATAGCTACCAAATCTGCGTTCCCAATTTATTTTGCCAAACAGTAAACAAACACGAGTTTTAGGAAAAACAACTGTAATGCCTACACATAAGGTTCAGTTTGCGCTACAACTTCATATCTTTTTATGACTTTTTCAACGGTACTAGTCGGTCTAAAATTAACTTTATTTACACTAACATAAAGTTGATGTTTGTTTAAGTGGAAATAACATTAATTGGAAACAAGGTTTATAAATAGACCTTATGCAATGTAGTTCAAAAATAATACCAGCCTTTTATTGTCCCAGTGCAGGGCACAGGCGTCTTCTCATCCATAGACATCTATAGAAGGCATGATGGTGATCAGCAGTGATCGGAGTAGGTAGAGTGATTTGGGGTCAATGCACTGGCACGTATATATGTATTAGTATGGATATGCCCCCGGGATTCCAGGATTTTGAAATTATTAAGACTTTTTAAGGAATTTTAAATGTTGTAATGTGTAGAATAAATACATCAATATAAATAAGAAATATTTAACCGTTTTGCTGTCTTTTTAATCCTTAATCCTTAATATTATAAATGCGAAAGTAAGTTTGTTTGTTACGCCTTCATGCTAAAACGGCTGAACGGATTTGGATGAAATTTGGCACATATATACATGATGCCATGGAAAAGAACATAGGATACTTTTTTTTTTCCCACGGGATCGAGACTTATGCGGGTGAAACCGCGGGGCGCAGCTAGTAGTATTTAAGTGATCGGACTCCAAGAAAAGGATAGGTATACTATAAAAACAATATAATAATATAATATATTTTAAATGTTTATCTACTTATCGTATTCTATAAATTTCTAATGTAGTAGTTTAAAAATCCTTACTTTAACAATATATGATTCAATCCCGTAAGTACCAAAATGAAATCCCGGAAAAAAGGCTTATCCATGTTATGATTTCTATGACTATTCATGATGCGAGTACATAAAATCACTCTACCTATTCCGATCACTGGTAATCAGGGATCACCACCATAGTATAAAGAGAGGAAGTAAGTTATCTTCATAGAAACGCACCGCGCGCGGCTTGTATGTGTGCGTGGCTTGTATCTATGCGTCGCCGCACGCACACTTAACAAAATTAAGCCCGTTTATGAGTGCGCCAGTCGGGGCTAACGCCGCACAAGGTTTCCGCGTCGCGGCTGTTCGGCACTGCTAAATGTATGAAAAATCAGTGATAATCGCAGGAGAAATTATTGCTGTGCGTTTGGGTGTCTAAATAATTAATCGATTCCAGAGTTGTCTCAGTTCAGATTACCTACTGAACAGAAAAGGTAACCAAGTCACTTATTCTAGCATATAATTTTTACTTGATGATGAGATACCTACTTATTTTTTGTTGTGTTAGTTATCTATCAGACAGACGAAGTAGGCAGCCTACTTTCCCACTAAAATGTATTAGGTAGGTACCTCTTTTGATCTGTCAATTGATATGCCGCTAATGCTCTCTCTTGATATGCCCGATTTCTCAGTATTGTAGGTATAGTAAAGTAACTAAGTACTTACAGTTATAAAATCATAATTTCAAATATTTGACGAATTGTGAATCAATCAGCCATTTTCTAGGCACTGAATTAAAATTTAAGTAGTTAAAAGTGACAACCCTGAGACAGGCAAGTATGGTAGGCAATTATATCGCGGATTGGGCCGGAGATAGCCTACTTGAACTCTTTATACTATGTCACCACGCGTGCTCACGACAGATTGGCGATTTCAGACTTATAAAAATAATTATAATAAGTCCAATCCAGTACCCTAATTGCGTAACTTATTTTTGTAAACGATAATGAGAGATTTGTTTCATATTGACAGTTCAACAACATTCATTGCGTTATTAACGTTGTTGGGCAGATTTTTTTTCCAACTTATGAAGCAATGGATACCAACCTGTTTCAAATTTAAAAAAATTGTGATTGATCGTGTATTACGCAATTAGCGTAAGTTCCCAGTCGTCGGCATGATTTTTTTCGACATCTTCGACAATAATCGTCATATTTCAGCCAATTTACACAAAACCTTTAATGAATTGTAATGTGCTAACACCTTCCGCAAGAATCACTCCGTCCATTGGTGAAAACCGTTTGAAAATCCGTTCGGTAGTTTTTAGGGTTCCGTAGTAAACAAGGAACCCTTATAGTTTCGTCATGTCCGTCTGTCTGTCTGTCCGCGGTCTAGCTCCGAGACCCTTAGTACTAGAAAGCTGTAATTTGGCATAGGTATACATATTAATTACGCCGACAAAGTGGTAAAACAAAATTATGAAGAACATTTTTTTTTAGGGTACCATGCACGTAAAAAGATGATGTTCTTTTTTTATTTTTTTATCCCACCATGTGTGATGTGTGGTATCATTGAAAAGGTCTTTCAAAAACATTGTGAGTATGTTAAAACCATTTTTGAATTCAGATATCCGTTTGCGACATATTAAGCTTTAAGGTGAACATTTTTGTTAGAGTCAAGTGTCCCCCCCCCTGCCAGCTAAATGGTTGGTTTCACATATGTGAAAAAATTTACAACAGTAGCTTATATAACGAATTTAAAAGGAAAACTATCACAGCTGAGTAGGCTTTACAAGTTAACGAGTAATAATCGACCAACTTTGCAGTTGCAAAAAACATGTTTTCCCATACATTCCGTATGGGAGAACATATTTTTCAACTACAAAGTTAAGTTTGTTTTTGGGATAAATTCATCCCAACTACGGAACCCTTCATTGTGCGTGGTCCGACATGCACTTGGCCGGTTTTTTTTGAGTTTATCGCGTTCAGACAGACAGACAGACAGACGCAGCGGGAGACTTTGTTTTTATAATATGTAAGGATTATTAATAAGTTTTGAGCTTAAGGGGACAATAACCGACTTTTAATGATTTTATACTGAAGATGACGTCTAAACGAGTAGTGTTAGTGATTTGGAAAAAATATATGTTAAATTAGTGCATTTTCTTAATATTTTAATATAGGCATATTTTTAATTATGTTTATATTACATAGTGAAATTAATTTGTAAAATAATATCTAACGCGGATAAAAAACTGAGAATGACGCAAAATCTATCAAGCGTATTGTTCTGAAAACTTCACCGTTTTAAAGATAATTAAATTATTGATCTTTTAGTATACGTGTTTTATTAAAATATCTTTTATTTTACGTGTAATAAATTAATAATGCGTCTAATTTGGGACAGCGCTCCTTGATGGGTGAGTCCTATTACTGGCTGGACGTACGACGCGTTGCGTGAGCTCAGTACAGAACACGCAAGCTAACCATTCAAGGTCACTGTCATATATCTGCGTCTTAAGGTCCCACTAGTCGACGACGCCGACGGCTAGAACTCGTTGGTGGCGTGGCTAAAATGCATACTATTTAGTACAGTTAATTAACATAACATTACATCACGCCTTGTTTCCCCGAAGGGTTGGGGAGAGGTGTACCTGTAGCAGGCACACCCACAGTTAATTATTTATTTAGTATTTATTTATCTAGTTTGTATTTACTTATTTATATATTTGTTTAGTGAAACAGACGACAATTTATAACGAAAACGAGCGCGTAAAATTTCACGATATGACCTCTTGGGCGTATAGATATTAAGGAAAAACTACTGGATGTATTTACTTAAAATAAAATGATTTGAACTTTAAAATAAATTATCTATCCCTGTACGTTTTCTATTTTGCCATTTTCATACTACGTAAGTTATTTATTTATGCCCAAAGATGAGTTAAAATTAGTGTTGAAATATGGAAGTATCGACGCTCATAGCTTCCAAACCATTTTTTTTTCCACGTCTGCTTCCATACAGGGCTAGAAATGACAAGACAAATTGATATAATTTTTAGTTTTGAACGTACACCGTCAAACAGACGAGTATCACCATACTACATTTGTACGGAAGAATCACCGACTAGCATAACCTTAAGCGAAAGTTTTTGAAGATGGATGGATGGATGTTTGTTACTCTTTCACGCATAAACTACTAAACAGATTTGGATGAAATTTGGCATACTTACTAGGGTAATTAGGATACTTTTTATCCCGATATTCCCACGGGATCGAGACTTGTGTGGGTGAAACCGCGGGGCGCTGCTAGTATAATATACTTAATAATGTTATTTTAGTTTGGGGTAGTTAAATAAGAATGAGCCAATCCTATGTCTGAGAAATTCTTTTGCTGAAATGTTGCTTCCTTATGGTAATATTCTAATAATTATTTCATATTGACATTTTTATTCTTTTTATTTAATTTATTATTTTAGACGAGAATGTGACTAAATACCTATCTGTTTATGTGCCGTCTTAATTTATTGACATTTTATTATTATTAGTTTTCGTTTATTCATTTCCATTCTTATTCAATTACATTTTTAAATATTTCTTAAAATATAAAGGATAAAAAAACATTTAAAAATATAAAAAAATAGAGTTCCGCCGGTGTCGGGAGCAGGGTCCAAGCTACCGGTGGTTAGGGCTGCAGAGACAGGAACCTCTTCACAATGCGGGCCGTATCGAGGAGTACTGCCTTCTGAATCAGGCGCTTGATCCAACCGCCTAACGAGAGCCTCGAGAGATGTTGGTCGAGACTTTCGGCCATCAGGCCATTTGCCGTTACGACAATCGGCACAATGATAGCCGAGCTCACATTCCACATGTCAACAACCTCGTGTGCTAAGTCGAGATATTTCATTTGTTTCTCTTTCTCAGCTTTCACGAGGTTCTCGTCATGTGGAATGGTAACATCGACTATCATTGCGCGGCACACTAATCGATCTATCACTACTATATCAGGCTTATTTGCTACTAGCTGTGCCCGCGACTTCGTTCGCGTGGTTGTCGAGAACAAAACAACGTCGTTTAGATAAGAGTATATCACCTTTTTGATGATTTAGATAAGAGTCCTGACTTTGGTATAGTTGATTACGTTAATGCTTCTCTATATACTATGTTAGCGGTGGAATTACCCGGAGCATATACAAAAAGGTTGTTTGGGTTGCTAACACGTGATAGAGAAACATAGAGTTGGCCGTGTGAAAAACAATCAAAAGTAAGGTCTACACCCGCAACGGATAACGTCTGGCCTTGGGCTTTATTAATAGTCATAGCGTAACAGAGGCTTACAGGAAATTGCACACGTTTGAAAGTAAACGGAAAATTATTGGGGATAATGGGTATCCTGGGAATGAAAACAACATCACCGGAGCCGCAACCTGTTAAGATTTCGGCTTCAATGACATTTCGTTGGAGATTTGTTACTCTCAACCGAGTTCCATTGCATAGTTTTGGTGGGCTTAAATTTCTGAGTAGAATGATTGGTACTCCGACTTTTAAATAAATTTTGTGTGCTGGAAGACCTGGTGTATTTAGAGAGTCTAAAAACTCTACTGGATAGTGGGTGGCATCTCCTTCTTCCAAAACCGTGTTAATAGATAAATATTCCCTACTTTCTCCAGAAACATGTACCAATATTTGAGAATTTATTGCTGCTGCTTGGTCGTTGCGAGGTGCCAAAATAGCTCGTTGGCATAGCCAAGCAGCGTCATGGTTCGAGATCTCTGATGGATCTCCGTATACAGAGGAAATGAGTTCCTGCTGTGAGGCAACAGAAGAACACAGGCTTTCGACTAAAGTTACTTTACCTCCTTCTTGAGTCGGGTATGTGCCGTTACCAATTTGAAGTAGTAAATTTGAGAAAACCTGCGCGTTTGCGTCACCTCCCAAATATGCTCGCATATTAAAGCTCAAATTAGTTAATATGACACTACGCCATAAAATAGAGCTCTTTAAACAGGCACCTATTTCATCGGCCCTCGTTCCTCTGGGTATTATAGGGAGTGTCTGCCTGAAGTCTCCACAGAATAGCACCGTTAAGCCTCCCATCGGTCGGTCATTTTGTCTTATATCTCGCAACGTTCTATCTACAGCTTCCACAGCTTTACGATTTGCCATCGTACACTCGTCCCAAACGATAAGGGCGCAATCGCGTAAAACCCTTGCTTTATCACTATTGCGAGACACGTTGCAAACAGGGTTTTCTGTGCGGTCCAAGTCGATTGGTATTTTAAATGTTGTATGTGCAGTTTTTCCTCCTGGTAATAAAGTGGCAGCTATTCCTGAGGAAGCGACGGCAAGGGCAATTTTGTTTTGGCTCCTTATTTGAGCCAAGATAACTTTAGTGAGGAAAGTTTTACCTGTTCCACCAGGTGCATCTAAAAACAGCATTTCTCCTAATGAATGTTCTACACTACAGCATACTCTATCAAAGATTTGACGTTGTTCTGACGTCAAATTTGAACAGCCATTTCGCAATATTTCTGCTAACTCTTCGGGGTTGTAATTTATTTCAGATGTATACTCCCTATTAATTCGTTCCCCACCAACTGTCGGTGTCGGCAAGCCGTATTGACTGAGGGGGTTCCCTCCTATACTTGTAACTATATCTTGTATAGCCAGCAAAGACCTATTATGGCAGCTTTCACGTACTTGGTCAGAAGTTTCACTATTTATATTTTGCTGTCTCAAAAAATCTTCGGCAAACGCGTCTTTATATTTTTGCCACAACTGCCCAGCGTCCGATAGGCCACAAAATGTCAACAAAATGGCAAATAAATGGCGTAAACGATGTGGACTATCACTGACGCATGCTTCGGCTAAAGCATCATCCCAATGCTGATCGCCATCTAATAAATGCCGTGCGCGGCAAGCAGCTTGAAATGTGGGATATTCTATATCGTCCACTTTGCGGAGCTCAGCAAAAGAAGTAGGTCCTCGCACTGTGTGAAGAAGAAGGCGTAAATAATAACACTCTGCATTATTTGGGTGCACCGTGTATACTCTTCCAATCACGTGTTCTTTAAAAATGCCGGACTCGCCTTCTACAGCAGTTCCACGTCTCCTGCGATTAAAAACACCTTGCTGCTTGTTATAAGTATAATAATGTGGCACTTCATTGTACAACAGAGACTTAGCGAAATTGTCTCTTTCGCAAAGGCGAAAGAATGCGAGCAAGGTGGTTTGTCTTGGGTTGTTCATTCTTTCTGCCACATTTTCTGGCTGAAAGTAAACTCGCTGCCCGCCTTCCAGGTGCACGTCAAGATGGATGACTGGCGGATACCTTTCATGAATAGGGAAACTCAAAATGCGCCAAACTGCCTCCGAAGAGCTTATGTATCGGCCAGATTGATACCTTGTCACTTCATCAAATTGGTTGTTATTTCTTAGTGCTATCATGGCTTGATCACTACCTTTATTAACATATTTACATATATATTTTATAGATTCGACGCTATTACAAATTTCAACATTAATGTGTGCTTGAAAAGCTTTTGACAAAACTGGAGAATACGGTACCACCCAACTATTATTTAGAATTATTTCTTGTCCACGGAATCTGACAGTAGCTGTGAAACCACCTTGTGACGGTGATCTTCGCCGGTATTGCGGATACCCATTTTCCCCAGCCATAGTTAGTTCTTTCAGTGCTCTGGGGTATTTTTTTGAGCATTGACCATCTTTCATGCACGGTGATTCCCTGTTTAAGACGCCACATGGCCCGTGAACCATATGTGTTTTTACTATGTCATGCAAAATCGGATCTGCATTATAGTCCGGAAATTCTGCACTTATGACAGTGGTGCCGATTCCCTTGTACACAAACTAAACTAAATTTAAGTTCAGTGCATCTTTTTCTTTCTATTTCATTAAGAAAAGGACAGAAGATAAATTTTAGTTTAGTTCTGTCAAATTAATCATCGCCTGTCACTCTCCATACAAGTTTAGACGTGATTAAAAACTTGCCGACTAAAATTACGTCAATTTACGTCAAGCGCTGATTAATTTGACAGGACTAAACTAAAATTTATCTTCTGTCCTTTTCTTAATGAAATAGAAAGAAAAAGATGCACTGAACTTAAATTTAGTTTAGTTTGTGAACAAGGGAATCGGCACCACTGTCTATAGCATCGGGACGAATTTTTTCTTCCAGCCACAGAAGAATGTGCGCGTGGGGTAAACCACGCTTTTGCCACTCGACGCTATACATAAAACAAAGAGTTGAACCGAAAACTTTCTCCTTTGTAAGTAGATTAATCAAGACTTTGAGTTTTAAATGAAAAATCCTAGCAATAATGTCATGTCTGTCGTATGACGCCTGTCCTGTGAGAAGTGCCTGGCAAATCTCCGTCCACTTTGGATTTGTTGTAAATGTTATAAAAAGGTCCGGCCGGCCGTATTTACGGACGTAACAAAAAGCATCTTGCGTTCGTTCGTGCATATACCGCGGACCGCCTGTGAAACTGGATGGCAAAATAACCAATCGACCCAAGTCTTCGACGTTATTATCTGATTGCATGGCGTCCCGCAAGTGCACGTATTCTTCAGCGCGTAACCGTCGCTGGTTAGTGCGAATATACACTAAACGTTCAGTTTCTATTTTTGCGTACATGTCCACAATAAATTGGCCGAACAAACCACGAAATCGTTGCAAATATACGAAACTGTTTTGCCTTATTTGTAAAAGGTAGGAATAGTATTGTTGAGCAGATATTTTTTTTTCATAATTAGTGACTCTCGTAGTAGGGTTCACTTGGTACAGCCCAAAATTGTACCCATCTTCACCATGACAATAAATTAGTGGATATTGCAGGGCGTCGTAAGCTCGGTGGGTTTCCAAAATGCGTTGAAGGCGATCGTCGCGTGTACGCAACACGATATCACGTCTCTCACACTCCTGGTCGACTAAAACAACTGCAACTTCATCTGCGACGGGTGCATTGTGTCTTCCACGGTGTTCACCCACAGGACGTCTATCGGCACTTATAACAATTTTGAAATCATTGCTGCCTTGTGGAATTGACTCCAATGCAGCTTTGAATTCACGAACGTACTGGTTAACGTGATGCAGCAATTCTTGAAGTTGACCCAAAAGCTCAGCATTGAGCTGGGGAAAATTGTGATTTCTAACATTGAGCTGTTGCGTGTAATCGGATACAAAATAAATTTGGAGAAATTTGGGTTCATTTTCTGGCAGCAAAGATCCAATAAGGTGATAAACTTGACCTTGTACTTTGAAGGTTGGCATGAACGGTCCTTCCGTTATTTGTTTTGCCCCAAAGGAAGTCATTTGGAAAGCACTGTTATATAAACGAATATTATCCAAAAAATGTTTCGACTGGGGATGATCGCCATTCAGGAGACTTTTAAGTAAGTGTGGTGGATCTTGGAAATTTGGAAGAACAATTTTTCCATTTGAGCAGCACATTCCGTCTGTCTCTTTCCTCCATTTCAAAGCATGACAAAAATTACAAATTTCTCTCATGTCACCCACGGAAGTAAAGCCAGCATAATTAATTCTAGACGAATATGTGAACCCTGATTTTTCCCTATTGTCCCAAGGTAATAAAATATTTGCATCGTCATTTTCCATGGACTCATCAGCTCCGCTATTTGTTTCTTTATTCATATGGTATCGAGCTCGTTCTATTTCTAGGCGAGATTGACGTTGTTCTGCTGTTTCTGCTCGTCTTAGTTCATCTATTCTTTCCCTTTCAGATGCAAGATAACTTTCATTGTTTCTTTGTACACCTACATAGTTATGTCTAGCTATTTGTAATCGTTCTTCTCTTTGGGAGAGAGATTCAGACTCGCGCGAGAGAGCGTGTCGCTCTCGGTCAGATGACAGACGTGCTTGGCGTTCCTCGATACTCTCTTGAGAACGCAAAGTCGCGGTCCGAGTTCTTTGCGAACTTAAGCGCGACTCCCTTTCTGTGAATGTCTCTGACTCACGTGAGAGAGAGTGGCGCTCCCGATCAGCAGACAGCCGGACTTCGCGTTCCTGGATACTCTCTTGAGACCGCAAAGTCGCGGTCCGTGTTCTTTGTGAACTTAAACGTGACTCCCTTTCGGTGAACGTTTCCGATTCACGTGAAAGAGCGATGTGCTCTCGGTTAGCAAATAACCGTGCTTCACGATCTTCTTCCGATTCCTGAGACCTACAAAGTCTCATCCTTTTCGTATTCCGGCTACGCAGCGAAAGGTTAGTTTTTTTTCTTTGAGGCATTTTCAAGGAAAATTAAAGCAATAAACAAAACCAACAACACTTATGACTGAATAGCCTACAAACTTAAAAGAACGGTGCGTCGAACAGTCTAGTGTGACAACGTATCGTGTCTGTTCGTGGTCGTGACTCAACGAATTGGCAACACTAACTTACTGTATAACGATTGGCACTATTGGATTCAAACTACGAAGTAAATAAAATACAATCTTTACTTCGTACTTCAAACCAATGACCAAAATTGACCAAACGAAACCAATAAGATAAGCCAATACTTTTTTTTCGACCAATTTAGAAAATCGATAAACCAAACAACCAAAGAACTTTTACGACACACGCAAGAACTTTTAAGACACCCAACGAAACCCAATTTGCCTAGTAAACACGGTGGACGTCATTCTCGCGCGGAAAATCTTAACACCGCGATTCAGAAAATGACGTCATTTGCACAACGCCATCTATCGGATTTGGATTTCAACTATCAACATTAGTTATATTTTTAGTCTTAAGATGTCGTTGCAAGTACTATACTGAATTGCGTAACGTAATATTTTACTTCTTGAACTCACTAAATTAATCATATCTTTTGATACAGTGAACCGATTTCGATGAAACAAAAACTAAGTTAAACCTCAAGTTGCGTATAATTTTTGTATATAAACATTGTCAGCATTGAATTCGTAGATTTTACGTGATGTGCGCACAAACAAACAGACAAACAGACAAAAATTTCAAAAATGATGGAAATGGGTTCTGTTACTTATCTTTTCACACGCTGGCTATTTTTTGTTTCAATTTCTTCAATGTACAAAAATTACTTTTCTAGAGATTTATTATATGTATAGATAATAGTCCTGTCAGTAATGATAGACCGATCCCAGTACAACGTGACATGGTCATTTTCGAGAACTGGGTCGGGCACATACTTGTAATACGGTACCTCAGAAACCACTAGTTTATATTTCAAAGCAAGTTGCTGGTGAATAATCCTAGCCACTTGGTTATGTCTGTGCAGGTACTCGCCGCGAACTCGTAGCTAGACGCGAACAACCGGAGATAATATGTCTGATGGACTCACCCGGACGATGGCATGCCCGACACACGTCCACCGTACCGTCCTTCATAATATATCTCCGGTAGTTATTCGTCAAGATAACTTCATCCATAATTGTACAGATAAAACCTTCGGTTTCCCCGAAAAGGTCACCGAAACGTAGCCAGGATACGGACGCTAAGAAATCTACACCGGGCTCATGAAGAGCCCGATAGAAGCGCCCGTGAAGCGCCTTGCTTTGCCATACCTCCTTGCGGTCATCTGTAGTAAGTACTACAGGTTTGCGCCAGTTCTCTTTAGCCATGGAGAGCGGGGTGAGCCCGTTGTCCACTGCGACCACATCACGGTGCATGCCCACATCGGCTTTAAGAAAGTATTCCCTGAGGCTGCACACCTCGCGGTTGTGGAGGGTCTTCACATTTAAAAAGCCTCGACCCCCGCACTTCCGCGGGATGTACAGTCTCATCACCGATGAACGTGGGTGATGCATCCGGTTTGCGGTCAGGAGTGTACGGACCCTCCTGTCCAGGGCGTCGAGTTCGGTCTGAGTCTATTTGAGTATGCCAAAAGAGTACATCAAAACCGGCATGACCCAACCGTTCAAGGCGCGCACCTTGTTTCTGCCTGAAAGAAGACTATTTTTATTATTAGTAACTATTAGTGTTTGGCACGAAATTGTGACATGTACCTTGACTTTTTATTTTCATTTTGTTAATGTAACATTTGATTACCTATCTATTTACCTAAACAATTTTGTTTGCCTTCTGGCGGGACGTAGTATGGACCGATATTTATTTGTAACAGTTATGTTCACAAAATTAATAAATGAATTTGAATCTGAGCTATAGAAGCCTATGTCTTGACTCCTTAACGCCACAGAGGTACATAATATTATCTTATCCAAGTATATGGAAGGGACATTAAATTGGTTAATAGTTTTACAAGATATTCAAGTGTTAAATAACCTTTATAGTCACTGTCGGAAAGTTCAAAATGCCTAAGCACAAAGTGATCAACATGATACGGCTTTTTAAGATATGGCCATGATGTTATGATTTTTGTTCATGTTCTTTCTATATTTGAATTAAAAAAAGGTTGCTCTTTTTCAGGTACGGTAGCAGCCAACATGCAGCGCCATACTTCAAAAGAAAGTGAAATTAAGTTTCCTCCAAATTTATTAAGGAATTTTAATGTCTACGACACTTTAGAACCTGAGAAAAATGGCGCCAAAACTAGTGATGCGACCAAGGTCGATAAACTTGTGGATATCGACGATTGCTCACAAGATTCGGGATTTCAGGACTCAGATTTTAACCCGGCATTTCTTGATAAAAATCGGGATTTTGATTTAGTTGATTTGTATCAGAATATTTTTGTGTCTCCGCAACATATTACAAAGAAAGAGGCTACTGATGAAGTTGATGCCCCTGTTAGTGGTCCTGAAGTTTTTGATGCTGGTTTTAAACAGTTTTTTGATATGCTAGAGTCTGGTGAAAAGATTGATTGGACGAATATTGCGCAGACCGAGGAAGAAACTAACACTAAACATGATTTTATTGAAAAGAAACCAAGAGTTTTAGTGCCAAAGGTTTTTATGGAATCAGATTCGGATCCCGAAGATTTAATCAATGAAGTTTTGATGCAGAAAAAATGGGAAAATATAGCTCTTGGCAGAATTAATAGTAATTCGTTTAAGGTTAACAACTCAAGCAGGCCACGAGAGAGCACTAAAGAGTTTAAAAAATCTGATGTAATTCCAGAATTTTCTCGTTTAAATTTGAATAGCGTTAGCGTAACTGACGATTCTAAATTCGAAAGCGGAAGTAAAAAAACTGTACCTCGTCCTTCTGAAATTGAACCATGCATTGTCGACAGTCAAATAAACAACTCTGTACCAAATTTCACTGTCCTAGCCATCCAAAAAGACGAAAAGGTCTACAAAAAGAAACGTTTAGTAAAACCTGAAAGCCAAACAGCTAATTATACTAGAGGCCCAGATTTCTACGAGAAGTCCGTAGTATTGCCACAGATAATGGCGCGGTTAAACGCTAGACTGGCATATTTAGACGAAGAAGGCAGTAACAAAAAGAGGTTGATCTTAGATGCTGGTGCAAAACCAAAAGCTGAATGTATCTCTTCTAATACAAACGCACAAGTTAAGAAAAAACCTACCAATCAAGCTGAATCAAGCCCTTTTACAAAAAAAGCGCCAAATAACGCTAGCATTCCGGGAATTCATTCATTAAAACTGAACAATGGACAAATCAAAGATGCTCGACTGTGTATCAACAGAGTGACTAAGGATGTACGTGTTCATACCACGGATAAACCTTGTATGAACTGCGCGAATGCTTCTACTGCTAAAAAGGCTAACTGCCCTGTTGCTGCTTCAACCAAAACCGACAGTGGTAAACTGTCCCCTGTAGTCTTAATGGAAGATTGTAATAAGGAAAGGTTGAGAGCTCTAAGGCAGAGTCAAATGTTTAAAGATTTTGTGCTTAAAGGCAAATATGACCTGTGAAGGTCCTTGGAAACGAAAGAAAAACTATATTGGTGCCGATTCCCTTGTTCACAAACTAAACTAAATTTAAGTTCAGTGCATCTTTTTCTTTCTATTTCATTAAGAAAAGGACAGAGGATAAATTTTAGTTTAGTCCTGTCAAATTAATCAGCGCCTGTCACTCTCCATACAAGTTTAGACGTGATTAAAAACTTGCCGACTAAAATTACGTCAATTTACGTCAAACGCTGATTAATTTGACAGGACTAAACTAAAATTTATCTTATGTCCTTTTCTTAATGAAATAGAAAGAAAAAGATGCACTGAACTTAAATTTAGTTTAGTTTGTGAACAAGGGAATCGGCACCATTGTGTTTTTCAACGCGCTGGGACGAGAGTGCGTCCCAGCGCGTTGGATTCTCAACGCTCGGCTTAACACCGAGAGTTGAAAATCAAGTGCGCGATAAAATCCCGCCGCGATTTTATTACGTCCGCGCGAACGTCGGCTTAGTTTGAATCGAACGGTGGCTATGTTTTTATATGAATCACAGTTTTATTGTAGAAAATTATTTAGAATAGTATTGTTGTGCTGCTCTTTAGGCGTCCACTGCTGGACATAGGCTTTAATATCAAGCAGTGGACGTGTTTTGGCTGAAATTATAGTGTTGTTGATTTTTGATTAGTGAAAGGTTATACAGTCTACTGCAAGTCAGTGATGATAACACCCTTTTTGAAAAAGATCTAATCCATTGCTTCAAAAATTGGAAAAAAAAATCTGCTCAACAACGTAAATAACGCAATGAATGTTGTTGAACTGTCAAAATGAAATAGATTTGTCTTGATCGTTTACGAAAATGTGTTACGTAATAGGGTTAGGGATTCTATTTAGTCCGTCTTTTAGATAATAAAAAAATATTAGACACGTATTTTTTGCTTTATCATATTAATCAAAAATAACTGGCGAATAGTTGGCGAGTGGGGGCTCGTTACGTCACAACTCAGTATAAAATCTAGCAAGGCGTGACGTCATGCTACATTTTAACTCAATGTATCGCCGTAATCTTTTGATTACGTCAAAAAAGAAAAAATACGTGTCCCAATATTTTTAATAATCTACAAGACGGACAAAAAAAATTATTGGTACTGGTTATAGTTTGGTTACAACTGACGTGTGGTTTACTATATATTCACTTATTGCTATAGTCCGGCCGACGAAAGAATGCCATCTTTTTTTTTTTTTTTCCCCTTGTTCTAGGGTTCAACAATAGGATGGACCCTAATCTTATTACAATCTAGCCTTATAAATAGACTAATAAGTAATTTAATTATAACCTAAACTATTAAATTTTCTTTACTAAGAATGTGTCAAATAGCACTTTTCTCTTATTGTCTCTATTAAGGCGAATACACTTCGTTCTTGTGTTTGTTTGGCACTTTTGTACTTTACACTATTTACTAACACTAAACACTAGCTCGAACGGTTTTGTTCTTTTTAGTCTTCTAACTATGTTTGTGTGGTCGAGAAGCTGGATTGCCTCGACGTTCACATGCTGATGAAGTCTCTTTTCGTGAGCTTCTGCAAATTTCTGGATCACTCTTTCGACGAACTCAACTTTCATCATTTCGTATGTACAGACGCCAGCACATCAAGCTACCCGAAACTGTCAAATTTTCCCAATCAACTTTGAACCTTACACTTCAGCGATAAAGTTGAAATTCTATTAAATAAATTTGACAGATTGTAGTAGCTTGATGTGCTGGCGTCTGTACCAAGGTGCAAAAATGTTTGGACACAGGCCTTTTAGGGTACTGGTTATAGTTTGGTTACAACTGACGTGTGGTTTACTATACATATATTCACTCATTGCTATAGTCCGGCCGACGAAAGAATGCCATCTTGACAACTGTCAGTTGCATACTAACGAATATGTGTTTTGCGAATTTGATCCTTAGAGAGCGTTCAAGTACTACGTAACGCAATTTTTGGAGATTTTTGACCCCCCCCTCACCCCCATGTAATGCGCCGCCGTAACGTTTCCCCCCCCCCCTCCCCCTAGTAAAACGTTACGTAACCACCACCAAGTGACCATTTTTACATGAAAGTCACAATTATGTGGCATAAAGTACAAGCTGTTGATAAAAATAATTTTGCTTTACATTGGGAGCAGTAGTGGTTAATAAAACATATAGCGCCAAAACATAACACGATATGTGTACAAAGCATCTAGCGTTTGCTAGATCGACTACGACTTCGCGCTAGAAATATATTACTTCAACAAACTAAACGTCTAAAAGTCTAAACGTGCACAGCGGAGCCAGAACGGGATAGCAATAAAGTTTTATAGTCTGAGGTGTTGGTGTGACTTTAAAGTTCATGAAAACCAATTTTATTCCACACGTTTTTAATCGCGATTAGAAATAGATTTAGTTAGACAGTAAAAATTTTAATACTTTTCACCTAAAAGTTCATTGATTTCTAACGCTTTATGAGAAAAATATTATATTCTTTTGTGAGATAACATTCACCGCGCAACATTAAGTCCATCTAGCGTGTTGGCAAATAAAATGATAACGTCTCCGCGTTCCGACTGCGGCCGAGTTTTGTAACAACGAGTTATAATGATAGCGTATAAAATAACGCGCTAGAAAAATATATTTTATAGTCTATAACACGTCTATAGTTTCTAGCGGATTTGAACATCACTAATTGGGAGTATAAAAAAAATATTAAAAATTATTCACTATCCTGTAAAGCAAGCAAGAAGTTTTGTGAAGGTAAAAAAATTTTCAAGTGGTCATTCCATTTGAAATTTTGAGAAAAAAAAAACCGTTTTATAAAATGCGTGAGAAAAAAAATCTCTACGCGACCGTTCTGAAGGGTTAAAACAATGTTACGTAACGCGTAGTTCAAACCCCACCACTGTAACGCACGATGCGTTACAGTTGACCCCCCTCCCCCCAAATTACGTTATGTAATACTTGAACGCTCCCTTAGTACTACTAGAAATTGTCCAACTGACAGGTGTCAGGAACACATTATCTTGACGGCCGGACTGTAGGTATAGTTTTGTGGTTTATTTCACTAATGTTTTAATTTTAGATAATATAATGTATTTGACATTGCGATAAATATATTTATGTTAATTAAGCCTAAAGTAGAACACTGAGTCTTGTTGAAATGTATATCAGAACAAAATACAGTTGTTCGGTAATCTCAAATGGCCTACTTATTTTTAACAGACTTCCAAAAAGGAGGAGGTTATATGTTCGTCGCGTATGTTTGTGGTTATTCTTTTTTCATTTGAAAGGGTGTGCTCTCGAATTGATCCCATATAAATTTTATTAACTTTGCTTGGATAGTTTTTGAGTTAGCTACAAAATACGTATTTTTTTCCCACTTAGTATGTAGATGATAAGTTTCTGTCACTGGTAGCAGGTAGTGGTATTCGAATGTGTGCGGGGTAGGTACCACAACTAAAAAGTGAAAAATAAAAACTTTTTACAAAAAAAAACAACCGACCTCCAAAAAAAAAACATTAAAAAGTGAAAAATAACTTTAATTTCGGAAGTCAGTGGCAAAAAACGAAAATACAAAACCCAAGACACCGACTTCCGAAATTAAAGTTATTTTTCACTTTTTAATGTTTTTTTTTTGGAGGTCGGTTGTTTTTTTTGATACAAGTTGTCCCTTCGATTCCGCATATGTTTTAATTTTCTGGTGATTTTATGGATAGTTAGAAACGCTTTGAGTTTGAGTTCGTATAGTTTTAAAATTAGGCGCTTCTTCGCTCCTTGTTACGAACCCTGTTTATCTACACCCATGCTATAAAACCTCTATAAAAGTTTCTGAAACAGTTAGCTTATTGCCAACATTATAACAGCCAGTGTCATAGTAACCATTACATCATCCAAACGAGTGTTATAATGTTGTACTAAATTTAATTATGCAACTCGTTTCAACGTTCAAGCGGGGGACAGCAACACCCGCTGCACGCATGTGTGTGTGATGTGCTGCTGCAGGCGACATACATACGTGGACTTGTACTGAATTTCGTGGGAATTTCTTTATTCTTGATCTTGAATTACAAACACCCAATGGTTTCAGAAACTTTTATACAGGATTCATATCATGCAAGTCAAGCATCAAGTCTTGTATGCAACTGTTATAATTAGGTACCTATTAAAACACTCGTGTGATAAACCCACATTCGTGTTTTAATACCCCTTATTATACAACAGTTGCATAAATAACTAATTTTAGTCTGCAAGGCTGAAGTTGAGTAGGGATGATGCCTGGGTCTAAAAAAATAAATTCTATTTAGTCAATCAGTCAGAAAATAAAAAAATATTAGACACGTATTTTTTGCTTTATCATATTAATAAAAAATGACTTAGATAAAACGCATTAAAGTTGGGGAGTGGGGGTCGCTAAGTCACAAGTAAGTATAAAATCTACATGCTCGTGACGTCATGGCACATTTTAACTTAATGTATCGCCGTAATCTTTTGATAACGTAATAACGTAAAAAACCGACTTCCAAAAAAAAAAACACTACTAAGTGAAAAATTAATTTCGTAAGTCGGTGTCTTTAGTTTTGAATTTTCGTTTTTTCCCACCGCCTTTTTCACACACATTTTTCACTTTGTAGTGTTTTTCTTGGAAGTCGGTTGTTTTTTTTTTTTTTTTGTAAAGTGATTGGATTTTTCACTTTTTAGTTGTGGTGTCTGCCCCACACAAATTCGAATACCACTACCTGCTACGTAAATAACAATGGCAGGAACTTAACATATCCATATACTAAGTGGGAAAAAATACGTATTATTGAAACTAACTCTAAAACTACCCAAGTAATCGATTTTTAGCTAGCTAGATTGATTTTCTGCCCCCGTAAACCCCATTTTGCAATTTTTATCGAAATCGTTAGAGCCGTTTTCGAGAACGTGAGTACAATATTGCTCGTTTAATAGTATGGGATAGGATAAGCATACTTATTTTCCTTTCTGGATATATTAAATACAATATACCTATGTGATTCATCATCATCTGCCTAGCCTTTTCCCAACTATGTTGGGGTCGGTTTCCAGTCTAACCGGATGCAGCTGAATACCAGTATTTTACATGGAGCGACTGCCTATCTGACCTCCACAACCTAGTTACTAGGTAACACGATACCCCTTGGTAAGACTGGTTGTCAGACAGTTTGGGCTTCTAACTACCCGTAACGACTGTCAAAGATCTACAAATGACAGCCGGGACCAACGGCTTGACGTGTTTTCCGAAGCACGGAGGGGTCTCAGTAGCAGCTTGGAGTCTGGATTTGTACCCGGTTGATGGCAATAGGCTCGCCCCCTATTGCATGGGACTTAAACATAACTGGCAAAATGTGGGTGTACCTGCTACAGGGACACCTCTGCCCAACCCTTCGGGGAAACAAGGCGTGATGTTATGTTATGTGTGTGGAGGGGTCTTGGTATGTAAAGATGGTCACCCATCCACGGACCAACTATCGCTTTCCTGCAATCTGTGCACAGAACATAATAAAAGTACCCTAAAATGGGAGTGATTTCGTGAAAAGGGACGGAAGTGTGTAACAAGAAGCCGGGGAAGCGCGCGCTATTTGATTTAACCAATGAGTGCGCGCGGTGCTAGAGATGGCCGTCAGAAACGACCTTGACCAAGGTGAGATGTCAGATGTTTCACATCATAATGCGACTACTGTAAGCCTCGGTCGTTTTTTTTTTTTGTCAAAATGGATAGTAAAATAATACTGATAGTAAGTACAGACGCCAGCACATCAAGCTACTACAATCTGTCAAATTTATTTAATAGATTTTCAATTTTATCGCTGATGTCTAAGGTTCAAAGTTGATTGGGAAAATTTGACAGTTTCGGGTAGCTTGATGTGCTGGCGTCTGTACTTTTTTTTTTTGGGTGGGAAATTATCAAATAACTTCTCCCGCTCTGGGTTGAGCGGGAGGGCGTGTCAGACTCTTACTGACTAAAACCCACCCGTGTTCCTTCGGTTGCCCTGTTGCCGGGGCCATGGTATCCCTTTCAGACTTTTTCAGGCAGGCATTGACCCTAGCGGACCCCGTCAATTCTGCTGACATCTCTTTGAGGCGCGCGTGGAACACGTTGCGCCGTCGACCCGGTCTTGGTCCTTATCGGACGGCGAGCTACCCATTGCTCACCGTCCGCAAGCCCGCGCCTACGGTGGCCGGAAATCGGCTCGCGATTCCCGCCCCGTGATAGTAAGTACTTGAGTTTTATTAGTTTTAATTGAATACCAAATGAGTTGCATTAGAAATCAAATCAACAATAGCACTATATTGCGTATCCTTTAGGGTTAGGGGAAACCTTATAAGAACGTTCTCAGAGAAACAATATTATTATCAGTACCGCTCTGCTCGGGTTAAAATAGATAAACACATCGTCCAGCACGCGTAGCATGACCACCGTAGAAACGAGTTTTGTCGACGGAAGAATAGACAAAATGACAGATTGTTATTGTTTATCTGTCATTTTGTCTATTCTTCCGTCGACAAAACTCGTTTCTACGGTGGTCATGCTACGCGTGCAGATATACTAGCGTTGTATCACATTCCCGAGGCTGTGAATATAGAGAAAACGAATTTTCCCAGATATGAGACCTTTAGATCGATTTTTCGCCCCCGTAAATCCCTATATCGCAACTTTCATAGAAATCATTAGAGCTGATTTCGAGAACGTGAGTACAAAGTTACAATAGTAGATTGTTATACGAGGGGCTAAAATAACCCATTGTAAAACGAGGTAGTTTTACTCCCGAGCTTTAGCGAGGGAGTAAATAGAAACCGAGTTATAATGGTTTTTAGCGCCGTGTGTTACACTCTACTTTTTACTACGATTGCGAGAAAATAAAATAAACCAATACAATATTAAATAATTTATTAATTTAAATGTAGAATTTGTACAATTCTGGATATTTAACGTGATGTATTTTTCCGGCAACTTAATTTCAGTCCTCTGTGAAGATGTTTTCACTAGATGATAACATTTTCACTGTTGTAAATTAAATTACAGTCACCAATTCAATTCGTAATTAGAGAAAAATTCTAAACATTTCGCGCCAATGCCTTTTTTATTTCTTCTGTAGCCATAACGAAATGCACGCTTTCTATCGAAGAGATAGCCGCATTTAGTTCCATTTTCAAAAATAAAATGTTTTTTTTTTTGTGAACCAGTAATAAGTCGAGTCCATAATCATGATTATTCTAAATAAGAATAAAGACTTTTTCGTTTTTCAAGGCTCGTTGGAACAGACAAAAATTAAAAAGAAATTACTTTTTCCCCTAGAGCAAGAAATGCTATTTTTCCCCGCTCTGCTATTCTACAATGACGGCCTTTTTGAGCAAGAGGAGTGAAAATATATTATGTCACGGCTATGGACGTAAAACAACCGATTTAAAACGTTTTAAACGAAATGTTGCCGTTTTAAACCCCAAATAAATCGTTTTAAACGATTGAAAACTCGCCTACCAAAATAAAAGTGTTCACGGTGAGATTTTTACAGAATAGCACTGCTGGCCCGGGTCAACGGCGCGTTGTGTTTCACGCGCGCTTCTAAGAGAAGATGTCTGCAGAATTGACGGGGTCCATTAGGGTCGATGCCTGCCGGGGTTGCCGGTTGCGAATAAAACCGAAAAGGAAATCAGCAACAGGGCAACCGAAGGAACACGGGTGGGTTTTAGTCAGTAAGAGTCTGACACGCCCTCCCGCTCCGCCCAGAGCGGGAGAAGTTACCTATTTGATAATTTAACACCCAAAAAAAAAGCAGTTAAGACGCAGATATATGACAGTGACCTTGAATGGTTAGCTTGCGTGTTCTGTGCTGAGCTCACGCAAGGCGTCGTACGTCCAGCCAGTAATAGGAATCGCCCATCAAGGAGCGCTGTCCCAAATTAGACACATTATTAATTTATTACACGTAAAACAAAAGATATTTTAATAAAACATGTATACTAAAAGATCAGTAATTTAATTATCTTTGAAATGGTGAAGTTTTCAGAAAAATACGCTTGATGGATTTTGCGTCATTCTCAGTTTTTTATCCGCGTTAGACATAACTTTACAAATTTATTTCACTGTGTAATATAAACATAATCAAAAATATGCCTATGTTAAAATATTAAGAAAATGCTTAACATATATTTTTTCCAAATCACTAACACTACTCGTTTAGACGTCATCTTCAGTATAAAATCATTAAAAGTCAGCTATCGTCCCTTAAGATCAAAAATATCAAAGATAACACACACATACACAGCGAAATAATCTGACCGCTTGTAGGACCTACAAAAAGTGTGTCGAGGGCGCTTATTCTTATTTGATTTTAACCTGTAACTAATAATCTGTGGGACTGACACTGGCATGGCCACCATAATGAATTTCAATTTTGATAACACAAAAAAATTGTCGCTAACTATACTCCATTTGAAATAAGATTAGATATTTAAACAAACCTTTTTTACAGTCCTTTCAACCGATTTTGACTTCTAAACCGTAGGTATAAGGATGGCATTAAAAGCAAAAAAGTGGTTACAATACCAACTGTTTACTGCAGCTGCCATTTGTCATGCGACCAACGCAATAGAAGTCAAAATCGGTTGAACGGACTGTAAAAAGGGTTTAGTTAAATGTCTAATCTGATTTCAAACGGAGTATAGTCGGAATTTGTCGCCAAATATCAGAATTTGTCGGTCACTGGTTCAAAAGTTATAAGGGTTTATAGGTGGCCTCATTTGAATCTCAAAAGCTAGGTTACCTAGCTAAGATCTGATCTGTACCCTAATTGCGTCATCATCATCATTTCAGCCGAAAGATGTCCACTGTTGGACATAAGCCTCTCCCAAGCACCACCATCACCAGCACCACCTACTTGTGGGAGGCTTTCCAACGCTACGTCTTCCGGTACGCGATCGCCACTCCATAACTTTTCGGCCCCATCGGCCATCCGTTCTGCGAGCAATGTGCCCTGCTCATTGCCACTTAAGTTTGGCAATTCTTCGCGCTATGTCGGTTACCTTGGTTCTCCCTAATTGCGTAATACAACAAAATCACAATCTGTTTCGATTTGAAACAGATTGCTAATCCATTGCTTCATAATTGGAAAAAAAATCTGATCAACAACGTAAATATCGCAATGAATGTTGTTGAACTGTCAAAATGAAACAATTAGGCAAAATTGTTTACGAAAATA
The DNA here is from genome assembly GCA_963680765.1 of Agrochola lychnidis. NCBI lineage: Eukaryota > Metazoa > Arthropoda > Insecta > Lepidoptera > Noctuidae > Agrochola > Agrochola lychnidis. Next base: position 11,215,514 of record OY796875.1, read on the forward strand.
AGTTACGCAATTAGGGTTTTTCTCAAATTTTGTCGCTAATTAGTCGCAAGTTTTCGCCGAGTCATAGATTTAATCGGGTCTTTAGTTTAGAAGATCTGGTCAGTGGCTCGTTTAAGAAAAGGACAGAAGATACATTTTTGTTTAGTCCTGTCAAATTAATCAGCGCCTGTCAGTCTCCATATAAGTTTAGACGTGATTAAAAACTTGCCAACTAAAATTACGTCAATTTACGTCAAGCGCTGATTAATTTGACAGGACTAAACTAAAATGTATCTTCTGTCCTTTTCTTAATGAAAAAGAAAGAAAAAGATGCACTGAACTTAAATTTAGTTTAGTTTGTGAACAAGAGAATCGGCACCACTGACCGACAAATTCTGATATTTGGCGACATCTAACGACGAATTTTTTGTGTTATCAAAATTACAGGACGTGTTGTCAATCAAAAATAATCATCAGCCTCATTTTCTTAAATTGACCTTGACCCATGTTACTTGTGGTCGACGCTACACGTTTTCTTCTATTCTCCCCTATCAACCGTCACGATATCATTCACTCCCTTCTCTTTCATAATAATTCCTCACAAAATTCATAATCTTTTCTTTGGTTAAGAGGGTTAATACTAAAAGTTGGCAACGTCGCAAATAGCTGTCAAATATTTACCTGTTTTGATTAATTTGGCAATATTACTGTATGGAAACATGAAATGTGGCTAACTAGTGCACTAAAATATTGATTATGAAATGAAATAATTAATATCGTAACGCCGAATATTTCGTTTTAGATATAAAAAAGCATTTAGAAACATTCCAAGTGCCTTTTTTACACCTAAAACGGTTACAACATCAAATTCAGTGTTATAATTGCAATTCATTAATAATATTCTAGGGAACTAGTTAGCCACATTTCTTATTTCCATACAGTAATATTGCCAAATTAATCAAAACAGGTAAATATTTGACAGCTATTTGCGACGTTGCCAACTTTTAGTATAAGCCCTCTTAACAATCATGATATTCACTAATATACCTACGTCATTTTAATGACGCGTCTTCGACGTTCTTATCTCTAATTGCATTGATAAAATGTTCTTAATTACCGTCGTGCCAAAGTTAATTGTTTACCTTCTATAGTTTAATTTTATCACTTATCTAGTATCTAAAACATATTCATGTTTATAGAATAAAATGTCCTGCAATATGATTATAGTAAAAGGCATAATGAGCAATGCATTTGAATGATGACAGGAAAACATTATTATTTATTTTAAGTAGGCATGAACTTACGGTAATTTCACTCTATCAATGTAAATGAAACGTATTTGTTTGATAAAACTATAAATATACACTTGAAACTATGAAATACACTGTTGTCAATAAATGAATACAATACTCTATTTGTAGTTATTCCACGTATTTGACTCTTGAGATAATCTACTTTTATGGTTAGGGGAATACCTGATTTAATTTAGGGATTGGGACCTGATTTAATGGCGTGCAAATTATTTTGCCATAGAGAATACGGGGCACCCCCGCTACGCTACAGTTGACGAGAGAATGCGTTCCTCACACCTATCAGTGGACAATTTCTAGTAACTATAAGGATCAAATTCGCAAAACACATATTCGTTAGTATGAAATAGACTGATTTCAAGAACGCGTTCTCTCGACGGCTGGACACACGCAGTGACTTTTGTTGGCGGCGACTTGCCGGGTTTCATAATCTCACGTCCACACACAGATTTTGACAGCCGATTTGTCGCTAACGACTTCAAAATGAGTATTATAGTGCACCCAGTATTTTTTACCTGTCATGGACATTATAGGCAACTTTTCTGAAAAGTTAAAAATATCCGCAAATACGGGGTAATGCTCCGTTAGCAAAATTGTGTTATCTTCCAAAAAGGCATTAATTAGTACCTTCTTCAAATAGCCTCCATGGGTGGTGAAACTTGCAAACTTGCGAACTTGAAAGTTCGTCGCAATCTCGACACTTAACCCTGCTTGCTAACAGGTAAATATTTTCTTTTTCGGTCTCGCTTGATAGAAAGCGAGCGATTTGAATTTCAGATTTGTCATCGGTAGAAAATAAGTACTTGAAATAGAATCAATTCAATTTATCGACTATTTCAATATATCAGTGTACTCTATGGACTATTTAATAGAGATACCGGTTCCATCACTAGGAACTTCAAATTTCACAAGTGCGTTACATCCACTCCAAGTTGTAAAAAAATGTAATAGAGCATTGTTTTTATTGCTGTCACTTTTACTTTTGCAAGAAACGGAATGATTGTCTCGCTCTTTTACAAATGTTATTGTTGTTTGGTGTGCTGCAGCTGCAGCGTGTTATCATTATTGTTTATTTTATTAGTTATAATTAAAATTGGCTGAAAATTACAATTTAAACGTCCTAATTATAAGAGGAACAGTTTTAAATCGTCCAAAATGGAGCAGTTATTAACACTAGAGAATGAAATCAAAGAATTGCGTAAAACTCTAAAGGAAAAAGAGAAAGAAATGGAGAAACTTCGCCGAGAAGTATTCGACGTAAGTAATTTGCTTCAAATAAATTAAAGATATCTCTTTCCACGTAATTTAATGCTGGCATTATTACGCTCTATACCACCGGCATATTGTAACTATCGAGGACATTGACATCAGCCACATCAACCATTTATTTGAGGTGGTATCTCCTGCCGGTAATTATCAAATTTTCTACTAATTTATTGGCGGCAATTAGCAACCAGATGAGCATAACACACCTTTATTGGCATACTATTGAATAGAATCAAGTTTTTTTAACTGAACAGACAGCTGTGCTGCTGGGGAGTTTGTTGCGCCACTTCTTCTTCCCATCTAAAGCACTAAGTGGTGAAGGGCGGGCGTTTTGGGGACTACCTTATGTAATGTTGACGTTGGAAAAGTACCGATTCTCAGCCTAGTTTGAATAAATGACTTTTGATTTTATCCCCTGAAGTGTAAAACAGTACAATAATACTCCCTCAATCCGTCAGTTAGGTTATAAGTTCCATGTAATAGGGGGTGAGCTTATTGTCATATGAACGCCTTAGAGAGAAAACCTTGTACTTAAGCGTAAAAGAAGTATCTTCTCAGCACGCGTAGCATGACCACATAGAAACAAGTTTTGTCGACGGAAGAATAGACAAAATGACAGATTGTGATTGTTTATCTGTCATTTTTGTCTATTCTTCCGTCGACAAAACCTCTTTCTACGGTGGTCATGCTACGCGTGCAGGAGGAAGAAAAAACTGCATGCTGTAAAATTTTTGGACGGTGTCTTTTATGTTCGCAGTTTGGATATAAAAGCGGGTTAAATTTCCATATTCATCATCAGCCTATAAATGTTCCCACTGCTGGGACTGCGGCCTCCTCTCTGTGAGAGGGAGTGGGCCGTAATCCACCATGCACTACCAACTACTAATGACATCTACCAACCCGCAATGGGCCCCATTGTGGGTTGGTAGATGTCACATGTCTTCGAATTTTCGGTTCTAGGACATGCCGGTTTCCTCACGATGATTTCCTTCACCGTTTTGAGAGCAGTAGTGATGAAATAATTTACACAAAGTAAAGCGCCTGTCTGGGTTCGAACCTACGACCTACAACTCGTAAGTCGCGGCAGTTACCACTGGGCCACCACTGCTCTCAATTTCCATATTAATTGATAAAAAACATAAAAGATGCCGTACAAAAATTTTACAGGACGCAGTTTTTTCTTCCACCGAAGGAAAGTTACTTCGTTAACACTTACAAGGTTTTAAAAGGTTGATCTAAATTCTGACGCCGGGCTGCTACTGAGAAATTCCAGATAGAAAAACCCAATAACACTTTGCCCGTTTGTAACCACTAGACTGTTTATCTATAAATAAATTCAGACTTTGGATTGCTATTGAGAATTTCTTGATCGAAAACCGAACAACACTGTCCGACTCAGGGTACTTAGTACTCCATGCTTCAAAATCACTTGATCAATGAGACAGTGTAGGAAATAATCTATTTGGTATTGCTTATAGTGATAATAAGTACCAAAACTCAAACTAATAATTCTACCTTAAGAATTTATAAACCATGTTTCTATAAGTAATATTTATATTTAATAAATTTAAGTAAATAACATAAAGATAAATTAAGTATCTGCACTAATAAACTTTAATTTTGTATGATGAACTCTTCGTAAATAAATAAATAATGATAAGCATGTCTGCAAAAGCGACTTTATTATATATATTTAACTCTATTAGATAATTTTTCTCAAGTTTTAAATTAGCATAGATTTTAGAGGACATTAGTGCCGATTCCCTTGTTCACAAACGAAACTAAATTTAAGTTCAGTGCATCTTTTTCTTTCTATTTCATTAAGAAAAGGACAGAAGATAAATTTTAGTTTAGTCCTGTCAAATTAATCAGCACCTGTCACTACTCCATACAAGTTTAGACGTGATTAAAAACTTGCCTACTAAAATTACGTCCTTTTCTTAAATCGAAAGAATCTGAAATAGAAAGAAAAAGATGCACTGAACTTAAATTTAGTTTAGTTTGTGAACAAGGGAATCGGCACCATTAAATTTTGTTGAATGTTTAACAAAAATTAATTAATTTATTGCAATCTTGTTCATATACTCAAACTCAAACTCAAAGCATTTATTTCAATTAAACCATTTATAGGCACTTTTGAACTGTCAAAGAATCGGTCAGTTAGTCAGAAAGTTGAAGCTAGTTGCCCATTCCAAAACGTAGATCTCTATGGAGAAGAACGGGCAAGAAACTCCAAGGCCACTCTTTTAAATATAGATATTACAAAATTCTGGGTACATTATTCTGGTTGCTTCTATATGTGAGAACAATGTACAAAAAATAATTAAAACAATTGAAAAATATAAGATTAAAAATAAGCCCTGGCAGATAAGAGATGACCAGTCTCAACTGACGGCGCCCGTTCACGAACATGACGCGTGGATCAGCACCATCCAGCTCAACCATTTTGTAGGAAACCGAATGATCCAACACACTCGCCACCATCAGCGAGACATTTTAGTGAGCTTGACAATCTCTCAACTGCCATGCTCTTTCAAGTCAACATACATCTTAATAACATAATAAACGGCTCCATGGTACTCACATTTACAAAAAATCAAAAAATGCTTCTAATTTATACAAAACTATAGTTTGCAATGTATTTAAGAAATTAATAGAATTTTACTACCAAAAAGTAAGAAAATCATTATTATCTAATTGGAGCATTAAACAATTTACTTGGTAAAATAAAAAAAAATAAACATTTAAGTTCGTAATGTCAAAAACAAAATTTAAAAAAAGAAGGGAAAGCAACTCTTCCAAATATTAAAATTTTAACTAGTGAGCCCAAGTGGCTGTGGAGCAGGACCAGCATTATACCTTGTTCATCACCTGTTTAAACTACATTTCCTTGTATAAATATTTAAATTAACGTTTCCGGTGTTCAACCATCTTTCCTTCTTATGATAATATAATTAATGAGTTTTGTTTCTGGAAGAAAGTCTGCAGATTCATCATCATCATCATCAGCCTATAAATGTTCCCACTACTGGGACACAGGCCTCCTCTCTGTGAGAGGGAGTGGGCCGTAATCCACCACGCGGGCCCAGTGCGGGTTGGTAGATGTCACATGTCTTCGAATTTTCGGTTCTAGGACATGCCGGTTTCCTCACGATGTTTTCCTTCACCGTTCTGAGAGCAGTGGTGATGAAATAATTTACAACAAAGTAAAGCGCCTGTCTGGGTTCGAACCTACGACCTACAACTCGTAAGTCGCGGCCGTTACCACTGGACCACCACTGCTCACTGGACCACCACTGCTCCAGATTACCTTGCTGCAGATTACCTTTAATTATTAAATGTTCTTATTATTGAAATATTATAGATTTTAGCTGACGTTAGCAGCTTCAGTTAATAATTCAAAATAGCAAAAAAATATGACACTTTAAAAAAATAAAAATAAACTTTTTATTTTGGAACCATAAAGAATCCATAGTGTTAATAACACTACAGCTCTCAGGATGCTGTGTTTTACTGTCTTTTTTTTAACTACTTCGGGGAAGCTCTTGACCTGCATCTTACCTGATGGTAAGTGATGATCAGGCCGAAAGTAGAAACAAGCTTCACCTGGAATCCTCAACCACAGAGGAACTGGCTATCTTACCTCTAACTGCCGAAACAACAATGCTGTTAACATTGTTGTTATGGCGATAGACTTAGATAAGATGGTGGTAGCTAGCCAGGCGGACTTAGAACAAGCCCTACCGCCAACCAAACTGAGGAGAAAATTTTGTCCCCACTGGGAATTGAATCCGGGACCTCTGGGTCTGAGACAGGTGGTCTAACCACTAGATCACAGAGGCGGTTTCTTATTCTCCTCACCACGCGTAGCATGACTACAATAGAAACGGGTTTTGTCGACGGAAGAATAGACAAAATTACAGATTTACAATCACAATCTGTGATTGCTTTGCTCGCTTGCCAACTGTTTTCTTGCGAACACTCGCGTGTAACCCGTCGGTACGAGCTTGCGCTAACATCTGACACGCTGCAGCAGCAGTACCGAGGAAGTCTCAACAACATCCTAATGGCCACACGAATACATTAGAAAGAACTATCGTTGTAAAGAGCAATCTATGTATACATATAAAATGCTTTGTCCTGAATGACTGACTGACGGATCAACGCACAGTCTAAACCGCTGATCGTAGAGACCTGAAACTTGGAGGGTGTGTTCTTTGTATGACGTAGGCATCCGATAAGAAAGGATTTTCCGAAATTCTACCCCTTTTTTTTTTTTTTTTTTGGGTGGGAAATCATCAAATAACTTCTCCCGCTCTGGGCGGAGCGGGAGGGCGTGTCAGACTCTTACTGACTAAAACCCACCCGTGTTCCTTCAGTTGCCGTGTTGCCAGGGGGCCACGATTTCCCTATCGGTTTTCTTCGAACCCCCGGCAGGCATTGGCCCTAGCGGACCCCGTCAATTCTGCTGACATCTCTTTGAGGCGCGCGTGGAACACAACGCGCCGTCGACCCGGGCTTGGTCCTTATCGGACGGCGAGCTACCCATTGCTCACCGTCCGCAAGCCCGCGCCTACGGTGGCCGGAAATCCTCTCGTGACTCCCGACGCCCAGGGCGTCTCCTGCTGCGGCGGTTAGGGGCGCGAGGGCGCGAAATTTGCCTCTCCCTCACGCGCTCCGTCTCCTCCTTCGCGAGCATTACTGCTTCGCAGAACGAGGTGACGGCCTGCCATTTCCTCTCGCTCCGTAGCATGGCCCGAATCAGGGCCGGACGCGAGAGATCACCGCCGCCGATCGCTTCCACGAGGACACGGCGATGCTCTGCCCAAGCCGGGCAGACCTCCACCGTATGCTCCACCGTGTCCTCCGGGCGATCCACACAGTGATGACACCCGGGCGTTTCCTCCCGCTTTATCCTGAGCAGGTACCTCCCGAAACAGCCGTGTCCGGTGAGCACCTGTGTCAGGCGGAAGGTGAGGACGCCGTGGCGCCTCTCTAGCCACTCCTCAAAGAGGGGTCTTATCGCCGCAATTGCGGCGTGCCCAGAAATTCTACCCCTATGGGGGTGAAAAAGGAGGGCAAAGTTTGTATGGGACAACGTGATTCCTTGGTCCAATCTACTTCAAATTTCGCATAAACCTTTTTTAACAGAATTGATGGAAGACTTGTGTCATATTTTATTGAAATTCATCCCATAACGGGGTTAAAAAGGGATAGAAAGTTATTTTGGCGGTGATTTGTTTCGAAGTTGATATCAATACTCCTTAGTGCTTTTATTTTAAATTACATTTTATTTTGACACATGTTTGTAAACTCAATCCGATTTTATTCAAAAAAGGTTGAAAATTGAACTCTCTTAGAAACATAAGCAAATACTTTTTAGTTTTAACTGTAAAAATATCTGAGTTTGATTTGTTGTGTACAATAATAATACTTATAGTTATTTAACCTTTAAATCCCTACACTATAATAAAGATTATTACATTTTATAAGTATTCAAACATTTGAACATAATAATTTATATGTTAAAACAAAATTAATACGTAAAAAACCAATTAAAAATCCTATTAGAACCATTTTCGACTTCTACGCGGACGAAGTCGCGGGCAAAAGCTAGTGAATAAATAAATAATTAAAAAAACAATAGACATGGATATATTTAGTAACCTATTTCGCTTAGCTATTCCTAAAGAGCCATAAAAAAACCTGAAAAAAATCGACACGTGTTTCACCTCTCAACGAGGCATCCTCAAGATGACGATTGACTTGTCGCGAACCCGAACACGGCGTGTTGCCACACCGAGCGCTGGACGCAGAGACTAAATACACTAAACTAACTACTGCGTTTACTAAATATATCCACGTCTATTGTTTTTATAATGGATTTCCGCAAGGTCACGCCTGAATCAATTAACTAAATAAATAATTATACAAATTACAGGCACAACCAGACTACAGAGATTTTACGTCTGGGGCACCACCAGCCGAGGCCAGTGGTCCAGAACCATTGGTCAGATGTGGGCAGCTGCCCAAATGGGCTATAGAGAGGTAAGTTGCCCATCACGCGTATTGTCGACGGAAGAATAGACAAAATGACAGATTGTTATTGTGAATCTGTCATTTTGTCTATTCTGCGGTCGATTATTAGCAACAATAGATTATTTTGTTTGCTGCATGCAATTTAAATAATAGATACCTTGTGAGTCTTCATAATGTGCACATATCGAAATGAGGGAATCTATGCTTAATTTTATCGACTGAAAAAATTAAATAAAATTTCTTTATTTTTATTTTTGGCGTCTTATTGATAAATGTTACGATTATTGTAAAAATTGATGAAAAAAAAAACTGTTTTTTTCAGTTTTTTTTTTGCAAAGAATACGTTTTTTTTTTAATTGAGTGTAGTTTTTCCCTCCACAATTTTCATATTATGAGGACGCCTAATTACTTCCAATCATTATGGAGTTTGTTTCATCGCGATAGATCATTTAGTTTAAAAGTTACACCGTTTTGTTACAATTCTTTTTTAATTCCATAAAAATTTAAAATAGTATTTAGATTTTTTTAAATATATTTTCCGTCCATAAAATTAAGCATAAATTCCCTCATTTTGATATTTGCGCATTATAAAGACTCCCACTGTATGATATTTTTATATAGGATCTTCTTTCACACTATCTTGAACGTATCTATTCTCAAAATAGATACAGCCGTCAGATCCTACTCCGCGACATAGGAGTCAAGGGTCAGAGCCGCATCTGTGAGGCCAAAGTCCTCATAGTGGGAGCCGGAGGCCTCGGCTGTCCAGCGGCTATGTACCTCGCAGCGGCTGGCGTTGGTAAGTCCCTAATTCCGTCCACTGCTGAACATAGATTGCACTGAACACACGGCTTTTGAAACAATGGTCATTAAAAAAAACAGTATTTCTCCGAGAGTGCCGACAGAAGTGAAAACTTGGATAAAAAATCGGCATCGCGGTAATCAACGCGTTGATGCCTTTTACTCCACGGTGTCGGTAACAGGTCGCGAGTTCAATGGTTTTTCCCATCTCAAAAATGCCCAACGCGCCTAAAGAAGTTTACATTTAAAAAAACCGGCCGATTGCGTGTTGGACCACGCACAATGAAGACAGCCCCATTTTATGTCCAGGCAAATTATATTTACGTCCAGGCAAATTACTGTCCATTCCAAGGTTGCCTGGAAGAGATCGCGGAAAGCGATAAGGCCGCCCATTGTATCTTTTGTAATGTTTGAGTTTTTTTTTGTGTTGTATTTTTGTGGTGTACAATAAAGTATATATAAATAAATAAATGAAGGGTTCCGTATTTGAGATTAATTTATCCCAAAAACAAACTGTACATCCACCCTTAACAAACGTCACGTAAGGCCACAATACTGTCAAGGGTGTGAAAATACATGAAAATATATGATAAGTTAAAGGAAGTTGCTAAGACCTACAAGCCTAACAGTCCCTACGACTCTAAGCCCTATAGGCCCTACAGCCCAAACCTATCATATACCTAGTGTGATAGATAAATATATAAATAAGTTCAGGATGTCTGCACCATGCGACCTAAGGTTACAGACGGATGGTAGACAGGATTTCCAGGTTCGGGAAGGGTACACTCACTGCCAGTCCCGCAGACTCACGAGACTGATCAGAGATGGCTAAAGGTGTCTTGGCCACAGTGAGGGGTAATGAGACAAGAATATAAAATTCAAATCTGGTTTATTTACAATATTTTACAGCTTATATACTACAATTACTTAACACACACTATTACATAAATTCTTAGTGTTCTATGAGTGTGAGATGCAACCAAATCAATAATTTAACTGGACCGCGCGTGAGCCGGGCCGAGTGCTGAGTCAATGTCCAAAGGTAACATTGAACACAAACTTACCTTTGTAGTTGAAAAACATGTTCTCTCATACATCTATACAAGGTGGCAGGGACATCGACGCGAAAACTGTTACCATGGATTCAGTACATGATCCTGAACTTTTATGAAACAGCAGATTTTTTTCATTTTCATTTTCAAATATCTTTATTTATCATCGTTACAATTAACAAAAATGTACTTATCCTAAGACACATTAACTCATTAGAGGTGGCGAGTTATTAGGTAGTCTGAAACAATATGCAGATATATGCAGGTATACTATTGTGTAATCTGACTGAGTAGATTTTTTTTAAAACAACCGACGAAAAATTTCAACGCAGGGGGGTTCAGAATCATGTACTGAATCCATGGTAACAGTTTTCGCGTCGATGTCCCTGACACCCTGTATACGCCACGGTCAATTCTCCAACTGCAATTATGTAAGTTTTTAATCGCAATTTTCTTTTATGTTATAGTTATAATGATAACACATAAAGTAAAGGATTTTCGGACTTTTTCTTTTACTTGTCTGTGAGACCTTGCTTCCTGCCAAATTTCATGATTCTAGGTCAACGGGAAGGGGTAGTATTTAAACGCAAATCAAAAAATATCCTTTTTCTACGCAATAAGATTCCGAATTCCCATCAAAGTTACTGATTGCACAGCAAAATATTCAACTCAAAATCTCTAAACACACTACATTTTATTTTCGCAGCGTACAGCGATTTTTCCTAAAGCAAAAGCTTTTTCATCAATGCACAGCTAATAATCTTAATGCACATTATACATGTTAACTCTTTTTCTTTTAAATATAGCTTCTATTTTTATATTATGTACAGCAGTTTTTCTAAATAAAACAGCATTTTATTAGTCACAGTCGTCTTATTATTTATTAATTACCACATAATGAGATCAGCAAAAAAATATAAAATTAACTAACGAAATATTTCTATTTCGCTCTTACGCGCGAGATATACGGCTAACTCCCGACGACACGACCTAGCGCTATCTCTATCTTACTCGCTCGCGCCACTCTGCACTCCAGTGACGAAAAAGCGCGCGAAGCCGCCAACCTTTTATTCAGTTAATTTGTTCTGCTTTTAGAAATAATCCAATGTAAAAGGATTTTTTTGTTATAATAATCATTAAATTTGCCGAGCATGGCTTCTTGAAAATTAAGACAAATATGATGAACAGGTTTTGTTGTACTTACTGGTTAATATGCGACTGGGATAGTTATTTTGCTATGAAATATGGAAAATTTGCTGTGCAGTCAGTATTTATGCTATGTATGTAGTATTTTTGTACAAAAATAAATTTAACAGTATTGCATTATGAGGAAAAAAGTAATGTTATATTGATGTATAATTTCGTTTTATCTGCAGTTTGAGTTTTGTTAAACATTTAGTTTATTTGTAGTGAAGTAAGTTATTAGATGTAAATAAGAATATAAATGATGAGGATGTATTGATAGGCGATTATTTATTTGATATGCAATTTATAATATCCCAACGGGAAGTACCCTGTGGGTTTTGATTTATTTGCGGGTATCAAAATATGTCGCATAAATGGCCGTATTTTTTATTGCGTTGACTTAGAAGCTTGATTTTTTTAGATCTTCAAGGGACCGTATTTGATATTAATTTCAACTTGTACCTCCACACATTTCTGAGAAAAAGGGTCTTGACATACTGACGGACGGACAACGAAGTGATCCTGTAAGGGTTCCGTTTTTTTAAAGTGAAACTTTTATTACATCGTCTCAAACTTTTTCGTCTGTGTGTTGCATGTCGCGTGACGGTCGGCCGCGGAGTAGGGATAAAGTGAAAGGCGCTCGTCAGAGCAGCCAAGGCCAATATGGCGGCACCTATAGAAGTTTCACTTTTACCGTGGTTTCATAAAACCACGCAATCCTTTTTTTCTTTTAAGGTACGGAACCCTAATTATTTAACTCTCTGAAAAGTCGCATTTTAACTGGTCTGATTGGTTGACCGAAATAACAGCCAGTCGGATAATTTTTACTTCGAATCGAATTTCAAACCATCGTGAAAAAATTAAAATCTAAGACATTTATATGTTTGAGCCGTTTGGGGTTGAAACACTAGGGCCATGGGGTCCGAGTGCTCACATAGTTTTTCAAGACATCGCCAAGCGGCTGGTCGACTCTTCACGTGACCAGAGGGCTGGCTTATTCTTTGGTCAAAGAATCAGCATTGCCATACAACGTGGCAATGCTGCCAGCCTTTTTGACAGCGATGCGGACGAATTTTTTGATGCCCTATGATTATTCCTCCCCCCTTTTTATATACTTGTACATATTATTATATTAAGTCTGATAGTTTTTAAATGATGTAAATACGTGTGTAAATAAAGAATAATTCACTTACATAAAATGATAGACATGTGACATTGACATCTACCAACCCGCAAAGGGCCCGCGTGGCGGATTACGGCCCACTCGCTCTCACAGAGAGGAGGCCTGTGTCCCAGCAGTGGGAACATTATAGGCTGATTATGCGGTTGGAGAAGCCTATGGATAGCAGTGGACTGCTGCTTTTTCCCGCGGCTTAGCTCGCGTGGAAGTCGGAAATTATCCCATGGAAACGAACTACTGGGATAAAAAGTATCCTATGTGTTAATTCAGGTTATAAACTATCTGTCTGCCTCATCTAAATCCTATTAGTAGCATAACATAACGATTGAATACTATCGTGACTTCATGCAAGCCTAGTACTTTTTGTTAGGTTACTGCTCAGAAATGGTGCACAACGTCTAATGATTGAAATACTTTTTTTTTTGTGTTTATCGAAATTTTTATTAATGTGTAATAAAATACATTTTAATAATATCAATGTGAACTGAACAAATATTTCAAGTACCTTAATATATATTAATACAAATGGAACTAACTATATACAGGGATGTCCATTAAAGTCTGTACCTCCATAATTGAGACCATAGCGCCTTACTTAGCCTTAATATTTAATTTGTGTGTGGATCAAGGAGTCTTCCCGGATTTAATGAAATACAGTAAGGTAATACCACTTTTCAAATCCGGGGACAGTAAAGACATCAATAATTATAGACCCGTATCCGTGTTGCCGGTATTTAGCAAGGTGTTTGAAAAGGTAATGCTTAATCAAATGCTCAATCATTTTAACACAAATAAAATCCTTCACGATCAACAGTATGGTTTCACCAAAGGACGTTGTACGACCGACGCCGGTGTAACCCTATTAAGACACATTTTTAACGCATGGGAAGAGGCCCAAGATGCCATAGGGATCTTTTGTGACCTCTCCAAAGCATTTGATTGCGTCGATCACGAAACCTTACTCTTGAAACTAGAGCATTACGGACTTGGAAAACTTGCACTTAATTTAGTAAAATTTTATTTAAATGATAGACAACAGCAAGTGCAAATAAACGGTATCAATTCACTAGGTTTAAAAGTAAAAATAGGTGTGCCACAAGGCTCGATATTGGGTCCATTCCTCTTCTTAGTATATATTAATGATCTACTCCATTTATTAAAAAATCAACCACAAATGGTGTTATTTGCTGACGATACTTCTTTAATTTTTAAGGTAGATAGACGTGCTACAAATTTTAACGACGTAAATAACGCCCTACTGCAGGTCCAAAATTGGTTCACTGCTAATAATTTAGTATTAAATGGAAAAAAAACTAAGTGCATAAAATTTTCTTTACCAAATGTCAAAAGTGAGATAGTATTGAATCAAGAGAAACTAGAATTCGTTGATAAAACTATTTTCCTAGGGTTCACGCTCGACTCAAGGCTGCAATGGGGTCCTCATTTAACATCTCTTTCAGGACGGCTAAGTTCAGCAGCATAATGCTGTCAGAAAAATCCGTCAGTTTACTGATGTAGATACCGCGAGGCTAGTCTATTTCAGCTACTTTCATAGTATCATGTCCTACGGTATTTTACTGTGGAGACGGGCTGCAGACATCGAGTCTATTTTTATTCTCCAGAAAAGAGCGATCAGAGCCATATATTGTCTCCGCAGGCGCGATTCTTTATCGATTAAGGAAACTGTTTAAGGATATTAACATCATGACGGTACTGTGACAACTATTTTTATAAATTTTCGAAGGGCGCAATTATATTATTTTAATCTATATAAAATAACATTGACATAAGCGGCGCGAGCGGAGCCCTGGGGCTCAACTAGTTTTTTCTTACAACAAAAGCACACCATACGAAAATCCTAATTTAAATATAAAATGTTCGAATGTTCGGATACCATAGAGCGTTCTTGCCAGCCTGCATAATGTGTGAGGTTGAATTCCAATGATAAGTCCTCACATGTGCTACGCCCCACTTGAATAAAGGGATCAGGCAGAGACCTTTATTCAAAATATCTGAACAATCGTACCCTTCCTGCCTATACCTAACAGAAACGTTACCTAACGATGGCAATTAAAATACAAGGTGAGGTCTTTCTCTTGCAGGAGAAGGCTTAAGTCAGGACGTACGAATCGCAAAGTCCTGATACCAGGCTAGGTAAATGACAATATGTGCTAACTTGCACTTAAAAAATTAACATACTCCTGCTTAAACCTCACTGTACCAAAACCACCGCAAAAGATACAGCAAGCCTCTGACAACAAACAAACAGATGTGACAGTTCACATCTAACCAGAGGGGGTTTATGAAAATGAACTCTACATCCTAAGCCTTAACTCCATCGGACATAATTGAGCCAGAGGGAACGAAGGATCAAGAAGTAAGCGCTCAACAACATTAAAACCTCACGACCATACTCCAGAGGGAAAATCTCAACACCTCATATTATCCTCACAAGACTCAATCTTTACCAAGTGTCAGTTAGCTCTGACTAAACTGTGAGACCTCAGTCATAAGTTGAACCAATTGTGTCAACTAGACACACCTTGCAAGGGCTATGCCCCCGTTAGCGAGGCTGGTGTCAACCAAGACAGAGTACTTCCCCTCCCTCCATAAGGGATCACAGTTTCCAAAAAATATTTGCCTCTTCTAACTCGCATTAATAAATTCTGGAGTACGTTCATGCTAATTTAGACGAGACGACACATAACATTGAAGACGCAGACAGTGGCTCATTCCCTCCGACTTCTCAGCGATGTGAGGAATGACAACACCTCACTCGCTCCCGGCAGCGTCCGATGATTGCTCCCCATAATATGAAACGAGAAACAAGTTATAATGCATTAGAATAATATTATATAATCCTCACTAAAATAATGTGCTAAAATAATGAAGTCTACATCTAAGTGTCATAATATAACAATAAAATAAGTGACATAAAAACTAATAATTAAATTCTACTATGAAAAGGTTTTAATCTATTGATATGTACAATATCTCTAAATCTTCTGTTATTTAATCTCCTAATAACATAATTTACATTAGATAACCGTCTTATTATTTGATAAGGCCCTTTATATAATCTACATAATTTTATGCTTTTGTCGGTTGTACGCCTGGGCGTATACACCATAACTAATTGATTTGGAGCAAAAGTTCTCAATTTTGCTTTTCTATCGTAAATGGTTTTCTGTTTTAATTGTGCTTTTTTTAAATTATTTAGTGCACAATTAATTAGGGCATTATGATGCATCTGTCGCTCTGTATAATTAATTACGCGATCATGACCATCATTGTTAACAATTATGTCGGTACGAAATAGGGGTTCCCTAGCATACATCAACATATAAGGTGAAATTCTAGTGCTTGATTGCTTACTGGAATTATAGGCATAACATACTAATGGTATATAACTACACCAATTCCGTTGGTCAGCAGAGACATACATGGAGAGCATCTGCGTTAACGTCCTATTAAATCTTTCAACTAGCCCGTTTGACGCAGGGTGAAATGCTGTGGTAAAACATGATTTGGCACCGAAATAACTTATTGTTTCTTTAACCACCCGTGATGTAAAGACTGAACCTCTGTCTGACACAACTTCCTTAACACCCCCTAAACGACAGAAAACGTCTTCGATCAAAAACTCGCTGATTTTTTCAGCTGTGGCCCTCGGCACTGCTTTACAAATTGCATACTTTGTAGCATATTCGAGACATACAATTACATATCTATTACCATTCAGTGACTTTCTAAAAGGACCTAACAAGTCGATTCCTACTTTTTCCATTAAATGGGTAACTGCTACTGGTTGCAATTGGGCCACTTGTTGAGATTTCTTCCGCTCCTGGCATAACACGCAGCTCCTTACATACCGATCTATTTCATTCTCTGCATTTTTAATAAAGTATCCTGCTCTAAATTTTGCTAATGTTTTGGCTAGCCCTAAGTGTCCGCCGGACCAGGGATCGTCATGTAGTTCATGCAAGATGTCCTGTAATAATCTTTTAGGGACCACTACTAATTCTCGAATGCTATTCGACCTCTTAGCTTTTCTACACAAAATACCATTTATAATGCTGAAACCTCTATAGACATTAGAATTATTTGCTGCCATCCTATCTAACAATTGTCTGCAGAATTCATCTTCTAATTGTTCATCCTTCATCTTCACTACTTCGATCTTATAAATCTGCATACCATCTTCTTGACACGTTTCTGGTTTCTGATCCTCTTCTTCTTGACATAGAGGGTTCCTACTCAAAAAATCTGCTACAACATTATCTCTCCCTGCGCAGTGAATGATATCAAACTCGTAAGACTGGATGCACAGCGACCACCTAGCTAACCTTCCATTCATATCCTTTCTATCTCTCAACCAACACAACGCCTTATGATCTGTAACAACTTGAAACTTCAGGCCCCAAAGAAAATGTTTAAAATAATTTAATGCCCACACCAATGCTAGGCATTCCTTTTCTGTCGTCGAATATTTTTTTTCACTGTCACTAAGTTTCCTCGATGCATAGGATATTGGATGCATGATATCTAAATCCTGCATAAGACAAGCTCCGAGGGCTTCTCCGCTAGCATCGACGTCAAGGCGGGTCAGCATATGTTTATCATTTGAATAAAAATGTAATATAGGTGGGTTATTCATATAATTAATTATCGTGTCAAATGCCTCCTGATGCTTCTGTGACCAACAAAATTTTGTACCTTTTTTTAATAATTTTGTTAGAGGTAATGCTATTTCAGCGAAGTTGTGGATAAATTTGCGATAGTAAGAAAACAAACCCAATATTGATTTGACTTGTTTTGTATTGGTGGGAGGTTTCAATAATTTTAATGACTGTATTTTTTTTTCATCGGGTTTAACATCTTCCCCTGAGATTCGGTGCCCTAACACGGATATTTCATAATAACCGAAACTGCATTTATTCGGTTTTAAAGTAAGGTTTGCTTTCTTAAGTCGCAGTAACACGTCTTCCAAAGCTTCTCGGAATTCAGAGAAAGTCTTACCCCAAATTAAAATGTTGTCCACATAGCAGATGGCATTCTTGTATTTAATACCTGCTAGGACCTTGTCCATCGTTCTTTGAAAAACAGCCTGACTCGTCTTAAGGACGAATGGTAGAACATTAAATTCATATAAGCCTGCTGGGGTGGCGAATGCCGTTTTGTGTTTATCTTTCTCGCATAAACGGTATTGCCAGTAACCTGAATTTAAATCTAAGTCCGCAAAATAATGTGCCCCCGATAAATAAATCATAATATCTTCAATGATTGGTAAGGGATAACTATCTGTAATAACTTTTTTATTTAATTTACGATAGTCAATGCAAAATCGCCAAGTTTGGTCAGGCTTTTGCACCCATACTACGGGCGATGCATACGCGCTTTTAGATTCACGAGTGACCCCGTTATTTAACATCTCTTCCACTTGGGAATTGATAATGTTAAGTTGTTTTGGTGAAACTCTATAAGGCGGTCGATGAACTGAGTTTCATCAATCGTATTAATTTCTACTTCTACTAAATTACAGCTACCTAAATCTGAGGCCTTAAATGCAAAGTTTTCTCTATATGAACAAAGAAGTTCTTTTAGTGCTAACTTCTCGGTGTTTTCCAATTTTGGGTTGATGTTCAATTCGTCCATTGGATCCGTACTTAATGATGAAATCATCCTCTCATCATTTTCTTGTATCAATTTTGAAAAATAAAGATTTTTGAAATTGTTTTAGAACTTCTTTTTTCTATAGGTACATGGCCACTTATGACAGTATTATTTTTTATTAATTTGTCATTGTGGTTTTGATATACCAGGGTATTTGACATTGTCGTATCATTTTGATCAGAAAATTTACAAAAATCTGCACGGAAACGACCTTTTAATATTAAACAATTATTATGAAAATCTATGACTGCACCGTATTTGTGAAAGAAATCCTGTCCGAGGATCAGTTTCTGGTTTATGTTTTGAATTACCACAAAACTGTTAACAAATACACATGAGTCCACTATAAAGCTAATCTTCGTTTCTCCAACAACTTTTAAACATGCACCTGAAATTGACTTCACAAAATGTTTCGCATTGTCACTGGTATATTTGAGGTTCAGCTCGAACATTAAATGCTCTGATATGCACGAAATTGATGCTCCGGTGTCTATCAGCGCAGTATAGGCCTGTTTAGCTATAATCACATTAATAAAAGGGTTATAATTACTTTGCACGTCGTTTTCTTCTGGGAGACGATCGTTTCTGGACACAGCCTGCAGCTCCCAGTCATCCTCTAGCGTCTGTGTCCTTGGTAGTTTGGGTTACTAGGATTTTGTGGGTTTCTTGTACTGGGGGCAATTGGAGAATGATTATTTCTATTCGTAAATTGGTATCTCGGCCGTAAATTATATCTCGGAGTGTGGAAAGTTTCCGCATCTCTACGGTCGCCTGACGAGCGTGGAGTGGTCGCCGCAGAGGGTGATGGCGCGGGGCTTGATGGTCTTGTAGCCATTGATGGTCTTTGGTAATCTACGAATGACGGGTGTTCTATTCTTACTTTGGTTAAGATACCTTTCGGAGGTTGCAAGGGTATATTTACCACCTCATGATGAGCTTCCTCAAAAATTTCTTTTATTTGTTCGAGGGTGGCTCTGAGCTCAGCTTTTGACGCATAAATTTTTGTCCCCAGTTTTAATTTATAATCTGGTGTAACCCCTTTTAAAAAAATCTTTATAAAATGTTTCTCATCTTTGATGTCTGCTTTAAGAGCAAGTTCTGCCAATTTATAGAAGAATGCAATTACGTCTTCATTGGCTTCTTGGCGTGCGTTATAAAAATTTTCCACGTAGTCTATGCTAGTTGGAAATTCAGCTTTTAATAGGTCGCAAATTGTTTTAAACTCTAAATTTTCTTTGTATATCAATTTAAAATACGCGAGAGCAGGACCTTGTAAGTATGCTCCTAATATGAGCGCTAAATCATTCTCTGGCCACTTATTTATGGCCGCCACAATACGAAATTGGATAAGGAATTCTTCGAAGCAAACTGCACCAGTGCCTGTGAAATGTACGTGTGACATGGTGCAATTCTTTCGTAAACCACTTAGCTTCTATCTCCGGCGTGGATCTCGTGTCTTCTTCAGCTCTCCGGAACTAGCTTTCGAAAGGCGCCTCCACCATTTGTGACAACTATTTTTATAAATTTTCGAAGGGCGCAATTATATTATTTTAATCTATATAAAATAACATTGACATAAGCGGCGCGAGCGGAGCCCTGGGGCTCAACTAGTTTTTTCTTACAACAAAAGCACACCATACGAAAATCCTAATTTAAATATAAAATGTTCGAATGTTCGGATACCATAGAGCGTTCTTGCCAGCCTGCATAATGTGTGAGGTTGAATTCCAATGATAAGTCCTCACAGTACCTTGTCAATATATCTATGAAAACATCCTGTACGTAAGAAAGAATTTACATCTTTTTAGCAAAAGAGGTGATAGACATAATTATAGTACTAGAAATAGGGTATTAGTTCAACCAGGTTTCAGACTGGCTAAAGTAGATTCATCTTTCATGGGATACTGTTTAAAATGTTACAATAAAATTCCTCCCCACATACTTCAACTGAATGAGACGAAATTCAAATCTTGTATAAAACGCACACTATGCAGGCAGGCATATTATACGTTGGGGGATTACATCACTGATAAAAATGCTTGGCTCAATGCTGGTCCTGCTCCACAACCACAACTAATTGATTAACATTTGAAAATACTGTTGGAGCTGCTGAAGATTGTAAGACCATCTTTGCATTATATAAACTCAATCTCTTTTGTATTATATAATTGCATAGCACGCTATGTGAGCACTTTGTACTAAAGAGTTACCATTTACCGGGTAATATGTCTTGCATTGACTTGAATGTGCCCTGGCGGCTGTGAGTATGTCATGCTCACTCAAATGTTTCGCTGATGGTGGCGCGTGTGTTGGATCATTTAGCTCCCTTCAAAATGGTTGAGCTGAATGGTGCTAATCCATGCGTCATGTTCGTGAACGGGCGCCGTCAGTTGGGACTGGTCATCTCTTAGCTGCCAGGGCTTATTTTTAATTTTTTGAATTGTTCTTTTTTTATCTTTTTATTACGGACGCTTCTAACGTGCACGTCTTTCTACATTGTTCTCACATGTATAATTTCAACATGAATGATGTAACCAATATTTTGTAACAATTTTTTATTTAAAAGAGTGTCCGTGGAGTTTCTTGCCCGTTCTTCTCCATAGGTACCTACTACGCTTTGGAATGGGCAACTAGCTTCATACCTATTTCTGACTGACCGATTCCTTGACAATTCAAAAGTGCCTGTAAATGGTTTAATTGAAATAAATGATTTGAGTTTGAGTTTGACAGAGGAAAAAATAAAATAAAATATAGAAACAAATCATTGGGCATCAAAAAATTCATACGAATCGCTGTCGGTGGGATAGGTGCCCAAAAGGCTGGCAACATTGCCACGTTGTATGGCAATGCTAATTCTTTGGCCTAAACATTGAAATACTATCTTGAATTCATGCAAGCCTAGTACTTTTTGTGCCAAGTTTCAAGTTTATTACTCAAGGAATAACATTTTTCATACAAACGAAATCCCCCCTTTTTAATTTTTTATTTATTGGGCGGAAATTATCAAATAACCTCTCCCGCTCTGGGCGGAGCGGGAGAGCGTGTCAGACTCTTACTGACTAAAACCCACCCGTGTTCCTTCAGTTGCCATATTGCCGGGGTCACGATCTCCCTTTCGGATTTCTTCGCAACCCCGGCAGGCATCGGCCCTAGCGGACCCCGTCAGTTCTGCTGACATCTCTTTGAGGCGCGCGTGGAACGTAACGCGCCGTCGACCCAGGCCTGGTCCTTATCGGACGGCGAGCTACCCATTGCTCACCGTTCGCAAGCCCACCACCAAATTCCACCAGCAAATTCCACCTTTTTCCTTTTCGTCCCCTAAAGGTGGAATTTTCAAAAACCCCTTCTTAGTGCTCCCCTACATTATAAAAGGAAGCTGTGTCAAATTTCACGTTCCTAGTTACAGTAGTTTCGGCTCTGTGTTGACAGTTAATCAGTCAGTTTCTTCTTTGATATATAATATGTCGGAGACGGGTATGTGACTCTGACGTTATTATCAGCGATATTTTAACTACTATGGGTAGTGTTGGTTAATGCGCAATAGAAAAACAGTTAACAGTTCAGATCACATTATAATTTACTATCAATTAATCACACTAGCTAAATTATACACACACTGGGTGCGATGGCGTTTATTAAAATCACAAATTAACACAATGATCACAAATTACAACTAACACAATAACTGAGCACCACGAATCGAGAACAGTTCCGGGACGTCTTAACTCCGTTGCGATCAGAGGCTGAATCCCCTCTCGCCGTGGCCTTAAAACATTACGAATGTAGAAGCGCGCGCTTTAGGTGTGGGGTAGATCACGTCCTGTCGCCAGTAGCGCGCTTGCGATTCGTTTTGTGTCCGTACTAATGACCGGATCCGACATATAGATTATGATAATGAACTTACTATTCTCCATTGTAGGTGAGATCGGCATTATAGACTACGATGTGGTAGAGCTAACGAACATACATCGACAGATTCTACACTTTGAACTGGATGAAAACAAGAGCAAAGCTGAGTCGGCAGCCGCTACACTGAGGAGGTATGATAGAAAATGTTGTTTTGTTATGATTTAATGTCGATGCCCGTTATGTCGTGTATTGATAGACGTTTATAATCTACTCGGAAAATATCCCACGGGGACGTACTACCGGGATTACATTCCTAATAGCCGAGGAAAAGGTCATTGACTCTTAGCGCTGCGGCCCCCGGTGCAATTTGAATTTGTGATATCTTTTAAATGATATGATGTCAAGGCATATTTTAATCTAAATTAAATGCTCAATTAATAACATGTTTTATTGGATATGGATTAATATGATTCCGGACAAAATAGCAAAATAGACAGAAATAACAATTTAATTGTTATCAAATTTTGAAAGATAAAAGTGGTTACTGTGAGTCATCCTTAGAAGATACACTTATGCTATCGGGGACTTTTTTGTTGAACTTTTTGAGATGTACATTCCTGCAGAACATTAATTTTATGTATCTCTTACGGTTTACGCGGCGCACGCCAGAAAAGCTCCCGTTGGCATGATTTTTTCTGACGTCTTCAACAATAATCGTCATATTTCAGCTAATTAACACAAACCTTAATGAATTATACACCTAAACCTTTCTCCATTGGTGAAAACCGTTTGAAAATCCGTTCGGTAGTTTTTGAGTTTGTCCCGAACAGACAAACTTGTTTTATAATATGTATAAGGATGAGAAAACCCAGACTCCGACAGGGAGTTCCAACTTCTTAGAGGTACCCACAATGAAAGGTGACCACCATAAACTATTTTTATAAATTCGGTTCGTTACCGAAAAGACTTGTATCTGTGACCAGGCTCATTTTTTTTTACTAACTGCACTCGAAAAAAGGATTCTTGCATATAAAGTGTAATTTATATTTAAAATGGTGAAGGTTTCGGAAAAATACGCTCGATAGATTTTGCGTGATTCTCAGTTTTTTATCCGCGTTAGACATAACTTTACAAATTAATTTCACTACGTAATATAAACATAATCCAAAATATTCCTATATTAACTTATTAAGAAAATGCTCTAATTTAACATATATTTTTCCAAATCATTTTTTTTTTTAGGTAGGGCATCTCGTAGTTGACCTCTGAGATCATGACTACTTAACCGGGCTTTCTTGTGGGTGCCTTTTTTTTTTTTTCCTGGGTGGGAAATTATCAAATAACTTCTCCAGGAGGGCATGTCAGACTCCTACTGACTAAAACCCACCCGTGTTCCTTCGGTTGCCCTGTTGCCGGGGGCCACGATTTCCCTATCGGTTTTCTTCGAACCCCTGGCAGGCACTGGCCCTAGCGGGCCCCGCCAATTCTGCTGACATCTCTTTCAATTATGCTAATGACCGCTCGCTAAGGGCACCCCCTGTGGGGTACGAACCTCTGCTTAGAGCGTCAACCGGAGGGTGGATATCAAAGATGGGACGGGCTGGATCAAAGTTTTGATCATGATTATTAGTCGGGGAATTTAAAGCTACGTGCTCAGCTGCAACAACTGCTGGCACCTCGTTATCGAGCAAGGGTCGGGGGGATTCCAAATCACTAACACTACTCGTTTAGACGTGATCTTCAGTATAAAATCATTAAAAGTCTGTTATCGTCACCTTAATTATATTTTTCGTTCCTTTTCAGTATAAACTCCCGCATAAAGATAACACCATACAACGTCCAGTTAGATTCTAAGAACGCTTTGGAAATTGCTTCTAAATATGACGTCATTCTGGATTGTACCGACAATGTACCTACTAGGTACTTGTTAAGCGACCTCAGTTGTCTTACCAAGGTAAGTAAAATTAATTTTTAGGGAGCCAAATGGAATTCTATTACTAAGCCTCCGCTGTCCGTCTGTCTGCCAGCGGTCTGTATCTCATGAACCGTAATAGGTAGACAGTTGAAATTTTCAATGATTAAAATCAATTTATATTTGGCGGCGTAACAATCATACAAAAAAAAAGTAAAACATACAGTCGAATTGAGAACCTCCTCCTTTTGGAAGTCGGTTAAAATTAAACTTAGTTTCATCTATTTTGCGATAGATTGGCGCCATTTAAGTTATATTGTTCTATTCATTCTGAACAATGAAAATCTCAGTAGCTCAAACTCAAAGCATTTATTTCAAATAAACCATTTATATTTTTATAAACCTTTTGTATTGTCAAGGGGTCAGTCAGTCAGAAAGATGAAGCTAGTTACCCATTCCAAAGCGTAGTAGGTACCTATGGAGAAGAACGGGCAAGAAATTCCACGGACACTCTTTTAAATCAAAATTTGGTAACAAAATATTGGTTACATCATTCATGTTGAAGTTATACATGTGAGAACGATGCAGAACGTTAAAAGCGTCCGTAATAGAAAATAAAACAAATAATACAATTCAAAAATTAAATTAAAATAAACCGTGGCAGCTAAGAGATGACCAGTCTCTACTGACAGGGACCGTTCACGAACATGACGCATGGATTGTATGAGCACAGAACCAGAATACAGATGGTTCACTCCGCATTTTAGGTATGAAGCTACAAGTACGCGGCGAGCCCGACTTGTCGGGCCAATTCAGTGGGCGTGACGTAGTCAGAAGATATAAGAATTTCGTGTATAACTTTACGAAGTAGGCCGAATGACGTGCGACAATTCACGAACCTCTAATTTTCGGCTTGGCCGAAACTTCGGCTGGTTTTTGGCCGAATCATGATTTTTTGGCCGAAAATGGCCGAAAACGAAGCTTCAGCCGGTCTCTAGTTATGTTATGCTAAAATTAACATGTTTTTTATTCCAGCGTCCTCTAATATCAGGCAGTGCTCTCAAGATGGAAGGGCAGCTAACCATTTATGGATATAGGAGCGATACTCATTCTGGTCAGAAGGTGAGATATCTGAGAGAAATAAACAATTATATAAACTCATATAAACTGTCAGTAGGTAAGCTAATTCTGGAGAAAGAACATAAACATTGACTTGAGTTAATCACAGCGACCAACTACTCTTATCATTTAAGTAGTCGTTGATACAATGTTGGATTTTACTTTAGTTTTAAACGCATTGAAAGGCAAATCTAGTAAAGAAGAGGGTAGCTTGTTATAAAAGGTTATACCAAACCCAACAAATGAGTTATGAACCTTATGAAGCCGGTGAAAGGGAGCTCGTAGTTTGTCCTTATTTCTAGTGTTAACATTGTGAATATCACTGTTTTTAGTGTATAAGTGTATATTTTGCCTAATATATAAGATGTTGCCGAAAATGAATTGTGTTGCCACCGTGAGAATACCAATATCTTTAAAAAATCTCTTAGAGAAACTCTGGCACTTAGCTGGTAAATTGTTCGAACAGCTTGTTTTTGAAGAACAAATATATTTTGAATGTCAGCGGCTTTGCCCCACAGCAGAATACCATAGGACATAACGGTATGAAAATAACTAAAATAGACTAACCGAGCTGTATCAACGTCAGTGTATTGTCTTACTTTCCTGACAGCGGCTAGGCTTGATATATGTGGGCTCCACTGAAGTTTGGCATCTACTGTCATGCCCAGAAAAACTGCTGAGTTCACAGTTTCAACCATCTCTTTATCTAAGACGATGTTAGGTCCTAGATTTCTAACATTTGGTAGAGCGAACTTTACACATTTCGTTTTCTTGGCATTGAGAACTAGGTTATTTGTCGTAAACCAATCCGTAACCATTGAGAGTGCACTGTTTACGTCGTCAAAATCTTGTCTATTCCTGTCTACTTTAAAAATAAGAGAGCTATCATCTGCAAACAGTACAACGTTACAGATATCCTTTAAATAAAAAGGTAAGTCATTAATATACACTAAGAATAAGAATGGATCCAGTATTGAGCCTTGAGGTACACGTAACTGAACTGGTAGCCCGGTAGATTTCACACCATTAACATCTACACATTGGAACCTATTATGTAAATAAGAATATATTACTTTAAGAGCTTCGTTTTGGACACCGTAATGACATAGTTTACGCAAAAGTGTGTCATGGTGCACGCAATCAAAGGCTTTGGAGAGATCACAGAAAACTCCAATAGCATTTTGCGAGTTCTCCCATGCGTTAAATATGTGTTTCAGCAGAACAACACCCGCATCTGTGGTCGAACGACCTTTTGTAAAACCATATTGTTCATCATGAAAAAGTCTGTTTAAATTAAAATGTCTTAGCAACTGCTTGAGTATTAACTTTTCAAATATTTTACTGAATGCAGGTAAGATAAAAATAGGCCTGAAATCGCCAACGTCATTTTTGTTACCTGATTTAAATAATGGTATGACTACTACTCTTCATGAGGTCAGGAAAAGTTCCTAAATCAACACATTTATTAAAAGTAACAGCTAAATATGGAGCTACTATGTCTATTATGTTACTTAATAGTTTAATGGAGGTGCCCCAGTAATCACCAGTGTTTTTAGACTTAAGTGTGTTAAAACATTAACTACATCACGAGGTGTTACATGCTCGAAGCTAAATAAGCTACTACATTTAGGCACACTAGTATGCAAAAGGTTTTCAGCTTTAGACGGGGACGAATTTAAGAAGCGAGTCGTAGTTATAGGTATGTTGGCAAAAAACTCATTAAATGCCTCAGCTACGTCGGCTGCCATATTAACTAATTTATTGTCGACCATAATCTCAAGTTGTTTTTCTTGTTTAACCGACTTACCCGTTTCATTGTTAATAATTTTCCAAGTGGTTTTTACTTTATTATTTGAATTTTTTTATTGCATCGCCTAAAATTTTGATTTTGCAAAAACAAATATTTTTAAATAATTTTGAATAATTTTTGACATACTCTAAGAAAGGAGTATCAAACCTGTATTTTTTCAAACCATATAACTCGTATAGTGTCGCTCTACTTTTATAAATACCTGGAGTAGCCCATTGATTAAAGCCAACGGAGGTGCCATTAATGTTAATAGTTTTGGTCTTGAAAGTAGATTGGTACGCTTTTTGCACAACATCAAAAAGGGCTCCATAGATTTCATTAGGATTCTCGTGTTCTACTATAGAGGGTGTAATTCTATGAGCTATATTATTTTTAAACTTGTTGCAACGACTAGCCGTATAAGATCTGCATTCTATTTTATGTGGCTTTTTATGTAATGACATAGGGAAGCTAGCTAGTAAACCACAGTGGTCAGACGTTAAGAATGCGGCGACGCATGAATTGTCCATACAAACGTAGTACATAAATCATTTGCAATTTGAGCATATTTCCACCATATTATGTTGATATTCGGATTGAGGCAGTATTTATCTAGGCTCCTACGTCTTTTTATTTCCAAAAACTTACCTTTATATGAAGTGTAAGCGAATTGCATTTCGTACATTTTTACAGCGTAAATGACATGTTTTCATATTGTTTTTTCTGTATTATAAACAACAATATTTGTAATATTGTTTCCGCAGAAGCATAGTTTATGTTATCAAATTACAAATTATCGAAAAAAAAATGGAAATACATTAAGTTTTCATTCATAATTTTTTGTATTACGGAACACATCTAAAATTTATCATAAATTTTCGAAAGCTAGTAGTACTATCGCGTCAAGCAATAATTGTCAATGTGTGCGTGGTAGTATTGCTCACTGTAGGTGTATATCGCTCCGACAGACACTCACACTAGCGCACCGTGCTTGAAATTGAATTTTGCAAACATCTCGATTTGTAGTTGCGAGCAGTGTAGCCGGCCTCTTAAGTCACTTAAAACAAATTTGTTTTTGGCATCACAATCACTAAATATGTTATCGAGACAAGTCGACGAAGATGCCGTGATCTTAGTAGGTTCAAAAAACAAGTTAATCAAATTATAAGATTACTAATACTCAATGGAGTATCATCAAAAATATTGACATTGAAATCTCCACATAAAATTATACTTTTTGTTTAGAATTAAACAAACAAGTTTTTATAACTTTGTATAATTATTAAAACCTTCACAGTAAGTATTTTGTTGCACGTTGCAATGCACGGACGTCGTGCGTTCGTAGTTTGCGGAGCAGTGCGGCGTGGCGCGGCGGTCGGCTGCGCTGGCGTTACCGCCCCTCGTCCCTCTCTTCCCTTCACTCGCCTGCTTGGCGTCTTATCGAGAACGCGCGCGTGTGTGTGTAGTTAGGGGCGCGTACATCCTCCCGGGCCTTGAAAGTGTGGCTTTCAATGATTATACTTTATCGGAATGCTGGCTGTATTACCGCTGAGATGAGCTTGAAATATTCGCTCCGTCATTTTCGACGACATCCTTTGCATTATTAGTGGCTGGTAGTATACACATTTTGTTGATAGCCCTCCTTAGCGTGCCTTTTGAAGTAAAAACGTCGGCAACTCTGCTGATTCCATCTTTCCCAGGATATAGATGGGTGATGCGGCCAAGTTTCCATTGTAGTGGGGGAAGATTTTCTTCTTTGAGGATCACTAGATCGCCCACACGAAGCTCATATTGCCTCGTTTTCCACTTGGTGCGTTCTTGAAGTTCAGCAACAAACTCCCGGCGCCATCTCTGCCAGAATTGTTGTCTCAGCTGCTCAATGTACTGATATCGATTGGGGTACTTGCAGGTGATAGGTAACGATGGAACTGAGGTGAGGGGTCGCCCTATAAGAAAGTGCCCTGGGGTTAATGGAGTGGGATCGGTTGGATCGGATGAGAGGGGAGTAAGGGGACGAGAATTTAAAATAGCTTCGATTTGGGTGAATAGTGTAGCGA
This sequence comes from Agrochola lychnidis, assembly GCA_963680765.1. Lineage (NCBI taxonomy): Eukaryota > Metazoa > Arthropoda > Insecta > Lepidoptera > Noctuidae > Agrochola > Agrochola lychnidis. The sequence continues at coordinate 11,244,725 of OY796875.1, forward strand.
GCTCCTCGAATGTCAGGGAAGCATTACCTGCTACACGCTTAAAATGATGTTTCGCGGATTTGACGCCCGCCTCCCATATACCTCCAAAGTGAGGTGAGTATGCGGGACTAAACACGAACTTAATGCCTTCATTATTGGCGTAATTAATAGCTGACTGACGACTGGACCTGAGTATTCTACTTATCTCATTGTTTGCGCCCCTGAAATTGGTACCATTATCGCAATATATGACATTAGGTTTACCTCTCCTAGAGACGAACCTTCGCAAAGACAAAATGAAAGCATCAGTGCTCATATCGCTGACTAACTCTAAATGAATTGCTTTGGAAGAGAGGCATACAAACAAACATAGGTAGCATTTTGAAATACGATTGCCTTTACCTTTACGGCTAGAGATCATAAACGGACCAGCAAAATCAACACCACACGAGTAGAAAGGAAACATAGAATAGCTTCTTTCGGCAGGTAAGTTTCCCATTAAAGGTTGTATGGTCTTCCCACGTAGGCGAATACAAACTATACACTGCTTTGTCGTGCTACGTGCTAAGTGTCTGCCACCTATAGGCCAAAATCGTTCTCTTACTGAGGCTAGAAGATGTTGAGGACCAGCGTGAAATAAGCGATTATGTTCGTACCTTAATATTAATTTAGTTAAATGATGCTTTGCATCTAAAATAATGGGGTGTTTTTTATCATAGGCAAAATCAGAGTTATGAATTCGACCTCCAACTCTTAATATGCCATCTGAATCAATAAAGGGATTTAGCGGCAATAATTTAGACTTACGATTAAGAGTTTTATTATTTCTAATCAATTTAATTTCCTCAGCGTAACTTTCTAACTGACTTAACCTAACTAACATTAGCAAAGAATCATCTAATTCCTTAATATCTAATGGTCCATTAATTTTAGCATCTTTATTTTTACAGTAATTTAGGAAACGTTGTACATAGACAAAAATTCTCTTTAATTTATTTAAATTAGAATATTTTTCAAATTGAATTATTTTGTTTGTTACACTGACATGACATTCAATGGTGTGTACTTGTTTAACTTCAGGCAAGATGTGAGGGATTTGTGTGTGTGTTTGTGTAGGCCAACAAGATGGGTCACTAGCGAGGAACGAAGGCCCTTCCCACCAGAGGAGACAGGACTGCAAATGCTTAGGAGTCACACCTCTAGACGCAATGTCTGCAGGGTTTTGATCTGTGGGAACATGACAGAAGGTGAATCCAATTGCAACTTGATTGATTTCATTCACTCGGTTACACACAAATATTTTAAGATCCCGGGGTGGGGTATTCAGCCACCCTAGCACAATCTTGGAATCAGTCCATATGAATTTACGACTTATATTACAATTTAATGACTCTAATACCTTTTCACATAAACGTGCACCTAACAAGAAGCCACATAACTCCAATCGAGGTATAGTGGTTGGGTTCATAGGTGCAACTCGAGCCTTAGCACACAACAACCTGACTGTAACTTTCTGATTATGATTCACAGAACGCAGGTAAACACAAGCTGCATAGGTTTGTTGAGAGGCATCCACGAAACAATGTAATTCTATATTACTAGGTGTATCACACAGAACTCGTCTTGCAATACGAATATTAGTTAAACTTGAAAATTCCTTTAATAGGTTAGTCCAGTTTTTACAAAACTCAGCTGGTACTGGATCATCCCAGTCTAGCTTAGAGGACCATAACTGCTGAAGTAAAATTTTTGCTACTATAACGCAGGGACATAATAATCCTAAGGGATCAAAAACCTTGGCAGTAGTAGAAATTATTGACCTTTTAGTAATTTGAGTAGAAGGCTCTAAATCTGTAGAGAATTGCAGCGTATCAGCCTTGGGACACCAATTGAGACCTAATACACTGGATTCTTTATTGAAATCTATAGGTTTTGAAGAATCAAATTCATTATCAAATAATTGAGGGCAATTTGTACGGAATTTCCTTAGAGGAAGGCATGCAGAATTAAGTGTTTTTACAACTTCGTGATAGATGTGTTTTAGCCCTTCTATAGTTTCTGACCCTGTATTTAGGTCATCTGCATAAAAATCATTTTGGATTACACAAGCAATAGACTCATCCCTACACTCATTTGCCAGTTTTAAGAGGCATCGAGTACTTAAAAATGGTGCAGAGGCAGTCCCATATGTAACTGTATTGAGTTGTAAAACATCTAACAATTGAGACTTATCATCACGCCACAGAATAAGCTGCAGATGGCGCTGCTGTTGCCCGACTTCAATTTGCCGGTACATTTTTTCGACGTCGGCTGTGAGAATTAATTTATGCCTGCGAAAACGTAATAAAATAGAAATTAAATCACTCTGCACTACTGGACCAATCATTTGAATTTGATTAAGTGATTTGCCAGAGCTAGTTTTAGAAGAAGCATTGAATACTACGCGGAGCTTTGTGGTTTCGCTCTTTTCACGAATTACTGCGTGATGAGGCATGTAGTATCCAAATTTTGGTTTATTAATTTTAGTTAGATGCCCTAAATTTGCATATTCATTTATGAATGCCTTGTAGTTGTCCTTTAAACCAGGATATTTGATAAACTTTCTTTCCAAACTCTCAAAACATTTTTTAGCGACATAGTAAGAGTCCCCAAGAGCCTTTTCAGGCGACTCTTTCATTGGCATTAACACAGAAAATCTACCATTTGTTAAGCGAGATACGTTTTGTACAAAATGATCCTCACAGAGCTGCTCTTCGATGGAATATGTTTTAGTGGCAGGTAAGTCATCAATTTTCCAAAAAAAATCTAAAGAGTCCTTTATCTCTTGACTAAAATTACAACAAACCTTTGAAGAGGACTGACTACCTTGTATAGGGCCACTTATGAGCCATCCGAGCATAGACTCCTGTAGTACGGGTTTATTATTGCCCAACTTAATTAAATTAGAGCCAACTATGTCCCAATACACATCTGCTCCTAAGAGGATGTCAACCTCAGACGGGGAAAAATAGTTAGGATCAGCTAAAGTGATATTTCTAGGTAATTTTAAATATTCAGTATTAATTGCAGAGTTTGGTAAGATTCCTGTTATTCGAGGTACTACTAGACACTTAACATTTAATTCGAATGGAATACATCTAGATTTAATTTTGATGTGACAAGTTTCAGTGATGTTGCATGTAGCGTTATTAATCCCACAAACATTTACTGAATCACCGGGGTTTATAGTTAGCCCTATCTTCCTCCTTAATCTATCAGTGATGAACGATGATTGACTGCCTGTGTCTAGCAATGCACGGGCTGTATGTGTTTTATTATTAATTAGAATTTGCACTAGCGCCGTACATAATAGAACTTGGTCACTTGATGCCACAGACAGTGACACAGGTAAAGAGGAAGATGTAGAGGGTTGTTCAGTAGATGTAGGGTTGCCTTTTGTAATGTGTATTAAAGTGTTGTGTTTCTTTTTACATTCGCGACATACAGCTCTCAGCTGACATTTGAATGCATTGTGACCACTATGCAAGCAATTTTTACATAATTTTAACTTATTAACTTCACTTAGTCGCTCATCTACATTCATACTTTTAAATTTCAAACATTCATGCAAATGATGATTTTCATTGCATAAAACACAACAATTCTTGTTTTCTTTGTTATCAACAGATACAGTTAGACTTTTAGATTGGGTGGTTACCCTAGGTTTACAATCAACATGCTTGTCAGAACGACTATTATTAAAATAGGCAGTCTCGAGTATGTCAGCTCGACTGCGCAGGAAAGAATAAAACTCACTAAGTGACGGTAAACCTGAAAGATTGCACTTGTATTCTTCCCACTTTCTACTTGTGCGAGTATCTAATTTTGCTGAGACCATAAATATTATAAGCACATCCCACATGTTAGTAGGCTGGCCAAGAGTGTCAAGAGCCCTTAAATGTTTTGACACATGGTCAACGATAAACCGCAATGATTTATAGGATTCTCTTTGAATTGACTCTATGTTAAATAATGCCTTTAAGTGGTTATTTATTAATAGGTTTTTATTATCAAACCTCTGACATAAAAGGTCCCATGCAACCTTGTAATTTTTTGAACTAAATTCTATTGATTTAATAACAACAGCTGCACTTCCTTCAAGTGCAGACCGTAGATAGTGGAATTTATTAATTGGTGCAATACTGTCATTGCCATCAATCACTGACTGAAATGTGTCTTTAAATTCTAACCAGTTTAGGTAATTCCCATCAAATGTAGGGAGTTTGATTGTGGGCAATTTTATGCCATTAAATGAACGGCAGCTAGCACTAGATACATGGTCACTATTTTCTTTCTCAGCCTTTTTCTGGGGAGAATTATATAAGATATCTTGGCTAGTTGCTATTAAGCTAATAAACTGGTTTTCTAAAGTATCTCTTTCTTTAATTTGCTCTGAAATATCAGAATGCAATAAATCTATGTTGTTTTGAATGGCCTCAAACTCTTCCATAAGCGATTGAATTTTATTCAATTTTAATTCTAATTCTTTATATTGAATAGAAGAAATTTCTTTTAAGCCGCTTAAATTATTTAAATAATCTGAAAATCTTGTTACCCTTCCCTTTATAAATCCACGCTGTTTGACTAACTTAGTTATTTCTACCTTGAGCTCTGCTTCATTCATTTTTATAGATTATAGTCACCAATACACAGGCGAACAAACAATGAAACAATAAAATGTGCACTCAAACCCGTTTGAAGAGCAGAGAAGCTCAGGTCCAGTCGCTCGCGCTGGTGCTAGCACGACACGATGCTTAGGTCAGCAGCGCGCACGTAACGGCGCACACGACGGAACCGGGCAGCCGAGACCGATGCACTCCACTTCACGGAGGTATGCTGGAATAGTCGGCGTATGGTATTGAAAAACGGTAGCTAACTTTGACTTAGTGGTACAGGGAGTAGGTTATAGGCACTCTATGTGCTGAATTAGTAAAATATAGAACGAGTTAGGTAGGCTAGCCTTTTGTTATAGCTGTCTTATGACTATAACAGAATTCTTAAGCAGAATATGTGAAATGCGTGCATAAAGCGTGGGCGCGTGCTCGTACTTTATAGCTTGATTAGATAATTAAATCTAACGCTGAGATGCACGTGCTTGTATATTATGCTTAAACACAGTAAACACCACTGAAAGCTAGCTTAGAAAATAAACCCAACACTCGAGTAGCAAGTCGGCCATTACACACAATGCGAGAACAAAGGATCGAGAGAATTTGTAAGGTAGGAAAAGGTTAGGAACAGGGCTTACTCTCCTTGGGCTAGACCTCCGGTTCACGATGTCCCCAAAGGCTCCCGAAGCAGCAACAGCCAGTCCTTTTCTTCACTCGACCGGTGGCTCGCTGGGTAGATGTTGGCAAATGGCGGCTTCCACGTGTGACGCCCGCAAACTCGACGCTTTCTTGCTTGATACGATAATGTATGTTCGTCACTGGTCGCCACTTTTGTTTAGAATTAAACAAACAAGTTTGTATAACTTTGTATAATTATTAAAACCTTCACAGTAGGTAAGTATTTTAGTTGCACGTTGCAATGCACGGTCGTCGTGCGTTCGTAGTTTGCGGAGCAGTGCGGCGTGGCGCGGCGGTCGGCTGCGCTGGCGTTACCGCCCCTCGTCCCTCTCTTCCCTTCACTCGCCTGCTTGGCGTCTTATCGAGAACGCGCGCGTGTGTGTGTAGTTAGGGGCGCGTACACTTTTATTACTAGATTTTAACCCATTGAGTGAATCCTCCATTACCGATTCGAAACGAATAACATCCCCAGACGGGGAATTTAGTTAGACAATCAAAATTTTAGGTGAAAAACGTCAAATTCGGAATAGCATAATTGCCATTTTCACTAAACTAATAACTCAGTGCCATCTTAGTGCTGTCAAACTAAAATATAGTTAAGTTGTGTCATTTTAGTCTGTTTCATAATGGGAAATCTTCGTTTGACAGGAATAAACTAAATTCTGGTGATTTTTAGTCTAGTTTAGAGGCATTTGTGATAAGAGAATAAAGTGATATATAAAGTATCTACAACATTATTTATCTTCCTAGGGAGTAACATACAGAGGACCTTGCTACCGCTGTGTGTTCCCGACGCCGCCGTCACCTGACGCGGTGGGCTCCTGCTCAGCTCATGGCGTGGCAGGACCGGTACCCGGAGTAATAGGTGAGATATATTAAAATGTTATTAAATTGCAGTATTTCTATTCTCTTAATGTCCCTCGGGTATCATCGCATTTCCGAATACAAACGAATGTTAATTTCCATGTCCATCAATTATTAGATTTATCGTGCATAATAATTTGAATTCAGAACTAAGTACTTTATTTTTGTTTTTAACGTGTAACGTCAAATGCGCAAAACTTGAAAATAGTTTGATCCGTATAACGAGCAGAAACAATTGAACCACTTTTTAATATAGGTCACATTTTTCAAAAAATCTTCATTAAAAACGTTGCCGTGTCTATTTATTAATAGGTCAAGCCATCACATGCGCAAACCCGCCAAAATAGGTAAACAAACACAAATTGTTGTCGAGCAATTTAAATTTTCTCGTTCGCGGGATAATAATAGCTTTTATTTCAATGCAAATACGAATCTTATGAACTAAAACAGCACATAAAACCTTCACAGTTTTTTAAATGATTTTTTAACTCTGAAATAGGTCAATTGAATTAAAAATCAGTTGGGGTGTCTAAAGTTTTGCGAATTTAACGTTACACGTTGTAGAGCTGTAAAACTATTTTCCTATCCGTCGTGCCTGCAACTTTAGCAGCTTTCCTCCCATTTTATAAAATAAATTACATTAAGTTAAAAGAGTATTAACAACTCTGTACACTTCCAAGTCGATTGAGAGCGTCCGGTCTACACCAAGTGCAAAGGGCAACTGATGGAAATCCGACGACTGACGAAACACGAAGTTTGCCGAGGGACATTAAGAAAATAGAACTACAGCACATGGGTCGATCCATCAAGTTAAGCTACGCTTGCTGGGGTTGGTCCGTGGATTGATGACCATTTCTACATACCGAGACTCCTCCGTGCCTCGGAAAGCACGTTAAGCTGCTGGTCCCGGTTGTCATTCGTGGATCTTTGACAGTTGTTACGGGTCGTCAGAAGCCCGAAAGTCTGACAACCAGTCTGACCAAAGGGTATCGTATTACCTAGTTACTGGGTTGTTACATTTAAAATACTGGTATTCAGCTGCATCTGGTTAGACTGGAAGCCGACCCTAACATAGTTGGGAAAAGGCTAGGCAGATTGGTTTTTTTACTACATAGGTTTCTAGGTGTTACATTAATTATTGGGATTTGAGACAGCCTGTGTATTTAAAACATTATTCTGTACATGTCAAAGTCAAATAATTTATTTCAATTAGGCACAAAAAGGCACTTTTGAACGTCAAAAACAAAAAATAGAATTGATTCTAGTCGGCCCTTCCAAAAGGTCAACTTGAAAGGAGACAGAAATGTATTTAAAATGATCCAAGCAGGCTTTAGTAGGCAATGGTCAACGCAGATAGAGCTCGAGCATGCTCGACATACAAACACAATTTTCTCTAGCATGGTATTTTAGACTCTTTACCAGATGTGATTAAGAGCGTTTATTCTGAAAGTGGGCAACGTCGCAAATAGATGTCAAATATTTTGCTGTTTTCGTTAATTTGGCAATATTACTGTATGGAAATATGAAGACTGCCTCGTTGGTCTAGTGGTCGCAAGCGCTACTGCTGAGCATGAGGTCCTGGGTTAGATTCCCGGGTCGGGCAAAGTGTTATTGGGTTTTTCTATCTGAAATTTCTCAGTAGCAGCTCGGAGTCTGGATTTGTGCCCGGTTGATGTCAATAGGCTCGCCCCCTATTACATGGGACTTAAACATAACTGGCGAAATGTGGGTGTTTCTACTACAGGTACACCTCTGCCCAACCCTTCGGGGAAACAAGGCGTGATGTTATGTTATGTGGAAATAAGAAATATGGCTAACTAGTGAACTAAAATATTGATTATGAAATGCAATAATTTATATCGTCACACCGAATATTTAGTTTTAAATGTAAAAAAAAAGTATTTGGAAACGTTCCACGTGCCATTTTTACACCTAAAAAGGTTACACCATCAAATTCAGGGCTAGATTTGCAATTCATTATTAATATTCTAGTTCGCTAGTTAGCCACATTTCTTATTTCCATACAGCAATATTGCCAAATTAATCAAAACAGCGAAATATTTGACAGCTATTTGCGACGTTGCCCACTTTTAGGATAAACGCTCTTAAGTTCATTTTCAATTTATCAATGAAATAATAATGCATTTTGTTATGTCTGCGCGCTGACCTTTTGGCGTCCTCTCCCGGCTTTCATTGATTCTCGCAATGTCTCAAAATATTAACCAGACCCAACTCCTTTCGTGTGGTTAGAGACTAACCTAGTGTCAGAGTTTTAAAGCCGCCCATGGGCCTCTGACTTGACTTCACGTGCCGTCGAGAAATATCTCTCAGGCATGCCGGTTTCCTCACGATGTTTTCCTTCACCGTTTTTGAAGCAAGTGATAATTATACAATACGCACATGAATCCGAAAAGTCAGAGGTGCGTGCCTTGGGTTCGAACTCGAGACCTATGACTTGGCAATCCGACGGTCACACCACTAGCCTATTACTACTATATACCAAAACCAACTAATAATTTTTTGTCTAACAGGCACTCTTCAAGCGATGGAGGCTCTCAAGTACATCCTGGATATGTCTCCACAGAAGTTGCTAGTCGAGAGGATGTTCATATTTGATGCGGAAGATATGGTGCCTAAAACTGGTGAGTTTGTTGACATCAGTTAGAAGTAAGAAGGAGGATACTTACTGCTAGAGACCGGATTACATTATATTTACTTATTATTAGAGATGGGCCGAATGTGGTTTGAACCGAATCCACACTTCGGCCGAACAATCGGTTAAAATATAAAGTTCGGCCGACCTTCGGCCGAACTTCTTCGAGAGACTTTTTCGAGAGCGACACGTTGTGACTTGTTTACGCATTTCCTTCAATTATTGCTTGATGTACCCCGCCCGCACACCGCGCTTTCCCCTCGTAGCTTAATAAGAGAACAATACTCTAATTGCGTAACTTATTTTCGTAAACAATTTTGCCTAATTTGCTTCGTTTTGACAGTTCAACAACATTCATTGCGTTATTTACGTTGTTGAGCAGATGTTTTTTCCAACTTATGAAGCAATGGATTAGCAATCTGTTTCAAATCGAAACAGATTGTGATTGTGTTGTATTACGCAATTAGGGTACCGATTTTCAAGACTAATAAGAACTGATTTAATTTAAGGTTTATATTTACAATGTTCCTAACTAAAATAAATGACCACGAGTTAGTAAAAGACATAATTTTATTTTACAGTAATGCTATTCTAGTTCTATTTATTAAATTTCAGTCAAAATAGTGCAAGTAGGTATTATTTTTCTTGTGCCGAATGTTCGGCATCTGAACCGAATTTCAGCCGAATGCCGAAGTTCGGTTCAAGCTGCCAAAATTCGGTGGAACCGAATGTGAACCGAATTTCGGCCCATTCCTACTTATTATTTATTTATTACATTTACATCAATGTTTTGAGTTTGAGTGTAGTAAGTTACTATACTCAAACTCAAAACATTGATATCAATTAATGCTCGGTTCCTATAAAATAAACAAAAACGAATAGTTTTACTTACCAATGGTAGCATTTTTAGGGTTCCGTACCTCAAATAAGATCACTTGTGTGTCTGTCTGTCTGTTTGTGTGTCTGTCTGTCCGTCTGTCACAGTCACTTTGCTCCGAATCTAATGGACCGATTAAGTTGAAATTTGGTACACATGTATTTCTGTTACCCAAACACGAACGTGTAACGTAAATAAATGAATTTTGATTACTCACTACTGGGGTCACTTTTGGGGCCGGTTTCCTCACGATGTTTTCCTTCACCGTTTTTGCAGCAACCCAGTTACTGGGTAACACGATACCCCTTGGTAAGACTGGTTGTCAGACTTTCGGGCTTCTGACGACCCGTAACGACTGTCAAAGATCCACGAATGACAGCCAATGGCTTAACGTGCTTTCCGAGGCACGGAAGACGTCTCGGTATGTAAAGATGGTCACCCATCCACGGACCAACCCCGGCAAGCGTAGCTTAACCTGATGGATCGACCCGTGCGGTTGTTGTTACTTAGCCACGAGCTAATTGTAAAATACCAATACTGTATTCGTTTTCTGTAAAATCTCACCATTTTTTTTTTACCACTTCACTCGATTTCGTCGTGTCAAAAAACTCAAAAAAAGAGAACTCAAAACATTTATTTCAAATAAACCAATTACAGGCACTTTTGAACTGTCAAGGGGTCGGTCAGTCAGAAAGATGAAGCTAGTTGCCCATTCCAAAGCGTAGTAGGTACCTATGGAGAAGAACGGGCAAGAAACTCCACGGACACTTTTTTAAATCAAAATATTGTTACAAAATACGAGTATAGGTTACATAATTCATGTTGAAGTTATACATGTGAGAACGATGCAGAACGTTAAAAGCGTCCGTAATAGAAAATAAAACAAATAATACAATTCAAAAATTAAATTTAAAAAAACTTTTTACAAAAAAAAACAACCGACTTCACTACACTACAACACTACAAAGTGAACAATAACTTTAATTTCGGAAGTCGGTGTCTTTGGTTTTGAATTTTCGTTCTTTGGCACCGACTTCCGAAATTAAAGTTATTTTTCACTTTGTAGTGTTTTTTTGAAGTCGGTTGTTTTTTTTTTGTAAAACGTTTTTATTTTTCACTTTTTAGTTGTGATACCTACCCCACACAAATTCGAATACCACTACCTGCTATGTAAATAACAGTGACAGGAAGTTATCATAATATCATCCACATACTGAGGAAAAAATACGTATTATTGAAGCTAACTCAAAAACTACCCAAGCAAAGTTAATAAAATTTATATGGGACCACCTCTGAAGTATGATCTACCAAACAAAAAAGAATCATCAAAATCAATTTATAATTGACGGAGTAATCGCGTAACAAACACACAAAAAAAAAAAAAAACAGTCGAATTGAGAACCTCCTCCTTTTGGAAGTCGGTTAATAAGCCGTGGCAGCTAAAAGATGACCAGTCCCTACTGACAGCGCTCGTTCACGAACATGACGCATGGATTAGCACCATTCAGCTCAACCATTTTGAAGGGAGCTAAATGATCCAACACACACGCCACCGTCAGCGAGACATTAGAGTGAGCATGACATACTCTCAGCCGCCGGGCACATTCAAGCCAATGAAAGACGTACCTAGTAAATGGTAGCTTTATAGTAGGTTTATAGTAGGATTTGCAATTATACAAGGGTAGTAATAAACGCCCCGGAAAAAAAATTCAAATATGTGCATACTCAAAATATGAAATTTACTGCTATAAATACTAATTTTCCGATAACTTATATGCGAATATAAATAAAGAAACGACCGAATAAAATACTGAAAATTCCGAAAAATCAATACAGAATTTGCTGACGTAATATTTTTCAAACATCCATCAAGCATACACCATGCATGCAGCATGCAAGCGAGCATGCAATATGCAGCAGGCATGGTTTCTGTCACGGTGTCTGGTTTCTCCAGCGGTCCCACGCGAGCTTATCGTCGCAGATGGTTTTAACGCTCAGCTTCGGCATGCTGCAGCCTCAGCCGCGGGCGGCGACCGTTATAAAACCACCTGCTCCTCAGCTCGCTGACCGCCTCGCCCCTCCGCGTCGACGCGGGCTTAAATTACACTCTAGGGGTAGGGCAGACAAGACTACGTGGAGTCGGTTTTGCAGCGATTCGTTGCTGTCACTAACTTTTGTAGCACAACATATTGACTTTTCGGAAGTTTCGTTTTTTTTTGTGGAAATTTAGTATTATAGTCAACCACAGATTTTCGGAAGTTAATTTTCGTTTCAGAAGCTTTATTATTATCGATTATACAATGTGTATTACAATATTAATATTGTTCTATCGTGTATTTCAGTCCGCCTCCGCAAACGCAACTCTATGTGCGCGGCTTGCTCAGACAGCCCCACTATCACCCATCTAGTTGATTACGAAGCTTACTGCAGAGCACCCGCTAATGACAAGGTATTATTAAAACAATTTATTTCAATAGGCATGATGCTTGAGTCAAAAAAAAAGAAATTCTATTTAGTCCGTCAGTCAGATAATAAAAAAAAAATTGACACGTATTTTTTGCTTTATCATATTAATAAAAAGCATTAAAGTTGGGGAGTGGGGGTCGCTACGTCACAAGTAAGTATAAAATCTACAAACAAGTGACGTCACGGCATATTTTAACTCAATGTATCGCCGTAATCTTTTGACAACGTAAAAAAAGAAAAAATACGTGTTCAATATTTTTTAATAATCTACAAGACGGACAAAAAATATTTTTTTTTAGTCATCTTCCCTATTACGATTTTCATGAAAATTTACTCCACAAGTTGACCATTTCTACAATAAAAAATACAATAGACGTGGATATATTTAGTAACCTATTCCGCTTAGCTGTTTCTAAAGATCCATAAAAAAACCCCTAAAAGAAATCGACACGTGTTTCACACGGTGTGTTCGGGTTCGCGACAAGTCAATCGTCATCCTGAGGATGCCTCGTTGAGAGGTGAAACACGTGTCGATTTCTTTTAGGAGTTTTTTATGGCTCTTTAGAAACAGCTAAGCGGAACAGGTTACTAAATATATCCACGTCTATGGTATTTTGTAATGGATTTCCGCAAGATCACGCCTGAATCAATTAACTATAATTTCTATAATGAATATAAAATATAGAAAGTGCCTCTGCTGCTGGCGCCGGCGCAGTTTGAAAAAAAAAAGCTGAAAATGGGGTTGGTAATTTGGCATATTGGAGTAGATAGGCGGGGTAGGCATTATTAAAAAAAATCATGTAATCGTCTTTACTTATTTTTTCCATTCATATATTTCCGTGATGGCTTCGTTGGTCTAGTGGTCACAAGCGCTACTGCTGAGCATGAGGTCCTGGGTTCGATTCCCGGGTCGGGCAAAGTGTTATTGGGGTTTTCTATCTGAAATTTCTCATTAGCAGCTCGGAGTCTGGATTTGTGCCCGGTTGATGGCAATAGGCTCGCCCCCTATTACATGGGACTTAAACATAACTGGCGAAATGTGGGTGTACCTGCTACAGGGACACCTCTGCCCAACCCTTTGGGGAAACAAGGCGTGATGTTATGTTATGTGGAAATAAGAAATATGGCTAACTAGTGAACTAAAATATTGATTATGAAATGCAATAATTTATATCAACCCTTCGGGGAAACAAGGCGTGATGTTATGTTATGTAATATATTTCCATAATCAATGATTTCCATATTCCAGTAATCAAATACTAAGTACCCGGAACCGAACTAGTTAGATTACGTTAAATAATTTTACTCGCAAAAAAAAGTTAGGTTAGAACTGTGACCCCCTACGCACGAGCCGAGCGAGGGAAGCGAGCGGTGCCGCGGCAGTGCCCGGCGAGTTCCAAAAACTACTAGAATATGTAGATAAAAATACTTTAGTTAGAGTTAGTGTTCTGAAACGCCGCACCGCTGGTGTCCTATGGGAGCCGGCGGTATCGGTAGCCGGTGATTTTAATCTCGACTGCCAGTAGTAATGTACAGACAAACTGTGTTCTTAATGTCTCTCGGCAAACCTCGTGTTTCGTCAGTCGTCGGATTTCTATCAGTTGCCCTTTGCACTTGGTGCAGAACGAACGCTCTCAATCGACTTGGAAGTATATAGAGTTATTAATACTCTTTTAACTTAATGTAATTTATTTTTAAGATGGGAGGAAAGCTGCTAAAGTCGCAGACACGACAGATAAGAAAATAGTTTTACAGCTCTATATAGTTCACACGAAAATCAAAACAGAACAACAATAAAGTACTTAGTTCTGAATCCAAATTATTATACACTGAAAATTGATGGACATGGAAATCAGCATTCGTTTGTATTCGGAAATGTGATGATACCCGAGAGATATTAAGAAAATGTTATCAGAAATATTGTACTGCCGATTCCCAATGGCGTTATTTTTGGGAGCCAGCGCCGGCTGCGGAGGCACTCCCTAAAATATACGATGACGTTCATCATTCGTTTCATTCATTCGTTCGTCATTCGTTTCATTCATTCGTTCGTCATTCAGTCGACTGAAGAAAATATAGGCGATTTGACACATTTGACAGGTGACCTGTCAAAAGTGGGTTCGAACCAGGGATTCAAAGTCAAAGTCAAATCATTTATTTCAAATAGGCCCATGTATGGCACTTTTGAACGTCAAAAATTACAAAATAATAAAATTGATTCTAGTCGCCCCTTCCAAAAGGTAGTTTTCGTATGGAGAAGAATGGGCAAGAAACTCCACCGTTACTCTTTTAAAATGTTTTACAATATTTTGTATACATTAATTATATTAATTATATGTGAAGACGATGCACCTGGAATAAGATTACTATACCACAATAGGTATTAACATCCCATCCAGAAATCGTTTAACCGGAACCGGAACCGAAATCAGCGGATTTAAGTTTGATTGATCGGATCTGGAACCGGAAACGGTGTCGAAGGTGGAAGTAGAAGAAACATGTGTTATGGGAAGGCTTAGTGAAATAATTGAAATTAAATTCAGTTTCTTTAATCAGTCAAATATTAGCGAAAACATCCACAAAAAAAAAAAAGGTTGTTGTCCAAAGGTTTTCCGGCCACCGTAGGCGCGGGCTTGCGGACGGTGAGCAATGGGTAGCTCGTCGTCCGATAAGGACCAAGCCCGGGTCGACGGCGCAACGTGTTCCACGCGCGCCTCACAGAGATGTCAGCAGAATTGACGGGGTCCGCTAGGGCCAATGCCTGCCGGGGGTTCGAAGAAAACCGATAGGGAAATCGTGGCCCCCGGCAACAGGGCAACCGAAGGAACACGGGTGGGTTTTAGTCAGTAAGAGTCTGACACGCCCTCCCGCTCCACCCAGAGCGGGAGAAGTTATTTGATATGTCCCACCCAAAAAAAAAGGTTGTCTGTAAAAGATCGCTTTTAGCGATAAGACCGCCCATTGTGTCACCCAATGTAAAATTTCTATATTAATGTCTGTAATTTTTATGGTGTACATAATAAAGAATATTCTATCTTCTATCTATCTATCAATAAACTGAGACTTCGAGCGCGAGCGTGTATAAAATAAACTAAAATTACACTGGCGACTTCGGTATAACTCTGATCCAGAAAGATCCGAAGTCTGAATCGGAGGTAAAAAATTCATCGGAAGTTCCGACCTTTCGGAACCGGAACCGAAGCTCTGTGACGTCATATTCATATTCATTTATTTGCGTTTCACAAGGTAAAAACAAGATGTTAACAAAAGGCTTCAAGCTAAAAGCCGTTGTAGACCCTGTCAGGGCACAGCAAAATTTATTATTAGATTTAGATACATAGCTAATACTTAAATTTAAAAATACAAGTTGCAGAAAACTAAAAATTAAAACAAAACTACACATGAAAACTGAATTATCACATTCACATAAAAGTCAATAACAATAACTTAAATAATTCTATTTTTGGTAAGTATACTCCGTTTGAAATAAGATTAGACATTTAACTAAACCTTTTTTACAGTCCGTTCAACCCATTTTGAATTCTATTGCGATGGCGGCATGACAAATGACAGCTGCAGTAAACAGTTGGTTTGTAACCACTTTTTTTGCTTTTAATGCCATCCTTATGCCTACGGTATAGAAGTCAAAATCGGTTGAACGGACTGTAAAAAAGGTTTGTTTAAATGTCTAATCTTATTTCAAACGGAGTATAGGTAGCTATTTTCTTAAAAATCGTCCCTGGTTCGTACCCACGAACGTCGTAAGTCGCGGCCGTTACCACTGGGCCACCACTGCTCTCACTTTACTAATAATGTTATATTTTCATTAT
The DNA here is from genome assembly GCA_963680765.1 of Agrochola lychnidis. Lineage (NCBI taxonomy): Eukaryota > Metazoa > Arthropoda > Insecta > Lepidoptera > Noctuidae > Agrochola > Agrochola lychnidis. The sequence continues at coordinate 11,260,721 of OY796875.1, forward strand.
TTCTTTTCGCTGACTCGAAAATAGGGTTGGTATGTAAGTGTCATTTGAAATTACATATTTAGTTAAAATTTTATCTTTTCATAGATATCGCATTGTGCTGATTTTTCGTACACGTATCAAGTAGAATTTTAAATACTACACTCCAGCCGTCGAGATAATGTGTTCCTGATACTCAGTTGGATAATATCTAGTAGTAATAAGGTTCAAATTCGTAAAACACATATTCGTTAGTAAGTTAAGTGCCAAAAAGCATCGATATATATCGTATTGTAGCGGTTACACCGCCACATACGAACTACGCATCAAAGACATGACGTCACACAAATCCTGCATGGCGCAGTTAGAGTTTACCGAGCGATCGACATACATACAAGATTTCAACTTCAAACTGATGGGCAGTTGCCCGCCAGATACAACACCCGTCTGGTCGGAGGATCCTCCCTTTTCTATGGTGGATGACTGAACTTTACACCCTGTTCATCATGTTCCCAAAGTATCGATATTTAAAAAAATATTCATTTCGATATATCGAAAAATAAAAACGATGTATCGATATTTTTTGGCACTTCTTGCATTCCTACCTTAAAATCAACTTGAAAATGGAAAATGAAAAAAAAAAAATACGTCTCTGATTCCCAGCGGTTTTAGTTAGTGGTGACAACGATGTTGCTATTGGAAATATATCGAATTTGATACATTTTCGATACCTGATATTTTATATCGATATATCGAAATAATAAATATCGAACAAAAAATATCGATATTTTTTCTGTCAAGAACACATTCTCTCAACGAGGACTGTAGAAGATTTTTACATAATAGAGATACTTTTTATATGCAAGTAATTCAGTATTGAACGTTTATGCATGAGAGATATTTTGTGTTTGTAGATGTAACCACGATTTGTGTTTAGAAAATATAATTTAAACGAAACGTTCGGTTTACTTATGGACCCTAACAATGTCCACCGCACAGCGTGAACTCACGTCAACGTGAAACGAGATTATTCGAACCGAACGTGACGTCCTGTGCGGTGGACATGCGGTCCTAGTAAATGTATGTATCGCCACAGATTTAATACAGATGGTTCCGCGATGATTCCGCATTTCAGTTATGAAGCTACAAGTACAGTCAAGAGCGCTAATATGTATCCACTTACCAAAATTCAAAAGCGATTTTCTCATGGAATATTGACTGCAACTTTGAGATAAGACCTATTTCATAGTAGTGTGGGTTCCAAAATACTATGCTCATTACAACATAACAGCACAATCAACACAGTAGGAGAAAATCACTTCCGGGGCTGCGAAGAAGTCCGAAAGGGAGATCGTGGCCCCCGACAACATGGCAACCGAAGGAACACGGGTGGGTTTTAGTCAGTAAGAGTCTGACACGCCGTCCCGCTCCGCCCAGAGCGAGAGAAGTTATTTGATAATTTCCCACCCAAAAAAATCACTTCTTAAAGTTGCTAAGTGTATCCATATTATTGCTGGCTCGACTTGTTGGGCCAATTTAATGAGTGTAACGTAGTCAGAAGATATAAGAGTTACGCGATAGAAAGAGAGGCAACTTCTAGGTGAATATAACTGTAGGTAATTAGCGCTGTGCGATCTGAATTGCACTTTATTGTGTCGTTGCAAGGGTCGATTTTTATTCAAATGATTTTGCGGAGAAAATCATTTGTATTAATCTGTGGAATCGCTACTTCGGTGTCGTCACCTCGTCTTCGTTGACGTTCCGTTGACGTGGCGGTGGACAAACGGCCTGAGATCTAAGTCCTTAAACATCTGCGGCTTGAAGTCGTTAAAATGAAATTAAATTATTGTGAACTTATAAATTTTTTAATGTGTTAAAGAGAATCAAAACTGCGAATGTTCAAGGTAAGTTTGTATTCAAAATTGATTGTTTCTTGTTTCTTTTGTTTACTATTTATTATTTTATGATCTGGCGGACGGGACGGGATTTTAAATTTATCAATTGTGAGATAGTTAATTGATTCAGGCGTGACCTTGCGGAAATCCATTATAAAATACAATAGACGTGGATATATTTAGTAATCTGTTCCGCTTAGCTATTTTTAAAAAGCCATAAAAACACACTGAGGTCGGGTTCGTGACAAGTCAATCGTTATCCTGAGGATGCCTCGTTGGGAGGTGATACTCGTGTCGATTTCTTTCAGTTTTTTTTATGGGTCTTTAGAAATAGCTAAGCGGAACAGGTTACTAAATATATCCACGTCTATTGTATTTAATACTTACGGAAAACTGCGCTGCGATGCTAAAAGCTCGATCGCCGAGCATTAAAATATAAGTATATCTAATTTCAATCGGATAAGATTAAATTCAATTGTTGAATTTAAAATCTTCTGCCTTCCCGTCCGCCAGTTTGCGCTGGCCAATATTTATCAAATTATTATTTCTTTTGCAACATTCGCGGTGTTGAATTTATTTATTTAACAATGGGCTTCCTTTAATTTAAATTTTTTGATATACACTTATACTTATATTGCTGTTATTTTTATTTAATCGAATATCAACTTTATTAGTAGTATAAATTAAGTTGATTTCAGAATGACTCGTACTATTGAAAAAGTCATAATTTTTTTTTGAAATTTTCGCGGGAATTGAACTTTATGCGTTGATGTTAAAGTGGTTTTTAAAAAAAACACATATTTGTTTACATTTTTGGAAACTAAATCGCGTTCGCAGGTTATGCATTTATCGCACTTTTCCTTAATAAGACTTATTTACATTCTATAATCATTAATTTGAGTGCAAACTTTCGCTGTGAATTCGGTATTTATTTTGTAAAATGTTTTGCATGTTTTTTTCCAACTACATTAACTTATTATGTTATTAAAGAGAAGCCCATTACTTATTCTCTACTTTTTTTTATCGATATTTCTACATCACTATTCTATCTCCACTCTTCCACAGAAGAATCAAGAATCCCGCTTAAAATCAGAAAGAAGAAAACAAGAGAAGGAAAAAAGAATGACAGGACAGAGCTACTTCGGTTTCCGAACCACTACAGCAGGAGAAAAGAAGTCTTGGATCCAAGACGTGCTCAAATCAGAAAGAAGATTAGGACCTCTTTGCAAATCAGACTTTTGCGCAAAGAGTAACACACGATACTGTAAGAAGCTGTCAGATTCTGACAGATGTCAAATCTTTCAACACTTCTGGCAGTTAGAATGGAAAGAAAAAAAGAAATTTGTTAGGTCTATAATTGATTCTGTGCCAGCTAAGCGTAGAAGAACAAGCCACAAAGGAATTGCGTCCCGAAAAGGGGATTCGAAGCGTTATCATCTAATTTTGAATTCGGAAAAGGTACAAGTTTGCAGAGTAACCTTTTTAAATACTTTAAGTATTAAAGAGGCTATGGTACGTTGTTGGTTAGTCAAAGAATCGAAGCCCAGATCCCCTAAAGTGCCTTTAAAGTCGCAAAATGTAGTTGAGTACATAGAAAATTTACCGAAAATCGACTCTAAATGCCAATACTGTATAACTTCAAACTCAAATATTAAATACATAGATTTGAATGTCAAAAATCAATTTCAACTCTACAACATATACGTTAACGATATGTCAGTAAAAGATATAAATCCGGCCTCTAGGAAAACGTTTGCAAAAGTATTAAGTAGGAAAAATTTAAGGATTTTCAAACCAAAACATGAAAGGGATGTATGCGATTTGGTGAAGCAGCATAATAATATTAATTTTGGTATTGAAGGTGATAAATGTAATGGATTTTACTACGAGGTTAATAATTTGAATGAGCAGTGGCCCTCAGGGCAAGATTCTCAACTCACACTTTAATGCCGCGTTTCCACTAGGCAACAATTGACGCGCAACATGTTGCACAACAAGTTGTCCAACATGTTGAAAGTCAGTGCGGAACTTTTGTTGAACAACGTTGTCTGTCTACGCATCTCGCAGTCGTCGCCAACATGTCGCCAGAGGAACTTGTGTTGATTTCAGCGACATGGTGCCGATTCCCTTGTTCACAAACTAAACTAAATTTAAGTTCAGTGCATCTTTTTCTTTCTATTTCATTAAGAAAAGGACAGAAGATAAATTTTAGTTTAGTCCTGTCAAATTAATCAGCGCTTGACGTAAATTGACGTAATTTTAGTCGGCAAGTTTTTAATCACGTCTAAACTTGTATGTAGAGTGACAGGCGCTGATTAATTTGACAGGACTAAACTAAATAAAATTTATCCTCTGTCCTTTTCTTAATGAAATAGAAAGAAAAAGATGCACTGAACTTAAATTTAGTTTAGTTTGTGAACAAGGGAATCGGCACCAGTGGTTATAATTTTATCGAAAAATGCATCAAAAAGTAAATAGTCTGTGTGAGCAGTATACCATAAACATTCATAGTTTTGGTACAGTTCGATTAATTTGAGCACTCGTTCGTTACACCACACGACGGACATTGTTGCGCGTCACGTCTCCACTCGACAACAATTGATGCTCAACTAACGATGCTCTTTAAACAAACAACAAGCCGCACGTCATGTTGCGCGCCAGCTGGCAACGTCGCGCGCTGTTGTGCAGCGTTGAAAGAAAGAAAGAAAGAAAAAGTAATTTATTGAGACTCGCACAGGAAATCACAAATTAAACTAAACACCTTCAATAAGAACATTAATAAAAATAATAAAAAAAACAATAAAAATAAAAACAAAGTAAAATTAAAATAAAAGCAGAAGGTCCTGTACGAGGCCAAAAAGCTCCTATCTCAGCATATGCTGCGACATTTAAAAATAAATAAATGTCGCAGCGCTGGTATTCTGATAGGGCCCGCAGTGATGTCACGGATAGATAGATACAGAAATAAATATATAATAAAATAAAAATAGATATGTGAAACACAAAAAAATAAAATATAAGTAGTCCGCGTGTCTGTACCCGACGTAACATCAGTTACTTGTCTGTGCCTTTAGTATCTGTCACAGAACATGTATCTGTGGTAGTCTAGCTAGGCATCGTTGAGACAAGTAAAGCAAGACGCCGACACCGGCAAAAAAATTATATAAAAACATTACGGCATACTTAGTGAATTGTGTGAATGCTACAATAGTTGCCGTTGCCGTACATGTTGAGCGTCACGTGTCGCGCGCAGTGGCGTAGCTACCTTGGGTGGCACCCGGTGCGGAAGTTGGTGGTGTCACCCCATCGAAAGTAAAAAGCAATACATTTTATATGATAAAGGACATCGATCATTTATTATTTATAATATTGAAGAAATAACAAAACACAATAATAACTAAGACAGAAAAGGAATTGTTATACAATTAAAATTTCTTCTTTCTAGCTTTGACAGCTGCAAACTCAGCAATAACTTCATCGAAATTTATAGTTTGTATTGCCTCGTGTTCGATGACTAATATACCAAGATTGCTAAGCCGCGATTGGGTCATTGTTGCCCGCAAATAGTTTTTTATTAATCCCCCACGACAGCGTCAGGCTCTTTTGCGGGAATCCCCGAATTATACATAGAGCTGAGCTAGTGCTAGTGGAGGAATCCATGAAAAAGAAATTTTTGTGCTAGCGATTTTTTTTTTGTTTGTACATTGTTCTTAAAGTTAAGAGACCGGGTGGGTGTCACCCCAAAAAAGGTGACACCCGGTGCGGCCCGCCCCCGCCGCCCCCCCTTTGCTACGCTACTGGTCGCGCGCCAAATGTTGCCTAGTGGAAATGCAGCTTAATAACTACAGTAAGCGTCTCGTACAACTATGAACATGATTTGTATACTAGCAGCGTCCCGCGGTTTTACCTGCATAAGTCTCGATCTCGTAGGAATATCGGGATAAAAAGTGTCCTAGGCGGCGCTTAAGTATTGCCTAACGCAATTTTTCGAGATTTTTGACCCTTCTTCCCCCCGTGTAACGCGCCGTATCGTTTTTCTTTACTCCCCCCCTCCCCCTAGTAAAACGTTACGTAACCACTACCAAGTGACCATTTTTACCTAAAAGTCACAATTATGTGGCGTAAAGTACAAGCTGTTGATAATTTTTTTTTTGCTTTACATTTGGAGTTTAAAAAAATATATATTTCTAAAAACTATTCACTATCCTGTAAAGCAAGCAAGAAATTTTGTGAAGGTAAAAAAAAATTCAAGTGGTCATTCCATTTGAAATTTTGAAAAAAAAAAGTTTTAAATCTCTACGCGACCGTTCTGAAGGGTTAAGACAATGTTACGTAACGCGTAGTTCAAACAACCCCCCCAACCCCGTGAAAGCAACGTAACGTATCAGAAGACCCTCCCTCCCCCCAAATTGCATTACGTAATACTTAAACGCTCCCCTATGTGTTAATCCAAGTTTATAAACTATCTGTGTGCCAAATTTCATCCAAATCCATACTAGAGTTTTTGCGTGAACGAGTAACAAACATTAATATTATAAACACCATAATATTATAAACACTATAATATTATAAACACATTAATATTATAAACACATTAATATTATAAACACCATAATATTATAAACACTATAATATTATAAACATATTAATATTATAAACACATTAATATTATAAACACCATAATATTATAAACACTATAATATTATAAACATATTAATATTATAAACACATTAATATTATAAACACCATAATATTATAAACACTATAATATTATAAACATATTAATATTATACACACATTAATATTATAAACGCGAAAGTTTGTGAGGATAGATGGATGGAACATGTGGCGAGCTGTTGGGCAGTAGCGACCCCACGGACCCTATCTCCCGGGAGAGGTCTTGTTCCTCACCTCTGGCTTGCCTTTATTGGCCGGCTGGAGTGAACACTGATGAGGAACGGCGCTCCCGCCTCATTTTTGCTTTAATTGGCCGGCTTGATTGGAGATTCGCAAGAGCAAACGTGCTCGGAGGAAGAAAGTATTCGTAAGATGCTGGTAGGGATCTTGACCGTACTTCCAGGATTGTCATGATAGCCGTGGAATACCTCTCCACTCCTCACAAGCACCTCAGGACATGTTGCTCCCTTGTCGCTACGACACTTTGTGCTAGCAACCGTTTTCGGGGGCCCATTATTGAGTGTGCAAGTCACCTCCTGCCGTTTTATCCGTGTCCATATAAAACATTGATCAGGCAGGGGCTATAGTCCTAACATAGTTCCAGGAAACCAGTCCACTTTAGCAACTCAAACTCATAGTCTAATAGATTTGTTTCCGTATTCTGCAATTGTCCTGCACCAACCGGGGGTTGTCCTTGGGTGCACTTGCATAATGCATACAAGGATAATCTTCGGTTGAAGCCTCATTCCATATAAAATTGTCCAAGGGGCTTCTGCGACTTGGCTTCGGCCCCTCGTACGCTTTCCAAAAGACCTCCCTTAGGTCCCGAGATATTTAAACATGTAAAAATAATAATAACCAGCGGACGTCACGCGGTTTCACCCGCGTAGTTCTCGTTCCCGTGGGAGTACGGGGATAAAATATAGCCTATGTTACTCGCTGATAATGTAGCTATCCATTGCTGAAAGAGTTTTTCAATTCGGTCCAGTAGTTTTTAAGTTTATTCGTTACATACAAAAATACAAATCTTTCCTTTTTATATTATTAGTATAGATATAGATAAAATAATAGATAATGGTGCCGATTCCCTTGTTCACAAACTAAACTAAATTTAATTGCACCTTTTTCTTACTATTTCATTAAGAAAAGGATGGAAGATAAATTTTAGTTTAGTCTTGTCAAATTAATCAGCGCCTGTCACTACTCCATACAAGTTTAGATGTGATTAAAAACTTGCCAACTAAAATTACGTCAATTTACGTCAAGCGCTGATTAATTTGACAGGACTAAACTAAAATTTATCTTCTGTCCTTTTCTTAATGAAATAGAAAGAAAAAGATGCAATGAACTTAAATTTAGTTTAGTTTATGAACAAGGGAATCGGCACCAATATATAATAAGGAGCTGTCGTTCAAAAATATTATTTCTAAGTTTCTAACTTAAATTGTCCGTGTATTCAATCCCAGCTGTCATTCTTTGACAGATAAATGAAATGACTAAAACTCGGAAAATTGACGCAGTGTGTCAATGTCATCAACAATATATTTCCCTTTTTTAACCGATTTCAAAAAGGAGGAGGTTCTCAATTCGACAGTATTTTTTTTTTGTTTGTTACGCGATTACTCCGCCAATTATGAATTGATTTTGATGATTCTTTTTTTGTTTGGTAGGTCATACTTCAGAGGTGGTCCCATATAAATTGTATTAACTTTGCTTACGAAGTTTTTGAGTTAGCTTCAATATGGATGATGTTATGGTTCCTGTCACTGTTATTTACATATAGCAGGTAGTGGTATTCGAAAATGTATAAAGTGAAAAAAAAAAAACGTGTGGCACTCGGGGACTGCCGCGGTAAAGCTATTGCATAGCATTTGTAACCTCCATACTTCCTATTCGTCAACGCTATACTTGGGATGATGACGGATGATGACATAAAACAAAAATTACGTTCCCATGACAACATCACGGGAACGTAGTTGCATTACATGGTAGGCGGAGTGGGGGGTGTTAGGTTTTTTTCGTTATGGAATTTCTTGATTCGGTCGCCGCGCTCAAAGCCCGCGATAAAAGCTATGCAGTAGCTTAAAAAAAATACAAAAAATGATAAATAACTTTAATTTCGGAAGTCGATGGCAAAAACGAAAATACAGAACCAAAGACACCGACTTCCGAAAGTTATTTATCACTTTTTTGTATTTTTTTTTCAGGCAGTTCTTTGTTTTTTGTCAAAAGTATGTTTTCTTTCACCGTTTTTGAAGCAAGTGATGATTATACAATACGCACATGAATCCGAAAAGTTAGAGGTGCGTGCCTTGGGTTCGAACTCGAGACCTATGACTTGGCAGTCTGACGGTCACACCACTAGGCTAACACGGACTGAACTTTTTAAATAAACGAAAAATGTATTATTTAAATATTAAATTTATTAGAATATGTTTTCACCGACAACTAAGTGACACTTATATGAATCCCTAAATAAAAGTGCACTGTTGGAATTTCAACTCTCAGCGCTGAGCCTAGCGTTGAAAATCCAACAGTGCACTTTTATTTATATTCAAGGCAATGGCACGTAAAATTTTATCGGAGAGGCAACCGGATGGCGAGTGGTAATCTGAGTCTTGAAGTGATACCGAACCCCCCGTACCGTGCGAATGGACCCCAAATGGACGGGGGCTGATATATGGGGGATGGGGGCCTAATTTTTTTTTTTTTACTCGGCCTTCAAAAATCAAGTTCTATTATGTGCAAGGAATTTGTGTGTATCAATGCCCTCTGGTTTTGATAAAATTAACCCTTCATTCTCGGTGATAAATCATCGGTAAGGAGTTTCAAGAATTATATACATTATTTCAATTATAACGATGTTGGGGGATGGCAACCGGATGGCATTGAAACAGACAAATTCCTTGCATATAATAGAGCTTAAATTTTGAATACCATGTCAAAAGAAAAATTGTTAGGCCCCTATCGCGTTTCACCTTGTTAACCACACACAGACACACACACACACACACTCTCGGGCAAGTAGGTGCTCGCGCACAGTGCTCTTCATGGAGGCTGGGCGCTAGGACTTATATTGTACTCACGGACACACAACCTCCAAGACACACATAGCACATCTTTTGTTTTTAAATTAATTCCCTTCCTCTCATTACTTTGGAGCTTTAATATTGTATGTAGTACGTAAGTGCAATTTAATGTTGTAATTTTAAGAGTGTGAGCCTGGAGATCTGTCATACAGGTCTCGAACCCAGTATAGACTCCAGCTCTCACAAAGGTTTGAATCTGCCTGTAACCCAGTATACCATGTACCGAATTTGTACCTTTTTGAGAGAAATAAAATTACTATTACTATCCCCCATATCTCCACCCCCGTCCATTTGGGGTCCATTCAGACAGTACGGGGGGTTCGGTATCACATCAATAGCCAGATTACACTCGCCATCCGGTTGCCACTCCGAAAAAATTTGACGTGCCATTGCTTTAACCTTTTGAACGCCACGGACGTTTATAGACGTCTAACGAAATCGTGCCAAACACGCCACCGACGTCTATAGACGTCAAGAAAACGACATTTTTTAAATACAAAATAAATATACTAAATTAAGTTTTCTGTGTTTCTTTTTCCTATTATTTCAAACTACTTTAGTGAAATATTGTAAATTGACACAAAGATATATTCATTATTTGAATTCACAAGAAAAAACAATCGTCAAATATTGCTAATCGAAATCCGTAAAATTGTGTATTTCCCCACGCCACAGACGTCAAGACACGTCAGCTAGTGATGGGTAGGTAAGGTAACTTATATTCCAAATTTATGAAATATTTTATTGAAAGTAGCTTACTATTACTTTGACAATTACTTTTTACTGACAAATATTCGTATCTGAATATTCCTAATGTATAATATTTAAAAAAATGTGGAAAAGAACTTATAATTGATATCCTTAAATCGATAGTTTACTGTCCACTCTCGCGCATCCCTATGTAAGAGCTCATAGACAGTTACCTGTACGCCACAGACGGGAATGGACGTCAAGCGGTGACGTCATTAGCGCTACGGGAGTCTGCTAGTGCTTTACTACATTTATTATTATGATCGGTGGTAATATTAAAATTTGAAGCATTATTATTGTGCGAGGCTATATTAAGGTGTGACGTTTCTAATTTACCTCCGTTGGATTTTGCCCAACCAGGACCTAGCGACCTACGAAATGCGGCGTTCGCAAGACTGGTCGCTTTTGAATTGGATCGAGTGCCAGAAGAAAAACGGTCAGTCACATATGTCAATATACTGAACGTAATAAGAAAAGTAAGACAGCAAAAGGACTTGGATGACATAAGTTTGCCAAGTTTCGAAGAATCCGACTAATAATTATATGTAAAATGATTAAATTGTTTTAAATAATAAAATATTATTATTTTTTATGTACCACAATATCACATGATCACATCCCTACTCGCATGCGAGAAAGTTGTCAAAAGTCGTGCCAGCCACGCCAGAGACGTGTCTTCACGTCGGCGGATGACGTCACGAACCAGATTAGTGATGTACCTTATTATTGATTTATTCGTTTGTAGTTCTAATGTTTGCTTTTAGGTTGCTTAGAACTTAGTAACTGCTGTTTAATGATAGTATGATACCAAATAGGGTCAAGTTAAATAAAAGACCAATGCAACGAATAATATTTATTTAAAAAATATAGAACGAAAAGCACGGATTCATTGGTTATCGATAACTTTTCGTTAAGATGTTGGAATCACTATTTTTTTTTGTAGGTTTTTGTACTGAATTTGTGGCTTGGCGTAGAAGGGGCGCCGATGTGTTTACGCTCTGGCGTTCAAAAGGTTAACTATTACTAGGGATTCATACAAGTGTCACTTAGTAATGAATTTATTAGAATTCGAATCTCTTATCATGGTCTGATTTTTTATCATTGTTTAGGTTTAAGTCTCAAGTTGTTGTTATAATTACAATTTTTAATTATATTTTGTAAATGTTATTGTTGTTTTATTTGTTGCTAACCTAACATAAATCCATAAACAATTCTCTATTGCATGTTTCTTAAGAGCGTTTGTCCTAAAAGTTGGCAACGTCGCAAATAGCTGTCAAATATTTACCTGTTTTTATTAATTTGGCAATATTACTGTATGGAAATATGAAATGTGGCTAACTAGTGAACTAGAATATTGATTATGAAATGCAATCATTATTATCGTTACACCGAATATTTAGTTTTAGATTTAAAAAAAGTATTTGGAAACTTTCCAAATGCATTTTTTACACCTAAAACGGTTACAACATCAAATTCAGTGTTATAATTCCAATTCATTATTAATGTTCTAGTTCGCTAGTTAGCCACATTTCATATTTCCATACAGCAATATTGCCAAATTAATCAAAACAGCGAAATATTTGACATCTATTTCCGACGTTGCCAGCTTTCAGAATAAACGCTCTAAAGAGTCGTGGTCACGTGGTAGTTGGCGATCATTCCATACAAATGCATTCCTCTGTTTGCTCCCTAGTTAATAATACTAGACCAAATATTTACGATATAATCTAAATTCGTAGTCTCCGAAAGAGTGGGGTCTTAAAATGAATATGGACAAGATAAAGGTCATGTCAAATGCCCATGTGACACCCACTCTCATGAAGATCGGAGACGCTACGCTCGAAGTTGTGGACGAGTATGTTTACCTAGGACAAACTGTCCAGCTAGGTAGGTCCAACTTCGAGAAAGAGGTCAATCGTCGAATCCGACTCGGCTGGGCAGCGTTCGGGAAGCTACGCAATATCTTCTCGTCCCACATACCACCAAGACAAAATCAAAATATCAAAATCAAAATATTTTATTTCACATAAACCTACAAGGACACTTATGAAACGTCAGAAGCTAGGTGCACGGTTCCAATTGGTCGTTTCCTATGGAGAAGAGCCGGCAAGAAACTCCACGGTTACTCTTTTAAAAATAATTGGCTTTTACAATATTTTCTATTTGAAAATATTGTAAAAGCCAATTATTTACACATTTACAATATTTTCAAATAACAGTGTTTCTAGGTATGGGAGGACAGTGTAGGTCTTTCAATAAGTACCAGACGAAAGTCTTTGACCAGTGCGTGTTGCCAGTGATGACCTATGGTACTGAAACGTGGTCGCTCACAATGGGCCTTATCAGAAGACTAAAAGTCACCCAAAGGGCAATGGAGAGGGCTATGCTTGGAGTTTCCCTACGTGATCGAATCAGAAATGACGAGATCTGCAGGAGAATCAAGGTAACCGACATAGCCCGAAGAATTACCAAACTTAAGTGGCAATGGGCAGGGCACATTGCTCGCAGAACAGATTGCAGATTGAGCCGACAGACTTGATAAAATGGTGATAGCTAGCCAGGCGGACTTAGAACAACCTTACACCAACAAATCTAAGCAGAAAATTGTACCCCCACTGGGAATCGAACCCGGGTCCTCTGGGTCTGAGGCATGTCTAACCACTCGACCATAGAGGCGGTTGAATTTTCGTATTTTCGATTGTTTCGTAAAACAATATGTACTCAAAAAAAAATCAAAACTAAGCTGAGAATCAGCACTTTTCGAACGTCAAAATTACATAAGACTGTCCCCCGAAAAGCCCACCCTTCACCACTTTCTAGTGCATTAGCTGGGAAGAAAAAGTCGCGCAACAAACTCCCCAGCAGCACAGCTGTCTGTTCAAGTTAGAAAAAAATTATTCCATACAATAGTATACAAAATAATTTACATTACGCAATACAAAACATAATTTAAATAATAAATTATTGGCCATATGTCAGCTAGCACACGCCAATATACCAACCAAAACATCGAGAACTATACTCAAGCAGAAATAAAAACTAAACGTAAGTAAACAGAACTAAATATCTAAATTAAAGCCTCCAGGCATAAAGAGCGTGCCCGCTTACTTAAAGCTATATAAAACTGTAATTGGAAGTTATAAATGATAAACTAGGACCATCGAGGTAAAATAAATAAACAGTTAATTACTAGTAACAATAACAAAACCATGATCAGCAAGACGACCAGTCACCACAAGCAGCACCCGTTTACGAGCATAACGCAAAGATCAGCCATTACCCTGCTGATGTCATTATCTAAGTATAAGGCTGCCTTTGCATTGGAGCGGAACGAGGCAACGGAGCGGAGAAATGTGCCAATATTAACCAATAGAATCTATACTCCGCTTCAGAGCTCCACTCCTATTGGTTAATATTGGCACAGTTCTCCGCTCCGCTGACTCGCTCCGGAGGAATACGTTTTTATGGACTGAACGCCAATGACCACGTGACCATGTTTCTTCTTTATAATAACTTTACTATAATTTTTGCACGTTTCTTGATGTTGCATGAGCAATTATTTGCATCACAGCATGATGTCCATATAAATTACAATAATGTATTTAGACTGTCAAGACCACAGATTTTTCCTCCAGACTTTTCACAGACTCATACGGTGTAAGTAGGGTTGCCAACATTTCTTCGGCGAAATATAGTATTTTTCAAAATAAGCTATAAAAAATGAAGGGTTCCGTAGTTGGGATGAATTTATCCCAAAAACAACTTAACTTTGTAGTTGATAAACATGTTCTCCCATACGGAATGTATGGGAAAACATGTTTTTGCAACTGCAAAGTTTGGTTGGTCGATTATTACTCGTTAACTTGTAAAGCCTACTTAGCTGTGATAGTTTTTCTTTTAATTTCGTTATATAAACTACTGCTGTGATTTTTTCACACATACAAAACCATCCATTTAGCTGGCACACACTACATTCTTTTACTTTCGCTAAGATTTCATTTGATATTGTTATTTCAGAGTAGTAGAGTAGCGTTCACTTTTTTTTAGTGAAGGATATGTTTGTTAGATTTCAATGTTGAAAATATAGTATTTTTGTGTACTATACAGGGTGTTTGGCAGAACGTTGAACATACGAAAATGGTGGATAGGTGGGGTCATCTGCTACTTACTCAGCCCTAATTTATTTGGCCCTGGCGCCCTGAATATTAAAATTATTATTTTTTTGCTTTCTTCTAGTTTCACAACTTTCTTAACTTTAAAGTGTAATTTTTATTAAAAAAATGGGTAAAACAGGCTTTTTTTTTTTAATCTTTAATATTGGCAGATTCTTATAACAGAAAGATGTAAAAAATACTTAAATCTTAATTTCAACCTGCATTAAAAAAAAAATCCAGGGGGCCAGGGCCAAATAAATTAGGGCTGAGTAAGCAGCAGATGACCCCACCTATCCACCATTTTCGTATGTTCAACGTTCTGCCAAACACCCTGTATATTTCTTCAACAGTACGCAGACTCGAAATATAGTACAATACGGTTGGTAACCCTAGGTGTAAGGGACATCGGTAGAAAAAATAAAGAAAAAATATTCATTTAGTACAGAGAAAAACACACACAAACAATACCGCGGAGACTGGAGAAAAAACATGTTTCTATGTTTCTTCGAGTCCAATACAACAATGCATTCAGGCTGCTGTTGGGGCTGCCACGGTTCTGCAGTGCGTCGAGAATGTTTGCTGATACGCACACTGATGGCTTCGGAGCGATCAGACGTAAGCGTGCCGCATTGCTGCTGCAGAGGGTCCGCGGCAGCTCGAACAGTCTCCTGAATGTCATATTGCGGGGATTATTTGTCCAACCTGCATGTTTACTAACATAATTATTAAGGTTAATGTTTACTAACAAATTATGGATTCCGAAATAAAATGATTATTATGACTTATCCTATACTATGAAACGAGCAATATTTCTTTGTATATAAGTTGTAATATAGGGGTTTATGGGGCCGAAAAATCGACCTACCTAGGTCAAAAAAAAATTGTTTTTTCCGTATTTTCACCTGAGCAGAGCTCGGTCGCCCAAAGTTTAGAAATAATGACTCTGGAACAGCGGTCGGCAACACGCGGCCCGCGGGCCGCATGTGGCTCGCGGATATCTTACTTGCGGCCCGTGAATGTTTTGTAAATAAGTTATAAATAACGCGCAAACTTTTTCAATTGTAAATTATATAAAAAATAAATATGCTTCTCGTCTCACAGATGAGCATTTGAGAGCCATTCTATGAATTGCAACTACAAATTTGACAGCTAACGTACAAGAAATAGCCTCCCAAATGCAACCTCAGACATCACACTGAAATTTGTATAAAATTGGTTACCTATTTAGGTACTTTGTAGTTTTCATTTCAGAATGATTTACGGTGGTTATAATTCTAGCTATAAAGCCTAAACATATAAACATAATATAAGTATAACGTGTACGAATTAAATTCCGTATGGTTTAACAATTTTTAATAGCATTTTTATTTTATCTATAGTATATGACCGATTATACGTAGGTAGGTATATTGGGCTTCTAGGGTTAATATCACAAGTGCAGTCCGCCTTTAATTTATTTTGCCACCTTGTGGCCCTTGCCTGCCAAAAGGTTGCCGACCGCTGCTCTAGAATAATGACATTAGAACACTGACATTAGAATAATGACATGGCAGCATGGAATTAGTATGTACTATACATGGATTAGTATGAACTTTCCTATACTATTAAATGAGCATCCTCTATTTTCACCAGAGCAGAGCTCGGTCGCCTAGGTACTAATTATAAAAAGAAATTAAAGCATGATATTTTGTGTGGTACGGGGAACCCCTAGTGCATGAGTGTGACAATGCATGGACGGTTTTTTCTTACCTTAGCTGATTTATCTAATATGAGCTGCGCTCCACGGTTTTACCCGCATAAGTCTCGATCCCGTGGTAATACCGGGATAAAAAGTATCCCATGTCCTGACCTAAGTCATGGTCTACCCATGTGCCAAATTTCATCCAAATCCGTTCAGCCGTTTTAGCGTGAAACCGTAACAAACGAACAAACTCACTTTCACATAATAAGTTTAGATTACATCTATGCCTTAAGCCCCACTCCTAAAAACCATCTTTTCTTCCCAGGAACTAGACCTCCAAATCCTCCCAAAACGCAACCGTATATCAGCACCCGAAGTCTCTCAACTCCTCAGAGAAAAGCAACCAGTCTACATAGTAGATGTGCGCGCGGACTCAGAGTTCCACATGTGTCACATATCGGGCGCGCATAGCTGGCCTGTTGATGCACTGAGTGGCGCTGCTCTAGAGCGACTGCTGCGCTATGTGGAGCAGAGTCCAACGAGTGGTGAGTACCTAGCAATAGGTAGATAGACATATACAAACTCACGAGTTCCATATGTGTCACATATCGAGCACGCACAGCTGGCCTGTTGATGCACTGAGTGGCGCCGCTCTAGAGCGACTGCTGCGCTATGTGGAGCAGAGTACAACGAGTGGTGAGTACCTAGCAATAGTTACTATAGTTAGATAGATATAGACAAACTCAGAATTCCATATGTGTCACATATCGAGCGCGCACAGCTGGCCTGTCGATGCACTGAGTGGCGCCGCTCTAGAGCGACTGCTGCGCTATGTGGAGCAGAGTCCAACGAGTGGTGAGTACCTAGCAATAGGTAGATGGACATAGACAAACTCAGAGGTCCATATGTGTCACATATCGAACGCGCACAGCTGGCCTGTCGATGCACTGAGTGGCGCCGCTCTAGAGCGACTGCTGCACTATGTGGAGCAGAGTCCAACGAGTGGTGAGTACCTAGCAATAGGTAGATGGACATAGACAAACTCAGAGGTCCATATGTGTCACATATCGAACGCGCATAGCTGGCCTGTCGATGCACTGAGTGGCGCCGCTCTAGAGCGACTGCTGCGCTATGTGGAGCAGAGTCCAACGAGTGGTGAGTACCTAGCAATAGGTAGATGGACATAGACAAACTCAGAGGTCCATATGTGTCACATATCGAACGCGCACAGCTGGCCTGAATTGCGGGGGCGTCACGACATCTCGATGAGGTAGATAGGCATAGACAAACTCTGTGTTCCAAATGTGTCACATATAGCAGAATCCAGCGAGTAAGTAGGTAAGCAGGAAACTTTGTAATATCAAGGATTTACCAGGTGATGATAGTGAAACTGTGGATCTAAGGAGTAAGGAGCTATGGGTTTCACGGTCGGCGGTATTTTGAAAGGCAACCGTTTTTGTGTCATCTTCAAGTAAGTCCCCATCCTAAAAAATTCGAAGTTGAGGGTACTATGTTGACGAAAACAAGATTCCATAAAGTTTTTTTATTTTCTTTGAATTACCATTATGTTCACCATAAAAATAAATTACTTAAACTATCGGCGCTTTGGAGCCGCCAGCACCTCACTTAGTCCGCGAGTAGGTATGGTGCGCGCGAGATAAAAAGTGCAATTGAGCTCAGGTAATATAGGCTCTTACTTCAACGTTAAATCTCTTTAAAAATAATTTAATTAAACGACTGTTCTGAAAGTTGGCAACGTCGCAAATAGATGTCAAATATTTCGCTGTTTTGATTAATTTGGCAATACTATTCTGTATGGAAATAAGAAATGTGGCTAACTAGTTTTAACAATTTTAGGTATAAAAAAGGCATTTGGAAAGTTTCCAAATACTTTTTTTTACATCTAAAACTAAATATTCGGTATTACGATATTAAATTAATTATTGCATTTCACAATCAATATTTTAGCTCCCTAGTTAGCCACTTTTCTTAATTCCATACAGTAATATTGCTAAATTAATCGAAACAGGTAAAAATTTGACAGCTATTTACGACGTTGCCAACTTTTAGGAAGTTTGGTTCTTCAGTTTTTTATTTATTGTTCCAGTAATCTTCCTCTGCCGTCGCGGCAACGACTCCCAGTTAGCGGCTAAGATGGTACTCGATATGTTGCCAGAAGAGCATCGACACAAAGTGAAGGACATGATAGGAGGACTGCACGCGTGGGCCTTCGATGTTGATACAACCTTCCCGGTGTATTAGGTGGAGTGACGGTACACATAAACACTCACCCATACTCACCCCCACAAACTCCCACACTCACCCCACAAACTCCCACACTCACCCCCACAAACACCCACACTCACCCCCACAAACTCCCACACTCACACCCACACTGACCCCCGTAAACTGCCACACACGACTACCACATTCACCCCCAACACACATCCATTTCAATGAAATTGAAAGACTTCGTTTTTGTTGAACAAAAACCCACTTTTATCACTAAAACTTATCATAAACATGTAAAAAAGCCCTGTCCAATCCGTGAGTGTGTTGTTAGGTATCGTACTGAGAGTCTATTAATGTGGTAATTATCAGGAAAAAGAAATCATCCCATTTTTTTTCAATGGGGAATTTTACCGGGTTATTATTACATGGGGCGCGGGCGGCCGTCGTTTAGCGGGTGTCTACAAGTTGAAAATTTGCCAATTTTTAATGATTTTGGGGTAATTTTGATACTAAAAATGTGATTTTTAAATAGCAATAACTTTTTAAGCTATTGCATAGCTTTTATCGCGGGCTTTGAGCGCGGCGACCGAATCAAGAAATTCCGTAACGTAACGAAAAAAAAACTAATACCCCCCACTCCGCCTACCATGTAATGACGGTTCCCATGACAACGTGATGTTGTCATGGGAACGTAATTTTTGTTTTATGTCATTACGTCATCATCCCAAGTGTAGCGTTGACAAATAGGAAGTATGGAGGTTACAAATGCTATGCAATAGCTTTACCGCGGCATTCCCCGAGTGCCACACGGTTTTTTTATTGTTTGATTCGATTTTTTATTACTTTTAAGTAATGTTATTGCAGTACCCATGACCCCCTTTCGGATCGGATACGGTTTTTGTAGTCCCGCGAAATACAAATTTTCTAACATTTTTGCAATTTGGTTCAAGTCCAGACATAATCTTGGGACCATATGAAGACCATGTAGATTAGTGTCTGAAATGGTCTTTTGAGGAAAGAACAACACAGATTTGAGTGGACCTGTCCAGTCAGTGCAAGCATTTGTCAGTAATCGTGGAGCTCAACTCAGAACTTTAGCAGCTCAACGACTCGACGGACAATACCAAAGAAAGAACATTTGGGTAGACCGCAAAAAGTAGTAAAAACTGGCAGAATATCATTAAAACTGACTGAGAAAGAGAAACAGAAAATAAAAAAATTGGTTTATCGCTCCTTTAGAAATATAAGGGCACAACTCGAAATATTGAGGTTTTGAGTTTTTGTGTTAGATGGGGTCAATATCAACTGTTCTATCGTTCTTGGCTTACACAGAAAGAGAAAAAAGACAATATTAAAGCGAATACTGTAACTGTGTCTCTTTCACATCACCCTCTCCGTGGTAGAACAGTTGATGTTGAGCCCATCTAACATAAAAACTCCAAACCTCAATATTTCGAGTTGTGCCCTTATATTTCTAAGGGTGCGATATTCATCAATGTCAAGTGTAAAATGGTATAATAATGATGATTTTGCTTATTAATTAAATTGCAACACATAACCTGCCCTACAAATTGCAATTTGCAGGCAAAAAATTGAATTTCGCGGGCTACCTTAGTGCAAGTCCCATGTAAGCCTGACTATCTACTGGAGCGGAGCTGTGCCAATATTAACCAATGGAATTGCATAAAATCTCCGCTCCGATTCAGTGGACAGGGATTTGCGAACTAGTTTTAAAAATTCACACAAAACCAGGAAGTGGGGCGGGGAAGCGGAAAAAAACCGCAGGCGGGCGCAGGGTATTGCAGCCCGCTCAAATTACTCGTCGCGTGAACTCAGCCTAGCTCCGCACAGTCCGCAACTCCGCTCCACTGACTCGCTCCGCGTCAATGGACAGGCAGCGGAATAGTGGGCCAGCCAACGAGGCAGTTTTAGTGTAATTTTAAGTGCCCATGAAACAGGTATATATATATAATTATATTATATCGGCTGACAAACATTATATGGAATGGTTGTGAACCGATATTTTCTATAAAGATAACTTAGTTTATAAGTAAGATAAAAAAATGTGTATTTCTATGTTTTTGTTTGTTATTTGTTTAACATAATTTTGTATATTTTATAAGAACGATGGAAGAATAAATGTACGAGAACCCAAAAAAAGGGAAGGGAAACATTTATCTACTCCTGATCGATTCTTTTATGTAACCAAGGCTCGGAACCGGTTTGAAAAATACCGGTTAAAACCAGTTTATTTGAGTTTTACTAATTTTTACCTAAATTAACCGGTTTAGTTGACGAGCGGCATGTCGGTAAACGCGTTGCAACTTGTGATTACTTGTGAGGATGCCACGCTGAATAAAAACTAAACAAAAAACCGGTTAATATTGCTCTAAACCATTTAATCTGAAAAAAACCTTTATGTAAAAACTCCTCCAAAATCGGTTTATATATACGAACGAAACAATAGTACATAATAACAGTTTGAAAATATAACCGATATCCGAGCCTTGTATGTATCTAACCGGTATCTAGTTGCAGAGAATATTAATTTTAAAAAAACGAGCGAGCTTCACATAATGATGTGTAACATCTAACATCTCACCTTGGTAATAAGTAACATTAAAGGGGCGGGGCCTCGTCAAGGTCGAATCTGAGTGCCAACTATAGCGCCGCGCGCGTTCATTGGTCAAATCAAATCAAAATTCAATGCATTTGTTTCAATTAAACTATTTACAGGCACTTTTGAATTGCCTGACTTCAGCGATAAAGTTGAAAATCTATTAAATAAATTTGACAGATTGTAGTAGCTTGATGTGCTGGCGTCTGTACTTATGGAGAAGAACGGGCAAGAAACTCCACGGACACTCTTATTTAAATAAAAAATTGTTACAAAATATTGGTAATATCATTCATGTTGAAATTATGCATGTGAGAACAATGTAGAAAGACGTGCACGTTAGAAGCGTCCGTAATAAAAAGATAAAACAAAGAACAATTCAAATATTAAAGTAAATTACAAATAAGCCACGGCAGCTCAGAGATTACCAGTCCCAACTGATGGCGCCCGTTTACGAACATGACGCATGGACAGGCACCATTCAGCTCAAAATAGCGCGCGCTTCTCCGGCTTCCTATGACACACTTCCGTCCCCTTTTCACGAAATCACTCCCAAAGATTTGATTACTTAGATTTTTTTTGGGTTTAGATTTTGATTGCAGGAAAGCGAGAGGAAAGATTTTACATATCAAAAATGTGGATAGCCAAAATAAAATATCTAACCGACCTGTTTTTTACGTTTGATAAAAATAATGATAAAATTTCGATAGCAACAAAAATATATCAAAATTAAGGTAAGTAAGTAATTAGCAAAGCTAATTCGATGCTCACGGAAAAACGACTGATGAAAGTAAATAATTATTTTGTTTTAATAAATATATGTCGGAGACGGGTATGTGACTTTTGTTATTATCAGCGTTATTTTAACTACTGTGGGCGTAGTGTGGGTAGTGTTGGTTAATGCGCAATAGAAAAACAGTTCGCAGTTCAGATCACATTATAATTTACTATCAAATTAATCACACTAGCTAAATTATACACACACTGGGTACGACGGCGTTTATTAAAATCACCAATTAACAAAATGAGTGATCATTTAATTTTTTTTTTAATTTTTTTTGTGAAAATTGCAACTAACACAATAACTGAGCACCACGAATCGAGAACAGTTCCGCGACGTCTTGACTCCAATGCGACCAGAGGCTGAATGCCCTCCTCGCCGTGGCCTTAAAACATCACGACTCTGTAGAAGCGCGCCTTTTTTGGTGTAGGTAGATCACTCTTGATGTCGCCAGTGGTGCGCTTGCGATTCGTTTCGTGTCCGTACTAATGACCGTTTCCGACATATATTTATTTCAACTATGTTCCTTCATTTGTGATTGCATTTATTGTAATAATTACTTAATTTTTACAAAATAGTATAATGCTTTACAGAAATCCTAACACAATCTACAGGAGTCTCGTCAAATAAAATGAAATTGTTTACTCTGTAAATAGGATATCTTTATCAATTTTAGCCCCCATTCACACACGGACGTAAAAATATCGCGGCGGTATAATATCGCGCACTGGATTTTCAACTCTCAGTGTTAAGCAGAGCGTTGAAAATCTAGTGCGCGATAAAAAAAACGTGGCACCGCCCGAGAGTCGGGCTCGGCGACGCCGCGCTTACGGCTCGCCGTAAGCGCGCGCGGCAGTAATGTGCTACAGGCAGGCCGCGGGAGGGGTTAGAGAGGCAAGGGTGGATGAAGAGACGTAAGCGCGGGGACGACGAGCCGTAAGCGCGGAAACTGCAAGTTGACCAGCACCGCACCGCGGTTCGTGAGCTTGTCCCGAGGCGAGGCGATTACGTTACGATTCCGATTAGTGTGCGTTGCAGTAGGGAGTTACATACAAAGAATACTGAATGGCTCGAGTTGATACGGTGACGATCCTTTTCCGAGTTGATATGTGTGCTATTTCCTTTAGGATGCAGGTCAGTTCTGTCTGTAGATATTAATTTGGGATTTCTGTAAGTATTCGTACATACTAAGCTCAATGTCAATCGAATGTACAGTATATTAAGTAAATAGTAATTCAAAATAGACATTCCTTATAATAACTCTTTATGATTGTCTAATATTTAGAGTATTTGAACTGGGAAAGACAATTAAATACTGCTTAAGACCAGGCACTCCAAAGACAATTTCTACGCAAACTCCGCCCCCATGCACCCCACCACTCCACTATGTGTTAAACGCTAACACATCAGTAATAAAGTTGAATATCGCATGCGCTCTTTGGTCGTGTTCGAGCACGGAACTAAATATCGTAAGTCTCAGTTCTTATTTCGTTTATAACTAAAGTAATAATTGATCTAGAGAAAAAAAATCTTATATTTGGATAATAAACTACATTTTCTTACTGTCAATAATTATTTTAGACATAAAAGCCGAGTAATCTTGTTTTTGTTTCAAATAATCTTTAAAAAGACATGAATTTCGAATAAAAAATGAATCGAGGGAAAATGTTCCAACTACGTAACTGTCTTATATTTGGAAAGAAAAAGATCCAATAAATCATATAACATAAAGTTCCATTTTGATTGTATGCGTGACTTCAGAATATTAATGCAAATTAACATACAATTTAGGGTGCCTTCTTTTAAGGTCATGCACGAAATCTGCTGATTTTGATCAATTTTGTTTATTGGTTGTGAGAAAGGGAAAAAGAATTTAAACAAAACTATTTGTGATTTAAAAAGTCGAGTTCTTTGTTTTGCATGTGGCTGAAAGGGATTTAACAAATAAATCAGGGTTGTAACGGATGAGGATGCGGATGAGGATATCGAGATAATAGGGATTGAGGATGCGGATGAGGATACGGATATTGGAAAATTCCTTATTGAGGACGCGGATGAGGGTGCGGATGTAAACGTCGTATGAAAAATAGCCCTTGTTTTGACACCTTACACCACAATCATGCCACCACTGTCACGTGCGGCCGATCGTCTGTCATAGGACAGGGACACTGCGAATTCAGGCAATAGGAACGCGTCACTCACACTCCGGCCCGCACATTAGCTCGGAGCGATTAAAAAAAAACATTATTTCAGCGAACAACATAGGTAGGGTCATATCCCCATAGAAATTATGAGGATGCGGAGCTTTTAAAATCAAAACTTGAGGAAGCGGATGTTTTGTGGATATCAAAATTTATGCGGATGCTCCGCAGTTGCGGATACGGATATTCGTTACATCCGTGAAATAAATTAAGTACTCATGGAAAATCACTAATATTCGCAACAAGTTTTTTCGAAAATTGACGCGAGATTGACACTGAAAAGACTGTTGTAGGCCAATATTTGCCAAAAAGTGTCAAAGTAAGTTGTCATATTAAGTGTCGAGTGATTTTGAACCTTATGCAGTGCAACTATAAAGCCTCGTATCCACTAGGCAACGTTGCACAACAGCGCGCGACGTTGCCAGCTGGCGCGCAATGTGACGCGCGGCGTGTTGTTTGTTTCCGTGCAACATGCAGTTGAGTATCAAATGTTGTCGAGTAGAGACGTGACACGCAGAAGTGTTCGTAATGTGGTGTAACGAACAAGTGCTCAAATTAATTGAACTGTACCAAAACTATGAATGATATGGGATAGTGCTGCTGCTACTTCTTTTTGATAAATTTTTCGATAAAATTATATCGGAGACGGGTATGTGACTCTCGTTATTTTCAGGCATATTTTTAACTACTGTGGGCGTAGTGTGGGTAGTGTTGGTTAATGCGCAATAGAATAACAGTTTGCAGTTCAGATCACATTATAATTTACTATCAATTGATCACACTAGCTAAATTATACACACACTGGGTGCGACGGCGTTTATTAAAATCACCAATTAACATAATGATCACAAATTACAACTAACACAAGAACTGAGCACAACGAATCGAGAACAGTTCCGCGACGTCTTAACTCCGATGCGATCCGAGGCTGAATCCCCTCCTCGCCGTGGCCTTAAAACATCACGACTCTGTAGAAGCGCGCTTTTTGGTGTGGGTAGATCACTTGATGTCGCCAGTGGCGCGCTTGCGATTCGTTTCGTGTCCGTACTAATGACCGGATCCGACAATTATAATAACGACCGCTTTTTGTTGTGTTGAGCTTAGTATGTACGAATTGTTTGTTTTCCCTAACAAAATAAATAAATAAATATAACGACCGCTGCTGAAATCAACACTAGTTGCTCTGACGACATGTTGTCGACCACTGATCAGGCGTAGACAGACAACGTTGCTAAACAAAAGTTCCGCGCTAACTTTCAACATGTTGAGTAGCATGTCGCGCGCCAAATGTTGCCTAGTGGATACGTGGCTTTACTGTGACTTTGACTTGCCCTTGACCTGTTTGTTTTTACTACCTACTTTGTCTATCTATCCCCAGTTTAAATGCTCTAAAACATACGAATAGTGTATCATAAATAAATGTACTAGGTTAATCACAACTCTGTCAGTAATGCTGGGGCCGTATTTGCGTCTATCATGATAAAGCAATGCGTGTCGAAACTTCGTATGTATTGCTCGCAAAAAAGTTCAAATTCAAATTCTTTATTGCGAACTAAGTGTACAATATTTTGAAGATGTTAACAATAGGTAGGTTCTTAGAACTTAGTTGCCTGTTAAGGCATTGCAATGAAATGGATATAAAAATTTAATAAAAAACATAAACATACTCAATATTCCAGTTATCGTGCATGCGGTGGTCACATTAGCAGCTTCATAATTTTAACGGATTATCGTGCAATAATCTAAGATGGCTCTCCATTATTTCGAAAGAGCGTTTACGCAGTCCGGCAACAACAGTCGAAATGACCAACGCTAGTCCGACCACGAGCCACGCTTATTATGTACCGCCACCCGAGCATTAAGTGCTACGCAGCCCGAACTATCGCGACGATAACCGATAATGGTTGCACACATCTGCGTGTATCGCATCATTGTGAGAAGCTTCGTCACGATAGACGCAGGTGCGGCCTCAGCATAAGAATAGATTTAAGCAAATTCCTAAAGAAACTTACAGAATCTGAAATAAAATCTCGAAATCCTTTCAATAGTGTATTTGACTGTATAACTAGAGAGGCTCGTGGTTAAGTTACAGTCGATCGCTTAAGAATTCCGAGGTCGTTCCGTGAATGGATGACCATTGAATGCATACCTATAGAGACTCCTCTGTGCCTTGGAAAGCCGTTGGTCCCGGCTGTCAAACGTAGATCTTTAACAGTCGTTACGGGTAGTCAAAACACCAAGTTCAAATTCAAAAGTCATTTATTCAAACTAGGCTGAGAATCAGCACTTTTCGAACGTCAAAATTACATAAGACAGTCCCCCAAAAACGCCCACCCTTCACCACTTTCTAGTGCTTTAGCTGGGAAGAAGAAGTGGCGCAACAAACTCCCCAGCAGCACAGCTGTCTGTTCAGTTAGAAAAACTTGATTCTATACAAAATAACTTACATTACGCAACACAACATTAAATTAAATTATTTGCGTGTCAGTTAGCACACGCCAATATACCAACAAAAACATCGAAATCTATACTCAAGCGAAAATAAAAACTAAACAGAACTTTTAGTGGCATGAGGAACAGGGTGTAAAATTCACTCATTCACCATAGAAAAGGGAGGATCCTCCGAACAGACGGGTGTTGTGTCTGGCGGGCTACTGCCCATCGGTTTGAAGTTGAAATCTTGTATGTATGTCGATCGCTCGGTAAACTCTAACTGCGCGATGCAGGATTTGTGTGACGTCATGTCTTTGATGCGTAGTTCGTATGTGGCGGTGTAACCGCTACAAACTTAATACGCAAGCCAGCAAGTTTAATGTGAAAGCCTCCAGGCATAAAGCCAGTTACATAACTCAAAAGTCTGACAACCAGTCTTATTAAGGGATATCGTGTTATAGTTTGACCAATAACGCTGTACCGCGCCTTAGGAGTACGCGGCGAGGCGGGGGGCAGTGTTGACCAATGAGCGGCGGGCGGGACGCCGTGCGCCGAGCTTTGACGAATTAGCGGCCTGCACTGCTCCCCCGTCTCGCCGCGCGCCTTCCTAAGGCGCGATACAACGGTATTGGTCAAACTATACTCAGTAGCTGGGTTGTGGAGGTCAGATAGGCAGTCGCTCCATGTAAATTACTGGTACTTAGCTGCGTCCGTTTAGACTGGAAGTGACCCCAACATAGTTGGCAAAAGGCTTTCTTTTTTGTGTGGGAAATTATCAAATAACTTCTCCCGCTCTGGGCGGAGTGGGAGGGCGTGTCAGACTATTACTCGACTAAAACCCACCCGTGTTCCTTCAGTTGTGCCTGGGGCCACGATATCCCTTTCGGACTTTTTCGCAACCCCGGCAAAAAAGGCTAGGCAGATGATGATAACACCGAAAAATTCCTTCTCATAATATCACGTCTGTATCCTCAAAGGGGTAGCCAGACAGCCCCGAATCTAGATTTTTTTGAGGCGGTGCACAAACTGCCGTCTGCCGCTCCCCGCCAATCTTTTATGGGGATGCACTAAGTTAGCCAGATAATGCGCCAATCCAACAGGGGCGCCAAAACTGTTGTAAAAAAGAAAAAGTAGAAAGATTATATGTGCTGCGCGTCTCATTTATTGCAAAGTTGCGGGTGTGCTGGGTGGTGCACTTGTCTACTACGCTTAAATCTGTCGCCCCCTGAAGTTGGCGACCTTTTTTTTTGGGTGTGAAATTATCAAATAACTTCTCACGCTCTGGGGGGAGGGCGTGTCAGATTCTTACTGACTAAAACCCACCCGTGTTCCTTCAGTTGCCCTGTTGCCAGGGGCCACGATCTCCCTTTCGGATTTCTTCGCAACCCCGGCAGGCATCGGCCCTAGCCTAGCAGAAATTGACCCTGTATTAACCAGTCAAGTAATTTAAATTGACTCTGTATTCTTAACCAGTCAGGTAATTTAAATTGACCCTGTATTCTTAACCAGTCAGGTAATTTAAATTAAATTGACCCTGTGTTCTTAACCAGTCAGGTAATTTAAATTGACCCTGTATTCTTAACCAGTCAGGTAATTTAAATTGACCCTGTATTCTTAACCAGTCAGGTAATTTAAATTAAATTGACCCTGTGTTCTTAACCAGTCAGGTAATTTAAATTGACCCTGTATTCTTAACCAGTCAGGTAATTTAAATTGACCCTGTTTTCATAACCAGTGAGGTAATTTAAATTGACCCTGTATTCTTAACCAGTCAGGTAATTTAAATTGACCCTGTATTCATAACCAGTCAAATATACTCTTGTAATAGCCATAGATATAGTCCTGTATTCTAATATTTCAAGTCACGATGTCGTATGTATTAAACAGTTTATTTTATAATATTTTATTGTGAAAATAAATGGATGGATCAATAATTGATAGTTTTTTATTTTTATATTTAAACAATTCCAAAGAGTTTTCATAACTTATCTCGAAATAGATTATTTGCCTTAGTTATCAAAAAGGTCAATATCATAATATCAGTATCTACATTATTATAATTTCCTAACTAATATTTATAAATGCGAAAGTGAGTTTGTTTGTTTGTTTATTTGATTGTTTGTTTGTTACGCTTTCACGCTAAAACGGGTGGACAAATTTGGATGAAATTTGGCACATGGGTAGACCATGACCTGTACTCTAATTGCGTAACTCATTTTCGTAAACAATTTCGCGAAATTTGTTTCATTTTGACATTTCAACAACATTCATTGCGTTATTTACGTTGTTGAACAGATTTATTTTCCAACTTATGAAGCAATGGATTAGAAATCTGTTTCAAATCGAAACAAATTGTGATTGTGTTGTATTACGCAATTAGGGTGCTGGGTCCTAACCCAGCACCCTAATTGCGTAATATATATAGAGAGATATAGAGTAGGTATCCTATATCCTAATATAGGATACCTACTCTATATCTCGATATTCCCACAGGATTGAGACTTATGCGGGTGAAACCGCGGGGTACAGCTAGTTGTTTCATAAAATAAAATTAATCAAAAAACAATATTGTATCAATGTTTACTATTTAACACTAACGTGTTTTATCCTAAGTTTATTTAAACGGAGCTTTCAAGAAGAGCTTATTACGAACTCTCACAGCTTTCAAAAGCTCATCGCAGACTTGCATGGAATCTTCAAGAACTCATCGCGAACTTACATGGAGCTTTCGAGAACTCATCGCGAACTTGCATGGAGCTCTCAAGAACTCATCGCGAACTTGCATGGAGCTTTCAAGAGCTCATCGCGGGTTTGCATGGAGCTTTAAAGAACTCATTGCAAACTTGACCGGGGCTTTTAAGAGCTTATCGCGAACTCGACCGGAGTTTCGAAGAGTCCAACATGTTCTCGAACTGAGCTGTTTCGAGAGCTCATCGCGAACACGGTCGTGGTTTTCAAGTGTTCATCCCAAACTCGATCAGACTTTTTAAAAGTTCATTGCACGGCAAAATTAAAGTTTTTGAAATATTGATTCGTTTTGTAAAGGAACCGGTGATTTTAAGCGTTGTCAAATAAAACAAATTTTTTTTCTGATATATTTTTTATCAAGGGTATTTTCAATATCGCGTGCGGATTAAATAGTAATCTAATCCGTAATTATCAACAATGGGTTGTGATAATGCTATACAATACTACTGATAAGTATTAGATTTGATAACTCAGTACAAATATTTGTGTTATTTGGTGGAAAATGGCGGAGATGCGTGCTTGGGCGTTTACAATATGTTTTATGTAAGTAAATGTTATTTATTCCCGATTTGTTTTTTTTCCCGACTTCAGACAAAAAACTCAAGCACCCCCCACTCGCCCCATTTAAGCGACTTCTTCCGAGGAGAGTTCAGATAAACTTGTGCAATTTCTATGTTCGTTTCTTACCGACCGGATACAGAACACGATAGGAGGAGCTCGTGGCTAAGTACTAACAGCCGCACGGGTCGATCCACCAGGTTAAGCTACGCTTGCCAGGGTTGGTCCGTGGATGGGTGACCATTTCTACATACCTAGACTCCTCCGTGCCTCGGAAAGCACGTTAAGCCGTTGGTCCCGGCTGTCATTCGTGGGTCGTGGTTGACAGTCGTTACGAGTCGTCAGAAGCCCGAAAGTTTGATAACCAGTCTTACCAAGGGGTGTCGTATTACCTAGTTACTGGGTTTTGGACGTCAGATAGGCAGTCGCTCCATGTAAAATACTGGTATTCAGCTTAGACTGGAAGTCGACCCTAACATAGTTGGGAAAAGGCTAGGCAGATTGATACAGAACACGATACTGCGCTCTAAGACACAAATCGCTGACGTCACCCAAAAAGCAGCTAAGCTCAAACGGGACTGGACCGGACACGTTTGCTGCATGTCGGATGCATTGTGGGCTAAGACCACTACAACATGGGTTCTTGAAAACGTCCAGCGGCATCGTGGAAGACCCAGGCGTAGATGGCGGGACGAACTTGACGTTTATAGGAGGGATTGGTCCATATTAGCTCAGGATCAATTTGAGTGGAAAAAGGAAAGGGAGGCCTTTACCCTGCAGTTCTCATCTTGTTATTCTTAATATTCAAGAGAGAGGCAACCAGATGGCGAGTGGTAATCTGGGTCTTGAAGTGATACTGAACCCCCCGTATCGTCCTAATGGACCCCAAATGGACGGGGGCGGAGATACGGGGGGAAACATTTCTTTTTTTTGACATAACATTCGAAGTTTAAGCTCTAGGTAATAAGTGCAAGGTATTTGTGTGTTTCAATGCCATCCGGTTTTGATAAAACCCTCATTTTTGGTGATAAATCATCGGTGAGGAGTTTCAGCAAATAATTTTTATTATATAAATAGGGTATAAACTTCAAAGCAACCGCATTTCCATCCGGTTGCCTCGTCAAAAAAAAAAAAAAAATTCGCCCCATATCTCCGCCCCCGTCCATTTGGGTCTATTCGGACGGTACGGGGGGTCCGGTATCACTTTATGACCCAGATTACCACTCGCCATCCGGTTGCCTCTCCGATTAAATTACACTATAAAACTGCCTATATTTATAATGTTTTTTCCGACTTACAGATTAACAACCAATATAATATGTGGTCACATACCATATTATAACTCAGCCGAACCCGATGCCCCTACTTTTGGTAAGTATTTGTTTTTACTGTTTTTGCCAACGACCCAAGTGATTTGCTGATGTCACGACAGCAATATTAGTTAAAGCAATGGCACGTACCTACCTACCCTACCTACCTACATACCTACCTACTTACCCTACCTACATCTACCTATAACCTTGTCATAAGAATAACGAACACAAAAAAAATAATTGCGAAATCGGTCCAGCCGTTCACGAGTGATGCCGTGACCAAGGGAAATAGGGATTCATATTTATATATATGGATATTTTATTTCTTCATTTTCTCCGCAGTAAGCGAGATCCCAGCAAGCAAGATGAGTCGCGAGACCTCTGCTGCTCGTCTGGCGGCCATGCGCAACGTGATGCTTGACATGGATGTAGACGCCTACATTGTGCCTACTGCTGATGCTCATAATGTAAGTAGCTTGAATGTAGCGTGTAGGGCACATAGCATTGTTCGGCGATCGAAAATAGCAATATTTGCTGCTTCAAAATACACATCGCTACCGTACAGGATATAGCAGTGCCCTGGTGATGTGTCTCCCTCCGGTTGACGCCCTAAGCCGAGGTTCGTACCCCACAGGGGGTGCCCTTAGCGAGCGTTCACCTAGTTTTAATTAGCATAGTTGAATAACCGCTGGCTGGAGGTTTTAAGTGTAGTAGCTTAAGGCACCCACAGGAAAGCCCGGTTAAGGGGACGATAGCTGACTTTTAATGATTTTATACTGAAGATGACGTCTAAACGAGTAGTGTTAGTGATTTGGAAAAAATATATGTTAAATTAGAGCATTTTCTTAATATTTTAATATAGGCATATTTTTTATTATGTTTATATTACATAGTGAAATTAATTTGTAAATTTATGTCTAACGCGGATAAAAAAACTGAGAATGACGCAAAATCCATCAAGCGTATTTTCTGAAAACTTCACCATTTTAAAGATAATTAAATTACTAATCTTTTAGTATACGTGTTTTATTAAAATACCTTTTGTTTTACTTGTAATAAATTAATAATGCGTCTAATTTGGGACAGCGCTCCTTGATGGGCGAGTCCTATTACTGGCTGGACGTACGACGCGTTGCGTGAGCTCAGTACAGAGCACGCAAGCTAACCATTCAAGGTCACTGTCATATATCTGCGTCTTAAGTAGTCATGATCTCAGAGGTCAACTACGAGATGCATTAACTAAAAAAAAAAACCTAGTGATGTGACCGTCAGACTGCCAAGTCATAGGTCTCGAGTTCGAACCCAAGGCACGCACCTCTGACTTTACGGATTCATGCGCGTATTGTATAATTATCACTTGCTTCAAAAACGGTGAAGGAAAACATCGTGAGGAAACCGGCATGCCTGAGAGATATTTCTCGACGGCACGTGAAGTCAAGTCAGAGGCCCATGGGCGGCTTTAAAACTCTGACACCAGGTTAGTCACTAACTACACGAAAATAAGAAGGAGTGCCGGTTTTTGCCAGTTCTTCGACAGGCTTAGGAATAATTTGGAATTGGGCACCTAAATTCCTAATTCCATAATCAGTGGTGGCCCAGTGGTAACGGCTACGACTTACCGAGTTGTAGGTCGTAGATTCGAACCTAGACAGATGCATTACTTTGTCTAAATTATTTCATCGTCACTGCTCTCAAAACGGTGGAGGAAAACATCGTGAGGAAACCGGTATGTCCTAGAACCAAAAATTCGAAGATAATGTGACATCTACCAATCCGCACTGGGCCCACGTGGTGGATAACGACCCACTCCCTCTCACAGAGAGGAGGCCAGCAGTAGTGACATTATAAGCTGATTATACTATGTTTAAGTTTAAGGGTCGGATACGGGAAATCGTGTTATGGGTTTTGATAAGTTTATGTAGAAAACATAAAGAAGTAGCCACGAAAGAAAACTTCTGGCTAGCTGAAGACTTTCACCAGTCAGTGACAAATTGAGGATAAATCTTGTAGATGATCGTTAAGTGATTCAGGAGTGACCTTGCGGAAATCCATTGTAAAATACAATAGACGTGGATATATTTAGTAACCTGTTCTGCTTAGCTATTTCTAAGGAGCCATAAAAACTCATGAAAGAAATCGACACCTGTTTCACCTCTCAACGAGGCATCCTCAGGATGACGATTGACTTGTCGCGAACCCGAATACGTGTCGATTTCTTTCAAGAGTTTTTTATGGCTCTTTAGAAATAGCTAAGCGGAATACTAAATATATCCACGTCTATTGTATTTTGTAGATGATTGTTAAAAAAAAAAAATATCACCAAATATTTGCAAAAAGCACAGCCGTATTTTGACAACTAAATAAATACAACAAATAACTGTAAACTCACAGATGTTGTCTGTTTTCCATTACATTCCTTCTGTTTTGCGAAAAAGTTTTATACTCATGTTTTCATATGTACTAAGTTATACCTATTTTTTTTCTGCTTACCTACTCTTTTTTGTATGCACGTGTTTCTGTGACAAATAAACCTATTTTAAAAACTTTTATTTAATTTGCAATGTATGTATGTATGTTCGGGTGGAATCTTGCTACTCAATTTTGAAGCAGATATCTTCAACCGATTGAGCTGAAATTTTGTATACACGTTTAGTTTGGATGACAATACACAATAAGTTATGTAACGTCATTCTAAATCCAATATGGCGGACCATCCAAGATGGCGGAATAGTTATTTTTAATGCATTTCTACAACATGGATATCAAATGAAAGGGTTTGTTGAGAGTAACTCGAAAAATAATGTGACGTCATTCTAAATCCAATATGGCGGACCATCTAAGATGGCGGAATAGTTATTTTTAATGCATTTCTACAATATGTGTATCAAATGAAAGGGCTTGTTGAGAGTAACTCAAAAAATAATGTGATATCATTCTAAATCCAATATGGCGGACCATCCAAGATGGCGGAATAGTTATTTTTAATGCATTTCTACAATATGGGTATCAAATGAAAGGGCTTGTTGAGAGTAACTGGAAAAATAATGTGACGTTATTCTAAATCCAATATGGCGGAACATCCAAGATGGCGGAATAGTTATTTTTAATGCATTTCTACAATGGGTATCAAATGAAAGGGCTTGTTGAGAGTAACTCGAAAAATAATGTGACGTCATTCTAAATCCAATATGGCGGACCATCTAAGATGGCGGAATAGTTATTTTTAATGCATTTCTACAATATGTGTATCAAATGAAAGGGCTTGTTGAGAGTAACTCGAAAAATAATGTGACGTCATTCTAAATCCAATATGGCGGACCATCTAAGATGGCGGAATAGTTATTTTTAATGCATTTCTACAATATGGGTATCAAATGAAAGGGTTTGTTGAGAGTAACTCCAAAAATAATGTGACGTCATTCTAAATCCAATATGGCGGACCATCCAAGATGGCGGAATAGTTATTTTTAATGCATTTCTACAATATGGGTATCAAATGAAAGGGTTTGTTGAGAGTAACTGGAAAAATAATGTGACGTTATTCTAAATCCAATATGGCGGAACATCCAAGATGGCGGAATAGTTATTTTCAATGCACTTCTGCAATATGGGTATCAAATGAAAGGGAAAAGCTTGTCGCGAGGTTTGCATTAGTACCTATAAGTGTAATCACGCGACAAGCTTTTATGATCATATAAATTGTGTATAATGAGGTTATAAGTTGATAGTTAAAATTTTAAAAGAAAATTTTCTTTTCTTTTTTTTAGAGCATTTAAATAAAAGCTTTTTTAAAAAGGTTTTTTTTCTTTCTTTCTTTAAATAAATTTGTCCTCTGAAGAAAATTGTACATTTATGCAAACTACCCACTTTTCTTTTCAGTCACAATACATATCCCCAGCCGACGCCCGTCGTGAATGGCTGTCAGGCCTGCGAGGGTCATCGGGGACAGCTCTAGTAACAGCCGATAAGGCGCTTGTATGGACGGATGCGCGATACTGGACGCAGTTCGAGGTAGAAGTCGATGGTACTCTGTGGACGCTGATGAGACAAGGTAGGTTTAAAAGTACAAACTAAAATATTTTGCATTTTAGTCCCCATCCTCATAGCCTTTTCCAGAATCGTTGGGGGCCGTTACCCTTTTATACCAAAAGATGTCCATCGCTATACCGCGCCGTCTCGCGATGGCCAGCGCTGCCTCGCGCCGGTTGGCGCTGTCACGCGCCGTCTGGCCAGCCGTGTCTCCTGCGCCGGCCAGCCGAGAATATAGATGTCTCGCGATGGTTGGAGCGAGCCGGCGCGTGTCAGCGCGAGACATCGCGACACATCACGAGTCAGCAAAGCTGGTAAAAGAATAAAATACAGCAAAGCTGGTAAAATCCAGTTGTCAATTGCCTTGTAATATTCAGTACCTGGGCGACCGAGCTCTGGTGAAGTAGAGAATCCTCATTTAATAGTATAGGAAAGTTCATACTAATCCATGTATTACATATGTTATTGTGTACTTATTTATTCCATGCTGCCATGATAGTAGGTACTTACTAATTCTATGCTGCCATGTCATTATTCTCATGTCATTATTTATTATCTTGTTCTAAACTTTGAGCGATCGAGCTCTGCTCGGGTGAAAATACGAAGAAAAAGAAATTTCCCAGATATATGAGATCTAGCTAGATCGATTTTTCGCCCCAGTAAACCCCTACATTGCAACTTTCATCGAAATCGTTGGAGTCGATTTCGAGAACGTGATTACATACCTATATAAATTTATACAAATATTGCTCGTTTAATAGTATTAGGATATTTTATTATAAAATACAATAGATGTGGATATATTTAGTAACCTGTTCCGCTTAGCTATTTCTAAAGAGCTATCTATATAAAAACTCCTGAAAGAAATCGGCAACACGCCGTGTTCAGGTTCACGACAAGTCAATCGTCATCCTGAGGATGCCTCGTTGAGAGGTGAAACACGTGTAGATTTCTTTCAGGAGTTTTTTATGGCTCTTTACAAATAGCTAAGCGGAACAGGTTACTAAATATATCCACGTCTATTGTATTTTATAATGGATTTCCATAAGGTCACGCTTCAAAAAAAATTCAAAATTCCAAATATTTTATTTCACATAAACCTACATAGGCACTTATGAAACGTCAGAAGCTAGGTGCACGGTTCCAATTAGGATTTCCAGATCGGAAGACCAAAATATCTGGACAAAACTTGAAAATGTCGGGATTTTGGGATTGCTGTCGGGATTTATTTTTTAATAGGCTACAAAAAGATTTTAAATGTTAAGTCTTTTGACTCATTACTAATTCCACCAATTTGGATCCTTTAGGAATAGGTACTTATTCAGAAAAGATTTAAAACTGAAACAATATACTTCAAGTTCAGTCTAAATAATAACCCAGCTTTTATTAAATCAAAGGCCATACGATTTCTTTCTTTAATATAAAAATTATTTAAACACCCTTTCACAGTAAGCATTGCTTACAGGAATTAACAACACAAATGATTTTTTTAATTTTTTTATTGTTGACGTCGTTTTTTCTTTTTTTAAATATGGCCGAATTTTGTTATTCGACATGTCCTAGGCTTTTGGAAGACGGTGATATATTTCTCGAAGACAACAGTAATTTGTTTATTATAAGGCATATTTAATAAATCTTTAGGAAATATCGTTTAACTATTAAGTACGTCGGGCAATACGGATAGCTCTTCCCTCGTTCATAAATTTTCACCTTTTAGAGACAATACAACGAGTTTTTTATATAAAAAATTCTCAGAAAAATCAAAGCGTTCTTGCAAGTATTGAATAGCTCCAAATAGCTCGTTTTAAAAACTGTTTAATTTCAACGCAAAAAAGGGTTTTCTCACATCGAAAACATTCCATAATAAGGTTCTATTTCTATTACCTACCAAAGAATTTGTCATCCTAATTATTTATCATTATCATTTTGGATAGAACTTTCCCAGAAGCTGTTTTTCTGGAGATATTGTGTTTTGTTGGGAGTCTGGAGATCATTTTAAATGTCGGGAGAATCCAGACGAATCCCGACCATCTGGCAACCCTAGTTCCAATTGGTCGTTTCCTATGGAGAAGAGCCGGCAAGAAACTCGACGGTTACTTTTTTTTTAAATAATTGGCTTTTACAATAGTTTCAAATAACAGTGTTTCTAGGTATGGGAGGACAGTGTAGGTCTTTCAGTAAGTACTAAGTACTTAACAAAATAGAAAATGGTCTACAGGTCGACAATTCACTAAACCTACAGCGTTCTCACATTCACAAAATAGAAAAGAATCTATACAAAAGATAAATAAATTAATAAAAGTAAAAAGGTAAAAACCTATTTTAATAAAACGCAATTATATGATTGCTATTACAATTGTAATCAATCTGAATAATTATCATGTCCACAAAAGTCACAAATAAAGAGTTGAAATTAAATCGTAGGTATATAATGTTAAATAATAGAATAAATATGTCAAGGACGAATGTAAAAAATAAAAATTAAAGATTAAAATAAACATGGTAATTTGGGAGCAGTTAATAAACTCTTACTTATTTATGCCGTTAATGAGGTACCAGGGAAGCCACATGTGCAGAAGGAATTATTGCCAAACTTCCTTGTCTGCAACGTAGTCTTTAACTTGCTTGAATCAATTAACTATTTTATTATAGTAAGAAATAAGAAATATCGTAGGTAAAACTTCATACTTTTCATTCGAGTAAGATATTTTAATTTAATTTATCTTGTTTCCAGGAACGGACCTATCTCTTCAACAGTGGCTGGTTGCCAACATGCCACAAAACTCCGTCGTGGCTGTTGATCCTACCACGTATACAAGGAGCTCCTGGCGTACCTTAGAAGTAAGTGAACCATCGCTTTCTCCACAGAGTAAGGAGCCATAGTTGGGAAAAGGTAGATCATGAAATTATGTATAGTCATAGATGAATTCAGATGGTTCACTCCGCATTTTAGAAAATCCGTTTATTTGCGGTAAACATGACGCAAATAAAGATAAAAAAACACGTAAATAACAAATTGGGGGAAAATATGCGTCACATTACTACAAGTACGCGGCAGGCTCGTCTTGTCTGCGGACGGTGAGCAATGGGTAGCTCGCCGTCCGATAAGGACCAAGCCCGGGTCGACGGCGCGTTGTGTTCCACGCGCGCCGTCAGCAGAATTGACGGGGTCCGCTAGGGCCGATGCCTGCCGGGGGTGCGAAGAAGTCTGAAAGGGAAATCGTGGCCCTCGGCAACAGGGCAACCGAAGGAACATGGGTGGGTTTTAGTCAGTAAGAGTCTGACACGCCCACCCGCTCCGTCCAGAGCGGGAGAAGTTATTTGATAATTTTACAACCAAAAAAAAAAGGCTCGTCTTGTCGGGCCAATTCTGTGAGTGTATATCAGGGATGTTATGGTAGTCGTTTTACCGGAACCGGAACCGGAATCGGAGGTTTTAAATTTGATTGATCGGTGTCGGAACCGGAGTTGAAGGTAGAAGTAGAAGAAAGATGTTTTATGCGAAGGCTTAAGGCTTAATGAAACAATTGAAATATAATTCAGTCGGGGTGATGAGGCTGAGGGTGATGACCAGGAATGCGCGTTCGCTGCATGCTGGTGGTCAGGATACCCGTTGAAGCCGTGGGTGTTGGCTGTCTGACTCGCCTCACGAAAGCTTGCGGGAATGACGATGATAATGACGTCACGCCGAAGTATTTGCACGAAGGCTGCGTTGACGTTCATACTTGGGGTCACCAATTTAGTGGTATGAGGAACAGGGTGTAAAGTTCACTCATCCACCATAGAAAAGGGAGGATCCTCCAACCAGACGAGTGTTGTCTGGCGGGCCTCTGCCCATCGGTTTGGAGTTGAAATCTTGTATTGTCGATCGCTCGGTAAACTCTAACTGCACGATGCAGGATTTGTGTGACGTCATGTCTTTGATGCGTAGTTCGTATGTGGCGGTGTAACCGCTACACTTTAATCAATCAAATATTAGCGATAACATCCATGTACGCACCAGGACTTAACTTAGTACGGCCTTATCCGAAATGCGTACAGTGTGGCTATGTTTAAGGCAATCGAGCCTGGTACCGAATAGCTACCTACGACCCTAATGACTAAAACCTAGCCGTTTAAATTGACCTAGCACCCTAGTTATCCTAACACCCTTACCCTTACCATACAAACCATACCAAACGTGAGTTACGTTGGTTACACGTGCGGGAAGTCTGTTACGAAGAGACCTACGGTAACAGACGGAATTTGGGAAGGAATAGGGGTTTGTGTACGTCGTGCAATGTACACAGGAAATGGTTTTCTTACTGCCGATCCCACAGACTCATAGGATCGATGATGGCTAAGGGTGTCTTGGCCACAGTAAGAGGAAGTATAGGAGATAAATCACACTCGACTCCAGCTTGATGACTAGTTTATTACAGTAATTAACTTAATTATATACTAATTTTATGGTCCATACACATCGATACTTATTTAGATGTGTGTTTATATGTATCGAGCCGATGAGGCGAAGATCTCAGTAGGTCACTTCTTAGCGCTGACGGTGCGATGCTGTTGTTGCATGTTCACGGTTGAACATTCTGGCGCCTCTCAGGACCTGGACTCCAGTTGGTATAGCTCGATAGTTTCGTGTTGGTGTGGTAAACTGTATATCGGTTCCGTTGTGATAGGTGGTTGGCCTGTTGTTCGTTGGGTAGATGTTCCGTTGATAGCGAGCAGGTTTGGTTCTTTTGCTGGTTGCTTAGCTTGGTCGGTACCTGTTCTTGTGGTCTTGTGCTGCATTGTGGCTCCAATCCATCTCAGTATTGCTGGACCGTAGCACACTAAAAATATAAAGATTAAAAACATGATTACACAAGATATTGTAGTTGTTAAGTATGTGTGGGACGTAATTTGACTCCAAACAGTACTATCTAATTCGGTTTGTAAGGCACTTTCTTT
Source organism: Agrochola lychnidis (assembly GCA_963680765.1). Taxonomy (NCBI): domain Eukaryota; kingdom Metazoa; phylum Arthropoda; class Insecta; order Lepidoptera; family Noctuidae; genus Agrochola; species Agrochola lychnidis. The sequence continues at coordinate 11,300,796 of OY796875.1, forward strand.
ATTAATTAAATGTTGAAAAATCTCTTTTGAGTTATCTATAACTTCTTCTTTGGTAATGTTTAGCATGGATTTGGTCATCACATGCGTGTTAATGGGAAAATCTATTTGTTTTGAGTATGATGTTACAATCGGTACTGAAACAACTCTTTTGGCAGTTAGTATGTTATTTGTTGTTTTAATGACGCAGTTATCTGCGATTCGTATTACACCAACATTTTGAAGTTCAAGCTCTTCTCTTTGTCCATCACAAAGTATTGAAGTGGTAACCCGATCTCTTACAATGAATAACCAAGTGTTTGGCATGTGAAGTTGTTTCCATATTATTTCATTTGATAAATAGAACGTTTTGGTAGGACATTTCGTATGTGTTTGGTTTTTAAACAATTGATCAACAATGCAATTTTCATTTAATTGCATGTTTTTCACGGCCCCAGGAAAGCAAATAAAATGGTTGGTCCATTCTAAACAGCGTTTGAACTCCTCATAGTTTAAGTCAAAATATAGTTCGTTGTTGTAATCTAACCCTATGTAAGATTTAGGTACTTCTAGACTTTGAGCAGATTTATCAGAGTGTATCTTTGGAACTGGTGTAATATACATTAATGTATATTTGGTTATCTCTTGTATAGGAAAATAGGAGTAGACTTTTATATGAGTATGGTTTTCAGATATCTTGGTGTCCAGTAACTGTTGTTGAACGATTTTTAAATTAGGAGGTAGCTTTTTGTTTGCTGATGATATTAGGTCACTGACGTTCTTTGGTGTTAAAACACTATATACTGTTGCCTTGGTTAAGTATATTTCTAACAATCCGTTATAGTAATCCATGATTTCTTCCATGTAATTACATGCTAATTGGTAAGTCTGCATAATGCGTATGTTTACACTGTTGTGATCGACTGTACTGAACCAATGGTTGTAACTTTCCATATAACCTATAACTTGGTTTAGTTTATTCTGAAATCCTATGAGTTTCTGTTTTATTCTTTCTTCAGTTTTGTTGACTTGTGAGATTGTTGATATCATAAATTTGGTTTGATGATTGGCAGCTTCAATTAATTGTTTTTGGTTTGAATTTAATGACTCTATATCTCGGTATGCCTCATCATTCACTCCGAAGATCGACGTGAGTAACTGTCCCAATATGCCCCTTTTCTTTCTAGTTTGGTTCACTTCTGTCAAATATTCTTTTGTTCGCTCAAATTTGGATTCTTCTTCTAACAAATGGTGATGTAATTGTTTGCAAAATGCGGAATTTGTTATTTTTTCTACATTTGTACATAGTTGACTAAATTGTGACGTCATTGTCTTTATTTTGACAAAGTCTTGCTCTAGATGTTGTTTTTCATAATTTATTTCTATCCTGAATATTCCTCTGTCAACGCTTGCCGTTCCTATTTGTTCAACATAAAATCCTGGTTGTACTGTTTTTAACGAGTATGTCGTTGTGGTTGATTTTGCTGAACCCAACATTTGTAAAATGATGAAAAGCAACGTGAACCATTTGGATATTTTATTACATCGTTTGGATTGATTGGTTTTATTATTTTTTCGGATTGTAGCGGTATTAGTTTGTATTGCATGCACAGGTTCATTACTATTACTATCACTACACATATTCGTACCGATTGGCAATGGTATTAATGTGTGGATTGACCGTTTTTGAATTGTTCCTGTCGATTTTTGTAGTGTCACCACTCGGGTTAAATCGTCGTTACCCGTATGTATTTCCTTTATTTTTGCAAGCGGCCATTTGCTAGGAGAAACTTTTTCGTCTTTTATAATTACTAGAGTTCCAATTGACAAGTTTCCTTGATTAGTTTTCCATTTGTACCTCTGTTGTAGTTGGTGTAAATAATCTGTAGTCCAGCTTTTCCAGAAATCCTTTTTCATTTTTTGGATCTGTTTCCATCTGTTTATGTGGTCTGTATTAGTTTCCGATAGCGGGTCTGGTACCCCTACTGCTTCTCTTCCTATTAAGAAATGACTAGGTGTTAACACGATATTGTCGTTTATATCTTCACTTAGTGCACATAAAGGTCTTGAGTTTAAACATGCTTCAGTTTGTTGTAAAAATGTGCTCATTTCTTCATAAGTGAGTGTTTGCTCTTCTATCACTCTACGCAAATGGTGTTTCATAGATTTTACTCCTGCTTCCCAAATCCCTCCGAAGTGGGGAGATAATGGAGGAATAAAGTGCCATTGTGTTCCAATGTTCGTCAACGTATTTTGAAAGTCGTCAGACTGGGTTATGTCTAACATTTCTTTATACAAGTAATTGGCAGTGCCTACGAAATTCGTCGCGTTGTCACTGTACATGTGTGATACTGGACCTCTGCGTGCCATAAACCTTCGTAGTGCTGCTATAAACGTTTCTGTTGATAAGTCGCCTACCAGCTCCAAATGTACCGCTTTCGTGGATAGGCAAACAAATATCGCAATGTAGCCTTTGTATGATTTGTGGCCCCTACCTTTCATGGTTCTCACTGATATTGGTCCAGCATAATCCACGCCTGTGTGACTGAATGGGTACGATTCCGTCACTCTTGGTTTTGGTAATGAGCCCATTTTTTGTGAGGCGGTGGATGATTTGTATCTAGTACACTTTACACATTTTCTAATGCTACTCTTCACTGTTCGCTTTCCTCCAAGTATCCAATATTTCTGTCGTATGTACGCTAAGGTCAAACTATTACCTCCATGTAATGTGGTTAAATGGGCATCACGAACTATAATTAGTGTTACATGATGGTCATGAGATAACAGAATTGGGTGTTTTTGATCATATGGTAGACTGGAGTTTTGAAGTCTTCCTCCCACTCGCAGTAAACCCTCATTATCAATGAACGGATCAAGGCATGATAACCTGTTTCCTTTCTTCAATGATTGTCCAACTTTAATGGTTTTGTACTCCTCAGAAAATACCTCTTGTTGTACTAGAAAAAGGACTTTTTTAGTTGTTAAATTAATTTCCAAACAACTTAATGGTTTTGTGTGTTCTTGTTTATTTACGAATCTGTAGCAATAAGATAATACTCGTATCATCCTTTGGAAGCTTGAAAACCTTATCCAGATTTCGTTCTTTGGTATAATAGTTATATGATAACATCGTTTAATCTCCTCACATATCTCTGGTACAGTTTTTGTACTAGGGATGTTATCACTTTTTAACCATTCTGGTCCATTCCACCACAGAGATAAATCTTGTAATTTATTTGGCGAAACTCCTCTTGTAATTAGGTCTGCTGGATTTTGTAATGTATTCACATAATTCCATTTAGCTTGTGGTAATATTCTTTGTATTTCGGATACCCTGTTAGCTACGAACGTCTTCCATCGCTCAGCTTCACCTTTGATCCAGCCGAGAGTAATCATTGAATCCGTCCAACAATAGATATTCGCGATTGGCATTTCCATTCCCGTGACAACTTTTTCCATCAGTTGGGCTAATAATACTGCAGCACATAACTCTAATTTTGGTAATGTAGTTTTTTGCTTTTTTGGCGCTACCTTTGATTTAGCTTGTAGAAGGGTTACGTTAAATATATTATTATTTTGTATCCGACAGTAAATCACTGCACCGTAGGCTTTTTCAGAAGCATCACTGTACCCATACAGCTCGACTTTCGAATTATTTGAAAAATGACACCATCTTGGGATGGAAATCTTCTCAATTGTTTTTAGTTGTTTTTGTAGTTCAATCCATCTTGTTTTAATAGTTTCCTCTACGGGCTGATCCCACTCTAAGCCATTTGTCCAAAGTTCCTGAATCATGAGTTTCATATTTATGATGACAGGTGCTAACCATCCCAGAGGATCAAATATCTTAGCGATTTCCGATAAAATAAAACGTTTTGTTGGTTTTTCATTGTGATTAATAGTAATCTGAAAACCGAACCTATCCTCTAATGGTGACCATAATACCCCTAATGATTTTCTAGCTTCATCTAGCGGTATCTTCATCACTTGGTCGTCCTTGCTTTCATTAGGTATATTTTCTAACAATTCAGTACTGTTTGACGACCATTTTCGTAAATTAAATCCGCCTTTCCGTAGCATTTTTATTAAGCTTTCTTGTAACATTTTTGCTGACTCAACACTAGCATCTCCTGACAATACATCGTCCACGTAGAAATCCTGGAGAGTTTTTTGGCTGGCTATTGGGTAGTTCGCCTTCTCATCAATAGCGAGTTGTTGCAGTGTCTTAATCGCTAAGTATGGGGCAGCTGCAGTTCCATACGTTACAGTAGTTAATTCGTATTCGTCGATAGCATGTTTCGGAGACTTCCTCCATACTATTCGTTGGTATGTGCAGTCTTGTTCGTTAACATTTATGTATCGGTACATTTTTTCGATGTCCGCCATAAATGCTATTTTGTGTTTACGCCAACGTAATAGTATAACTGCCAAATCTTGCTGTAGTCTTGGTCCCGTAAACATATTATCGTTTAGACTCATATTAGTACTTGACTTGCTTGACGCATCAAATACTACTCGTAGCTTAGTAGTTAGTGAATCTTCCCTGATTACTGGTTGATGTGGTATGTAGTATTTACCTTGGTAATAGTCAGTTCTAGTAACTTTCCTCATATGGCCCATTTCTAAGTACTCATTGAGGAAGTCTTGGTATTTTTTTCGTAAATTATCGTTTTTATCAAACTTGCGTTCTAATTGTAATAGTCTTGCAATAGCTTTTTTGCGCGAATTCCCGTAATCTAAGTCGGAATTCTTGAATGGGAGTTTCACTGTGTATGTTCCATCTGGATTTCTTATAGTAGTTTCTCGGTAGTAATTTTCACAAATCTGATCCTCGTTGGATAATTGGTACTTTTCAGGAATTTCTTCTAATTCCCAAAATCTGTTTAGTTGTTGAACTTCTGCAGTACGTGTCATCATACTAATAACTGTGTTAGTATTGGTAGTAGCGCCGCAAATACCGGATAGAATCCACCCAAATTCGGTATTTTGAGCGATTATTCCGTCTTGCACCTTGTGTAACCCATTTAGTAGTAAGTTACTATATTCTTGTGCCCCCAATATCATATCTATTGGTCCTCTTTTGTAGTACGTAGGATCGGCAAATAGTTTGTGTTGTAACCAATCTGATTCTAGTTCTGGTAAATTTTTCTCTGGTAAACAACCAGTTAGTTTTGGTAGTATTATAAGTGAGACAGGTAACCTATATTCACTCGGAAATCTAGGCTGTAGCATGACATTGATGGAGTTTTTCGATGTCTTAGGTTTCTCGTCAGCAATCCCGACCACTTCGGTATGTATCTTCACACGTGGGTATGACAATAGTTGGGCAACCTCTTCTGTGCAGAATGATGCCTCTGAACCTTGATCACATAGCACCCTTAGTAAATGTGATGTCCCATCCGACGAGTGAGTTTTTATTAGGGCCGTTGCTAGTAGTGTAGTTTTTGGTATATTAGTTTTGTTAATAGTAGACACGTTAGATACAGTTCTCGTTATGGATTTACTTGTCGATGCGGTCGACAAGCCGAACTTTTTTGGTTCATTATTTGCGTGTTTTATGGTAATATTATTGTTGTTTTGGTGTAAATAGGAATGATGACCTCTTTTCCCACAGTATCCGCAACTTTTATTGCTGTAACATGGTATTGACGTTTCATGAGTCAAACAATTTTTACACATCTGTTTTTCGTGTACGATTTTATTGCGATCTTGCACTGACAGCATTTTAAAACTAGTACATTGGTAAATGCTGTGTTCGTGATTTTGGCAAAACCAGCATACGCGTTTATCTAATTGTTTGGTTATCGAACTTGGTGACTCATGGCGCCATTTGTGAGCTACAGATTCTTCCCTCAACGAGCTTGAAGTTTCCAGACACTTAAATCTTTTTTCTAAGAATTGCATCATTGCTGACAATTCTTGTAATTTATTAGGCTCTTTTAACTGATGTTCGTATTTTTCATCAGTTTCGGAGTCCCATATTCTACTAAGTATTCTTGTCAAAATAGGGTCCCAAGATGAAATGTTGATGTTCTGATTTTTCAATGCTTCCAGGTTTTCGTTGAATGTATCATGCAGATTTCTTAAGTTCGAGGCATTACTTTTCTTTATTTTCGACATACTTAGAATGATGTCGATATGCTTAGTAATGATTATTCTTTCATTTTTGTATCGTCTTGTTAACAGATTCCATGCAGTTATGTAATTAGCATCACACACTGTTAAATGCTTGATCAGCTTAGCGGCGTCACCTTGAACATGCGTTTTTAAATACTGCATTTTTTCTGTGTCACTTAAATATTTTTCTTCGTGTACTATTTTCAAGAATAAATCATAAAAAGAATTCCATGACTCATAACTTCCACTAAATGTTGGTATTATTATTTTTGGTAACTTAACCGAGGTATTATGGTTGTTGTGTGTCGATTTTCGACCTACTATTGCAACTAACTTTTCCATCACAAGATCGAATTCCGTTTGTGTTTGTTCAAACATCTTTTCTTGAAAATAGCTATGTTCCAACGTACTATCTTCCATTAGAATGAGTACATGTGTTTCTTCAATTTCTTGCCACTGTTTCTGTAAATTCGTCATTACAGATTCTAAATACCAACTCGCTTTCTCTCCAGTCATCGATTGAGTAGCCGAGTGTAACTTTTTCTGCATCTGGTTAATCCGAAATAATTGAATAAATAGTTTCGGTGAGCTGACGCCTTCTTCCTCTTCTGGTTCTATATCTTCTGGTTCATACAGTTGGTTTACCACCTGTAGTCTTTTCTCACACTTCAACAGATATTCAATAGCCTGCGTATAATGTGTAGTGATAGAACCAAAATAATTGGTCGTGATGTATTTGTGATCACACAACACATCTTGGTTTTCTAGTCGTGAGTGGTTTTTTGACGTTCTAGTATATATTTCTGTGAGTCGAGTTCTTCTCTCCGTGATATATTTTAGAGTTTTCCTTGATGCTGAGTCTTTCTTGATGTTGGTGAATATTTGTCTTAGTTCATTGTAATCTGCTTCTTGGCTTTTTATGACTTCGTTTATTTCTTGTATGTCCATTTTCCCTAACTGTCCCTAATAGTATTGTTTGTTAAAACCGTGACCTAATTGCCCTTTGATACAATAAGTGCGATTTCTCTGAATATTGGTGAACCCAATTGTCGGTGCCGATTTCCGATCCGCTATCGTACAAATGGCGTGCAAGTATGTCAGTCTTTTTACATTCAACAACCAAGCGCTTGTTGTGTACGCTAGTTTGAAGTACGTCTAAACGTCAGTCAGTCAGTATTAGCGCAAGTCAAAAAGAAGAACTTTTTTAATATTATTATTTTATAAATGTATGTTAAAGTACCGATTAGTAAATTACCCTGGTTTCCCTAAAAAAATTGCTCGAAGGACCAAATGTACGCACCAGGACTTAACTTAGTACGGCCTTATCCGAAATGCGTACAGTGTGGCTATGTTTAAGGCAATCGAGCCTGGTACCGAATAGCTACCTACGACCCTAATGACTAAAACCTAGCCGTTTAAATTGACCTAGCACCCTAGTTATCCTAACACCCTTACCCTTACCATACAAACCATACCAAACGTGAGTTACGTTGGTTACACGTGCGGGAAGTCTGTTACGAAGAGACCTACGGTAACAGACGGAATTTGGGAAGGAATAGGGGTTTGTGTACGTCGTGCAATGTACACAGGAAATGGTTTTCTTACTGCCGATCCCACAGACTCATAGGATCGATGATGGCTAAGGGTGTCTTGGCCACAGTAAGAGGAAGTATAGGAGATAAATCACACTCGACTCCAGCTTGATGACTAGTTTATTACAGTAATTAACTTAATTATATACTAATTTTATGGTCCATACACATCGATACTTATTTAGATGTGTGTTTATATGTATCGAGCCGATGAGGCGAAGATCTCAGTAGGTCACTTCTTAGCGCTGACGGTGCGATGCTGTTGTTGCATGTTCACGGTTGAACAATCCACAAACAAAACAATAAACTGAGACTTCGAGCGCGAGCGTGTATAAAATAAACTAAAATTACACTGGCGACGAGTTAAAACTTGTTTGTACGCGCTCTAGTCACGTGCATCGCTGCTTTCAAACTTCGGTATAACTCCGATTCAAATTGATCGGAACCGAAATCAGAATCGGAGGTGTAAAATTAATCGAAAATTCCGACATTTTGGAACCGGAACCGAAACTCCGTAACATCCCTGATGTATATAACGGAGTCGGAAGATAAAAGAGTTATGCGATAGAAAGAGAGGCAACTTCTAGTTGAATATAACTATAGGTAATTAGCGCTGTACGACCTGAATTACACTTTATTCTGTCGTAGCAAAAGTCGCTTTTTAATTAAACGATTTTGCGGATTGAACCATCTGTATTCATTTGTGGCTCAACGTTTTTTCGACGCAACTAATTTTATCAGTTAGTACTGCCTACGTCCAGTAGTGGATGTCTTTCGGCTAAAATGATGATACTATAGTACTATTAAAGGATGATTTTCACCAAACGGCTCGCATTGCATCGGATCGGAACGGATTTTACAATCTTTAAACGAAATTAAATCGTCTTCTTTTTTTCGTGTGGTTAGTGACTAACCTGGTATCAGAGTTTTAAAGCCGCCCATGGGCCTCTGACTTGACTTCACATGCCGTCGAGAAATACCTCTCAGGCATGCCGGTTTCCTCACGATGTTTTCCTTCACCGTTTTTGAAGCAAGTGATAATTATACAATACGCACATGAATCCGAAAAGTCAGAGGTGTGTGCCTTGGGTTTGAACTCGAGATTTATGACTTGGCAGTCCGACGGTCACACCACGAGGCTATTATTGCTGCTATTAAATTGTGTATATGTCGTGGCCAGATCTTAGAATTGATCATTTCATGAAATGATCGACCTCTTCATGAAATGGTTGCATTTCAAGAAATAGAACATCGACCGCTGGCCACATTATGATGTGGTCTGGCCAGATCATTGAATACTCAACGTTTGACGATATGAACAGTAAAACGCACGACTACTTCATGATGTGGCCAAACATTAGTGATCATTTCGTAAAATAGTTAGATTATCCACCGGTAGAGGCGTTGATGTCGCTTTGTTTTTGTTGTGCATCATGGCGGTGGACGATAATTCGATTAGAAAAGCAATTGTAAATATGCAAATGGAAGATAAAAGTGTAGTGAAGTATCGTTATAAAAAAAATACTACGTCAACTTCAACCATTTTAAAAATTAGAACACGTCAACACGGTAGGAATAAAACTATTTAACTAGGCGCGGAAACGGATACGTTCGCAAGTGATCGTATGCGTCGATATCCTGCCGGACGCGATCGGCTGTCGCCGCATCCATTCGTATCCTTTCCGATCCGATGCGATGCGAATCGTTTGGTGTAAATCATCCTTTATAGGCTTATCATACGCCCTGAAGATTGTAAAGATATGAAATTAAATTCTGTTTTTGTTAAACTTGATTACAGTTTGATGTTTTTGATGTGTATTATCTTTCCTCTCGCTTTCCTGCAATCTGTAGGAGTGATTTCGTGAAAAGCGACGGAAGTGTGTAACAGGAAGTCGGGGAAGTGCGCGCTTTTTGATTTGACCGATGAGCGCGCGAAAATCAAAATCTAAATAATCAAATCTGTGGGAGTGATTTCGTGAAAAGGGGACGGAAGTGTGTAACAGGAAGCCCGGGAAGCGCGCGCTATTTAATATGACCAATGAGCGCGCGCGGTGCTAGAGTTGGCTGTCAGAAACGACCTTGACAAGGCCCCGCCCCTTTAATGTTGCTTTTGCTTATTACCAAGGGGAGATGTCAGATGTTACACATCATATGCGACTACTGTAAGCCGACGTTCAAATTCGCACGGACGTAATAAAATCGCGGTGATATTTTCGTGCACTGGATTTTCAACGCTATGTTTAGCGCCAAGAGTTTAAAATCCAACAGTGTATTTATTCAACGCGCTGGGACGAGAGTGCGTCCCAGCCTCCCAGCGTGTTGGATTCTCAACGCTCGGCTTAACACTGAGAGTTGAAAATCCAGTGCGCGATTTTATTACGTCCGTGCGTACGTCGGCTAAGGCTCGTTTTTTTATGTTTTAGGCCGCATTAGCAGCTTCGAATGTGACACTAGAAGCTATTTACGACAATCTAGTGGACTTAGCAAGAACGCGACTAAGCGACGGGCCCCCAGAGAGGCCTCACAATGAGTTGCTACCGTTACCCGTTCAGTATACTGGTAAGTCTGAGCTGGGGATTTTATGGATATGAAATTTCTGGATACGGATTCAGAAATAATATTATACCGGTTTCGGATACGGTTACGGATATTAAATGATTTTGGATTATCCGTTAGTTTCGGATAGTTTCGATTACGGTTATTAGATTTTTTTTAAACTGTAAAAGTAAAACATAAATAACAAATAAAAAAAACATGCTGGTGTGTCGACTCGGCCGGGCAGAAAAACCTCTCATTACATGGCTTATTTAGACTCCGCCTCTATCCGAACTTTTTATATCGGATTCGGTTACGGTTACGGATGAATTTTTATTTCGGTTATCCGATAGTTTCGTTTACGGTTACGGAGCTCCTTAATATCCCTGGTCTGAGTTTCCACTTCTCTCGTGTTGCCCGCACGAACATACAACAGGGAACGTGAAGTCATCATAATTTTATTTTATTAGCTTTTGCCCACGGCTTCGCCCGCGTGGATGTCGAAAAATATCCCACGGGAACGTACTACCGGGCAGTACCGGGATTACATACCTAATAGTCCAGGAAAACGTTATTGACTCCTACCGCTGCGCTCCAACCATAATTATTTTGTTACGCGGAACCATTCATTTAAATGATATGTGTCAAGGCATATTTTTATGTAAATTAAATGCCCAATTTAAATAACATATTTTATTTTAAAAAGATTAATATGATACCGGTCAGTGTAGCTTCGGAAACAACAATGGAATTTTTATCAAATTCTGAAAGATATGTATGCCATCGCGCACTTTTTTGTTGAACTTATTAAGATCTTTAATCCTGTAGAACATAAATTTGATGTATCTCTAACGGTTTACGCGGCGCACGCTAGTAAAGCTACCAGTTGGCATGATTTTTTCCGACATCTTCGACAATAATCGTCATATTTCACCTAATTTACACAAAACCTTAATGAATTATACACCAAAACCTTCCGCAAGAATCACTCCGTCTATTGGTGAAAACCGTTTGAAAATCCGTTCGGTAGCTTTTGAGTTTACTCGTATCGCGTTCACACAGACAGACAGACGGATGCGGCGGAGGACTTTGTTTTATAATATGTAAGAATACATTGTCGAAATGGAAGACCTCTTGTGATAGTGGCGCCAGCTGGCGGCGTGAATTTTTATGAAAATCCTCATTAGCAATGTACACATTTAAGTGTGATCACTCCCAGAGATTCTTTTATTTAAAAGTATATTTTTTTGACTTAGACTGCGTCGTTGGTCTAGTGGTCGCAAGCGCTACTGCTGAGCATGAACTCCTGGGTTCGATTCCCGAGTCGGGCAAAGTGTTATTCGGTTTTTCTATCTGGAATTTCTCAGTAGCAGCCCGGAGTCTGGATTTGTGCCCGGTTGGTGGCAATAGGCTCGCCCCCTATTACATGGGACTTAAACATAACTGGCGAAATGTGGGTGTACCTGCTACAGGGTCACCTCTGCCCAACCCTTCGGGGAAACAAGGCGTGATGTTATGTGTTATATTTTTTAAATTTACAGGTCAGCAGTCGTTTACAAAGATCTGGGAGTTACTTCAACAAATCCACACTAGGGGCGCCTCTGTGCTACTCCTAACTGCGCTAGACGATATAGCTTGTAAGTATACGTTATAGCGTCAATAGGTTCAAACCCAGGGAGGCGCTTTACTATGTGTAAATAATTTCATCACCACTGCTCTCAAAACGGTGAAGGAAAACATCGTGAGGAAACCGGCATGTCCTAGAACCGAAAATTCGAAGACATGTGACATCTACCAACCCGCACTGTGCCCGCGTGGTGGATTAGGCCTGTGTCCCAGCAGTGGGAACATAGGTTGAATAAATAAATTGCTGGGAAAATAATTATAATATAAGTATTAAAAACTGCTGTTAGCTGTACTTAGGAGCAGTATTTACACTAAAATTGTAGTTTTTTGTTAAATTACTCGACCAACTCTGTGGTTTACTGGTTAGACCACCAGTCTAAGGTGGTTTTACACCGGCGAGGTGAGGCGTGGATGGGATGGGCGAAAATTGAAATCACGCTTACCCTTTTACACCGAAAGATGTGCAGCGCTATACCGCGCCGTCTCGCGATGGCTAGCGCAGCCTCACGCCGGCTCGCGATGTCACGCGCCGGCTAGCGCTATCACGCGCCGCCCGGCCAACCGTGTCTGGCGCGGCGGCCATCCGAGTATGCAGCGATGTCTCGCGATGGTTGGAGCGAGCCGGCGCGTACCTGCGCGAGACATCGCGAGTCAGCGCTTGACGGAGAGACACCGTGGTCCTCGACGGCTGTTTCGAGATTTGTATATCCGTTGTACATGTAAATAAATATTCTATTCTCACAGCAATAAAGTTCAATATTGTACTAACAAATATTTCAATTCTCGCCTCACACATCCTCGCGCATCTAAACCTTTTACACCATAGATGGGCAGGGCGTGGATAGAAATTTTGCCATACAAATTTCAATTCTCGCCCATCCCATCCACGCCTCGCCTCGCCGGTGTAAAACCACCTTCAGACCCAGAGGACACGGTTTCGATTCCCAGTGGGGGCAAAATTTTCTGCTCGGTTTGGTTGGTGGTAGGGCTTGTTCTAAGTCCGCTTGGCTAGCTACCGCCATCTTATCTAAGTCTATCGCCATAACAACAATGTTAACAGCATTGTTGTGTTTCGGCATAGAGGTAAGATAGCCAGTTCCTCTGTAGTTGAGGATTCCAGGTGAAGCTCGCTTCCACCTTCGGCCTGATCAGCATTTACCATCAGGTGAGATGCAGACCAAGAGCTTTACGCTTTGACCAAAAAAAATTAAAAATGCTACGCTATGTAACGTGCACAGTGTTATTTGGAATCTCCCTAAATTGTATGTTAATTTGCATTAATATTCTGCAAAAGTTACGCATACAATCAAAATGGAACTTTAGTATATGATTTATTGCATCTTTTTCTTTCCCTAAATAAGACAGTTACGTAATTGGAACATTTTCACTCCATTCATTTTTCATTCGAAAATCATGTCTTTTTAAAGATTATTTGAAACAAAAACAAGATTACTCGGCTTTTATGTCTAAAATAATTATTGTCAGTAAGAAAATATAGTTTACTAGCTGACCCTGCAAACATTGTTTTGCCATATAAATATTTGGGGTGGACCATCTTTATCACTTACTGCCCTACCTGCCCTACCTGCCCTACCTGCCCTACCTGCCCTACCTGCCCTACCTGCCCTACCTGCCCTACCTGCCCTACCTGCCCTACCTGCCCTACCTGCCCTACCTGCCCTACCTGCCCTACCTACCCTACCTACCCTATCTTTCGAGTTGGATCAAACTGCACACGGTGTGCAAATTTGATTAAAATCGGTTAAGTAGTTTAGGAGTCCATCGTGGACAAACAACGTGACATGTAATTTATATATATTAAGAAGATTGTCCAGATATAAGATATTTTTCTTTAGATCAATTATTACTTTATTGGTTCCGTGCTCGAACACGACCAAAGAGCGCACGCGATATTCAACTTTATTACTGATGTGTTAGCGTTTATCACATAGTGCAGTGATAGGGTGCATGGGGGCGGAGTTTGCGTGGAAATTGTCTTTGGACTGCCTGGTCTTAATTTCGAAAACAATTTTTTTCAGATACACTCAACATTCGAGGATCCGATATTCCTTTTAACCCTGTATTTTTCTCTTATCTTATCATTAGGACCAACCCGAATTCAGTAAGTTAATTTTCTTAACAAATTTTTAGTTTTAATTTTTTTTACTTTCATAATGTTCAAATTCGTTAAGAGCGTTTCTCCTAAAACTTGGCAACGTCGCAAATATGTAGCTGTCAAAGATTTACCTGTTTTGATTAATTTGGCAACATTTCTGTATGGAAATTTGAAATGTGGCTAACTAGTGAACTAAAATATTAGTTAGATGTCAAAAGAGGATTTCGAAACTTCCCAAATGCCTTTTTTACACCTAAAACGGTTACAACATCAAATTCAGTGTTATAATTGCAATTCATTTTTAATATTCTAGTTCGCTAGTTAGCCACATTTCATATTTCCATACAGTAATATTGCCAAATTAATCAAAACAGCGAAATATTTGACAGCTATTTGCGACGTTGCCCACTTTCAGAATAAACGCTCTGTAATGTCGCAGATACAACTTAAGAGTCTTTAATACCTCAACGACAGATAGGAAAATAGTTTTACAGCTCTATATAGTTCACACGAAAATCAAAACAAAACAACAATAAAGTACTTAGTTCTGAATTCAAATTATTATACATGATAAATGTAATAATAGATGGACATGGAAATTAGCATTCGTTTGTATTCGGAAATGCGATGATTCCCGAGGGATATTAAGAAAATGTAAATACTGTAATATTGTTAACAATTTACCACCTTTTTTGAAGTTCTACAATAAACAAAAACTTTTTTTCAGCCCAATTTCGGTAGTGTGATACTGTTCTGGCATGATGGAGTCCTGGCCAGTAACATTACCGCCCATTTTGCTTCTGAAAACACACTTGTGGAAACAAGACCTTATGCAGATATATTTGACTACCTCAAGAATCTATCGGTGAGAACTTACAGATTGCCCAGGAAAAGTATGCGCTTCGGCAATTGTCGTCTATCTTCGGAAAGACGAACGCGTGATGATGAGATCTAATATAGAGCTGTTACAACCATGGAAGTACTTGCCCACTTTGCACAGATTAATACAGATGTTACACTCCGCAGAATCATTTAAATAAAAACTTTTTACAAAAAAAAAACAACCGACCTCCAAAAAAAACACTACAAAGTGAAAAATAACTTTAATTTCGGAAGTCGGTGGCAAAAAACGAAAATACAAAACCCAAGACACCGATTTCAGAGGTCGGTTGTTTTTTTTTTTGTAAAAAGTTTTTATTTTTACTTTTTAGTTGTGGTACCCACCCAACACACATTCGAATACCACTACCTGCTACCAGTGACAGAAACTTATTATATCATCTACATACTAAGTGGGAAAAAAATACGTATTTTGTAGCTAACTCAAAAACTATCCAAGCAAAGTTAATAAAATTTATATGGGACCAATTCGAGAGCACACCCTTTCAAACAAAAAAAGAATTTTCAAAATCGGTCCACAATTGACGGAGAAATCGGTGGACATACATAAAAAAAAAAACAAACATACGCGACGAACATATAACCTCCTCCTTTTTGGAAGTCGGTTAATAAAAAGTGACTCTTGCCACGACACAATAAAGTGCAATTCAGGTCGCACAGCGCTTATTACCTACAGTTATATTCACCTAGAATTTGCCTTTGCTATCGCGTAACTCTTAAATCTTCTGACAACATTTCACTCACTGAATTGGCCCGACAAGTCGAGCCCGCCACGTACTTGTAGCTTCATACGTAAAAAGCGGAGTAAACCATCTATTTTAATTTGTGGTATTACTATGATTACAAAATTGTAGATTAACAATTCTATGTAATTCCAAAAAATCTTTTCTAAACAGTGACAGATGACGAAGTACGACCAGAGTAGGCAACTCAACAGAGAGAAAATTTAATAACGTGAAAGATGAAGTGGTGAGCTTCTACAAAGTGCGGCAGTACAAAATTTAGGTTTGCCTCTGTGGGGGGTTACTTACTCTATAGCGCGACGTTCGGGCTGATTCGGAAACCCGAAAATTACCGAAGTGCATATCTTTTTTGGTTTAACTGTGACTTTTTTATTATTTGTCAGAGTTTTTATATTGGTTTTTTTTTTTCAGATTGAATTGGGTGACCAAGGGACTATTTGGGTATCTGATGAAGCTAGCCACGCCGTGTTATTAGCCATTGAGGTATGTTCAATTTGTTTAAAAACCTCCTTCAAATCCCACTATCTGTATAAAAGCATTCCTGTACCCTAATTGCGTAACTTATTTTCATAAACGCTTATGACAAATTTGTTTCATTTTGACAGTTCAACAACATTCATTGCGTTATTTAAGTTGTTGAGCAGATTTTTTTTCAAAATTATGAAACAATGGATTAGAAATCTGTTTTAAATCGAAACAAATTGTGATTGATCGTGTATTAGCCAATTAGGGTACTGGTTCATTGCGTTATTTATGTTGTTGAGTAGACGAAATTTTGCAATGGATTAGGCATTTCCTTCAAACCGATTGCTATTGAAACTGTGTTACGCAATTAGGGTGCTCTCTGATCAGTAAGGCTAGCCGCATGCGTACGGTTTTCTGATTCGGTTTCCAGATCAGGATTCCTGATGAAGAGATTCCTTATGAGCATCGAAACTTCTTTGTAACGCATCTTTGGGCGTAAATAAATAACTCCCGGAGTATGAAAATGGCAAAATTGTTACCGTACATAGATAAAAATATAATATAATTTATTTAAGAATTCAAATAACTTTATTTTGAATAAGTACATCTAGTAGTTTTTTCATATTTATACACCCAAAGGTATGTTTATTTTACGCACTCGTTTTCGTTATAAATCATCCTCTATTTCACTTTCCCATGTTAGGTGAAATAGCATGCTTATTAGCCACGCCCACCAAGGAGTTCGAGCCGTCGACTAGCGCAACCTTAATGTCCGTTTTCACCATGCGACTCCGGAATAATAAGTGCACTGTTGGATTTATGTGGAAATTTTCAGGAAAAATAATTGGCACTTTTTTTTCAATGGCCGTCGTTTAGCGGGTGTTTACAAGTCATAACTAGAGATCGGATATTCGGATGCATATTTACCTAAAGTTAATATTTTGCTAAGAAATTATGGAAGTGGCTTCTTGATAAATAAAAAAAATAACATAAATCCCGGAATTCCATAACATCCGAGAATGCACAACTAATCAGATACATGGTATGGAAATGACTTATCAGCCCTCTTATGAAGGTTACTTTTGCGGTGTTAACATAAAAATTTATATACCCACTAAACATTTTTTACGAAACTCAAGACATCGAGTTGTTTGTCGCTATGTGCTATGCCAATTTGGCAATCTACTTTACAAGATTAGCTAGCATTACTATAGATAAAAAGTACTAAATTTATCAATTCCAGAGTCGCGAGATTTTTGCGATCGATACAAAAGTGCATTCCATATTAGCCAATACCTGAACGTTAGTAAATATAATACATTCGATTCTATAATCACAACTCTTAAAGTCGATCCGGGAATCCCGGGATTTTTTCGATACGAAAGTGCATTCTATAATATCCAACACCTACACTTTAGGTAAATATGCATCCGATTATCCGACCAATGGTCATAACTTATGACCCCTGTTGAAAATTTGCTAATTTTTGAAGTGAAAACTTTTGTAGGCGCGTTGGGCATTTTTGAGATGGGACTAAACCATTGATTTTGCGACACTGTTACCGAGTTTACCGACACCGTGGAGTTAAAGACATCAACGCGTTGATTACAGCGGTACCGATTATTTTTCAAGTTTTCACTTCTGTCGGCACTCTCGGAGTGCCACTGTTTTTATGGATATGGGGTAATTTTGGTTCAAAAATTGAGAATTTTAAATACCAATAACTTTTTTATTTTCAATAATATAATAAAAATAAAAAACTTTTCGGTAATGTTATTGTAGTACCTTAGTTCCCCTTTCGGGGTTTTTGAAGTGAAAACTTCTGCAGGCGCGTTGGGCATTTTTGAGATGGGACTAAATCATTGATTTCGCGACACTGTAACGACACCTCATTTTTGTAAACGCGATTGTGCTTTTTATTTATATTAGGTTACGGATCAATGTTCTATGCAAGTATTTTTACTTTAAAGGTTTTGTAAACGCGATTGTGCTCTTTATTTAGATTAGGTTACGGACCAATGTTCTATACGAGTACTTTTCTTCCACCAAGGCAATCTTGTTTTCAAACCACCAGCAATAAAATAAACATTTGAATAACATATTTACCACAGACTTTCCGGCGCGAATCGCTTTCAAATGTTTAACATGTGATGTTATATTGCTTTCCTTATCTTTTCCTTGCACTCTGTGTAAGTTAGAGCAGGAAGTTATAGTTTAAATAGGCAATTTGGCACATTTTTTTTCGACCCGGAATATGCAGCTGGGTGACCATCTTTACATACCGAGACTCCTCAGTGCCTCGTAAAGCACGTTAACCCGTTGGTCCCGGCTGTCATTTGTAGATATTTGACAGTCGTTACGGGTCTTCAGAAGCCCGAAAGTCTGACAACCAGTCTTACCAAGGGGAATCATGTTACCCAGTTACTGGGTTGTGGAGGTCAGATAGGCAGTCACTCCATATAAAATACTGGTATTCAACTGCATCCGGTTAGACTGGAAGCCGACCCCAATATAGTTGGAAATTGCTAGGCAGATTGATTGATCCTTCAGGGATGTATGATATCTGCCGGGGTTGCGAAAAAGGCCGAAACGGATATCGTGGCTCCCGGCAACTTGGCAACTGAAGGAACACGGGTGGGTTTTAATCAGTAAGAGTCTAACACCGCTCCGCCCAGAGCGGGAGAAGTTATTTGATAATTTCCCAACAAAAAAAAAAAACGTGTGGCACTCGGGGACTGCCGCGGTAAAGCTATTGCATAGCATTTGTAACCTCCATACTTCCTATTTGTCAACGCTACACTTGGGATGATGACGTGATGACATAAAACAAAAATTACGTTCCCATGACAACATCACGTTGTCATGGGAACCGTCATTACATGGTAGGTGGAGTGGGGGGTGTTAGGTTTTATTTTCGTTACGGAATTTCTTGATTCGGTCGCCGCGCTCAAAGCCCGCGATAAAAGCTATGCAATAGCTTAAAAAACACTTCATTTAAAAGTATTTCCTGCACAATAAAATATTTCCTGACGATTAAAAAAATACACACGTAATTGTAAGTCTTCACTTCTGTCGACACTCCCGGAGTGCCACTGCCATTTTTTTTTACTTATGTATTGTATTTTTTCAGGAAGGCCCAGCTCGGATTCTTTCCACCTCCATTTCACCAGTAGCTCTGAAAAAATGTGTGAAGAATAACGTGGAACTTCAGGTAAATAAAACTTTAGAAATACAAAAAATAACAGAAATAATTTATTTGCTTATATTGTAGGTATACAGATAAAATGTAATTTTTACCCGACTACGGCGAAGCAAAAAGGAGGGTTATGATTTTGACCGCTATGTATGTATGTCCATGTGTTCCTTCATAACTTCTAAACTACTCATCGGTTATAGGCTATGTGACGTTAAATTAAATTAATATGGCGCCCTCTAGAGGACGTCAAGTCATGAAATAAAGAAATAAAAATAATGATACCATGTTGGGCATCAAATGAAAGGGCTAATTGGGACATTAAAAAAAAAATGTTTTATTATAACCCCAAAATAATTTTAAAAAAATATAAAAACTAAAATCCTACTAGGACAAAAAGTCAACTAAAAAGGTATAATAAACAAAACATCACAGACAGACAAATTAAAAATACGAAGTCACACGTAATCTGTTCGATTTATGCCCTAAAACGTGTGACTCCAGATTTTTTATTTATATGAGAAGCGAGCGCCTTAAGACCGTCACAGACGTAGCTATAATATACATAAATATACTTTTTTGACGTGATAACGTCTTATAAATCGATGAACGCCGGCTGAACGCACGAAAAAGTGTCACGTTCCGCCTGAGCCGAGCGTGCAAGCGAGAGCGCGGAACAAGCGATAGAGAGGCACCATCGGCCTAAGCGTTCGGCTTGTGACGTTATCACGTAAAATTATCGTCCGTAAACTGACTTTACAGACAACCAATTTTTTGTTTTGCGTAGTTTTTGATGCTGTACTGGAAATATTCGACGGTTGAAAGGCTAATATTGATCTAAGCGACATTTTGTAAATCTTGCAGGAGGATGGATTGGTTGTTTTTTTATCATAATAAGATCTCATTATGATTGATTGATTTAAGTAAATAAAAGTCTATCAAATAGTTGTTTTCTTTTTGACGTGACAACGTCTTATAAATTGGTTTGCCGGGTGACACTTCAAGAAACTGCGTTACGCTCCGCTCACGTTATGCGCTCACAATGAGAGCGAGTGAGAGGCACGCGTCCCTTCCACTCGGGCATGGTTAGCCCGCCTAAGAGCGAGAGAGACAGACATAAAAAGTGAAAGGCACGCGTCCCTTCCACTCGAGCACAGTTAGCCCGCCTAAGAGCGAGAGAGAGAGAGTGAGAGAGATAGGCATACACACCGGTTCCGGTCACATTAAAATTATTTTACCACTCAAAGTCGTTGTCACGTAAAACTTTCGCCCGTATACCGACTTTACAGGCAACCAATTTTTATTGTTCGTCTGTTTTTCTGATCAATACTATTTTTCCTAGAAACCGATATGGAATTAATGTTGAAATTTGTCGCTTGCTATAACTGGAGTTTTTTAATTCAAAAAATAAATAACTATGATCCGTCCAGGAGGACGGATCATAAAACTTGCAGGAGTATGTTTTACAAAATGTCGCTTAGATCAATTAGCCTTTCAACCGTCGATATATTTAAGCTTCGTCTGAGGTCGCTCGAAGATTACTTTGGAAAATATATCGTATTATGCCTATTTTAGCTATGATTTGTATTAATATGTATTATAGCTACGTCTGTGACGGACTTTAGGGTGCGTTTCCACGGAGGTGGAGACGTGCAGCAATCAACCATTCATAGACGAGACGAGAGACTTGGTATGGGTTTCACCTACGCCTTGGTGGAAACGTCGCCATGACATGTTTTTAGCCTGCTTGTTGGCTACGTCATAAGGAGGAGCTCGTGGCTAAGTACTAACAGCCGCACGGGACGATCCATCAGGTTAAGCTACGCTTGCCAGGGTTAGTCCGTGGATGGGTGACCATTTCTACATACCCTCCGTGCCACGGAAAGCACGTTAAGCCGTTGGTCCCGACTGTCATTCGTGGATCTTTGACAGTCGTTACGGGTCGTCAGAAGCCTGAAAGTCTGACAACCAGTCTTACCAAGGGGTATCGTGTTACCCAGTTACTGGGTTGTGGAGGCCATATAGGCAGTCGCTCCATGTATTTACTGGTATTTAGCTGCATCCGGTTAGACTGGCAGTTGACCTCAACAGTGGAGAAAAGGCTAGGCAGATTGATTTTGTCAGCTAAGTCATATAAAATGTGTATAATATTTTTGTTTATCACCAGGGTTTCCGCTTAGCCCATATCAAAGATGGCGTAGCGGTGGTCCGGTCCTTACATTGGGTAGAGCGGCAAGTCGCTGCTGGCCTGCAGGTGTCTGAAATTGATCTTTCAGATCAAATGGTGCAGTTCAGACGGTAAGTGTCAGATATTTGATGATCTTAAGGACAATATGGATATAGAGAGGGAGCGCAGGTCGTTGGCTGTTCGATGTAACATGCTGGCTCGAAGATTTGCACGTTGTACAAATCTTCAAAATTCAAAATTCTTTGTAACCTATTATGGAGTTTTCTCTGATATAAATAAATAATAATAATAATAAAAATCGATCCATCATCACTGACAGGACTATTGTTGCCAATAAGCCTGATATAGTAGTGGTGGATCGAGGAGAGCGGCGCGCAATGATTATTGACATAACGGTCCCGCATGACGGAGACCTCGTGAAAGCCGAGAAAGATAAACAAATCAAGTATCTCGACTTGGCTCGCGAGGTTCTCGACATGTGGGATGTGGACTCAGCAATCATTGTGCCGATAGTCGTATCAGCCAATGGCTTAATTGCCAAGAGCCTCGACCAACACCTAAGGAGGCTTTCGTTGGGCAGCTGGATTAAGGGCTTGATTCAGAAAGTGGTACTCCTGGACACGGCTCGCATCGTTAGGAGGTTCCTCTCTCTGGAGCCCTGACCGCCGGTAGCTTGGACCCTGCTCCCGATACCGGTGGGCTACAATTTTTTTTATTTTTAAATGTTTTATATTATTTTATTCTAATATTTAAAAATATAATTTATATGTAAATAAAGGAAATAATAATAAAAATCAAGTTAAAGATACTCTTTTCAAAGCTTTCTGTCAATTTTTCTACACGTGCAGTCTTTGGACCAGTTATACGCAGAGAGCATACAGCGATCTGCGTGTCTAATATAATAACCCGTTTAGGATACTGTTGGGGATGTCGTGGGGTTGTAGTACGTCCACATGGCCCCTGCCTAATCAATGTTTTATATACACGGATAAAATGGTAAGGGGTGACTTGCACACTCAATAATGGCCCCCCGAAAATGGTCGCTAGCACAAAGTTTCGTAGCGACAAGGGGGCAACATGTCCTAAGGTGCTTATGAGGAGTGGAGAGGTACTCCACGGCTATCAGGACAATCCCGGAAGTACGGTCAAGATCCCTACCAGCATCTTACTCGAATACTTCCTTCCTCCGAGCACGTTTGCTCTAGCGAATCTCCACTCAAGCCGGCCAATAAAGGCAAGAATGAGGTGGGAGCTCCGTTCCTCGTCAGTGTTCACTCTAGCCGGCCATTAAAGGCAAGCCAGAGGTGAGGAACAAGACTTCTCCCGGGAGATAGGGTCCGTGGGGTCGCTACTGCCCAACAGCTCGCTGCATGCTACCCTGCGGGTTTTTGTATCTCTCTTAGTCTGGCTCCTCACCCTAGACCCGTTTCGGCAAAGTAAACTTTACCGGCACAGACCCAGAGTTCGGAGCACGCAAGCCCCACCACGACGTCAACGTAGAGATACGACGGTGGGGTATTATTGTTCTTATTACTATTTTCATGTCTTTGACACATCTCGGGACTCTGAGGTCCCGGACCTTTGGAAGGTGTACGAGAGGCCGAAGCCAACTCGCAGAGGCCCGTTAGACATTTTTAATGAAATGAGGCACCAACCGACGATTATCCCTGTCCGCACTACGTAAGTGCATCCAAGGACAACCCCCGGTTGGTGTAGGACTATTGCAGGATATGGAAACAAAGATATTGGGTTATGGGTTTGGACGGCTAAAGTGAACTGGTTATCTAGGACTATGGAAAGACTATGGCCCCTACCTGATCTTATTGTTCTTATTACTATTATTATTATTTCTCTAGTACTTACCTAACCTCTATTTAAAACGCTTTTTCCCCAGCCAAGAAGCGAATTTCATGGGCCCATCATTCTCCACAATCGCGGGCGCTGGTGAAAACGGTGCCATCATACATTACAGTCCCCAACGAGAGGGGCCACAGCGATACATCCGACATGATGATATGCTGCTCGTGGATTCTGGAGGACAGTACTTGTAAGTACTTATATACATTTTAGGCACAGATTACTAAATAGTTATTACGTAACAGATAGTTCACTCAGTAGAAAATGTCCAATATCTACTGCTATAATAGCCTACTCCGTCGCGTCAGCAACTGCTGCATGCTAAAATGTGCCTAAATGCTCAAGCGTACAGTTGTGATTGCTTCGCACCGCGCGATCGTAGGGCTGCCTCTTCGATAAAATTAAATTAACATTTGTGTCTATTTTATTGAGAACTGTGAATATGTTCGGTAGATTAAAATTGTATCGTATAAAGGTAAAATATGTTTTTAATAAATTGTTGCTGACTGTGCAAATACATCTAAAACATAATTATAGAGGTCAGTGTGTAGGTAAAATAAAAAAAATCTTTAAAAGCTACATGTGTTTTATTCTTATATAATTTTTTATAAATTTAGATAGGTAGTCGCTCTATGTAAAATACTTAAATTCAGCTGCATCCGGTTAGACTGGAAGCCGACCCCAACATAGTTGGGAAAAGGCTAGGCAGATGATGATAATCTTTATATATATAATTCTTCTGTGAGTGTGTATGTCACTGAACTTCTCTCAAACGACTGGACCGATTTTGATGAAATTTTTTGTGTGTGTTCAAGGGGATCTGGGAATGGTTTAGATTCACAATCGGACCCGGTAGGTGGCGCTGTTCGGACAGGACAACGTCTGTCGGTTCCGCTAGTTTTTTATAAATTTCTTACCCTTTCTAAATTCTCGGTTATTAAATTTTAATGTAGAAAAAAATCCTGAATCTAATAAAAAGTTTTACTAAATATTTTTGGGAAACAAGGGCAGGGAGAATCAAAATGTATGTCATTTAAAATTTCATAAAGAGTACTACCCGGCCTTTGTTTCATATTTTTTTCAATTTTTTTATTAAATATAGTCCCGAGTTCTCTTACATAATTATGAAACGCATCTGTTGGCACTTTTAACTTTCCGTAAAAAGTCTTTTCGTAGATTAGATTCGTAGATAGTCTAACGATTAAAATTGAACAACGTGCGTGCGCTTCTCTTGCGAAAACCGCACTGAATAAGGTCCGCAAACGGCCCGAGACCGCTCGGCCGGGCGGTAGGTAATTAATTATAGCGCGCAAGTACATGGAGTGACGGAGGCCTGGCGGCGGGCTCGACTTGTCGAATTCAGTGAGTGTAACGTAGTCAGAAGATATAAGAGTTACGCGATAGAAAGAGAGACAACTTCTAGGTCAATATAACTGTGGGTAATTAGCGCTGTGCGAACTGAATTACACTTTATTGTGTCGTTGCAAGAGTCGCTTTTTATTTAAATGGTTTTGCTGAGTGGACCATCTATACTAATCTGTGATATTGGGTGGATTTTGGAGACGGGGCAGTTACCTTAACCGTTGTAGCTGCAGGAAAACGTTTTTAGGAAACTGTCCTTAACTTTTTGAATAATTACTAACTGCATTCATAGATTTTGGAAAAAAAACGTCAATGTGAAATGCAGTTTCGTTTATGGATTCAAAACTTTTTGTCCAGAAGAGACTAAGTTTTTAATACATTTCGTAAGAAATTAATGTGGATAAATCAAAAGACATCAATAAATAAAACAGAAAAAAAATAATATACGAAAAGTATTATTGAATTGACCTACGACCACGCTACGACCCTTTGGAGCCGAACAAAAAAAAAAAGTGTAGCACTCGGGGACTGCCGCGGTAAAGCTGTTGCATAGCATTTGTAAACTTCATACTTCCTATTTGTCAACGCTACACTTGGGATGATGATTACATGGTAGGCGGAGTGGGGGGTGTTAGGTTTTATTTTCGTTACGGAATTTCTTGATTCGGTCGCCGCGCTCAAAGCCTGCGATAAAAGCTTTGCAATAGCTTAAAAAATGAAAACCCAAAGTAATGGCACGGGCGGGCGACACGATGCGATGCGGAGCCGAAATTTCAGGCGGATGAAATCGCGGGCTGAAGCTAATCTTAAATATTTTTTAACAGTGAAGGCACCACAGACATTACACGGACGCGTCATATGAGCGGTGTTAAGTAACGTGTGTATCCGCCATACTATTCGATATGTAATGTGTGTATCCGCCATACTAATTTGTTAATCTGTGGAACACTTGCGAAAATGTTGGATTGAGAAAAAAGTAATAAAAATGGAGGAACGTCCGTAATGAAAAAGTGGTGCCTTTTATTGTGTCCAGAAGTATCTTCAATCCAAATAAAATATTAAACACGTGAACAAGGCGTTCACAATCTGGCGACCGTGACAATGGAAAACAAAACGAAGATACGCTCCGTATTGCGTCGTCATTTTACAAAGTCTGCGAACGCATTCGAAACTGTACTGGACGCAAAGGACCACAACGAAATCGAGGCGAAGTCAAGCTACAAATATATGGAAGAATGCCACAAAAATTTGAGCAAGTTAGACAACGAGATTCAACAACTATTAATGAGTTCAAGTGATTGGAACGAAAAAGATCTCGATGCCGAATTGAACGACGCCTCAAAATATGAAACAAGATGGATGCTCCTACAGACGCGATACGAATCGATTTCGACGACAAAGCCGTCTCCAAGATTCACAGACAGGGATCGCGAGGTAAAATTACCGCGTCTACAATTAAAAACATTTAATGGGAACATAAAAAATTGGTTGACCTTCTGGGGCTCATTCCAAAAAGTTGATAACAACCCAGAAATTGACGAAATCGACAAATACCAATACCTATCACAAGCGATGGAAGAAGGAACCGATGTAAAGTCATTTGTGGATAGTTTTCCGTTGGCAACTACTAGCTATAAACAATGTCTTGAAGAGCTCAAAGCACGATATGCTCGAGAAGATTTATTAATACAAGTTTATGTGAGAGAGTTATTGGCATTAATATTGAATAAAGAATTAAATAATGATTTAACCTCATTATATGACAAACTCAATGCTCAACTGAGAGCTTTACATATATTAGGGGTTGCAAAAGACAAATTCTCTGCATTTCTTCTACCAATGGTGGAGTCAGCGTTGCCAATCGATACCCTCAAAGCATGGGAGAGAGCGAGACCAGAGAAAATGGATGATGTACTCAGCTCATTATTGGAATTTCTAAAGAAAGAAGTGGAGAGTGAACAGAGAATAACCATGGCTAAATCGACATTTGATACAGAGACAGGTAAGCCTCTCAAAACAACTGCAGGATGCTTTATGGTAAACACTGAACCAACTCGAAAAGAACGAACTGCTATAAAGTGTATTTGGTGTGAAAAGGATCACTCAAGCATTGAGTGTTATAAAATATCCAAAATGTCTATTGAAGAGAGACAAGAGCATTTAAAAAATAAGAAAGCCTGTCTATTATGTCTAAAAGTTGGACATCATGCAAAAGTATGTAAATGTTACATTAAATGCTATGTGTGCAGACAAAGACATTCTCCAGTTTTATGCACTGGGACATCTTCTGGAAAAACAGTGAGTGACAATAAAACATATGCAAAGCCAGAAACAAAGGATGACCATAAGACACACCCAAAATCTGAAAAGAGTGACTCCGCTACAACTCTACAAAACTTCTCGCAGAATAATTTGAAGACATCCAAGACGACAACTCTTCTACAAACGGTAGCCGGGAAAATCCATTGTGGAGACAGAGTAGCAACAGTGCGATGCTTGTTTGACAGCGGTTCACAAAGGTCGTATATAAAGAAAGAGCTAGCAGAAAAACTCGGACTACCAGCTGCAGGGAAAGAAGAATTAAGTCATTCTTTATTTGGAGGTGTAACAGTATCCTTTAAAGAGTATAATGTTTATAATTTCACAGTACAAAGTACTGATAATTCATTTAAATATGATATGTCAGCCTTAGAGCAATCTTGTATTTGTAAAAATGTTCCAAAAGTGGATAATGAGTCTGTAATAAGATTGTTAAACAAACAAAACATTAGGTTGACTGACACTGAGAGTTCTGATATAGGTCTATTGATAGGAGCTGATTATGCAGGTCTGTTACTAACCAATTCCTTTGTTCATCTCGAAAATGGTTTAACTGCCATTAAAACAAAATTAGGGTGGACATTACAGGGAAAAATATCTATGACAAACAGCAATATAGTAACATCTTTATTTTGTTCACAAGAGGTAATTAACTTTTGGGATTTAGAAATATTAGGCATTAATGACCCTGTCCAGGTGCAGTCCAAGCAGCAAAGAGAAGAGGAGGTGATAGCAAATTTTGAAGAAAATATCCAGGTCGACTCTGAAGCCAGGTATGAGGTGCATCTTCCATGGAAGAATGGGCATGATAATCTTCTAAGCAACGAACAGCTTGCCATTCACAGACTGGAATCTACAACAAGAACATTAAAAGCAGGTAATAAGTTTGATGATTATAATAACATTTTAAGTGAATGGGAGCAGACAGGCATTATAGAAGAAGTACCTGATGCTGAGAGAGACAACGACAAAGTACATTACTTACCTCATAGGGCTGTATCCAAGGAAGCCAGTCTTACCACAAAGTTGCGTCCGATTTTTGATGCATCTGCAAAAGATAAAAATGGTAAGTCATTAAATTCATGCTTAGAAAAAGGAATTAATTTCCTTGATAAAATTCCCAAAATACTAACAGGATTCCGCAAAGGTTGTATTGGTATAACCGCTGACATTGCAAAAGCATTTTTGCAAGTGTCAGTGACGCCACAAGATAGGGACTACCTCAGGTTTTTTTGGTGGAAAAATGAATCAGGTGAAGAGCTTAAGGTGTACAGACACCGGAGAGTTGTTTTTGGTTTAACCGCAAGCCCTTTTCTGCTTTCTGCAACTATTTCACATCACCTTAATCAAGTAACAGAGCAAAAGGATACAGCAGAAATATTAGCCAAATCATTCTATGTAGACAATTTAGTTACAAGCTTAGATTCCACTAAACAGACCCAGGAATTCATTCAGGAAGCTAGATGCATAATGAATAAAGCAAAGTTCAATTTGAGGCAGTGGGTAACATCCCCGTTACAAATAAATGAAACTCAAAATAGAATGATTCAGGTATTAGGGTTTCAGTGGGACACTGTCACAGACGAGTTGTGTTGTAATTTAAATGCTATGCCGCCGTATACTGAATTACATGAGATTACCAAAAGAACAATTTTGTCTTTGACACAAAAAATCTTTGATCCCATTGGATTTACATGTCCAGTCACCTTGGTTTCGAGACTTATTTTACAGCAAATTTGGAACAAGAAATTAACATGGGATGAAGAATTACCTGATGATGTTCAATCACAATTTAAAAATTGGTATAAACAGATTGAATGCTTAAATAATTGCAGATTACCACGAAGACTGTCAGCGGCACAGCTACAAGAATGCACTTCAAGCCTACATATGTTCTGTGATGCAAGCCAGGTTGGATATGCAGCCTGTGTCTTTCTAAGAACCGAAAATAAAGGTATTGTGACCGTTCGATTAATTTCTGCAAAATCAAGAATATCGCCTCCAGAGAAAGTGACTATACCACGACTTGAATTGTTGGCAGCACTAATAGGTGCGAGGTTACTAATGGAGGTGAGAAATGATCTAGAATTGAAAGACTGCGAAGAATACTGTTGGACTGACTCTGGAGTAGTATTATGCTGGATTAAAAGGGAACTGCCGTGGAATACCTATGTTGGGAACCGTGTCAGGGAAATCAGACAGAATACTAAGACAAACAATTGGCATCATATTCCAGGATCAGACAACTGGGCAGATTTAGCATCCAGGGGTTGCAACGCGCGTCAATTGCTTGAGGTTCGTTGGTGGAAGGTCCAGTTTGGCTCCGACAGCGACCAGAAACGTGGCCGCAATCTGCGCTTGTTGTGGATGAAGAAGTAGCCAACACAGAACTGAAAAAATCCGTATGTAATGCTAACACATGCTGTAAAGAAAGTATGATACATTCTCTGTCCAGCTATTTCTCTAAGTACACAAAAATAATAAGAACAATAGCATGGATTATGAGATTCATCTTTAATGCTAGTCACAAGAATGCCAAAAGGAAAGGAGAATTGACCTATGAAGAATATGAAAAGGCTGAAAAGAAAGTCATTAAAATACTACAAGAAGAAAATAAAGAATTAATTGAAAAGCAGTGTGGAAAATCAATAAAGCTACATAATGACGCAGACGAGCTACTTAGAGTACAAACTAAATTGTTACTTACCGATTTTCCGAACGACACGAAGTCTCCGATGATAGTACCAGCGAAAAATCTTGTCATCCGAAGAATGGTGGAACAGCGTCACATACAGCTACTACATGCTGGCACCAACATGATGATCACTGACTTACGAAAACGATTCTGGATCGTCGGAGTCAGGCTTCTAGTTAAGTCGGTCATAAATGATTGTGTAATATGTAAACGACACAGATCTAAGCCAACACAAGCACCTACAGCGCCGCTACCTATAGAACGGGTTCAGTTAAACGCCCCGTTCGAGGTGACAGGTGTAGATCTGGCGGGTCCGCTATATCTGTTAGATGGCACAAAATGTTGGATCGTACTTTATACATGCGCCGTTTACCGCGCAGTACACTTAGAGCTCACACAATCCTTGTCAACAGAAGCATTCCTGAGAACCTTTCGTCGTTTTATAGCACGTCGAGGACGTGTAAGAATAATGATATCTGATAACGGTACGAATTTCACAGGAACAAAAAACTTATTACATGATGTTGATTGGAATGAAGTTCAACGGCAATCAACTATACAGCGCATAAAATGGAAAATGAATGTCGCTACGGCAGCCTGGTGGGGTGGTTTTTTCGAACGCCTAATCAAAACAATGAAAGGAATATTGAGACGTGTTTTAGGTAGTTCAATAGTTTCATATGAAGAAATGGAAACGATACTCTGTGATTGCGAGGCCATCATCAACAATAGACCACTCACCTATGTCGAAGACGACAGTGCTAACTCACTAGAACCCCTCACGCCGTCATGTTTCTTACAAGCTCTACCTCAATCGGACGTGACCGATTTGGATCACATTGATGCAACAAGCCTAAACAAACGGTTAAGGTACTTACAGAAGCTAAGGGATGATTTTCGTCAACGTTTTAGAAATGAATATTTAACTACATTGACACAGAGAGGACATCACAAAAACCAAGGTATAAGAGTAGGGGATGTAGTTCTAGTGGAAGGAGAAGGTAAAAGGGTAAATTGGTTATTGGGACTTGTTATAGAAACTTTTATTGGAAAAGATGGCATCACCAGGGCTGCAAAAGTAAAAACATCTGCTGGATACAAGACCAGACCCATACAACGTTTATATGGACTAGAAATTTCTTCCTCAGAGGTGGAGGGACCGCAGGATAAGTGTAACAAAGATCCTATTGGTAAGAAATTTAAAATTGTTATTAACCCAAGTAGTACACAGGTAACCAAGGATGAGGCACAGGAGATTCCGATAAGCAAGGTAAGTACACAAAAGACAACTCGTACAGGTAGGACTCTCAGAATGCCAAGTAGATACATTATATAAGTCTATTTATGCTAAATTAATCATAAACAGCGTTTTTTTATGGTAAACTACATTGGTCGGATTTCTCCTTGTCAGTCATCTAATGTTAAAGCTTATGTTTAAGATAATATGACAATATTTAATTATTATAAAATAGAAGTTAAATTTTGTTTTGTTAAAAGATGAGTACCTACCTATGTACATTATATCATTTGTAATTTATGATATTGTGTTGGTCTATGCTCTATTAAAAGCAAATTTATGTATGTTCAACTGTGTGTAATATTATGTTATGTAATCATTGATTAGACATAGTGTAATTAATGTTCAGTCAAGTTTCTAGTAAAAACGAATATAATTGTTGTGTTTAAAATTGTCGTACTGGAATATCCATGTTCATTAATGCTATTGTTTGTGTTATTATTTGATTACCTACTGGTACTAATTGTTTGTACACAAAGTCGGATACACATAGTTGAAAATGACCTTCTTTCTGGGTGTGGAGGATGTTAAGTAACGTGTGTATCCGCCATACTATTCGATATGTAATGTGTGTATCCGCCATACTAATTTGTTAATCTGTGGAACACTTGCGAAAATGTTGGATTGAGAAAAAAGTAATAAAAATGGAGGAACGTCCGTAATGAAAAAGTGGTGCCTTTTATTGTGTCCAGAAGTATCTTCAATCCAAATAAAATATTAAACACGTGAACAAGGCGTTCACAAGCGGTACTCCGACTGACGCACAACGCATGACGTTCACTCGAGTGCTGAAGGGTCAGATTAGTTTAGCCACCACCGTGCTGCCCACAGGGATACTGGTAAGTTAGCTACTAGCTTATTATTATCCTTATCCAATTACATCCCTCTACGTATTATATACATTGGCGCTACTGTACACAGCTAGATTGCGCTGTCGTTGTCACTCGCCAAATAGTTAGGTCCCGTCGAACATTTTGTGTGACTGAGTTTTTTTAGGTGTAAAGTAGATTCAAAAGTAAAGTTTCGTGTTTAACAGATGGTAGTTGGTTAGTTGTGGGTTAGTTTATTTCTGTTTTATTATCGTTTTGCCATCACATGCTTTTTAGTAACCTACAGCCGCAGTCGGGTTTTTTTAAGTTGGATAGGTAGGTAAGTATATAAATTATAGGATTTTGAACTGACATGGTTATTTTCACCACTAAAGTTATTTAAAACGGGATATTTACCATGTTTTTTGTTTTTTAACAAAAACAAATCTCCCGTTATAAATAACTTTAGTGGTACCTATATTAATTGTTGCAAAAAAGTTTGTGCTCGCGAGGTCTACTGTTCGCAGAACTACTAGTACATTGTATTGTCTACTACATGTACATTTTATCTTAATATTATATTAACAATTTGCCACTGTGTCTGTCTGTCTGTCTGTACACCCTAAACTCAAAAACTACCGAACGGATTTCCAAATGGTTTTCATCAATTGACGGAGTGATTCATAACCAGAGGTCGAAATTAGGTAGAGTTATTTATGTACTTGCATCGAAATGTTGATATTAATATGGATCTTCCCGGGATTTCTAATAGACAATCCCGTGTGACCAACAATATTAGGTACAAATAAATAATAATAAAAACCTCAGAGATAGATAAGACAAATAAAACAAAGATAATTAACATACAATTTTTATTAGTATTAAATTCACAATGCACACGTGTGCGCATTGGAATTTTGCAACTTCGGACATCCGATGTCGTTGATGTAAATTTGGCAACGTCGCGCGTGCAGTGGTTTAAATTGTGTAAAAGTAAATAACTTTTATTTAATAGATCACGGGATTTTTCTGCTCTTCAAAATTAATCCCGGGATTTGGGGCATTTCCACTTTATTCTTTCGTTGTATGAAATCAGTGTAAGTATATAAATAACTCTACCTAATTCCGACCTCTGTTCATAACACATTCAGTTACAACATCAAATTCAGTATTATAATTGTAATTAATTATTAAGTATAGAGAATGCTCATAGTTCATACTGTTTCCATGTACATACTAATTCCATGCTGCCATGATAGTGGGTACTTACCAATTCCATGCTGCCATAATAATGGGTACTTACCAACTCCATGCTGCCATGATAGTGGGTACTTACTAATTCTATACTGCCATGAAATGAAATGAAATTGTTTATTCTGTAAAAAGGATAACAGATTTCTTTTCGTGCACTTGATTTTCAATGCTCTGCTTAGCGCCGAGAGTTGAAAATCCAACAGTGTATTTTTTCAACGCGATAGAACGAGAGTTCGTCCCAGCGCGTTGGATTCTCAACGCTCGGCTTAACACCGAGAAATGAAAATCCAGTGCGTGATAAAAATCTTAATAATTCTTGCTTGCAGCGCTCGGCCGCTATAGTATCGCTTAGGCGCGGCGCCCACCATCGGTGGGCATCGGTACGGTTCGGTACAGCTCGGGCGCTTTACGGCGGCTTCGGGCGCCTGAGGGCTGCTTCGGCCGGCTTCGGGCGCCTGAGAGCTGCCTCGGCAGTCGTAAAGACGCCGAGGCTGATTTCGGGTAGCTTCGGCAAAACTAAGAATAGTTCGGGTGGCAGACACGTCGCAGAGCAGTCGTAACATTACGTGAAAACAGTTGTGCGTGTGTATTTATAATGGTGGATTGGGACTTAGTTCTCATTGTTCGTCTTGCTGAAGAAGAAGAGAAACTTGGAGCTTTAAGGCAAAAAAGAAGATTTTATAGAATAACCAACTTTTCTTCTGTCATCGTCAAATAAAACGAATACGTGTAATGAATGAGGCTGTTGCCTTTTATTTTCCTCTGGGTGTTGCCAAGCTAATGGAGGCGCGCGCGGTGAACGTTATGACTGTTCTGCGACTTGTCTGGCCACGAAAATGCCACCCGAGCTGCCCGAAACCAGCCTCGGCGTCTTTAGGTATGCTAACGACTGCCGAAGCAGCTCTGAGGCGCCCGAAGCCGCCCCAAGCAGCCCTCAGGCGCCCGAAGCCGCCGTAAAGCGCTCGAGCTGTACCGAGCCACACCGATGCCCAACGATAGTGTGCGCCGCGCCTTACTTACTAAAAATAAGGGTCGTGTTCACGGGATTTTGTTTTCAAAATGCTTAGATATGAATTTCTTCGACAAAAAAAAAAAATAAAAAAAAAATTGTTTATTGGTAAAACAAGTAGAGGTATAAACAATTTTTTTTGATTGGATCCTCCTTTTAGGCAGATAGTGCCTGTATTAGGAGAATCCGCTCTTCCATAGCAAGACGTATTATATAAAAATAGCAAATCGTATAATGTTTTTGCTAAAACTACATAAAATAACATTAATTTAAATCAAATGTGTGTATGTGGGGTGTAAGTATGTGTGTGAGTATTGTGAGTGAGAGTGTAGCCTGTAGGTATGACTGAGAGTACATGAGTGTGAGGATGTGTATGTGTCAACGTTTCAGAAGTGTTTCGGTATCATTGTAGGTAAGCTTTTGTATCCATTCCATAATATTTTTTTTACTATCATAGTAGTTTTTGGGATAAATGTAGATGTATTAATTGATTTTATTATAAAGCGCGGCAAATCGTTTACTAAATTGCATACTGGCAAGCAAAGTCCTTGTCCTAGGGATATTTAATATTATATTTTTCCTTCTTTTACTCAATATACCAGCATCATAGGAAAGAGACTTATGTTTTTTTAATATCATTTGTGTAATGTAAAGTTTCCTGACTGAGAGCAAGTTACTAATTCGAAATAGGTCGATAGTACCTACCTATGACATTTTAATTTTTTGTCAAATATTGAGTTGCATGATGGGGAACACCATGATACTAAAACCACATTTTTCCTTTTTCAGGGCAACGTAATAGAAGTCCTAGCCCGCAAAGCCCTATGGGACGTGGGTCTGAACTACGGCCACGGAACAGGCCACGGCGTGGGCCACTTTCTGAACGTGCACGAGGGGCCCATCTGGATCCTTAGTGGTCCAACCGCTGATGACCCGGGAATCGCACCCAACATGATTTATAGTAATGGTAAGTTCGCTGGCTACTTAGCCACAGGCCTCTTACTAAAAAAAAAACCGGCCAAGTGCGTATTCGACCACGCACAATGAAGGGTTCCGTAGTTGGGATGAATTTATCCCAAAAACAAAACTTAACTTTGTAGTTGATAAACATGTTCTCCCATACAGAATGTATGGGAAAACGTGTTTTTGCAACCGCAAAGTTAAGTTGGTCGATTATTACTCGTTAACTTGTAAAGCCTACTTAGCTGTGATAGTTTTCCTTTTAATTTCGTTAAATAAACTACTGCTGTGATTTTTTTCACATACCCAAAACCAACCATTTAGCTGGCAGGGGGGGGGACACTTGACTCTAACAAAAATTAGCACTTTAAAGCTTAATATTTTGCAAACGGATCCCTAAATCCAAAAATGGTTTTCACAAACTCATAATGTTTTTGTAAGACCTTTCCAATGATACTCTCGCTCCGTAGCATGGCCTGAATCAGGGCCGGACGCGAGAGATCACCGCCGCCGATCGCTTCCACGAGGACACGGCGATGCTCTGCCCAAGCCGGGCAGACCTCCACCGTATGCTCCACCGTGTCCTCCGGGCGATCCACACAGTGATGACACCCGGCCGTTTCCTCCCGCTTTATCCTGAACAGGTACCTCCCGAAACAGCCATGTCCGGTGAGCACCTGTGTCAGGCGGAAGGTGAGGACGCCGTGGCGCCTCTCTAGCCACTCCTCAAAGAGGGGTCTTATCGCCGCAATTGTGGCGTGCCCAGCGCTGGGTTGCGACAATCGCACTCTCCATTCCGCCATGAGATCCCGCCGGAGCTCTGTCCGCTGTGCCGCGACTTCTTGCGGCATCGGAGTTAAGCCCCGGCGTTTCGCCTCCTCGCGCCACTCCCAAATGTGCGCGAGGACCTTTGCCTCCAGATCCCATGAGGGGGGGACACTTGACTCTAACAAAAATTAGCACTTTAAAGCTTAATATTTCACAAACGGATCCCTGAATCCAAAAATGGTTTTCCCAAACTTACAATGTTTTTGAAGGACCTTTCTAATGATACCCCACATCATGGGATAAAAAAAAAATACATCACCACTTTACGTGTATGGGAGGTACTTTAAAAAAAATGTTTTTCATAATTTTGTTTTACCACTTTGTCAGCGTAATTAATATGTATACCTATGCTAAATTACAGCTTTCTAGTACTAAGGGTCTTGGAGCTAGACCGCGGACAAACAGACAGACAGACGGACAGACAGACGGACATGACGAAACTATAAGGGTTCCTTGTTTACTACGAAACCCTAAAACGGGGCTAGTGGTTATGTAACAGCCGCACGACTCGATCGATCCTGCGGAGCTAAAACGACCACATTAAGCAATTCCTCTAAAAGCAATTCATTTTTTGAATTCCCAGCAATTCCTGTATGGTGACACACATTTTAGTTGATTATCAGAGTCATATTTGGTGTTTGGTGGTTTTGACTGCCTCGTTAGTCTAGTGGTCGCAAGCGCTACTGCTGAGCATGAGGTCCTGGGTTCGATTCCCGGGTCGGGCAGTGTTATTGGGGTTTTCTATCTGAAATTTCTCAGTAGCAGCCCGGAGTCTGGATTTGTGCCCGGTTGATGGCAATAGGCTCGCCCCCTATTACATGGGACTTAAACATAACTGGCGAAATGTGGGTGTACCTGCTACAGGGACACCTCTGCCCAACCCTTCGGAGAAACAAGGCGTGATGTTATATGTATTTGGTGTAAATATTGCCGCATGAAAAAGTTAAGACGCAGATATATGACAGTGACCTTGAGTGGTTAGCTTGCGTGTTCTGTACTGAGCTCACGTAACGCGTCGTACGTCCAGCCAGTAATAGGTCTCGCCCATCAAGGAGCGCTGTCACAAATTAGACGCATTATTAATTTATTACACGTAAAACAAAAGGTAATTTAATAAAACACGTATACTAAAAGATTAGTAATTTAATTATCTTAAAAATGGTGAAGTTTTTAGAAAAATACGCTTGATCGATTTTGCGTCATTCTCAGTTTTTTATCCGCGTTAGACATAACTTTACAAATTAATTTCACTATGTAATATAAATATAATCAAAAATATGCCTATATTAAAATATTTAAAAAATGCTCTAATTTAATATATATTTTTTCCAAATCACTAACACTACTCGTTTAGACGTCATCTTCAGTATAAAATCATTAAAAGTCAGCTATCGTCCCCTTAAGACCGTAATTTTACCGAATAATTTTTCTTTACAGTTTTTTACATAATAGGTGCCTGATCTGTAATGTTTGTGAAGACAAAATATCTGTTTGTTTTTCTAGAACCCGGTTACTACGAAGTTGGTGAATACGGTATTCGTCATGAAGATCTGGTGGAAACTATACAAATGAACGAGTCAGCTGATCATATACGAGTAAGTAACGTCCTGTATAGGGATGTAACGGATATCCGTATCCGCATCCGCATAAATTTTGATATCCGCAAAACATCCGCATCCTCAACTTTTGATTTTAAAAGCTCCGCATCCTCATAATTTCTATGGGGATGTGACCCCACGTTGTTCGCTCAAATAGTGAACTTTGTTAAACTCGCTCCGAGCCAAATGTGCGGGCCGGAGTGTGAGTGACACGTTCCTATTGCCTGAATTCGCAGTGTCCCTGTCCTATGACAGACGATCGGCCGCACGTGACAGTGGCGGCATGATTGTGGTGTCAGGTGTCAAAACAAGGGCTATTTTTCATACGACATCTGCATCCGCACCCTCATCCGCATCCTCAATAAGGAATTTTCCAATATCCGTATTCTCATCCGCATCCTCAAACCCGATTATCTCGATATCCTCATCCGTTATACGACATCCGTTACAACCCTGGTCCTATAAATAGGCACAGAATAGTACAGAAGGCGCACTCCGCATTTTAGATATGAAGCTACAAATACGCGGCGGGCTCGTCCTGTTCTCATTATTTTAAATGAAATGAAATGAAATTGTTTATTCTGTAAATACTCGTAGGATATCGGAATCACTTTTACACGTCATATAAAAAAAATAATTAAAAATAAGCTAGATGAGTTCGGCGTTTCCTATCTGACTATTCTGAGAAGAAAGGCCGAAACAAACTCAGAGGTCGCAGTCTCTTTTAAAGTCCAGACATAATCTTGGTCAGGCCACATGAGGACCATGTAGATTAGTGTCTGAAAAGGTCTTTTGAGGAAAGAACCACACAGATTTGAGTGGACCTGTCCAGTCAGTGCAAGCATTTGTCAGTAATCGTGGAGCTCAACTTAGAACTTAGGAGCTCAACTCGACGAGCAATACCAAAGAAAGGACATTTGGGTAGGCCGCAAAAACTACTCAAACTGCCAGACCATCACTAAAACTAGAAGAGAAATAAAAATAATATCCATATAGTCCTCACATTCACAATAGTTAAAATAATATAATACTTTACAAAGTAATCATGTCATTTTGAATATAATTTTCAACAATGTCAAAGTGTTTATAAAACTGGTATATGTTGATTTTACATA
This sequence comes from Agrochola lychnidis, assembly GCA_963680765.1. Classification (NCBI taxonomy): domain Eukaryota; kingdom Metazoa; phylum Arthropoda; class Insecta; order Lepidoptera; family Noctuidae; genus Agrochola; species Agrochola lychnidis. The sequence continues at coordinate 11,339,353 of OY796875.1, forward strand.
ATAATTAAAATGTCTAGTTTTATGGTTTTATCACAAGGCTTAGCAGAGCGAGCAGTTCAATCCCAAGCTTTTTTATCTTCTAAATAATCTGAAATTGTATAGTACCCTTTTTTACAAAGTTTGGTTTTAATACAGATTTTAAATCGTTTAATGGGTAAGTTTCGAATGTCAATGGGGAGTTTGTTGTAAAAGCGTATACATTGACCCATGAATGAGTTGCCTACTTTGTGGAGACGTGTGCGATGTACAGCAAGGTTGTGTTTATTCCTGGTATTTAAACTATGAATATCGGACATTTTCTTAAAATTTGATATATTTTTGTGTACATACAATAGGTTTTCAAAAATATATTGTGAGGCTACAGTCAGAATAATAATTAACACTTTCGACTCCACTCACTTTTCATAGAGCCCATACGCCATGCCGCCATACATATTGGAAGGGAACCCTCCGTGAGGGTTGCCGGCATTACGTTTGCGCTAAAGTTAACCATCGCGGACGGTCAACGGCATTAGGTTAAACCGTGTTATAAAACACTGTAGAACGAAGTAAAATAGTGTTTTCAGGGGATATTGTAGCTACAAGTAGTTTCCAAGCTTTTAAATTTTTTGTGAATATTTCTAACCGTGAACAAAAAAAAAATTAAAATGCTTTGAGTTTAAAACAACGCATAATTACTAAATAAATATTGTTAAAATATACATCAGATTTTATTTTCACGGTTTAGAATGCTGTATTCGCTAAGAAAAACCTACATTTAAAATGAGCCCTCCGCGAGGGCTCCCGGCATCCCAGATGCGACTAGGTGAACCCTCCAGGAGGGCTCATAAAAAAAAAAGTCAAATTACTCAAAAATGCTTGAAATTTGTATAGAAAGCATAAGGGATAATTTGGTTGTAAATGACCTCTAAGTAATATTTACATCCCCTTAATGGATTGCTGATGTCACCGTATAATTATAAACTTCGTTAGTTTATAATCGATCGGTATTGGTGCCGATTCCCTTGTTCACAAACTAAACTAAATTTAAGTTCAGTGCATCTTTTTCTTTATATTTTATTAAGAAAAGGACAGAAGATAAATTTTAGTTTAGTCCTGTCAAATTAATCATCGTCTGTCACTCTCCATACAAGTTAAGACGTGATTAAAAACTTGCCGACTAAAATCACGTCAATTTACGTCAAGCGCTGATTAATTTGACAGGACTAAACTAAAATTTATATTCTGTCCTTTTCTTAATGAAATAGAAAGAAAAAGATGCACTGAACTTAAATTTAGTTTAGTTTGTGAACAAGGGAATCGGCACCATTATTTCCGTTAGATTATAAACTGTCGAAAAATTGTGAACTGCGTCAAATCATTTACGAGTTAACGCATTCTTTTTCGATAGTTTACAATGTATCCATGAGAAACCGACAAATTTTGAACTGGTATTTAAATTTCTTACGATGTAACGCACCTTGCGCTAATACTAAATAGCCTGCCTAGCTGCGAGCAACTTGGAAGTAGCGCTCGCAGGCCGCTGCCGCGGCAGCGCTCACTACGCTCGCTCGGCTCGCGCGCGATTGGTCACAGTTCTAACCTAACCTAACCCATTACACCCCGTTTACAATTTTTTGACAGTTATAATCTAAAAATAATACCGATAGATTATAAACTTATGGTTCTCACAATCTTACGGTGACACATATACGTCATGTCATGATGTCATTTTAAATGTATTTCTTCTAACAGGCTCCAGACTTAGTGGGCAACTTCGATGGTCGAGGCGCTGTGGGCTTCCACACAATATCCCTAGCACCGCATCAAGTGGCATGCCTGGATATCGACCTTCTCACTGATTTTGAGGTTAGTTTAATTTAATTTTAATTTATTTTTTTAAATCAGATACAGTGATCCATATTTATGTTAGTATACCTACTTAAAAATTACGTTAGTATTTAATCAAAGATACATGCCACAATAATAATAATTATTATAAACAAAATAAATAACTACATAGAAATTGAAATAGGTACATAAAACCAAATTATAAAATAAATAGATCTTTAAATTAATTCAAATCTTTAAAATAATTTAAATTCATTAAAATTAATGTCAATTAAAATCCAAAAATTCATTAAGTATAAAATTACAAATATTAAAAAAAAGTCAGAATCAGTCAAACTAAATCTAGATGACTGTCAAAGTCAAAATCAAATCATTTATTTCAAATAGGCCCATGTATGGCACTTTTGAACGTCAAAAATTACAAAATATAAGGTCTTTACCTATGAAATTGCCGTTTTTCATGAAATAAGTTAACGCCCTTGTTTTTCTATATTTTTTATTTTTATTAATCAAAGTAATTACCCATGCAATTAATGCATTTTTGCCAACGTAGTGGTAGCTTATTGATGCCCTTTTTGAAAAAGTCTGCTGGACAGGAGGCAAAAAATTCTTCAAAGGCATTTTGAACTGCCTCTCGGTTATTGAATTTTTTCCCCGCCAAGAAGTTATCCAAATTCTGGAAAAAGTAGAAGTCTGTAGGGGCAAGACCTGGTGAGTACGGTGGATGACGGAGAACTTCCAACCCCAGCTCTTGTAACTTGGAGACCGACTGCTGTGCAGTATGAGGTTGCGCGTTGTCGTGCAGGAGCAGCAAAGCCGAACGATTGACCAAAGCTGGTTGGAGATGTGCGAGCTTCTCCTTCATTATGTTCAGTTCTTCATAGTACACATCTGCAGTAATGCTCATCCCGTTTGGTAAGAAGCTGTGATGAATGACACCGGCGCTAGACCACCGAACAGTGACCATCACTTTTTAGGGTTCAGTTTTAGTTTGGGGCATTGTTTAGGTGCTGAGCCAGGATCTAACCAACTTGCTGAGCGCTTGCGATAGTCGAACAGAATCCATTTTTCGTCGCAAGTAAAAATGCGATTCAATATGCCTTCGTTTGTGTGCCCGTTGAGCAGTGCAAGGCTCAACTCGACGCGTGCTTCGCGCTGGCGATCATTCAATTCGTGGGGCACCCATTTGTCAAGCTTTTTTACCTTGCCAATTCGACGCAAATGGACCAATATTGTTTTGATGCTAACATCGAAAGCTGCTGCTAATTCAGCTATAGATTGAGAATCATCAGCTTCTACAGTCGCCTTTAATTCGTCATTGTCGACTAAAGTTTTCAGTCGACCACGGGGTTCATTTCTTAGGTCGAAATTTCCAGAATCGAAGCAGGCAAACCAATAACGGGTGGTGCGATCGTTAGTAGTGTTCGCTCCATATACTTCGTTGATGTTGCGTGCCGTTTCTGCCGCTTTGCTGCCACGACGGTACTCATACTCCATAATCACTCGATTTTTTAAAGTATCCATGATGCCGAAAAACGTACAAATGCGATGAAAACAGAACGCTAACCTTTAAATAAATGACTAATTTTCAAAAAAGAATTCCATATTTTAAAAGTAAAAATAATTTGAACTTAGAATTCTTTGCGAAAAAAGAAAAAATTGGACTTGAAATAGTCAGAAGGGAAAACGGCAATTTCATAGGTAAAGACCTATTAATAAAATTGATTCTAGTCGCCCCTTCCAAAAGGTAGTTTTCGTATGGAGAAGAATGGGCAAGAAACTCCACCGTTACTCTTTTAAAATGTTTTATAATTGTTTGTATATGTACGTACATTTGTTAAATAATTATTATATGTGAAGACGATGGATGCACCTAGAATAAAATTACTATACCACAATAGGTAAAAAGAATTAAAAATGAAGCAACGATAGATAATTTAATATGTGATAGGTACCATCGAAGAAACGCATAACTATGCACCGTAAGGACAATTTTTGCTTGCAGCGCTCGGCCGATATAGTAACGCTTACCTACGAAAAAAAAGGGTCGTGTGCACGGGATTTTATTTTCGAACTGCTTAGGTATGCGTTTCTTCGATGGTACATGGTGCTCACATATTTACAAACATTGATTTAACAAGTGACCTCCAAAGCGGGGATGAGATCCTATTGGCTATTGTCTTCGACATCCATGTTGTGTAAAAGAGGATTCTTCAGAAATGTCTGAAGAATCTTCTTCTCTTGAAAAGGAAGAATTAATATTCTGCTCAACTACTAACATGGGACTTAAGCCGGCCGAAACAGATGGAAATCCATTTCGGAATTCCGAATCGGAGAAAATTTCGAACGAAGAATTACTGTACGTGTGTGATTGATCCTTGATTTTGTATGGATTTTGCTGCCTTCAAAATTCTGAATCCGAATTCCGTATGTATGTGGCCGGCCTTAACAGCAGATTTGATCAAAACCAGTGTCCCATTAATCTCTAAATAAAAGTGCATTGTTGGCTTTTCAACTCTCAGCGCTGAGCCTAGCGTAGAAAATCCAACAGTGCACTTTTATTTAGGGATACATTTAAAGGGGAAGCGTCAGGGTAGCCCGCGAAATTCAAATTTTCTTACGTTTTTTGCATTTTGCAGGTCAGTGTCAGGTTTTATGTTGATTAAAATATGATTCGCGGTCGTAACAAATATGGCTTTACTCAATTATAATCATTACAATCAGCAATACTGATTAAGAAGAAGATGTCATGATTTCATGAAATCATGACATTTGACACCTTTACTAACTTATGGAGCTGTATTGCTGATTGTAATGATTATAATTGAGTAAAGCCATATTTGTTAAGACCGCGAATCATATTTTAATCAACATAAAACCTGACACTGACCTGCAAAATGCAAAAAACGTAAGCAAAATTTGAATTTCGCGGGCTACCCTGACGCTTCCCCTTAAGTGTCACTTGGTGAAGGTGAAAACGGCCAACGGCATGTCATTTCCTAAAAGTAAAATACCTATTTTTCTTACAGATTAAATACCTGAATGATTACCACCAACGAGTATTCAACACGCTCGGTCCTATTCTCCTACAGCGACAATTTACAGACGAATATGAATGGCTGGCGAGAGAATGCGCGCCAATTGTACGAGGAGCCGCCATCTTGTTTAAATCTTCGCCGATTTTGGCGGCAATCAGCGTTGTTGTTATTTGGTTAGGTTATAACTAACTTAATTATAACAGAGTGCGAGTGTTAACCCTCGTACCCACGGGCGATTTTTTGTCACACACTCGATTTTTAACGCACTGCTGAGCGCCGAAAGTTCAAAATCTAACACAGCCCTATTTCGACGCGCTTGGATACGCTTTTGTTGGGTTCTTGATGCTTGGTTCAGTACTGAGCGTTGAAAATCAAGTGTGTGATTAAAAAAAACTCACCCGTGCTTACGAAGGTTTAACCTATATTTTTTACAAAAAAATAAATAACAAAATCAACTCCAGTGTTACCAATCCGTACGATAATTATGGGGGGCGTACGATAAGTTTGCCAATGGTACGATGTACGATAGTGAATGTCCAATGTACAGACGCCAGCACATCAAGCTACCACAATCTGTCAAATTTATTTAATAGATTTTCAACTTTATCGCTGAAGTTTAAGGTTCAAAGTTGATTGGGAAAATTTGACAGTTTCGGGTAGCTTGATGTGCTGGCGTCTGTACGATTGCAATATGCTGAAAAAACAAGTTCCAATAACAAAAGGTATTTTGTCAGACAATGGTGCCGATTCTCTTGTCACAAATGCCTCTAAACTAAACTAAAAATCACCAAAATTTAGTTTATTCCTGTCAAACGACGATTTCCCATTCTGAAATAGACTAAAGTGACACAACTTAACAATATTTTAGTTTGACAGCACTAAGATGGCACTGAGATATTAGTTTAGTGAAAATGGCAATTTTGCTATTCTGAATTTGACGTTTTTAACCTAAAATTTAGATTTTCTAACTAAATATGACTATTTTTAATCGCGACTAAAAACATGTGGAATAAAATTGGTTGTCATGAACTAAAATTCACATCAACACCTCGACTTCAGATGAAAAAACAGTACTGAATATTTTTTTTTCTTTTGCTTATATCTCGAAAACGGTGTGTCCAATCGCAAAAATAATGAAAATTTCGACACCCTTTATGAAACCCTTAAACCCCTAACACTCTACATGTAGGTAATATTTTTTCTTATTTTCCATACAAAAAGTGAAAAATCCATATAAAACACGTCGAGGCTGCCCCCCCTGCGCGCCTCCGGCTCTAAAAAGATTCACGTGGTTAGGTATCACGTGTAGAGTCGCGATTGTCAAATTGGATTTAGATTTGTTAAAATTATTTTTAAAATTAGAGAATTTATTTTTCAGAATAGCTTTGAGATTCTCATAGTCAAAAGTAAGGAGTTTTAGTGATAGTTTAGTTAGTTTAGTTCGGTGTACAAGAGAATCGGCACCAACGGTGCCGATTTCCTTGTTCACAAACTAAAATAAATTTAAGTTCAGTGCATCTTTTTCTTTCTATTTCATTAAGAAAAGGACAGAAGATAAATTTAGTCCTGTCAAATTAATCAGCACCTGTCACTACTTCATACAAGTTTAGACGTGATTAAAAACTTGCCGACTAAAATTACGTCAATTAGCGCTGATTAATTTGACAGGACTAAACTAAAATTTACCTTCTGTCCTTTTCTTAATGAAATAGAAAGAAAAAGATGCACTGAACTTAAATTTAGTTTAGTTTGTGAACAAGGGAATCGGCACCAATATTAAACCCAGAAAATTGTCAAATATGTCAACATCAAAAGTAAGTTTTTTTTTTCTCTTTCCCTCCCTAGTTATTTTTTTTTATAATGAAAACCCAAAAATATCAACTAAATAATAAGAAAAAACATGTTTACGGTTTGTGCTGCTAGCGCCATTAGTGCTGAAACTTGGCATATACTTCCCCTTGGACTCTAGTTTAAAATTATTCTTTTCTTTTGTACGATAATTTTGCCCAAAAAACGATAATTTCGACGTAGGATCTCTATATTTTGGAGTTGGCAACACTGATCAACTCAGTCTATAGCAGTCCACTGCTGGACACAGGCCTCTCCCAGGATGCACTACAACACTCTATCTGAGTACTCTATGAGTATATCAATCAATCAAGCCTTATTCGAGAACACAGGTATTACAATAAAGGTCTAATGTATACATTTTAGTCGAGCTCTATATTCTACCAATGAAATTGGTGTGCAAATATAATACTTATATTAGTTTTTTAGTAATAAGTCTGAATTTATACAATAAAAGTCCCATTCGAGTAAATAATGTCAATTAAATGTACTATTAATAAATAATTAATTAATCAATTATAATTTATTTTTACATTAATGTCAATGGTAAATTTTATAAGGGCTAGTAATGTCATATTTCATCCTAATGTAAATAATTTCCATTAAATGTAAACTTTTAGTATATTTTTTGTCAAACCAAGCCAAGTCTAGCTAATATGGAAATTAATAAAAAAATGTTAGTTGCCTTTTGTATTATAATTATGTGTAAGAAAGAAACAAAGCATTATTTATAAAAAATGTTATTAATTTTGATAAAGGTGGATTTTATATTATGGGTGCACTGTAGTAGTGTTTTAAGAATAATGTTTTATATTTTGTGATAATAAACAATTTATTTATATATAATTTGGGTTGTTTAATTTTGTTTTCTGTAATACCTATCTGTTGTGTGGAGTGACTATCTCCTGGCCCTGGGAAAGTCTTTTCAAATAACTATACCCGTAACACAATTAAGTATGTCGGAGATGGGTATGTGACCCTTTCGTTATAATCAGCGATATTTTAACTACTGTGGGCGTAGTGTGGGTAGTGTTGGTTAATGCGCAATAGAAAAACAGTTTGCAGTTCAGATCACATTATAATTTACTATCAAATTAATCATACTACCTAAATTATACACACACTGGGTGCGACGGCGTTTATTAAAATCACCAATTAACTCAATGACTGAGCACCACGAATCGGGAACAGTTCCGCGAAGTCTTAACTTCGATGCGATCAGAGGCTGAATCCCTCCTCGTCGTGACTTTAAAACATCACGACTCTGTAGAAGCGCGCGCTTTAGGTATGGGTAGGTCACGTCCTGTCGCCAGTGGCGTGCTTGCGATTCGTTTCGTGTCCGTACTAATGACCGGATTCCACAAGTATAATAGTAGAGAGTATGGCTGGACGCGTATTTACGTTTCCGTGTGCAATAGGATGCAGTACTGCCTTGAAACACGCACGTGTTTGTTACGCTAACTCCTTTTCCAAATTCGTGTTCAATTTAAGGCACGCGTCCTCCGATCGCGCACAGGTTTCCAACGCACACTATTCTTCGAAACACGTGTTCAAGGCGATGCATCGTATGTAAACTTCACCGATCGCGTCTCACTACTTTGCCAATCGCATTCGTTTGTTTTACTACTGTGCAGCGTTTGAGATTAGTGTAGTTTCAAATGATTAAATAAAAGATAATGGATAGTTTCATTATCTAGTATTTACCTAGTTCACAAAGTTTCAACGATGAATTGATAATATTGTGAACAAATTTAACATTTTATCTTGTAATGGTGATATGATAAATACAAGCAAAGTTTAGTTATACCATTTGAATTCAAAATATTAAAGCCCAGTAGCAAAGCATTACTGATATATTGGAAAAGGATTCAAATTCTGCGTATACAAACATTCTTAAAAAATTTGTATCTGATTTGTCGAAGTTACAAACTCCATCGAGTATAATATTTTTTATTGTTGAAAAAAATGACCGGCGAAGATCTCGAAAAAATGTACAAAATGTAGATAGAAACTGTAAAAGATAAACGTGTTCACAATATTGCATCAATAAATGAAAATTAGCCTCCTGCCAAAAAAACATTGACTTTATAAAATTACGTCATTATAATTTGTTCATGTATCTACGATGATTGCCTTACAATAGGTACCATAGGTACTCATATATCTTTGAATGTAGATTTATTTTTGTCCTAATAAAAAATTAAAGACTGAGTTTTCTTGCACATTCATCAAACACAAAAATGCCCACGACCAAACACGGATTTGTGGAGCTTAAGGGGACGATAACCGACTTTTAATGATTTTATACTGAAGATCACGTCTAAACGAGTAGTGTTAGTGATTTGGAAAAAATATATGTTAAATTAGAGCATTTTCTTAATAACTTAATATAGGCATATTTTTAATTATGTTTATATTACATAGTGAAATTAATTTGTAGTTATATCTAACGCGGATAAAAAACTGAGAATGACGCAAAATCTATTGAGCGTATTTTACTGAAAACTTCACCATTATAAGATAATTCAATTATTAATCTTTTAGTATACTTGTTTTATTAAAATACTTTTTGTTTTACGTGTAATAAATTAATAATGCGTCTAATTTGGGACAGCGCTCCTTGATGGGCGAGTCCTATTACTGGCTGGACGTACGACGCGTTGCGTGAGCTGAGGACAGAACACGCAAGCTAACCATTCAAGGTCACTGTCATATATCTGCGTCTTAATCAAGGCACGAGGTCGTTGCAAACCCGTGTGATTGGAGGAAGTTCCATGCATCGCCTTGATCACGTGTTTGGAAGAACAGTTTGTGCTGCAAACCCGTGCGCGATTGGAGGATGAGAGAAATGGAACACGGATTTGGAAAGGGAATTAGCGTAAAAAACCCGTGCGTGTCTCAAGGCAGTGCTGCCTCCTATTGCACACGGAAACGTAAATACGCTGGCTGGACGAGATACACAAATAGAGATAAGAGAAATGGACAAATGGAACGCCGAGCGGGGACGCCCTAGAAGGACACATAAAACTGACCTTATTGGTGTTCTTAAGAGGAGGCTTCCTAAGTTGTATGTTAATTTGCATTAATATTCTGAAACAGTCACGCATACAATCAAAATGGAACTTTAGTATATGATTTATTACTTAGATCTTTTTCTTTCCATGTACAAGACAGTTATGTAATTGTAACAAGCTGTGGAGATGCTCCCCAGATTGGCCACCTATAAACCCTTATAATTTTTGAACCAGTGACTGACAAATTCTGATATTTGGCGACAAATTTCGTCTAATTCGCGACAATTTTTTTGTGTTATCAAAATTTAAATCCCTGATGGTGGCCATGCCAGTGTCACCTTCATTCCTAGTGTGTTCTGCGCTTTAGGAAGGTCAGTCAGGTGGTGCGTAGTACTCGGACAAACGAAGCGTATAAGGATTATAAGTATAAAGGTGGTTTTATACCGGCGAGGCGTGGATGGGATGAGCGAGAATTGAAATCACGCTTACCCTTTTACACCGAAAGATGTCCAGCGCTATACCACGCCGTCTCGCGATGGCCAGCGCTGCCTCGCACCGGTTCGCACTATCACGCGACGCCCGGCCAGCCGTGTCTAGCGCGCCGGCCAGCCGAGAATAAATTATAGTATGCAAAGATGTCTCGCGATGGTCAGAGCGAGCCGGCGCGTGCCAGTTAGAGTCAGTGCTTGACGGAGAAAGACCGTTCTCGATGGCCGGTGCGAGATTTGTATATCCGTTTTACCAAGTAAATAACTGCTCTATTCATACAGCAATAAAGTTCAATATTGTACTAACAAATGTTTCAATTCTCGCCTCGCACATCTAGACCTTTTACACCAAAGATGGGCAGGGCGTGGATAGAAATTTTGCCATACAAATTTCAATTCTTGTCCATCCCATCCACGCCTCGCCTCGCCGGTGTAAAAGTTACCTTGGGAAGAAGGCGAGTTTTAAGGTGTGTATTTAAATGTTCAATTTTTGTGGTTCCAAGTGCTACTGCTGAGCACGAGATCCTAGGTTCGGTAGTGTTATTGGGTTTTTCTATTAGGAATTTCACAGTAGTAGTCTGGATTTGTGCCCGGTTGATTCCAATAGGCTCGCCCCCTATTACATGGGACTTAAACATAACTGGCGAAATGTGGGTGTACTGTAGGGTACACCTCTCTCTGCCTATTGGGGGAATTTATGCTAAAAATTAAAATATCACCAATTCCCGTCGATTTACACACAAAAACTATTTAAGGCGACTATAACAGACTTTTAATGATTTTATACTGAAGATGACGTCTAAACGAGTAGTTAGTGATTTGGAAAAATATATGTTAAATTAGAGCGTTTTCTTAATAACTTAACATAGGCATATTTTAGATTATGTTTATATTACATAGTGAAATTAATTTGTAAAGTTATTGTTGGAGTGGTGGACATTAATAAAATCAGACCAGTAGTCATAATAAGTATATTTATTACTTACAAATGTCTTTAACATAGTTTTTCTTGTTATGGATAATAAAAGCAAGCGACGCCATGACCGGCATTGGAAAAAGGCAGGAAATAGAGGGCGCAGTGTTACCACATTATGAATCAAGATAATGAAATTTACCACAGATTACAACACGCCTCCTTAAATTTATAATCTTGATTCTTTTACATAAACAATATTGTTAATCATTATTTAAATAAAACAAAATTAAAATTCTTTTAGATTAATTTTAAACCTAATCTATTTTTCAAAAAATTGTTCTTGTCTAGACTTTTGGTTAACATGTCTGCCAAGTTAAATTTTGAATCAATTTTTACAATATCAATTATACCCTTTTCATAGTTTTCATTTATATAATGATACTGAACTTCGATGTGCTTTGAATTTTTAGTAAAATTGCCATACTTAGCAATTGAAATTGCACCTGAATTATCTTCATATAATTTTATAGGTTTATCAAAATTTACATTGAATGATTCACTTATCAAGTTTCTAATGAAAAGTACTTCTGTCACTGCTTCTGACATAGCGGTATATTCTGCAAAAGTTGAACACTTAGTTACTGTACTTTGTTTATGTGTTTTCCAAAATATTAAGTTTCCAAATAATCTAATTACAAAACCTGTTGTAGATTTTCTATCTACATTATCTCCTGCATAGTCAGAGTCTACCATACAATCTAATGTTTCTGAGCTTACATTATCATAGTACGTTAACTTTAAATCCTTAGTCTTATACAAATATTTTAAAATTCTCATTGCATATTTGTAATGTGTTTGATCATAGCAACTTTGATACCGACTTAAGTAATTAACACTATACGCAATATCTGGCCTAGTGCCTGTACTAATATACAATAATTCGCCAATTATATTTCTATACTTTATACTTTCATCTACTTCTCTAGCTTGTTCTAATTTTAAGTTTGTTTCCATTGGAGTATCATATAACTTACTATTTTCCAGATGATATTTTACAGCCAAAGATTCAATATATTTAGTTTGACTCAAGGTCATTTTATTCCTATCATCATTATAATCAATATCTATGCCAATGTAACTTTTAACTTTTCCCAGGTCTTTCATTGCAAATTTTTCCATTAAGCTAGTTTTTACCTTTATTACTTTATCTTTATCTTTACTACAAATTAGGAGATCATCAACGAATATTAGTATGTATATTGGATCTTTGCTTGCTCTGTTTACATATAAACAGTAATCATAGTTACTTCTAACAAAGTTCAGTTTTTCAATAAATTTGTTGAAACAATCATACCATACTCTAGGGCTCTCTCTGAGACCATAGAGTGCTTTTTGCAATTTGTAAACTTTATTATCTCCTGTTTCATAACCTTTTGGCTGATTTACAAATACTTCTGACTTTAAATGACCATTTAAAAATGCTGTCTCAACATCCATTTGTTCTATAAATAAATTATTTTTACAACTGTATGATAATAAAATTTTCAATGTTTGCATTTTTCCTACTGGTGAATAAACATTTTCAAGATAATCCTTTTGCTGGAATCCTCGTACAACTAATCTAGCTTTACAAACATTATTATTTTTCCTTTTAAATACCCATTTGACATCAATAACCTTTTTATCTTTTGGCCGTTCAACAATTTGCCATGTGTTGTTTTTGTTTAAGCTATTTATTTCTGAGTCCATCGCTACCTGCCATTGCTTATAATCGTTGGAGCTCTTCGCCTCCTCAAATGTATTTGGTACATGTGCATCAATGTAATTTACATAAATAAAATGTGATACTGGATTACCATATCTGGAAACTGGATTTATCTTTCTTTTTGACCTTTCTTCTATTACAAGCTTATCGCTATTGTTACTTAAATTATCATCATTAACAAAATCTTCCACAGTATTATTAGACCTAGTTTCATTTGCATCTACATAGTCTTCATCAATGTCAGTTTTAAATATTTCGTTTTTTATATTTAAAGATTTATTTTCCAAGTCCCTATCCTTTTCATCATCAAGTTTTTCTAAACAAATTAATTGAGTATTTTCTTCGACTACTTGTACATGTCTAGCATTAATTATTCTATTATTTAATAAAACTCTATAACCATTCTCATTATAACCTACTAGCACTCCTAGTTGAGCTTTATCGTCCCATTTACTTTTTCTTAAAACTTCTGGAACCCTGACATAAACTCTACTTCCATAAATCTTTAAATGCTCAACATTCGGTTTAATACCAAAAAATATTTCGTAAGGAGTTTTATTTTCTACTGTATTAGCAATTGTTCGATTTTTTAAATATGCTGCTGTTTTTATAACTTCTGGCCAATACCTTCTGTGAATTTTAGCTTCTCTCATTAGGCATTTGCCTATGTCCATGGCAGATCTATTATACCTTTCCGCTACTCCATTTAATTCATGGACATAGGGTGGACATGGCAATAACTCTATTCCCTTTTGTCTAATGAAATTATAAATATCTTTATTTAAATATTCTTTGCCATTATCACACTGTAATTTCTTTACTCTTTTATTAAACTTATTTTCTACTAAATTAAAAAATTCTATAAAACAATTTGCAGTTTCTGCTTTGCTTTTAATACAAAAAATTCTGGTACATTTACTATAGTCGTCGATAAATGTCAAAAAATATTTTTCTCCACCATAGCCAGTTGTGCTATGTGGACCATTTAGATCAGTATTGTTAGATATTTAAGTATTGTGTATCCGACCTAATATAGTTTTAGTGATTTTTTGCAATGGTAACACTAGTTGGTAAGAAAATGTAAGAAAAAGAAGAGTGTGTGAAAATATAATCGGGGTGAAAAAAGTTATGGTGTTGTTTTAATAAAACCTGCAAAGGACTCAATAAAAGGCTATCGAGAACAGAAACATCAGTTTCTTGATATATGGCGACCGTGACCGAGAAAAATAAGATGGAACAACACCAAAGTCCAAATGTCCTCGAGCCGGAGGTTGTTGTGGCGGTATCCGCGGCATCGCTGCGTCCCATTCGCAGTTGTGAGACCTGTGAAATACAAGACAACACATGTCAAATACACGTTTATTTCCAACTTATGCACTGTCGATCCACGTTGCTTTTCAACATACCCAATGTGCCCGGCCTACTTGCACGCGACTGAGACGTACGATGCGGGATGGCGCCATTTCACCCATCCATCACCAAGAGCTGGCAGTGGGCGAACCTCTGTCCAGTTTGTGATTCGTCGTCCCCATAGAGAAAATCATATGACTAAGGAAAGGAAACGAAAAATTAAAAACGGGTAGGTACCTTTTCGCACTATGAAAAATTCATGACTTTTTTCTGCAAATAACACTATTATTGACTAGCGCTTACCTTCCATTATCTTCTTCGTTTAGGTATGTACGCAGGTTTTTATTTCCATTTCCAGTTTCGCCAACAAGGTTTGGCTGACTTTCATATTTATGTACGTTATGACCATCGTATTGGATCAATCTCAATGCAAACCATAGCTAAGACAAGTTTATAAACACAAATAAGTTGCATACTATTCGTGAACAGTCCGCCGCGCTCGGCTGCTTGCAGCGTATTGTGCGATGCGATGAAGTGCACGGATGAATAAATTATGACAATGTGTTGGAACATGGAAGTTTGGCATCGTTCAAAACAGGTTTTTTGTTTTTGTTTAACAATGGTCTATCATGCGTCCGTCTCACTACTCATTTATTTGTCAGTCTTTGTTTATTTTATGTTGCAATTTTATGCACAATCACATTATTTTGTACCTACATATTCGTAATTTTTTTATTTATTTTTATCTGACACAAATTTATTTTATTTAATTATGCATACACACGTTACATTATAAAACTGATTTACATCCGTCACATCACACTTTCAGGTCCAGTTGAAAATCAGCGTCAGGCACAAGTTGTCTGGCATTTTTGCTGAACTGGGCCTTTTTGGCGCAGCCATGAGGCACACTTCCACACTCTCGCTAATTTTTACATCGTTCTTTACACTTTTTATTTGATTTTCATTTTATTTATTTTTTATTTTTATCTGCTGTTAATTATATTGTGTGCTTTTTTTTTGGTCTGTGCTAAATAAATGTATTTTCTTTCTTTCTTTCTTTCTTTCAAAGATTACGTGCGGCGCTCCGAACACAGTTCACAAAAAACGCAAATAAATTGAGCGAGCAAATGGACCAAGGGGAAAACAAGCAAATTATAATGGAGAACCTTGGAAAGATTTATGGAAAGTTGGAGGAAGTAAATGAACAAATCCAGTCAGAAATTTTGAAAAAAGATGATTTTAAAGAATCAATGATTTTGACGGATTTAGAAGAATGCGAAAAATACACACTAAAATGGCTGAAAATAAAAAGAGAAATGGTGCCACAAACAGGCTCAGAAAATAAAGGAAGCACCCAAATGAAATTGCCAAAAATAGACATCCCAAAATTCGACGGGCAATTAAAAAGTTGGATGCCATTTTGGAGCCAATTCAGAAAAATTCACGAAGGGAATATAACTACGGTAGACAAGTTTGTGTACTTGGTACAAGCAATGACCATCGACTCTGAAGCTAAATCACTGGTAGAAAGTTACCCTATTACTGCTGAAAATTATCCAAAGTGTATAGAGCACCTGAAATCTAGATATGGGCGAGAAGATTTACAAATTCAAGTTTACGTAAGGGAGCTTTTGGCACTGGTACTACAAAAAGTGAGTGGCGATGGAATTGAATTGGCCATATTATATGACAAGTTAAGTGCACATTTAAGGGCATTGGAGACACTTGGAGTCACAAAAAACCATGCTGCTTTCCTATTACCGCTAGTAGAGTCGTCTCTTCCCCAAGAAATATTAAAGACATGGCAAAGAACAAAGAGTAATGTCAATATAGATGAAGAATTGAACAATCTATTGACATTTATACAAAAAGAGGAGGATGATCCCATGTCAGATCCCTTAGTCCAAGGGTTTAGAAAAGTATGACTCACTTTTATTCTTTAGCAGACAAAATCAAAGAGGAGGATGATCCCATGTCAGATCCCTTAGTCCAAGGGTTTAGAAAAGTATGACTCACTTTTATTCTTTAGCAGACAAAATAAAAGAGGAGGATGATCCCATGTCAGATCCCTTAGTCCAAGGGTTTAGAAAAGTATGACTCACTTTTATTCTTTAGCAGACAAAATAAAAGAGGAGGATGATCCCATGTCAGATCCCTTAGTCCAAGGGTTTAGAAAAGTATGACTCACTTTTATTCTTTAGCAGACAAAATAAAAGAGGAGGATGATCCCATGTCAGATCCCTTAGTCCAAGGGTTTAGAAAAGTATGACTCACTTTTATTCTTTAGCAGACAAAATCAAAGAGGAGGATGATCCCATGTCAGATCCCTTAGTCCAAGGGTTTAGAAAAGTATGACTCACTTTTATTCTTTAGCAGACAAAATCAAAGAGGAGGATGATCCCATGTCAGATCCCTTAGTCCAAGGGTTTAGAAAAGTATGACTCACTTTTATTCTTTAGCAGACAAAATAAAAGAGGAGGATGATCCCATGTCAGATCCCTTAGTCCAAGGGTTTAGAAAAGTATGACTCACTTTTATTCTTTAGCAGACAAAATCAAAGAGGAGGATGATCCCATGTCAGATCCCTTAGTCCAAGGGTTTAGAAAAGTATGACTCACTTTTATTCTTTAGCAGACAAAATAAAAGAGGAGGATGATCCCATGTCAGATCCCTTAGTCCAAGGGTTTAGAAAAGTATGACTCACTTTTATTCTTTAGCAGACAAAATAAAAGAGGAGGATGATCCCATGTCAGATCCCTTAGTCCAAGGGTTTAGAAAAGTATGACTCACTTTTATTCTTTAGCAGACAAAATAAAAGAGGAGGATGATCCCATGTCAGATCCCTTAGTCCAAGGGTTTAGAAAAGTATGACTCACTTTTATTCTTTAGCAGACAAAATCAAAGAGGAGGATGATCCCATGTCAGATCCCTTAGTCCAAGGGTTTAGAAAAGTATGACTCACTTTTATTCTTTAGCAGACAAAATCAAAGAGGAGGATGATCCCATGTCAGATCCCTTAGTCCAAGGGTTTAGAAAAGTATGACTCACTTTTATTCTTTAGCAGACAAAATAAAAGAGGAGGATGATCCCATGTCAGATCCCTTAGTCCAAGGGTTTAGAAAAGTATGACTCACTTTTATTCTTTAGCAGACAAAATCAAAGAGGAGGATGATCCCATGTCAGATCCCTTAGTCCAAGGGTTTAGAAAAGTATGACTCACTTTTATTCTTTAGCAGACAAAATCAAAGAGGAGGATGATCCCATGTCAGATCCCTTAGTCCAAGGGTTTAGAAAAGTATGACTCACTTTTATTCTTTAGCAGACAAAATAAAAGAGGAGGATGATCCCATGTCAGATCCCTTAGTCCAAGGGTTTAGAAAAGTATGACTCACTTTTATTCTTTAGCAGACAAAATCAAAGGCCACAGTCGCAGAGGAGGTATTTGCAGCGTTCAAAGAAACAGTGAAGATCAATGAAGAAAACAGATTGGGAGGAGGTTCAGCGTAACTCCACCATTCGACGTATGTCATGGAAGATGAACGCACCGACTGCAGCTTGGTGGGGCGGCTATTGGGAGCGACTGATACGCATTATGAAAGATCTTCTGCGACGTATCTTAGGTAAAGCGTCAGTGTCATATGAGGAACTTGGAACCATATTATGTGAATGTGAAGCAGTTATGAATGGCCGGCCTCTTACATATATAAATGAAGACGAGGGTGACTGTCTAGAGCCACTTACCCCGGCACATTTCATCCAGCCCACATATAACACTGACATGACAGATTTTGATTGCATAGATGTTAACAGTTTGAATAAACGGCACAAATATTTACAAGAACTTCGAGAACAATTCAAACAACGTTTCAAAAATGAATACCTTACTTTATTGGTCCAAAAAGGGAAAGAAACAAGAGATATTATAAACATAGGTGACATTGTCTTGATAGAAACGGATGAGAGGAGAATAAGATGGCCATTAGGCATTGTTTTAGATTTGTTTACAGGCAAAGACGGAATCGAAAGAACAGCTCAAGTAAAGACTGCCACAGGCACCAAGGTTCGTCCAATCCAGAGGCTTTATAAACTGGAAGTCTCCAATCAGACAGGTGACGAGGTACCATTGGTAAAAGCGACAAGTCAAAGTCCAATTTGTTCTAATTTGGAAAATGATTTAGAGCAACAAAAACACGACAAACATTCGTCGTCTGAACTGCTTGGAAGACCTCAGAAATCTACTCGTTCCGGTAGAATGGTAAAAATGCCTAGTAAATACAATATTTATACTTAATAACTAATTACTAATAAGTAATAAATATTTATTCGATTTATCTTTGAAAGTCGAGATATTTAGTAGTTTCTGTGACTTAAATATTGTAATAAATAATATGTGTAAGATAAAACTCAAGACTGTTGTGTAACGATATGCTATTTTTAAAACGATAATTGTATTGATAATTATATTTCATAATATTCTAATTCATAGTTAAGACATCTAGTGTTGAGTAGAAGATTATACTCGTTTCAGGTGTGTTCGCTAGATGGCGCATATAATATTATTGTGTAAAACGCCCTCTAGACGCAAGTAGCAATATTAAAATTTGTTAATGTTAATTTCGGACACATCCTATTTTTTTTATTATTTCCTTTTGGCGTTGGAGGATGTTAGATATTTAAGTATTGTGTATCCGACCTAATATAGTTTTAGTGATTTTTTGCAATGGTAACACTAGTTGGTAAGAAAATGTAAGAAAAAGAAGAGTCTGTGAAAATATAATCGGGGTGAAAAAAGTTATGGTGTTGTTTTAATAAAACCTGCAAAGGACTCAATAAAAGGCTATCGAGAACAGAAACATCAGTTTCTTGATAAGTATGTACCAATTCTAAAATTTCTGTAGTCTTAGTTCTATTATTTTCAAAAGGTACATTAGCCATTTTGCTTTCAATACAATTTGAACATTTCATTTCTGTACTTTCAATCTTATCTGGCAATCCTTCTACTAATTTATTATTTATCAACTTGTTTAAATATTGAAAATTTACATGACCAAGTGCCCTATGCCATTTCTCTTTATCAGTTAATTTTATTGAATTCACATACATTTTGTTGTTATCAATTTTTGAAATAAAACTTTTTATACAATACAAATTGTTTATTTTGTTAGCAACAGCTATTAATTCTCTTGATTGATTATAAATTTTAGCATTTTCATTTCTTGCTACTATTGTGCAATTTTTGGTTATTTTTGAAACGCTTAACAAATTTTGCTTAATCCCTTCTAAAAAATATACATTTTTTAGATCAACATGTTTTTCATTGTAATAATTTTTGAAATAGATTTTAACGGTACCTACTTTGGATGCTTTTAAAATTTTACCATCCGGCAGTTTCACATCAATGGGAATTTTTAAATCTATATAATTATAAAAATATGTATCATTCTTTATGATATGATCTGTACATCCGCTATCTAACAACCAATTAATTTCACTATTATTGTCATGTTCCCCTTCGCTACACCCCGTCACTTGATTTACTTCTGGATTGCATACCTGAGCTGTCCATGACTCCGTTGCAGAGCCGTCTTGCTGAGCGCTTGTCGACTCACCTCTGGGATGACATTGACCTCTGCCTCGGCCACGACCTCGATGAAATCCACCTCTGTTATAACCTCTTTGATGTCCTTGCTGGCGTTGACCGGTTGGATATCTTCCTTGATAGTTTTTCTGACCATACCAACAGTCCTTCTTGAGATGGCCGGTCTTTCCACAGATAAAACATTGTGCTTTAGTTTTGGTTGAGAACGTACTCACATTGCTTTTCTTGTCTGGGTCACTTGTTGTCATATTTTTTTCTTTTATTTTAGATTTTACATAATCTACTGTTCTTTGTTCTTCTGGAATTACATCAATAAAATCTCCAATAAAACTGTAACTTGGAGGTAATGCTCTGAGCAAGTATCTCATCTTCTCGGGTTCATTTATATTTCCACCAGCCGCTTTGAAATCATTAGTTGTTTTCTCGAAATCAACAAAAAAATCTTCTACTGTATTGTAATTATTTAATTTAATCTCTTCAATTTTTCCTCTACATATTATTTGCATTGCAGTAGACTGTGTTAGATACATCTTGTCAAACTTTTTCATCATATCATATGCTGTTGTGCATTCACTTATATATTCTAATTGTTTATCGGAAATGGTACTCATTATTATAGTCCTTGCTTTTAAATCCATTTTCTTCCAGTCCGCCTCTTGGTTTATAAATTTAGCAGGCATCGCACTAATGGCGGGCTCGTTACATTCTTTGTATTCTAGTAAAGTTACTAACCTTAATTTCCAGCTTGAATAATTTACTCCATCAAAAATGGGCATCATAATGTCTTCTATCTTTGCTTGTTTAGCCATTTTGATGATGATAACGTCTTATAATCTTCACTTTTATTACTTGAGGCGCGAACTACTTTTCAAGGGACCTTTTTCTTGATCTCACTATATTTTACTTATTTAACCACCCAACCACGCTCTGCTACCATGTTGGAGTGGTGGACATTAATAAAATCAGACCAGTAGTCATAATAAGTATATTTATTACTTACAAATGTCTTTAACATAGTTTTTCTTGTTATGGATAATAAAAGCAAGCGACGCCATGACCGGCATTGGAAAAAGGCAGGAAATAGAGGGCGCAGTGTTACCACATTATGAATCAAGATAATGAAATTTACCACAGATTACAACAGTTATGTCTAAACAAAAAAACTGAGAATCACGCAAAATCTATCAAGCGTATTTTTCTGAAACCTTCACCATTTTAAATTGATATTTTAGTATAAATATATTTTAGTATATGTGTATTTATTGATATTTTAGTATATGTGTTTTATTAAAATACCTTTAGTTTTACGTATAATAAATTAATAATGCGTCTAATTTGGGACAGCGCTTCTCGATGGGCGAGTCCTATTACTGGCTGGACGTACGACGCGTTGCGTGAGCTCAGTACAGAACACGCAAGTTTAAATAAAAATCCGTATTGTTAAATTAACCGTTTACTTAACATAATACAAATCTGATATCACACTGTATCTACATAAAATTGTCTAAGCTTGGCTTTCTGCTTATTCCTTGTTCCTGTAGTTCTTGATGTTAATGAGAACCCAGGCTGGGACGATAGACCAGCCGATCACCATCGCGCTGACAAGGACAAACATCTCCTGGAAGAGAAAAATATATTTATTGTAGCCAAACATAACAAGTACAATTAATACAGTTAAATTTTTTTTAAACCCCCAACTCAAACCTTTCCTCATTTCTCTTTCCTGCTCCATCACCAGACCCTATTCATCATCTATCTAAAACCTATTCATTGAGACCATTCCAATGAGCTCAAAGACGATACTCCTGCTGTAAGTTGGTAAGGGAGTTGGGTATCCTGCAAATTCCAGGTGATGCTGCAACATCAGTTCAAAGTTACTATGTTCTTCTAATATCATTGAAGTAACAGAATACCAAATTTCAAAGCGATCAGGCCTGTGGAAGATACTCATATCCATTCATCAACTAGAAAAAAGCTGATAATCTTCAAACGGCTGAACCGATTAAGAACCATTGCTAGAAAACCTGCTTTCAAATAAAAAAAAAACACATCAAATACCCGTTTAAGAGCTACGGTGCCACAGACAGACACGCATAACAGTCAAGCTTATAACACCCCTTTTTTTTGCGTTGGGGGTTAAAAATAAGGAAATACTAGCTTGTTACCTACTGTTAAAATTTACACAAATTTTAGTCAATCCGATAAAATAACTCATAAGCTTTTAGAAATAATAAACAGAATCCAAACCAAGCCCATAACATTGGAGATATGGCAAAAAATGTAAAGCAAGGTCACAAACGCTACTCAAAAATTAAAAATTGAATAACATGTAAAATATTAAAGATAGAGCCTCCCTTTTCAAGTTAATTTTCGATAATTTTTCATGAATATTTAGAAAAATACGGACGGTCATATGCCTATGGGCCATATTGTGTTTAAAAACAATTATATCAAAGTCAACGGCCTATTCCAGCCATTAGGCAAATAAAGTTAAGTATTCTAAAAGTGTTCTTTCCGTTTTTGCTTATAATAATATTGCACAATGTTGGTTTTCAACAATATACCTCTAAGACTGTTCCGTAAATGTAACCCTAAACCAATCAGATAATGTGCATTGATCTAAAAAGATAACAAACATAAGTTTGTAAAGAATGTTTTGTCAAGTTACAAATATTGAAACAATTATTTATTTAAATCCATCAACAAATAAAAGTAAACATAACATAAACCATAAATTAGGGTAAATTCGTCACAGAATAAACTTTCAATTGACATGGTACTTAGGACTTGAGTAGTTAACCTATCTTTTCCCTAAAGAATTACGTAATTTGAAAATCGATTTTTTTACATTCTGGAAGGATATTATCATACGAATATATCATGGGATACTCTTTAGGAACGTTGTAAATTAATAATTATGAAGAAATATAAGGATAATCTTTCAAAAACTTCCAAAATGTACTTACGCCTTTTGTAATCTTGTTCCTGGCGGGAGTAGCGATTACGCTCATGTTTCTCTGCTGAGCCACATTCTTGAGGATCTGAGCGTTGGCTTTGAAAAGGCTCCTGGCGGCGAACATTTTGATTTTACTGTTAATTTATTTTCGAAAAATGACACCAAAAATAATCACGACAGAAGTATGTCGAAAAATCAATCGCAGTTTAGGGATGTGGAAACGTCAACATCTAAAGAGTCAGATTTAGTCGATTATGATTTCTTCTTTGTAGTTGATTGATATTCTATTTTGTTGCAAGGAAAATAATTAACAATGAAAGGAAAATGATAAAAAAGCATTGAAAAACTATAAAATATAAAAATACACTAATTACTATGGCGTTTAAAATTTTATTTCACAATATCTAAAAATATTAATTTCCGAGTTAGTATGATAAGGAACGGCGCTAGAGTAATGTTGCCAAATTAAATTAAAAAATCTACTCTAAAAGTGTTATAGTAGAACTATTTGTGAGCCAGAGATTTCCGCTAAAAGAAACTAATGGAACTATGAAGTGCCTTGCTGAGATTTTAGTGGAAGTCTCTTTCTGTTTTTTTAAATTACTATGAAACTGAAACTGAGGAATATGGGAATCTCGTAGTCGGGACTGATTAGCAAGCTTAATTAACCCTCTCTTTAAAAAAAACAAAAGAAATACATGTAATTAGACATTTATTATAAACTTACATAAAAAAAACTTAAAAGTAACTTAAACATACGACTTCTTGTAGAACCAAAATGACATTCTAACGAAAATTAATTATTTTAAAGCAGTTTTTGGAATCATTGGGGAATTAATTACTGCGAAACTTCCATCAGTTGCGGGGGGGCGTCTGAAACAAGACAATAAATTATAAAAAAATAAATTAATAGTATTTTATAATGCGGTGGATTCACGGTCTCCACTCAAGAACACGTCCTGAAACCCGGAAACTAGGCCTGTTTGTTGAAATAATAACTTAGCCTCCATTTTTTAAAAGATGGCGGACCACCTGTCTCGAGACGACAGCCGCAACTGACAGCACCGCGACAATCGCTTAGGATGAGTCAATGGGTGCGTCTGTGTAAGTGTGCCGATTTGAATGTTTACTACGTAGTTACTGTCCATATTTATACTGTGCTAACGGCCATTGGTTCTACGGCTGATATGGCCGGCCCTTTGCCACTTCAGCTTGCTTATTCTGTGAGCTATGTCGACAACTTTGGTTCTTTGCCGGATCACCTCGTTCCGGATTCGATTCTTCAGAGAGACTCCAAGCATAGCTCGTTCCATAGCTCGCTGATTGACCTTGAATTTATGGACCAACCGTGCCGTGGGTGACCACGTTTCGGCTGCGTAAGTCATAACAGGCAGGATGTACTGATTGAAGACCTTAGTCAGCGAAGCTTCCCAAACATTGCCCAGCTCAGCTGAATTCTTCAATAGAATCAAGTTTTTCTAACTGAACAGACAGCTGTGTTGCTGGGAGTTTGTTGCGGCACTTCTTCTTCCCAGCTAAAGCACTAGGAAGTGGTGAAGGGTGGGCGTTTTGGGGGACTGTCTTATGTAATTTAGACGTTCGAAAAGTGCTAGTTTGAATAAATGACTATTGAATTTGAATTCTGATAGCGTCCCTCTCAAAGTTCAGTAAAAGCCTAGCCTAGATACTTACAGTACAAAAACGTTCTTAATGTCCCTCGGCAAACTTCGTGTTTCGTCAGTCGTCGGATTTCTATCAGTTGCCCTTTGCACTTGGTGCAGACCGGACGCTCTCAATCGACTTGGAAGTATATAGAGTTGTTAATACTCTTTTAACTTAATGTAATTTATTTAAAAAATGGTAGGAAAGTCGCAGGAAAATAGTTTTACAGTTCCAAAACAACAATTAAGTACTTAGTTCTGAATTCAAATTATTATACAAGATAAATCTAAAAAATTATGGACATGGAAATTAGCATTCGTTTATATTCGGAAATCCGATGATACCCGAGGGACATTAAGAAAATAAAAATACCGTTCTTATATTATTGAAAGGTCTGAAAACTTACCACCAGAACCGTCATTAAACATGAATTCATCTTGATACTCCTTCAAGAACTGTTCTGAACGATGCTCATCAAGGAATAATGAGTAGACTTTCTTTACATCTTCCATACTGACCTGTGGACCAAATTATAGTTTTAGTTTTGTGGACCAGTGCTGGGAAACAGATACTTTACTGCGAGTTTCCCAGGCGCTCCAAGTATGCAACCTATGCCAGAAAAGGCGCCGAATAGATCTGATGTCGAGGGTTTCGTGACAGTGCAAAGGAGGAAGCGCCGTTTGCGAACAAACAAGAACCGCTGTGGCAAAGCACCTACAGAGCCCGAAGTAAGCTTGCGTGCCGCAAAGCCAAATACATCGGTGTACATCTCCCGCCTACACTACACCACTAAAGCGGAGGACATCGTGGAGTATGTGCGCCAAAAGACGAGGTACACGCCGAGGGTGCAGTTACTGGATTCGTACCGCAATGTCAACTTTAAGGCGTTTGCGGTGCGAGTACCGAATTGTTATCTGTTCTTCGTCATGGAGGAGGACTTTCGGCAGCAGGGCGTGGTGTTATTGATGGATAATATTATAAAGCTTCAAAAAAAAAATTACTTCCGAAAATTTGTGGTCGACTGTAATATATTTCAAAAAAAAAAAACTAAAACGACTCCACTCTTGTCTGCCCTACCCCTAGAGTGTAATTTAAGACCGTGTAGGCGCGGAGGGGTGAGGCGGCCCGGTGAGCGTTAAAACTATTTGCGACGATAAGCTCGCGTGGGACTGCCGGAGCCTCGCAGCGCCCGCCGGAGCCGTGACAGAAACCATGCCTGCTGCATATTGCATGCTCGCTTGCATACTGCATGCATGGTGTATGCTTGTTCGCATGTTTGAAAAATATTATGTCAGCAAATCGTTTCAGTATTTTATTCGGTCGTTTCTTTATTTGTATTCGCATATAAGCTGTCGGAAAACTAGTATTTATAGCAGTGAATTTCATATTTTAAGTATGCACATAATATATTATTTTTTTTTCCGGGGCGGAAAATGGTCGCCTACGTCAAATATGGCATTGTTACCCCCCTGGTCTACATAGATATTACTTACCTCAGTAGCCTTCCTGCGCTTGGCTACAAGGGAAGCGGTAGTAATAAGTTGTATGGCGTATCGCAGAGATGTCTCCGTGGCTACTCGCGTCAGCACTGTCAGCGCATCCCCTGACATTTGACAATCTTCCTCTTCACATCTGAAGCCAAAATAAACATATTACCTACAATTTTCTCGTGGTGGAGCTCGTGGCTAAGTAATAACGCTTGCCGCGGTTGGTCTGTGGATGGGTGACCATCTTTACATACCAAGACTCCTCCGTACCTCGGAAAGCACGTTAAGTCGTTGGTCCCGGCTGTCATTCGTGGATCTTTGACAGAAATTACGGGTAGTTAGAAGCCCAAAAGTCTGACAACCAGTCTTACCAAGGGGTATCGTTTTACCCAGTCATCTAGCCTATATTCGTCAAAGGAATATGCAGATTCCTCAAATGTTTCGGAAGTATTTTTTTTGTAAACGCTATTGTGCTCTTTATTTAGATAAGGTTACGGACCAATGTTCTATACAAGTATTTTTCTTCCACCAAGGCGATCTTGATCAAGTTTTCACTTCTGTCGGCACTCCCCGAGTAACACCACATTTTTTTTTTCACTTTTTATTTGTGGTACCTACCCCATACAAATTCGAATACCACTAGCTGCTATGTAAATAACAGTGACAGGAACTTAATATAAAATTATTACATCATCCATATTGACTAAATGGAAAAAATACGTCTTATTGAAGCTAACTCAAAAAGTACCCAAGCAAAGTTAATAAAATTTATATGGGACCACCTCTGAAGTATGACCTATAAAACAAAAAAGAATCATCAAAACCAATTTATAATTGGCGGAGTAATCGCGTAACAAAAAAAAATCTGCCTAGCCTTTTCCCAACTATATTGGGGTTGGCTTCCAGTCTAACCGGATGCAGCTGAATACCAGTATTTTACATGGAGCGACTGCCTATCTGACCTCCACAACTTAGTTACTGGATAATACGAAAACCCCTTGGTAAAACTGGTGTCAGACTTTCGGACTTCTGACCGACCCGTAACGACGGTCAAAGATCCACGAATGACAGCCGGGACCAACGGCTTAACGTGCTGTCCGAGGCATGGAGGCTAGTCTCGGTATGTAAAGATGGTCACCCATCCACAGACCAACCCCGGCAAGCGTAGCTTAACCTGATGGATCGAACCGTGCAGCTGTTATTACTTAGCCACGAGCTCCTCAGTAGCTCCGCAAGTAATCGCGTAACAAACATACAAAAAAAAAACTGGTGGCACTCCAGGAGTGCCGACAGAAATGAAAACTTGAACAAGATCGCCTTGGTGGATGAAAAATAAAGAGCACAATCGCGTTTACAAAAAAAAATTTATACTTTCGAAACCATTAAAGTAAAAATACTTGCATAGAACATTGATCCGTAACGCACTATAAATAAAGAGCATAATCGCTTTTACAAAACCCTTAAAGTAAAAATACTTGCATAGAACATTTTTCCGTAACGTAATGTAAATAAAGTGCACAATCGCGTTTACAAAAGTGAGGTGTCGTCATGGTGTCGCGAAATCAATGGTTTAGTCCCATGTCAAAAATGCCCAACGCGCCTAAAGAAGTTTTCACTTCAAAAACAGTCAAATTTAAAATGTCCTGCTTTGTGAATTCGTTTAAAAACTAACCTGATATTAAGAATCTCCCTCAGCTCTTGGTGTGAGTACGGCGAGGTTGGCACTATAATCATTCTGTCCAGTAAATCTAGTGGTATTCCGTGCGGGGACCTGTAGTTGGTGCCCCTGATGCGGGTAATACCACGGTTAGTGGCCATGATGACGACGGGCGCTGTCTCCGATTCGAGTGCTCGGTTCAAGTAGGAGAAGCATTCTATGTCGAGCATGTGAGCCTGTGGGGGAGAAAAGGAAAGAATATTAACAATAATACTTAGCTTAGACGTGAAATGGGCTAAGGCTGATTGGCTAAGGCCACGGTTCCCAACTTAGGGGTTTTCCCCCTAGATTTAGGGGATAAAAAAGTCAGATGGGATTTTTTTAGGGGTGACTTATTGTTAGGGGTATTTTTAGGGATTTTTTAACTACTAATATTTATTTATTTTATTGAAAATATAGGCTCTAGTATTACTGAATCTTATTTATTTTGGAATCATATTTATTTTTGAAATAGCGGCTTAGCAACATCTAGTATGTTGCTTGTTACTAAGAATGCAATGTTTAGTTGAAATCAAATGTCACTATAGTGTTTACCATAAATATAAACATACCGTCGACCGTAGGTTCAATTGAGGTAAGGGACAAAATACAATTTTTCAAGAGAGGCCGACAATTTTTTTTTTTCGGACTAAATCGCCGATAACTTTTTTTCTTAATAACCTGTTTCGGTTTGTTTTTCTTAAGTTAGAATTTTTTCATATTCACCATTCGATAGAGCGAAAAATTCTGAACAAAACGGTATACTCAACTCATTTTGGGTATTTTGTCCCTTACCTCAATTGAACCTACGGTCGACGATACATGAGGATTGAGATGATTAGTGGCCGCGTAGGTATTAAGGTACAGTAAGTACCTTTTATTTAAAAAAAAATACAAACAAGTATGCGTTTTATTTTATGAGTTACGAACGATTTGGGTAGTTACGCACATTTTTTTTTTTAAATTTACATTTGTGGTTTTTTAGGGGGATTTAAAAAAACTTAGGGGAAAATTTTGGTAGGGTTTGGCAACACTGGCTAAGGCTGCCTGTCCAATGGAGCGGAGCGAGGCAGTGGAGCGGAGAAATGTGACAATATTAACCAATAGGAGCGGAGCTATGAAGCGGAGTTTATATTCTATTGGTTAAGGCTGCCTGTCCACTGGAGCGGAGCGATACAGTGGAGCGGAGAAATGTGACAATATTAACCCGTAAGTGCGGAGCTATGAAGCAGAGATTAGATTCTATTGGTAAAGGCTGCCTGTCCACTGGAGAAATATGCCAATAGAATCTAAACTCCGCTTCAGAGCTCCGCTCCTATTGGTTAATGTTGGCACATTTCTCCGCTCCGCTCCAGTGGATAGGCAGCCTTATAGGTCGATTTAAAAAAGTATCATTGTGTTTTATACCAAACAAATCTACCTACAGTCAAGGCAAAAAGTACGAAGATTTCGCGAAATATTAAAGCCCTATTATGATAAACTAAGTTTTAAAATAAAGTATTTAAAATTAGGTACAAGACGTACACACTTTATCTGCCGGCACTTAAGGCGACGATAACCGACTTTTAATGATTTTATACTGAAGATCACGTCTAAACGAGTAGTGTTAATGATTTGGAAAAAATATATGTTAAATTAGAGCGTTTTCTTAATAACTTAATATAGGAATATTTTAGATTATGTTTATATTACATAGTGAAATTAATTTGTAAAGTCATGTCAAACGCGGATAAAAAACTGAGAATCACGCAAAATCTATCAAACGTATTTTTCTGAAACCTTCACCATTTTAGAGATAATTTAATTATTTATCTTTTAGTACACGTGTTTTATTAAAATACCTGTACTTTTATGTACAATAAATGAATAATGCGTCTAATTTGGGACAGCGCTGCTTGATGGGCGAGTCCTATTACTGGCTGGACGTACGACGCGTTGCGTGAGCTCAGTACAGAACACGCAAGCTAACCACTCAAGGTCACTGGCATATATTCGCGTCTTAAATAAATCAAACTCACTTCATCAATGAAGAGTACTCCGGGTATCATCTCCGCCTTCCCCTCTTCGCGCCACTCGGCTACCTTACCGTTGATCTGTTCACGAATCTCAGATTTAATTTCACCGGTGTCACCTGTAGAAAAAATAACATTTTAAAAGAGTATGGGCTGAAACTGCGTTAAGCGGACGTCCGCGCGGTTCCATAGAAAACTGCTCCGTTGCGGGGACACGCGCGGGCGTCCGTCGCGGGGAAGCGGGCCCCGCGCTCGCGCCACGTGTCCCGCCTCCGTGCGACGGACGCCCGCGCGGGAGCACGCGCGTTGCCCGCCAGTGGTGTGGCCAGCGGTTTTGCAGTGTAATCCTATACTATTAAACGAGCAATATTTGTAATCACGTTCTCAAAAACGGCTCTAACGATTTCGATGAAAGTTGCAATATAGGGGTTTACGGAAGCAAAAAAAAATCGATTTATCTAGGTCTCAATGTCTCATATCTGGGAAAATTCGTTTTCTCCGTATTTTCACCCGAGCAGAGCTCGGTCGCCCAAGAACAATATAATGAATAATGACATTAGAATTATGATATGGTAGCATGGAATTAGTAAGTATCTACTATCGTGGCAGCATGGAATTAGTATGTACATACATGGGATTGGTATGAACTATCCTTATATCCTATACTATTAAATGAGCCTTATCAATTTTCACCAGAGCAGAGCTCGGTCACACTGGTACTAATATACCTATTAAGTTCTCCATCGACACGACTGATACACAGTCGTGTCGATGGAGCACATCGTTGAAATTGAACTAGCAACACTGCGTAAATAAAGTAATCCGGTCTCCGCGACGGGGGCCGTTGCGTTCCCACGCGACGGGTGAACGTCGCAGGCGCCCGCTTAACGTAGTTTCAGGCCTTAGGGTGGAGTTTCTTGCCCATTCTTCTCCATACGAAAACTACCTTTTGGAAGGGGCGACTAGAATCAATTCTATTTTTTGTAAATTTTGACGAAAGTGCTTTTTTGTGCCGTATTGAAATAAATTATTTGACTTTGACTTTATGGACCCCGTAGGGCTCAGCAAAAGGACAGAAAAAAAAAGAAATTAAAAAAATAAAGCAAGAAAGAAAGCAGGAAAGAAAAAAGAAAGAAAAGAAAGAAATTTATAAAATTTAAATTAAAAGTTTTATTTATGAATTTTAGAAATTCTTACTTTACTCTTTTTGTTTCGTTTTTTTTTACTTGTAGAATTATGTTGTGTTGTGTGCCATTTAGTCTGTGCTAAATAAATATATTTTCATTCTTTTTCTGTCAAAAATAATGGTTGCAGTAGACAAGGCAGAATAATATCACCAACACTTACCAGAGAACAGCGCCAGAAATCCGTGTGTCCTAGAGTTGATGACGTCAATCTCATGCAGTGTCACGGTGTGAACTACTTCTTTACGCTTCTGGAGTTCACCCTCTGGGCATTGGACGAAGCGAGCTTGTTGGCCTGTAGAAGTAATAAATAATGTTAAGAATGAGAAAACGATGAGTTATATTCTTAAGGCGCAACTAGCCGATACTTTTTCCATACAAATTTCGGGGGGATTTTACTCCACTGTTACACATTATACATCATCATCATTAATTTTGTCTGTACAGAAACAGAATAGTAAAAAAAAAGCAATTAAAAAGTTATGAGCCAACGAAGATTCGTTTTTCCTGCTAATTTTAACGCAACTTTGGGAGTAAATAAGTAATAAAAGAAGTATAAAATCTCCAAAACAAAGCTCGTTCCGACAAAGCTCAATTGTCGAAGATTATAATGAATTTTATTCGTAATTGATTTATGCAGTAGTTTTTTCATAAAACTCCACCTTCCAAAGGACTTTTCGTAATTTTTTACGCGCTAGTTTTACTAAAATCGTTCTGAACGGTGTTTGTGTGCGTGCGAACTAGAGTTTGTGCATGTAAACCAGCGTCTAACTGCTCATCACTGATACTATCTCTGTCGGACACGATGCCAGGTGAGATAGCGTGCTTTTTGACCAAGCCCACCAATGAGTTCGAGCCCGCGACTAGTTCAACCTTAAGAGCGTTTATTCTGAAAGTGGGCAACGTCGCAAATAGATGTCAACTATTTCGCTGTTTTCATTAGTGCGCAGGGTGCGGGCCAGCTCCAATTCTGTCCTGAAAATGATCGCTGAGCGATTTGCCTGCTCCTACATACGACAATGCTGTAACAGACATGTATAGCCAGGGCACTTAATCTGATTGACACTGGTGCCGATTCCCTTGTTCACAAACTAAACTAAATTTAAGTTCAGTGCATCTTTTTCTTTCTATTTCATTAAGAAAAGGACAGAGGATAAATTTTAGTTTAGTCCTGTCAAATTAATCAGCGCCTGTCACTACTCCATACAAGTTTAGACGTGATTAAAAACTTGCCGACTAAAATTACGTCAATTTACGTCAAGCGCTGATTAATTTGACAGGACTAAACTAAAATTTATCCTCTGTCCTTTTCTTAATGAAATAGAAAGAAAAAGATGCACTGAACTTAAATTTAGTTTAGTTTGTGAACAAGGGAATCGGCACCATTGACCTATATTTTTATTAATGACTTGTTTGATGAAAATATTATATTTAATTTAATATTAATTCTGTGATTGACATATCATTTTAATTTCGATTCTGTGCCCCTATAATTTGTATTGCTCATTCGTTTATTTTAATTTGAATTCTGTGACCTTTATAATGTGTACCTATTTTAATTGCATTGACATTTTATTCTATTGGATTTTGTTCTATTGTGTATTGCAGTATAGTGAAATTTTATTTTATGTAATTCTTTTACGAGGTTCTTTAGTTTAATTTGTGATCTCCAGTGCGACTCCCAATAAATACTTTTTCTTTCTTTTAATGAATCGATGATCAAATGAATTATTAAGAGCCTTATGTATAATAATCACACCAAAATTTAAAAAAAAAAACAGTGGTACTCCAGGAGTGCCGATAGAAGTGAAAACTTGAACAATTTTACTGTGTAGGAAATACTTTTCTTTTTTGAAGTCGGTAAAAAAAAGGAAATGTTAATCATGTCGTTGTCATGTCTCAATATTTGGAATGTCATTAATCCCAAAAAAAAATATCGCGCGTTGATGTCTTTTTAATGGTCAAAAGCTGGTGTCGGTAACAGTGTCGCGAGTTCAATTGCTTTTCCCATCTCTAAAATTCCCAACGCGCCTAAAGGTTTCACTTTGTTAGTTCATTTTAAATCACTTTAAAATAAATCTTTTAATTAGTATGTATTTTTTATCTATGTCTAAGCTGCATGGGCGTACCCTGGGGGGGGGGGACAGGAGAGGGCAGCTGCCCCCCCTGGATTTTGTATGACTTAGTACCTATTGTTGTCGATAAAGTTGTTAGAGTCACGTTTAGACTTACTTTACAATTACAATCCGGAAAATTCAATTAAAAGTAAAAAAGTAAAAATTTCCACACTAATTTAAACACAGAATAGGTACATAAAATAAATGGAGTGGACTGGAGCCTAAACTAGGGCAGCCCTGTATTTCAGGACTCCAGGTCTTCCTCCCGCGGCGAGTAAGTTGGTACCAATTACAAATTACAACTAGAGGTGTAGTTAATTAATAATTATATTGTTTATTAATTGTCGTAAAGGACATTGAATTCCCTGTCCTTTACGACGTTTGAAATTTCCAGTGTCGATATTATGCATTAATTTATGGCATACCCCCAAAAAATGACAAGCACCAAAACGAAATGGCCTAGTGCCCGGATGCGGGAAGCACAGAATCGGTCGAAGTGGCGGTGCTTGGGGGAGGCCTATGTCCAGCAGTGGACGTCTTTCGGCTGAAATGATGATGCATTAATTTTAGAAAAAACCGCACTGCGCGGCCGGTCATGTTGTTGTATCATGCAAAATACGCGAACGCAGCAAGCAAGCATAGTTTTTTTATTTTATTATCTATAGCTTAGGATCTCTTGCAGGTGTTTCCCTACACACCACATGTAGGGTAAAACTGTACCCTGGCTTTAGAAATTTGTTTTGCCCCCCCTCCCCCGGGCCAAAAGCTGGGTACGCCCATGCCAAGCTGTGTACTTCTTTTGTCCGCATTTTTCTGAATGTTCATGAAAAATTATCGAAAAATAACTTTTAAAGGGCTATCTTGAAAATTTTTTTTTTTTTTCAAAATCTTTGGTTTTACGAACTTACACTTGAGCTTTTAAAAAAAAAACACCGTTTTTTTTTTAGAAAACATGTTTTCACCTACGTTTTTTTTTCATTGTTGACAAATTTTTATAAAAATGTTAATTAATCCGTTAAATAACTCATAAGCTTTTAGAAATAATAAACAGAATCCAAATCGAGCCAATGACATCGGAGATATGGCAAACGCTACTCAAAACATAAAAATTGAATAACATGGAAAATATTAAAGATCAGACCCCCTTTTAAAGTTACTTATCGATAATTTTTCATGAATATTCAGAAAAAGTAAAGTGAGAGTAGTTCGTTTATGTAATACTAGCTGCGCCCCGCGGTTTCACCCGCACAAGTCTCGATCCCGGGAAAAAAAAAAAAAAGTATCCTATTTTCTTTTCCAGGGCATCATCTATATATGTGCCAAATTTCATCCAAATCCGTTCAGCCGTTTTAGCGTGAAGGCGTAACAAACAAACTTACTTTCGCATTTATAATATTAAGGATGTTATTAGTGAATAAGTTGTTGAGTCATCATCAGCCTATAATGTTCCCACTGCTGGGACTGCGGCCTCCTCTCAGTGAGAGGGAGTGGGCCGTAATCCACCACGCGGGCCCAGTGCGGGTTGGTAGATGTCACATGTCTTCGAATTTTCGGTTCTAGGACATGCCGGTTTCCTCACGATGTTTTCCTTCACCGTTTTGAGAGCAGTGGTGATGAAATAATTTAAACAAAGTAAAGCGCCTGTCTGGGTTCGAACCTACGACGTACAACTCGTAAGTCGCGGCCGTTACCACTGGGCCACCACTGCTCTCATTAATTGCAGTAATCTATAATAATTTAGAATAAAGTAATTTTTGTTGTTGTTGTTTTGTTTAGTAAGTTGTTGAGTACCTATACCAAAATAAATAAATAAAAAAGCTTTGTATAGTCAAGTAACTTACCCGTGGCATCATAATCTCTAGCTCTTGCGAAACTTCTTCCTAACTTATTGATCTTGCCGGTCGCCTTGTCAATTGTTATGACATCGCCAGCTTGGACCTGTCGAATTATTTATGTTTTTAAAACAAACTATTATAAAAACATATTTTAATTTCGCCTAGTTCTTAGTGAAACCCTAAAACATGACTATAGTATGACCGAGCACGCTGTTCCGCGATTGACATATTCCGTGCGCGGTGAGACCCAGGGGCAGTGCAGGCCGCTAATTCGTAAAAAACGAAGTTGGTGGAAGTCGGTGTCAAAAAACTAAAACACTGATCCATCATCTGCCTAGCCTTTTCCCAACTATGTTGGGGTCGGCTTCCAGTCTAACCGGATGCAGCTGAATACCAGTATTTTACATGGAGCGACTGCCTATCTGACCTCCACAACCTAGTGACTAGGTAACACGATACCCCTTGGTAAGACTGGTTGTCAGACTTTTTGGGCTTCTAACTACCCGTAACGACTGTCAAAGATCTACAAATGACAGCCGGGACCAACGGCTTAACGTGCTTTCCGAGGTACGGAGGGGACTTGGTATGTAAAGATGGTCACCCATCCACGGACCAACCGCGGCAAGCGTAGCTTAACCTGATCGATCGACCCGTGCAGCTGTTATTACTTAGCCACAAGCCCCTCTACTAAAATACTGATCCAAAGACACCAATTTCCGAAATTCCAGTTATTTTTCACTTTGTAGTTTGGAAGTCGGTTGTATTTTATGCAGTTTTTTTTTTCACTTTTTGGTGGGTTGGTGTCAACTGCTCATCATAAATACCCAAATCCCTATAGATGTGCTAATAATATTTGAAGAGTTCCCTCGATTTCTACAAGATCCCGTCATCAGATCGTGACCAAATGACAATGGGACCAACTTGAAAGTATACCCTTTCCAACGAAAAAAGAATTTTTCAAATCGGTCCAGCCGTCTTCGAGTAATCGGGGAACAAACATATAAAAAAAAAAAATGTTCCGACGAACTGAGAACTTCCTCCTTTTTTTGAAGTCTGTTAAAACGCTAAGGCGCGGAACAGCGTCCCCTGTCAAACTATAGGAATTACATTAAGACATGATCTTAGTCCCAGTCGTCTTTTAGACAGAAGCAAATTCCAGTCTCTTAGAAACCAAAAAACTGCGATTACCAATCTGTTTACCAAACATAATTTATTCCAATTATAACACCTTCAAACTTCACATTTTCGTACATTACAATGCTCAACTATATCAGTAGCTAGATTTTAGTCGAGTTTGGCAAGACTGGAAAACTTACCAACTTCGCCAAAGTTACCAAACTTGATATTTTCTTAAGCTACTACAACCAACT
This sequence comes from Agrochola lychnidis, assembly GCA_963680765.1. Taxonomy (NCBI): domain Eukaryota; kingdom Metazoa; phylum Arthropoda; class Insecta; order Lepidoptera; family Noctuidae; genus Agrochola; species Agrochola lychnidis. The sequence goes on from OY796875.1 coordinate 11,375,523, forward strand.
ATACCAATAGCATATTTAAAATTAATTTTGGCAAGACTGGAAATCCTACTAACTTCGCCAAACATACCAAACATGTCAAATTCTTACTCAAAAAGACCTTACCTTTTCCTTAAGCAGTGAATCGATCATCTTAGCCCCCATATCGTAGTTAGTCTCCATGTCAGTAGTCTTGAGGGTCAGACGTCCCACCCGCGCCCCACCACCCCCCGCTGCCCTCTCTACTACCACTTCTACTACTTCTCCTTCTATTATCTCTGATTCTTCCCTGAAAATGACAGTTGGTTAAGAGTTTTTTCATAGTGTTGGCTCAGTGATAGTCTTCATTTTGGAGCATAAATGCAGTAAGAAAGTAATGATATGAAGGGAGTTACGTGTAAAGGGTATAAAAAAGCTTAAAATACTTTAAAAATTTATTGTATTTGCAGCAAATCAAGAAATCGTTTGAAAACAACTGACAGGAACGGATTTTGAAGTGGCAACCACTGGGGAACGATACCATTAGCTCTAACCATTGAGCTAGTGTCCAATGCACTACTTATTTCTAAAATCCCTTTACTTAATACCAGGGTTGTAACGGATGTCGTATAACGGATGGGGATGCGGATGAGGTTAACGAGATAATCGGGTTTGAGGATGCGGATGAGAATACGGATATTGGAAAATTTCTTATTGAGGATGCGGATGAGGGTGCGGATGCAGATGTCGTATGAAAAATTGCCCTTGTTTTTGACACTTTTTTTTTTTTGGTGGGAAATTTTCAAATAACTTCTCCCGCTCTGGGCGGAGCGGGAGGGCGTGTCAGACTCTTACTGACTAAAACCCACCCGTGTTCCTTCGGTTGCCCTGTTGCCGGGGGCCACGATGTCCCTATCGGTTTTCTTCGAACCCCCGGCAGGCATTGGCCCTAGCGGACCCCGACAATTCTGCTGACATCTCTTTGAGGCGCGCGTGGAACACAACGCGCCGTCGATCCGGGCTTGGTCCTTATCGGACGGCGAGCTACCAATTGCTCACCGTCCGCAAGCCCGCGCCTACGGTGGCCGGAAATCGGCTCGCAATTCGCGTCTCCTCCTGCGGCGGTTAGAGGGCGCGAAATTTGCCTCTCCCTCACGCGTTCCGCCTCCTCCTTCGCGAGCATTACCGCTTCGCAGAAGGAGGTGACGGCCTGCCATTTCTTCTCGCTCCGTACCATGGCCTGAACCAGGGCCGGACGCGAAAGATCACCGCCGCCAATCGTCTTTACGAGGACACGGCGTTGCTCCGCCCAAGCCGGGCAGACCTCCACCGTATGCTCCACCGTGTCCTCAGGCCGATCCATACAATGGTGACACCCGGGTGTTTCCTCCCGCCTTATCCTGAACAGGAACCTCCCGAAGCAGCCGTGTGGTGAGGACCTGCGTCAGGCGGAAGGTGTTGTTTTTGACACCTGACACCACAATCAAGCCAGCACTGCCACGTGCGGCCGATCGTCTGTCATAGGACAGGGACACTGCGAATTCAGGCAATAGGAACGCGTCACTCACACTCCGGCCCGCACATTTGACTCGGAGCGATTAAAAAAAATTCACTATTTGAGCGAATAACGTAGGGTCACATCCCCATAGAAATTATGAGGATGCGGAGCTATCAAAAGTTGAGGAAGCAGATGTTTTGCGGATATCAAAATTTATGCGGATGCTCCGCGGTTGCCGAATTCCATTACATCCCTGCTTAATACCTCTTTAAGGGTATTTTTCTGGGAATTAGCTACCCGCGATCCCGTTAGGCGCGGTTACGCGGTTTACAAGTTATAATTTCAAATTTCGCACTCAAATGCCTCGCTTTACGCGAATGCATTGATTGGTCCATTATCAGACAGTGATATTTAATCGCATTAAGTAAAAACTTTTATCTGCACCCATGCTATAAAACCTCTTTGAAACAGTTAGCTTATTGCCAACATTAAGACAGCCAGTGTCATAGTAACCATAATATCATCCAAATTAGTGTTATAATGTTGTACTAAATCTCATTATGCAACTCGAATTTCAAAAAAAGAACATTGTCATGGACGCGCGTTTCACTACTACAGCGCAGTAATTAAAAAAAAAAACTTATAGGTTATTCGAATTCACGTCGTATCCCGCCATTTTTGTTTAATAATAGTATTGCTAAATTTTATTACTTTGTTGTTTACAAAAATGAGTTATATAAGCTTTGATAACACACCACCAGATATTTCTAATGCAGCAAAGGACATTTCTAACCAATTATTAACAGAAAAGTCGAGAAACCAATATTGTACAACACCCTCAGTATGGTTTCAGAACCTTTTATAGAGGATTCATATCACTATTGTCTTGTATGCAATTATTCATTATTAGGTATTAAAACACTCATGTGATACTATTATCACACTCGTGTTTTAATACCCCTTATTATACAACAGTTGCATAAATAACTATTCTGTAACAATCAATAGGCTGATTCCGTTTAATTTTTGCAATAAAAACACTTTCAATTATTTAGTTACACGCGAGTTTGTCCGAAACGCATCCCTCGCGTTAACGGGATATTACTGTACTAGGTAAATCAGCCTAGCCTTTTCCCAACTATATTGCGGTCGGCTTCCAGTCTAACCGGATGCAGCTGAATACCAGTATTTTACATGGAGCGACTGCTTATCTGACCTCCACAACCCAGTAACTGGGTAATACGATGCCCGTATTTTCCCACTGCAGGGCAAAGGCCTGCCTTTCCTTTTTCCACCCAACCCGATCCTGAGCCAATATGGACCAATCCCTCCTATAAGCGTCAAGTTCGTCCCGCCATCTACGCCTGGGTCTTCCACGATGCCGCTGGACGTTTTCAGGAACCCATGTTGTAGTGGTCTTAGCCCACAATGCATCCGACATGCAGCAAACGTGTCTGGTCCAGTCCCACTTGAGCTTGGCTGCTTTTTGGGTGACGTCAGCGATTTGTGTCTTAGTAATTTTAATTTTATATTACTGTATTAGGTAATCTAATAAAACTTACTTGATCCTTATGCCAATAGACTTCCTAATGGCTTGAGTGAGAGCTTCAGTCTTGCTCATCTCCAGAGAGAATATTTCAGAACCTGAAATTAGAAACCATGTACAAGACTCCAAACTTCTTAAAATCTAAATATTTTATTTCACATAAACCTACAAGGGCACTTATGAAACGTCAGAAGCTAGGTGCACGGTTCCAATTGGTTACTTCCTATGGAGAAGAGCCGGCAAGAAACTCCACGGTTACTCTTTTAAGCCTGAACAAGTTCCAAATACTTGTTGTGATTAGTTGAAACAAAATAGCAACTATTATATGTCATAAAGCCAAGTGCGTGTTGGACTACGCACAATGAAGGGTTCCATAGTTGGGATGAATTTATCCCAAAAACAAACTTAACTTTGTAGTTGAAAAACATGTTCTCCCATACAAAATGTATGGGAAAACATGTTTTTGCAACTGCAAATATAAGTTGGTCGATTATTACTCGTTAACTTGTAGAGCCTACTTAGCTGTGATAGTTTTCCTTTTAATTTCATTATCTAAACTATTGCTGTGATTTTTTTCACACATCCAAAACCAACCATTTAGCTGGCAGGGGGGGGACACACTTGACTCTAACAAAAATTAGCACTTTAAAGCTACAGTATAATTTTATAATATTTCGCAAACGGATTGCTGAATCCAAAAATAGTTTTTACATACTCACAATGTTTTTAAAGGATCTTTCCAATGATACACCGAGGAATAAAAAAAAACATCACCACTTTACGTGTAGGGGAAGTACACAGTTCTTTTTTTCATAATTTTGTTTTACTACTTTGTCGGCGTAATTAATATGTATATCCATGGCAAATTATAGCTTTCTATTACTAAGAGTCTCGGAGTTAGACCGCGGACGGACAGACAGACTGACGGATATGGCGAAATTATAAGGGTTCCTTGTTTACTACGGAACCCTAAAAAAGACTAAAATTTTAATTTTTATATTTTTTTCTATTTATAATAAATACAATACAGTATCAACCCTGAAATTTCAAATAGTTAAATACTCTCAAGGACCCCATGAGACAGGCTCGACCTAGTATGAAGTCTACAAGTTAAAATATTAAAATTATGTTTCCTATAAGAATAACAATAATTTTAGTACTTAATAGTTTATTTGTATTATTTTTAAGGAAATGTAAAAATTCTCTATTTGGTTAATAAACAATTTTAATATTATATACAGGTTTATTCCTAGTTCAGGTAGAATCTATATTTATACCTTTAGTTTTAAATTTTTAATATTTTTTATAAAATTAGATTTGTTACAGCTGTAGTGGCAATCATGTCATTTGGTATAAATAGGTCCTTATTTTTATTATTTTATTTATCTTTTATACAACGTTAGTTTTTGTTTATACTAAACCTCTTAAGGAGTCATTGTACTCATCATTATAAACAACTTTCACTATGGGACAAACGCTGAAATCGCGAAACAAAAAAAAATCAGCTGTTCCCTACATTTATGTTCGCATATCTCGTCAAAATGTAGGGAACAGCTGATTTTTTTTTTCGCGATTTCAGCGTGTATAAAGCTTGTATAAATTCTTTTCTTTTATATTTTGTGAATGTGAGAATGTTGTAGACTGTAGACTTGTAGACCATTTTCTATTTTACAATGCGCCTGGTACTTGTTGATAGGCGTACACTGTCCTCTGATACCTATTAACACTGTAATTTGAAAACATTGTAGAAACCATTTATTTTTAAAAGAGTAACCGTGGAGTTTCTTGCCGGCTCTTCTCCATAGGAAGCGAACAATTGGAACCGTGCACCTAGCTTCTGACGTTTTATAAGTGCCCTTGTAGGTTTATGTGAAACTAGCTTCTGCCCGCGACTTTGTCCGTGTCGAATAGTTACTTTGGGAGTATTTATTTGGATAAGGATTAATATCATGTTTATAAAAACACCTTCGCAAATAATGCATTATTTTAGAACAAATTTGGTTAGCATAAAAAGGTTATAGTGAGCCAACCTTAAAAGATAGACATATGCTGTAGTGGACTTTTTTTTAAACTTTTAAAGGGGAACAATTCTGTGATACATGATTTTTGCGAAACTTTAACCGTTTACGCAGAGCACGCAGCGGAAGCACTCAAAAGGAAAAAAAAAAACGATGTTGAAACATTTTTCATTGGTGCTCCGCTCCTATTGGTCTTAGCGTAATGATATAATAGCCTATAGCCTTCTTCGATAGTTGAAATCGGACCAGTAGTTCCTGAGATTCATGCTGAAGAGTTTGTTTGTTTGCGCGTTCAAGCAAACAAACAAACTCTTCAGCTTTAGAATTATATTAGTATAGATAAAGATAAAATAATTTGAATTTGTATAAGGCTCTAATATTGTAAATATTTATGTTAATCAATTTTTTCAATAAACAAATTCAATAAATTGTCACTTACCAGCCATGCTTGTGAATGGAGTATCAGGTCCCAAGGCTTGGGCAAGCCCCATGGCGATAGCTGTCTTGCCTGTGCCCGGCTGTCCAGCTAGTAACACTGCTCGACCTGCTATTTTACCTAAAAAGACATAAGAGGAGATATATAAATAATAGTTATTTATGCAAGTGTTTTATAATAAGGGGTATTAAAACACGAATGTTTAGTATCACATGTGTGTTTTAATACCTAATTATAAAAGTGGCATACAAGACTTTATCTACACCCATGATATGAATCCTCTATAAAAGTTTCTGAAACCATTGGGTGTTTGTAATTCAAGATCAAGAATAAAGAAATTCCCACGAAATTCAGTACAAGTCCACGTATGTATATCGCCTGCAGCAGCACATCACATACACATGCGTGCAGCGGGTGTGCTGTCTCCCGCTTGAACGTTGAAACGAGTTGCGTAATGAAATTTAGTACAACATTGTAACACTCATTGGGATGAGGTAATTAGGTTACTATGACACTGGCTGTTATAATGTTGCCAATAAGATAACTGTTTCAGAACCTTTTATAGAGGTTTTATAGCATGGGTGTAGATATATTGAGGAAATGTGGTGAGCAATTACCATATCATCTCTGAATGGGAGCAGGCCTTTGCCCTGACAAACTTCTTCCTTTTGTATGGTTAGTCACTAACCTGTATCCTAATTGCGTAACTTATTTTCGTAAACAATTATGACCAAACAAACAACAAACACAACAAAACAAACAACAAAAACACAACAAAACATAAACATAACTGGCGAAATGTGGGTGTACCTGACACAGGTACACCTCTGCCCAACCCTTCGGGGAAACAAGGCGTTATGTTATGTGTGTTATGTTAATTATGACCAATTTGTTTCATTTTGACAGTTCAACAACATTCATTGCGTTAATTACGTAGTTGAGCAAATCTTTTTTCCAACTTATGAAGCAATGGATTAGAAATCTGTTTCAAATCGAAACAAATTGTGATTGTTCGTGCAGTACGCAATTAGGGTACTGGTGTCAGTTTTAAAGCCGCCTATGGGCTTCTGACTTGGCTTCGCATGCCGTCGAGAACCAAGGACCTCGTGCTCAGCAGTAGCAGTTGAGACCACTGACCAACGAGGCAGTCTGCTTCTTTGTATTGGCAAAAAATATCGAATAAATCATGCCATGGTTAAATATTGGTCAAATACAAAGAAAACCTTTAAAAACAGTTGTCAAGTAAAAAAATTGTACTTGAAAAACATGTTCTCCCATACATTCCAACTGCAAAAGTAAGTTTGTAAGCACAATATTGAGAGATTTACCATGTTATTACTGACTTCATTTTAATACGTAGGTTTTCCTGTAATCTATGAGTAAAGAGCCATACTAAGTATTTTATTCAAAATTTTAGGTCCAGTAGTTTCGGAGATAAGGAGAGGGAATAGTCAATTTTCATCAAATTTCTTAAATATCTTTAAAAGTATTTATTTTAAAATTATATAAAAAATAAGTTTAAGATCCACGCAATAAGCCCTTTCATTTGGTACTTTTAGCAAAACTTTGTTTTTTAATTTTCTTGGGGGGCAACCCCAAAAGTGACCCCTATATTAAAAATTAAATTCGTGTTTGGGTCACACAAATACATATGTGTAACAAATTTCAGCTTAATTGATCCATTAGATTCGTTGCAAATTGGCTGTGATAGACAGACACACGAGTGATCCTATAAGCGTTCCATTTTTTTCTTTCGAGGTACGGAACCCTGAAAACAGTTTCATTTGAAGAAATTTTGAAATTTTTGTGAGATTCTTTCAATAAATTTCTTTTTAGTTTTTGTTTTTTTTGTATATTTTAGGCTTTTTATGTTTTTTTTCTTCATTTTTTTTTTGTCGATATATAATTGTTTAGTTTCACCCATTTTTGTTTGTGCACTTTATCCAGGGACACACTTTATAGCACTAAAAGCTTTCTTAATTTTAAAGAAGCAGAAGTATAATATTTAGATCTACTTAATTTAATTTAAATTCAATACTCAATATCTTTTTTTTTTTTTTTTTTTTTTTTTGTTATTCAATAAGTGTTGATGTTTGCAAATTTGGGAATTATTACTTATTTAACATAAAACCGAAGTAGAATTTACGTGAAGTGAATGCATTGACCAAAGGGCACCGAAAGATAATTTCGCTCTACCCTGATCAAGGGCTAGGACCAGCGCTGGTGGGTGTACACCACTGCCAATCCCCTTCAAGAATACAGGTGTGATATTCCATACAATAATTGGGAGACTTCTTCCCAAATAGCTTGCATGCAACGTTGTTTATGCATACAAGCCACCGTTACCATAGCAACAAAGTTTATTCAATACAAACCTTCTCGAATCATCTGTAGGACTACTCCGGCGGCCTTTCTGGCCATCTTCTGTCCCACCATACCTTGAGACACGGCCCTAGGTTCCAGGGAATCATCTAGACCTAATCCCCTGATATGTGAATGCGCCCCAATTCGTTCGATGCGAGTAATTGAACGCACCTCTTGCACTTGTGCCGCTGCTATCGACTAGAATTAAAAAATATAAATTAAAACGCTGAAATCGAAATTTAAATTTAGAAAAAAAACATGAATAGTGTTTTAAAAGTGAGGTTATGTTTGAGTTTACCGGCTTGATAGCATGCTTTGCATTTAGATAATTTTTAGATATATGAATAGTACTTACAGCCATTTTTGGAGGTTGTCGTTGTGTTAATTCACTAAAGTTATAAAGAAATGTGTTAAAACAAAGGGTGCGTTTTTCGTCGCTAACCCAAACAAGAACGCTCCACGGAAAACTGACAGTGACATAATGAAAATGACAAGGACAACTACGAAAAAAATGACTACAAAACTTTCGTCTGGAAATTATTTCTACTTTAAAAACGCATGCAAAGAGTTTTGTTGCTAGTTTATCTGTTAAACTTGTCAAAAATTTTGGTAAATTGATTGTATTTTTGACAGATTGCAAATGAGATTAGAATGCGAATGTTCTTCAAAATTACGGGAATTGGCCCTCTCAAATATATCTCTCAGGCATGCCGGTTTCCTTACGATGTTTTCCTTCATCGTTTTTAAAGCAACTGATAATTATACAAAACGCACATGAATCCGAAAAGTCAGAGTTGCATGCCTTTTTTTTTTGGGTGGGAAATTATCAAATAACTTCTCCCGCTCTGGGTGGAGCAGGAGGGCGTGTCAGAGTCTTACTGAGTAAAACCCACCCGTGTTCCTTCAGTTGCCATATTGCCGGGGGCCACGATTTCCCTTTCGGCCTTATTCGCAACTCCGGCAGGCGCGTTGTTGAACTACGCGTTACGTAACATTGTTTTAACCCTTCAGAGCCTTGACAGGAATGGCCTGCGCCTGATGACGGGGACCATCACGGGTCACTGCTCGCTAAACAAACACTTCCACACAATAGGCATAACGGACAGTCCTCTGTGCAGGGCGTGCATGGAGGCTGAGGAAACCGTCGCGCACGTACTCTTCGAATGCACAGGTGTTACTAAAATTAGAACAGAAACCCTCGGGTCACCCAGATCTTTCACTGACGTTCTGAACAGACCAGGAGTTTTAATTAACTTCTGGAGGGAGGTGGGCTGGTTGGAATAACCACCAAACGGCCGCCATGGCCCACGCACAATGGTCCACCTGACGGACTAAGTGCGGAAACCAAACCCCATAACATAGAACATAGAACATAGAACCCTTCAGAACGGTCGTGTAGAGATTTTTTTCTCACGCATTTTTTTAAACGTTTTTTTTTTCTCAAAATTTCAAATGGAATGATTACTTGAAAACTTTTTTACCTTCACAAAATTTCTTGCTTGATTTTACACTACGTTACAGGATAGCAGTAAAAATTGTGTTTTAAAATAAAACCCCCGATTTTGAAACATTCTTCATTGGTGCTCCGCTCCTATTAGTCTTAGCGTGATGATATATAGCCTATAGCCTTTCTCAATAAATGGACTATCTAATACTGAAAGATTTTTTTTAAATCGGACCAGTAGTTCCTGAGATTAGTGCGTTCAAGCAAACAAACAAATTCTTCAGCTTCAGAGAACCACGAACATAAGAAACACTGTATAATGCTTCCTATCTCATTTTCTCCCACGTTAAATCTTATAAATTTATGTCTGTCTCTTTTTACTGTCGCTTTTTCGTTTCATCGACTTTCAAATCACAACGATGCTAAAGAAGTTTTCACTTCAAAAAGAAAACATAAAATTCTTCGATTGATACAGTTGAACTCAATGTACCTAGATTTTGTTGGGTTAGTAAGGGACTGACACAAAAAAACGTATACTTAAATAATTGTTAAAACATAAAATATACGCATACCACACCCACACAGACAGAATAATTTATAACTTTATGTTATTCAACATACTTACAGTTGCAATGGATTTCATTTTGACAGTTCAACAACATTCATTGCGTTATTTACGTTGCTGAGCAGACAAATTTTTCAAACTTAAGAAGCAATGGATTAACAATATCCTTCAAAATAATTCAGAACGTCATTAATCTTGTGTTACGCAATTAGGTGCCGCTTATTATTGTATAATTGTGGACCAAAATGACCACCACGCTCTCAATGCGGATTGGCGATTTGAGACTTATTTTTTAAATATTTTAATTAGTGTGCAGCAGTGCTATTCTGTAAAAAATCTCACCGTGAACGCTTAGGTGAAGTGAATTTAAGGAAGAGACGGAGCGCGTGAGGTAGAGGCAAATTTCGTGCCCTCGCGCCCCTAACCGCCGCAGGAGGAGAGCCCTGAGCGTCGGGAGTCACAAGCAGATTTTTGGCCACCGTAGGCGCGGGCTTGCGGACGGCGAGCAATGGGTAGCTCGCCGTCTGATAAGGACCAAGCCCGGGTCGACGGTCAACGTGTTCCACGCGCGCCTCAAAGAGATGTCAGCAGAATTGACGGGGTCCGCTAGGGCCGATGTCTGCCGGGGGTTCGAAGAAAACCGATTGGGACATCGTGGCCCCCCTGGCAACACGGCAACTGAAGGAACACGGGTGGGTTTTAGTCAGTAAGAGTCTGACACGCCCTCCCGCTCCGCCCAGACCGGGAGAAGTTATTTGATAAACCACCCAAAAAAAAAAGGTGAAGTGATTTTGAAAGTGAGCTGTCAATAGTGTCAATCCCTAGTATTTGGTGGAATGACAGATCACTTCAAGCTCACTTCACCTTAGCGTTCACGGTGAGATTTTTACAGAATAGCACTGCAGGTGTCATTATTTATCATAGGTACTATCGAAGAAACGCATATCTGTACACTGTAAGGACTATTCTTGCTTGCAGCGCTCGACCGCTATAGTAACGCTTACTTTCGAAAAAAAAGGGTCCTCTCCGACCCAGATGACCCCATAACACTCCTCCAGGAGAAGAATAGGGCCACCAGTATAGTGCACAAACACAGACGCCTCACGTAATTCCGACCTCGCCGCCGAGGTCTTTTGCGATCGCGACCGCGTCCCCGAGTAAATGAAACTCCCCCCCGACCCTTGCTCGAAAATGAGATGCCAGCTGTTGTTGCAGCTGAGCACGTAGCTTTAAATACCCCGCGCAATAATCATGATGAAAATATAAGTTTGATCCAGCCTCTCCCTTCTTGCTGTCCTCCCCCCGGCGATGCCCTAAGCCGAGGTTCGTACCCCACAGGAGGTGCCCTTAGCGAGCACTTGCTTAATTTCAATTTAGAATCGTTTATACCCCTGGTTTTTAGTGTAGAAGCTTAAGGCAACCACAGGAAAGCCCGGTTAAGCAGCCAAGACCTTAGTGGTCAAAACTACGAGTTGCCCTAGAAGGGTCGTGTGCACGGGATTTGTTTTCAAATTGCTTAGATATGCGTTACCCCGATGGTACAGACGCCAGCACATAAGGCTACTACAATCTGTCAAATTTATTTAATAGATTTTCAACTTTATTGCTGAAGAATAAGGTTCAAAGTTGATTGGGAAAATTTGACAGTTTCGGGTAGCTTGATGTGCTGACGTCTGTACATACATAAAACTCGTAATGCTGTCTGTAAATAGAAATATAAATCTTTGTACCTGTTTTTGCTGTATACAGATAAGATGAAATCTAGCACCGATACCTTTACCTAACCGGCTTGCAAAATTTCAAATACTACCAATTGAATATGAATAAATCATAGAATTAAATTAAATTTCTTATTACTCTAAAACATTAAGTGAGTTAATCTACATCATACCTAGGTACAGACGCCAGCACATCAAGCTACCCGAAACTGTAAAATTTTCCCAATCAACTTTGAACCTTAAAATTCAGCGATAAAGTTGAAAATCTATTAAATAAATTTGACAGATTGTAGCAGCCTGATGTGCTGGCGTCTGTACTTAAAAATATTTTAACAAGATTTCAAACCTAATGTCGGTGACACTCCTCGAGAGTTACCTAACCTTAGCGCAAACGTAATGCCGGTGACCCTCCCGGGGGCCTACCACCAGCTCAAAAGTAGTATTATTTTAATATTACTTCAGTGGGAGAAAGAGATGGAACTATACGTCCTGTAGAGCTTCATCTCTTTCCCTCACTGAAGTAATATTAAAATAATACTGCTTTATGAGCTGGTGGTAGGCCCCCTGGAGTCAACTTGCATTAAGTACCTATATGGCGACATGACGTATGAGTTCTACGAAAAATGGATGGAGTCGAAAGTGTTAACTAGGTAAAGGCAACGTTTATAAATAGGTAGATATTGGTGCCGATTCCCTTGTTCACAAACTAAACTAAATTTAAGTTCAGTGCATCTTTTTCTTTCTATTTCACTAAGAAAAGGACAGAAGATAAATTTTAGTTTAGTCCTGTCAAATTAATCAGCGCCTGTCAGTCTCCATACAAGTTTAGACGTGATTAAAAACTTGCCGACTAAAATTACGTCAATTTAAGTCAAGCGCTGATTAATTTGACAGGACTAAACTAAAATTTATCTTCTGTCCTTTTCTTAATGAAATAGAAAGAAAAAGATGCACTGAACTTAAAGGACATGTCCTAAAATGGTTTTTTATTATTCAATAATTCTAACCAGGATAAGTTAAATATATTTGGATAGACAGCCCAAAAACTAGTGGTTCTAGCTATATCATACATTTTTAAAGACCTCCATTTTTGAGAAAAATCGTTTTTTATTTTAGTAAAAATTTACTAAAATTCGCAACATTTTTAAACAAACCTTTCTAATTATCTAGGATAATATAGTGAACACACCCCATAAAATAGTAAACTTGTCAAAATTGACACACTATGTGTCAATTTGTCGTATTGACATATTCAAATAGTAAACTTGTCAAAATTGACACATGGTACTGTCATCACTGTCAATTGATTGACAGTATCATGTGTCAATTTATATCATATTTGTCATAGTTGCCATCAACAAATAAAATATTTGTACTTTAAATAGTTTGTAATTTTTATCTTAAATGGAGGGGTCTAAAAATATTATTTCAATGGTTCCTAGTTCCATATTTTGTCGTTTTTATTTAGATGTAGTTTGATGCTGGTTAGATTTTTCTCGGAATAAAAAACCAACGTCCCTACAAAAAGCGGACATCTCCTTTAGTTTAGTTTGTGAACAAGGGAATCGGCACCATTTACCAACTTTTTAACAGACTTCTAAAAACGAAAGAGATCTAAAATAGTGGAAAAATCGTCGCTGTCCGTGAAAACTTTGAGCGCCTCTGCTACACACTTAACGGGATTTACCCTAACCCCCAATACATTGGCGAGGACAGGGGGTAACATTTTGACACATCATTATCGTCGTATTGATCCATTTGATCCCACTGCTCAAGAAAAATTCGGTATCAAGTCATGCGTATGGGCGGATGTGCCTGTGTTTGTTTATTTTTGCTCTTCTTGGCGGGGGAGAGATCTAAACTAACATACAACGTGCTCCTTTTTAACCGACTTCAAAAAAAAGGAGGAGGTTCTCAATTCGTCGGGATATTTTTTTTTTATGTATGTTCCCTGATTACTCGAAGACGGCTGGACCGATTTGAAAAATTCTTTTTTTGTTCGAAAGGGTATACTTTCAAGTTGGTCCCATTGTCATTTGGTTACGATCTGATGATGGGATCTTGGAGAAATCGAGGGAAATCTTCAAATATTAAAGGCACATCTATAGCGATTTGGGTATTTTTGATGAGCAGTTGACATAAGGCTATTGTAACTTAGATAAATTACAAACCAACCCACTAAAAAGTGAAAAAAAAACTTTTTTACAAAAAACACAACCGACTTCAAAACTACAAAGTGAAAAATAATTTTAATTTCGGAAGTCGGTGTCAAAAAAAAAACTAAAATACTGATCTGATCCAAAGACACCGACTTCCGAAATTAAAATTATTTTTCACTTTGTAGTTTGGAAGTCGGTTGTGTTTTTTGTAAAAAAGTTTTTTGATGTTCCATAAGACCATAACTCTAAGGTTATGTAATCTGTGGTTATATGCTATTATTTATAATAAGGTACAAAAAGTTCAAGAACAAGTGTTCCAAAGATACATAGTTGCGAAGACAACATAACATTAGACTCTCGATTTGTGTTTCAAGTTTCAATCATTCTAAGAAAATGCGACGTTGTAATTTTTTTTTTATCGACAAAAATAGTCAGATTTTTAGGGTTCCGTTAAAAAACGGAACCCTTATAGTTTCGTCATGTCTGTCTGTCTGTCCGTCCGTATGTCACAGCCACTTTTTTCCGAAACTATAAGAGCTATGCTGTTGAAATTTGGTAAGTAGATGTATTCTGTAAACCGAATTAAGATTTTCACACAAAAATAGAAAAAAAACAAATAATTTTGGAGTTCCCCATACTTAGAACTGAAACTCATAATTTTTTTTTTCATCAATCCCATACGTGTGGGGTATCTATGGATAGGTCTTCAAAAATGATATTGAGGTTTCTAATATCATTTTTTTCTAAACTGAATAGTTTGTGCGAGAGACACTTCCAAAGTGGTAAAATGTGTCCCCCCCCCCCCTGTAACTTCTAAAATAAGAGAATGATAAAACTAAAAAAAATATATAATGTACATTACTATGTAAACTTCCACCGAAAATTGGTTTGAACGAGATCTAGCAAGTAGTTTTTTTTTAATACGTCATAAATCGTAAACTTATCGTTACTTGCTGCTACGGAACCCTTCATGGGCGAGTACGACTCGCACTTGGCCGCTTTTTTTTATAATAATATATTAAAATGTCATGTAAGGGTGTATGAGGACGTTTTACTTATATAAATAATCGGGACTTTGTCGAATTGTTTTGTATGAAAAGAAAAAAGAAAAGTAATTGAAAAATAATTCTGCCAGTTGATTGTTTGACATGGTTTTATTAAGGGGGAAGCGTCAGGGTAACCCGTGAAATTCAAATGGGATCTGGAGGCAAAAGTCCTCGCGCTCATCTGGGAGTGGCGCGAGGAGGCGAAACGCCGGGGCTTAACTCCGATGCCGCAAGAAATCGCGGCACAGCGGACAGAGCTCCGGCGGGATCTCATGGCGTCATGGAGAGTGCGATTGTCGCAATCCAGCGCTGGGCACGCCACAATTGCGGCGATAAGACCCCTCTTTGAGGAGTGGCTAGAGAGGCGCCACGGCGCCCTCACCTTCCGCTTGACGCAGGTCCTTACCGGACACGGCTGCTTCGGGAGGTTCCTGTTCAGGATAAGGCGGGAGGAAACGCCCGGGTGTCACCATTGTGTGGATCGCCCAGAGGACACGGTGGAGCATACGGTGGAGGTCTGCCCGGCTTGGGCGGAGCATCGCCGTGTCCTCGTGGAGGCGATCGGCGGCGTTGATCTGAGCGTCCGGTTCGGACTCGGTTTCTATTTACTCTACCTTGTTACAATGGGTTATTTTAGCCCCTCGTATAATAATCTACTATCTGTTCACGGTTATAAATATTCACTAAAAATTTAATAAGTTGGAAACTACTAATAGCAACAAGACCTCCCTGAAAACACAATTTTACTTCGTTTTACAGTGTTTTATAACACGGTTTTAATAATGCCGTTGGCCATCCGCGATGGTTAACTTTAGCGCAAACGTAATGCTGGCAACCCTCTCTCGGAGGGCTTACTTCCAATATGTATGGCGGCATGACAAAAATGTAAAAAAAGAAGCGTTTGTTTTTAGAACAAAACATTATTTTAGGCGCACATCTTTTTGAAATAAGCGTTTTTTTGCAATAGGCTCGCCCCCTATTACATGGGACTTAAACATAACTCTTCGTCTTTGACCAGTGCGTGTTGCCAGTGATGACCTATAGTATTGAAACGTGGTCGCTCACAATGGACCTTATCAGAAGGCTAAAAGTCACCCAAAGGGCAATGGAGAGGACTATGCTTGGAGTTTCCCTACGTGATCGAATCAGAAATGAAGAGATCCGCAGGAGAACCAAGGTAACCGACATAGCCCGAAGAATTGCCAAACTTAAGTGGCAATGGGCAGGGCACATTGATCGCAGAACAGATGGCCGATGGGGCCGAAAGGTTCTGGAGTGGCGACCGCGTACCGGAAGACGTAGCGTTGGAAGGCTTCCCACAAGATGGACCGATGACTGCAGGAATCCGCTGGATGCGGGAAGCACAGAATCGGTCGAAGTGGCGGTGCTTGGGGGGGCCTATGTCCAGCAGTGGACGTCTTTCGGCTGAAATGATGAAGATGAAACAAAACCGGCGAAATGTGGGTGTAATTGCTACAGGGACGCCTCTGCCCAACCTTTCGGGAAAACAAGGCGTGTCATGTTATGTCTTTTTGAAATAAACAGCTAGAGAACCGAGGGCGAGTAACTTTGTTTAACTTCGTTTAATTTTTATTTTTTGTTGTTAGAGCGGCAATAGAAATACAAAATAAGTGTCTACCTATTACAGTTCATGAGATACAGCCCGCTGACAGACAGTCAGACGAATAGACGGACGGACGGACAGCGGTACCCTTCGGGTATGGAACCCTAAAAACCAGTAAGTATTGTATTTTATTTAAAAATTAAAATTCAGACAATTTCTTAACCGACTTCCAAAAAGGAGGAGGTTATATGTTCGTCGCGTATGTTTGTTTTTTTTTTATGTATGTCCACCGATTTCTCCGTCAACTGTGGACCGATTTTGAAAATTCTTTTTTGTTTGAAAGGGTATGCTCTCGAGGTGGTCTCATATAAATTTTATTAACTTTATCTTGGATGGTTTTTGAGTTAGCTTCAATAATACGTATTTTTTCCCACTTAGTATGTGGATGATATGTTAAGTTTCTCACGGTTATTTACATAGCAGGTAATGGTATTCGAATTTGTGTGGGGGTAAATACCACAACTAAAAAGTGAAAAATAAAAACTTTTTATTAAAAAAAAAACAACCGACTTCCAAAAAACAGTACAAAGTGAAAAATAACTTTAATTTCGGAAGTCGGTGTCTTTGGTTTTAAAATTTTCATTTTTTGTCAGTTAGTGTTTTTTGGAAGTCGGTTGTTTTTTTTTATAAAAAGTTTTTGTCCATATTTTGTTAGTACCTTTTACATTCTGTTTAAAACTATGTTAGTAATGACGAGATCAATTAATACATTTAGGTAACATAATATAATAAGTACTCGAAAAAAAAAAATCTGAAAGTAAATTAAATTAAATAAATGAATAATAATAAATTAATTAATTATTGATAATAAATTAAAATTAAATGAAATAATTAATAGAAATAATTGAAAATAAATATTTTATTATATTTAGCGGCAACGCCGTATTTATTCACTACCGTAGTACTATTCTGTAACCATCTCACCGTATTATCTTAGGTGAAGTGAGCGTGGAGTGAGCTGTCAGTTGCTAAGGATTGACACTATTGGCAGCTCACTTCACCTAAGTTATCACGGTGAGATTTTTACAGAATAGCACTACTGGGCTCGTGAGCTCTACAGTACCAATAATTACAACAACAACTTTTTACGACTTTAAAACCTTTTTATCTACAACCATGCTATAAAACCTTTATAAAAGTTTCGGAAACAGTTAGCTTATTGGCAACATTATAACAGCCAGTGTCATAGTAACCATTACATCATCCAAAGGAGTGTTATAATGTTGTACTAAATTTCATTATGCAACTCGTTTCAATGTTCAAAAGGGGGACAGCACACCCGCTGTACGCATGTGTGTGTGATGTGCTGCTGCAGGCGATATACATACGTGGACTTGTACTGAATTTCGTGGGAATTTCTTTATTCTTGATCTTGAATTACAAACACCCAATGGTTTCAGAAACTTTTATAGAGAATTCATATCATGGGTGTAGATAGTCTTGTATACAACTGTTATAATTAATTGTTACAATCAAAACAATGTCATCACAGAGGGTGCTACTAATCTGTGATACTATGCACTATGGAGTAGTGTAGTTGCACCCTCGTCGTGCATCCCTACTGGTCCACATACAGAATGACAGCACTACAGCGTGGAACTACGGGAAAAGGGACGGTGAGTTGTGGGTGAGAATTGAGTGATAAACTAATTAATAAAAAACCGGCCAAGTGCATGTCGGACCAC
Source organism: Agrochola lychnidis (assembly GCA_963680765.1). Lineage (NCBI taxonomy): Eukaryota > Metazoa > Arthropoda > Insecta > Lepidoptera > Noctuidae > Agrochola > Agrochola lychnidis. The sequence goes on from OY796875.1 coordinate 11,393,581, forward strand.
GCACAATGTAGGGTTCCGTAGTTGGGATGAATTTATCCCAAGAACAAACTTAACTTTGTAGTTGAAAAAAAAAATCTTTCATACAGAATGTATGGGAGAACATGTTTTTAGAACCGCAAATCTAAGTTGGTCGATTATTACTCGTTAACTTGTAAAGCCTACTCAGCTGTGATAGTTTTCCTTTTAAATTCGTTATATAAGCTACTGTCGTGAATTTTTTCACATATGTGAAACCAACCATTTAGCTGGCAGGGGGGGGACACTTGACTCTAACAAAAATTTTCACCTTAAAGCTTCATATTTCGCAAACGGATCTCTGAATTCAAAAATGGTTTTAACACACTCACAATTTTTTTGAAAGACCTTTCCAATGATACCACACATCATGGGATAAAAAATAAAAAAAAAACATCATCACTTGACGTGTATGGGAGGTACCCTAAAAAAAATGTTTTTCATAATTTTGTTTTACCACTTTATCGACGTAATTAATATGTATACCTATGCCAAATTTCTAGTACTAAGGGTCTCGGAGCTAGACCGCGGACAGACAGACAGACAGACAGACAGACAGACAGACAGACGGACATGACGAAACTATAAGGGTTCCTTGTTTACTACGGAACCCTAAAAAAAGAGGGTGTGTGCTGATGACCAGTACCCTAATTGCGTAAATTATTTTCGTAAACAATTATGCCTAATTTGTTTAATTTTGACCGTTCAACAACATTTATTGCGTTATTTACGTTGTTGAGCAGATTTTTTTTTTCCAAGTTATGATGCAATTGATTAGAAATCTGTTTCAAATCGAAACAAATTGTGATTGTTCTTCGCAGTTAGGGTACAGAAGTGAAAACTTATGACGGAGCTGGAGCTGGTATAAGCGTTTCAACGCCGAGTAAACGCGATTCAGCGTCACCGACCAACTGGAGCCAATCGGCTAAGTATATCCGATTTAACGTCACCGACCGATTGGAGCCGAGTATACCCGATTCAACGTCACCGACCGGCGGGAGCCGAGTATACCCGATTCAGCGTCAACGAACCGAGCGCGACGCCAACGGTTCAGTATCCTTCACTGTTCAGAAAGAGCACAAAGCGGGCCTAAAGAAGTCACGCCTTTATTCCCCGATGAGCTAGGCAAAGGTATACAGGGTCAAATTAAATTAGCTAGCAAAATTGCGCAGCAAAAAACAAATTCATTTAGTGATGTTTTTTTTGGCTTATCAACCGCCGGTAATGAAATCACTTAAAATATCAGTTTATAAATCAGCTTTTTTGTTTAATTAAACTTCACAATCGTAATTGGTATCGATATCTCAATAAGATAAAAAAAAACTTTTTATAAAAAATACAACCGACTTCCAGACTACAAAGTGAAAAATAGCTTTAATTTCATAAGTCGGTGTCTTTGGATCAGTATTTTAGTTTTTTGACACAGACTTCCGAAATTAAAGTTATTTTTCACTTTGTAGTTTGGAAGTCGGTTGTATTTTATGTAAAAAGTTTTTTTTTTCACTTTTTGGGCTGGTTTGTAATTTATCTAAGTTACAATAGCCTCATGTCAACTGCTCATCAAAAATACTCAAATCGCTATAGATGCACCCTATAATATTTGAAGAGTTCCCTCAATTTCTCCAAGATCCCATCATCAGATCGTGACCAAATGACAATGGGACCAATTTGAAAGTATACCCTTTCAAACAAAAAAAGAATTTTTCAAATCGGTTCAGCCGTCTTCGAGTAATCGGGGAACATACATTAAAAAAAATCCCGACGAATTGAGAACCTCCACCTTTTTCTTGAAGTCGGTTAAAAACAGATTTTATCAACTAACACTTCAAGTAACAACACTACACAAAAAAAAAACGAAATCTTTTTGTTTTGTCTTATTTAGAAAAGATCAATCACGTCTGCGGAGTTTTGCTAGCTACTTCAATTTGACCCTTTATAACAGTAATCATCCAGTAAGTCCACGTTCGCATGGACGTAATAAAATCGCGGCAATTTTTTTTCGTGCACTTGATTCTCAGCGCTCTGCTTAGCGGCGAGAGTTGAAAATCCAACAGTGTGTTTTTCAACGCGATGGGCCGAGAGTGCGTCCCAGCGCGTTGGATTTTCAACGCTCGGCTTAACACCGAGAGTTCATCCAGTGCGCTATAAAATCCCGCCGCGATTTTATTACGTCCGTGCGTAGTTGGCTTAGTCCCATGTCATAGGGTAGGTATATTGGTATCAACCGGGGACAAATCCGAATTCAAGGCTGCTGCTGAGCCCTCTAGACCAGCGGTCGGCAACCTTTTGGCAGGCAAGGGCCACAAGGTGGCAAAATAAACTAAAAGCGGGCCGCACTTGTGATATTAACCCTAGAAGCCCAATATACCTACGTATTCTTGGTCATATCCAATAGAAAAAAAAAATGCTATTTAAATTGTTAAACCATACGAAATTTTGGGGTTTCTAGCTAGAAAAAAAAACCACCGTAAATAATTCAGAAATGAAAACTACAAAGAACCTAAATAGGTAACCGATTTTGTACAAATTTCAGTGTGATGTCTGAAGTTGCATTTGGGAGGCTATTTCTTGTATGTTAGCTGTCAAATTTGTAGTTGCAATTCGTAGAATGGCTCTCAAATACTCATCTGTGAGACGAGAAGCATATTTATTTTTTCTATAATTTACAATTGAAAAACTTTGCGCGTTACTTTACTTATAACTTATTTACAAAACATTCACGGGCCGCAAGTAAGACGTGGGCCGCGTGTTGCCGCTGCTCTAGACGAAAAACCTTTTATTGCTCGACCTGGGAAGAAAATCCAGCCTTGACCACTATTTACACTCTTACGCTGATGTCGATCGCATACGGCCTGCAGCAACGTACGCGCCGCTGACGTCAGCGTCGCAGTGTGGTTCTAATAGAACACAATGTATATTCGTACGCGCAACCGACGCGACGTACAGACGCCAGCACATCAGGCTACTACAATCTGTCAAATTTATTTAATAGATTTTCAACTTTATCGCTGAAGTATAAGGTTCTAACTTGATTGGGAAAGTTTGACAGTTTCGGGTAGCTTGATGGGTGTCTTGTACGTAACCGAAATCAGCGTAGGAGAAATTCTGGACTAGTTGACGTTTAATAACTTGAAAAGAAGTGATAGACTTAAAATGATAGACTATACAATGTGTGGTTGCGGCGAGTGACAATTCTGACAGTCCGGCCGTCTAGAATGCGTTTTTGATACCTGTCAGATTAACTAATAAATAAAATGTGTCTTTCGAATTTGATGCTTATTACTGCTAAATATCGTCCAACTGACCGAGGGACTTGTGGCTAAGTAATAACAGCCGCACGGGTCTAACGATCCGTACCCTAATTGCGTAACTCATTTTCGTAAACAATTTCGCGAAATTTGTTTCATTTTAACATTTCAACAACATTCATTGCGTTATTTACGTTGCTGAACAGATTCTTTTTTCCAACTTATGAAGCAATGGATTAGAAATCTGTTTCAAATCGAAACAGATTGTGATTGTGTTGTATTACGCAATTAGGATACAGGTTAAGCTACGTTTGCCGCGGTTGCTTCGTGGATGGGTGATTAGATCATCTTTACATACCAAGACCCCTCCGTGCCTCGGACTTTTTGAAACTTTCTTTGCCACTTTAAGTTGTATTGTAGAGACAGAAAAACTACTGCAATTAAGAATTGTCGGTTGAGCATTCGGAAATTTAATGTGTGAAGACAGTAATACAAATTCTTGAAAAATCAAGATCAAATTAAAGCATCGATGTTATGAAGTCAATTCTCACTCTTCTCCCATTCCTTTTTTTAAATCTCGAAGGTTCGAAAGAACTCCGCAACGATGGTATCCCTTCATAAATGAACCCTATTTACCGGGACCTACTCACACCACTACAAAATTCGAACACCTCGTGCATACATCCCCCATTTCGCTCTCTCTTTCTACCACCCGCGCTTTCACATACACCCATCTCGCTTCCCCGCGAAGCTCCTGCCAGTAATCGATTTTCTCTCGCATTATTTTCCCGGCGCCCCTCGTGGAAACACAACGTGAGTGAAACCAACGATTTTTGTTTGTGTAAAATAAAAATACAGTAAAGATTATTCCAGTGCTGTGTGAAAAAAGTGTTGTTTCTGATATTTTCCGCGGAAAACCGATCGGTGAGTGTTCTATTTTTGAATTTGGTCTTTTTTTTGCGTTGGGAATTGATGTTTGAAAACTGCGATTCTATTTGAGAGAGGACTTATATTTTGTAATACCTTTGCATGATTGTGATTAAAATGTAGGTTGATCTTTTTCGGAGGCAAAATGGACGATACAATTTCTAACTTCACACACAATTTCGCATTTTCATTTTAAATCATTTTAGGTGCATGAGTTGAGGTACCTACTGTATATATTGATGTTTTTATTAATTACTTAAATAATATAATCAATACCATATCAAGACTTGGTTCGCAAATTTTTATTTCGTCCAAATAATAACAAATACCTATCTAAATAGGTTAGCATCTCTCCAAAATGACCGACGCTTGTTCCACGTCTATATTCATTACAGAGGTACTTACATGTTAAGACCCTACCTTCATCAAATTAGGTATCTACCTACGTTGTAATGTCAAGGTATGTCGTCGACAAAAATAGGAATTCCAATTCTCTTAAAAGCTTCCAGAAGATACATCGATTTGTTTATATAAACACTACCTACATAAATTCATATTATAAATGACTTGGTTGTTTCTATTATTTCTTATATAGCTTCAAGTATTATATGCTCAGTATTTAAGTAGGTACCTAAGTGCTTCCGGGCTTATATGTAGGTATATACTATTAAGGAGCAATATTTGTATGTACCTACATATATTTGTTTGTATAGGTAGGTACTATATTTTTGTACCTACTCATGTTCTCGAAATCGACTCCAACGATTTCGATGAAAGTTGCATTATTGTGGTTTACGGGTGCGAAAAATCGATCTAACTAGGTCTCATATATGGGAAAATTAGTTTTCTTCGTATTTTCACCCGAGCCGAGCTCGGTCTCCCAAAGTTTAGAACAAGAAAATGAATAATGACATGACATTATTGACATTAGAATTAACATTATTGACAGCATGGAATTAGTAAGTAAGCACTAAGTACCTACTATCATGGCAGTATGGAATTAGTAAGTACTAAATGAGCATTCTCTATTTTCATCAGAGCAGGAGCTCGGTCGCCCAGGTACTTATTTATAAAAGTACGAAAGTAGGTTTCTACGAAGGAACATGGGAAAATCGTATCGTAGGAAACGAAAAATATAATCCTATTCCAAGTAGTAACTTGGGATATATATTTTTACACGACTCATAATGCGAAGGATTAGAGAGTGCTCTACGATCGAAAAATTTGTTTTGCCTCCTTTCTGCAAATGTTTTTATCATAGAAATATAAAAAAAACTTCATCTTTCTTATATCTATGGTTTTTTATTGTTACACTCCTGCTAGTACACAAAACCTACTTAATTTAAATATCATTGTATAGAATTTAATGGAGATTAATTCTGTAATCATCAGAAATAGATTTTAATGCAGCAGAAACGAAAAAAAAGGATTGTGTGGTTTTATGAAACCACGGTAAAAGTGAAACTTCTATAGGCGCCGCCATATTGGCCTTGGCTGCTCTGACGAGCGCCTTTCACTTTATCCCTACTCCGCGGCCGACCGTCACGCGACATGCAACACACAGACGAAAAAGTTTGAGACGATGTAATAAAAGTTTGACTTTAACATCAAAATAATTTTAATAAAATTCCCGTCTATCAAGTATGAAACCTGAAAACATTGTAGCTTGCGAAAAAATCAAACAATAAAGTAATTTTTTTTGAAGTGAAAGCTTCTTTAGGCGCGTTGGGAATTTTTGAGATGGGACTAACTAAACCATTGATTTCGTGACACTGTAACGCAATTTACCGACACCGTGGAGTAAAAGACATCAACGCGTTGATTACCGCGGTGCCGATTTTTTTTTTAAGTTTTCACTTCTGTCGGCACTCCCGGAGTACCACTGTTTTTTTTTAATAGATTCGTTTCACCCATAGGAGGAAACCTATTGAAAATGGCTGTTTTATTCGAAGTATTTTTATATGATCAAATGAGCATTATGAGTCGTGCACTTTTGTATTTTCCAAATTTTTTGTATTTATCTTAGAACGGTCATAAGGTCTATTATAATAATTAGTATGCTATTTCTCAAGGTTATCCATTCCTTACCGGACACCCTGTATAAAGATAATAAAGAGTGCGCCATGTTATGCCGGAAAGCGTACAAATGTTTGTAATTAAGTAATCAAGCAAGGTCTCGTTAATTTAATTAAATAAATCTGGACAGTAAAAAAAAACAATTATAAAGATCACATTTCATGATACTAATTAATTAATAATAAATAGCAAGAAAAATTAACGTCAGTAAAAAGAAAAAAAATAAATGTCTATGTCAACACAGACTGAATAAAAATAATAAGTCTATGTCAATATTATCTGTGCTCGCGGCGACGCGGACGGCTCTTTCCGCGTTTGTAAGTTTTAATTTTCCGGTAGGAAAGGTGTCCTGTGCTTTTCCAGGTAGATAGTGTACCTACATAGCAACGAAGCTTTCTAGTAGGCAATAAAAAAAAGCGGCCAAGTGCGAGTCGTACTCGCCCATGAAGGGTTCCGTAGCAGCAAGTAACATTGAATGAAAGGTAAATTGCGGTTTACGATTTATGACGTATTAAAAAAAAACTACTTGCTAGATCTCGTTCAAACCAATTTTCGGTGGAAGTTTACATGGTAATGTACATTATATATTTTTTTTAGATTTATCATTCTCTTATTTTAGAAGTTACAGGGGGGGGGGGGGGGGATACAGATTTTACCACTTTGGAAGTGTCTCTCGCGCAAACTATTCAGTTTAGTAAAAAATGATATTAGAAACCTCAATATCATCTTTAAAGATCTATCCATAGATACCCCACTCGTATGGGATAGATGATTTTTTTTTTTTGAGTTTCAGTTCTTAGTATGGGGAACTCCAAAATTATTTGTTTATTTTCTATTTTTGTGTGAAAATCTTAATGCGGTTCACAGAACACATCTACTTACCAAGTTTCAACAGCATAGCTCTTATAGTTTCGGAAAAAAGTGGCTGTGACATACGGGTGGACAGACAGACAGATAGACAGACAGACATGACGAATCTATAAGGGTTCCGTTTTTTGCCATTTGGCAACGGAACCCTAAAAACGATCAAGCCTTACAGTAGTCGCATGATGTGTAAGATCTGACATCTTGGCTGGCAGTACCAACCTCTCGGAAAATCGGCCAACTCTACCCCATAGGTTTAGGTAGTTAAAAAAAAGCGGCCAAGTGCGAGTCGTACTCGCCCATGAAGGGTTCCGTAGCAGCAAGTAACATTGAATGAAAGGTAAATTGCGGTTTACGATTTATGACGTATTAAAAAAAAACTACTTGCTAGATCTCGTTCAAACCAATTTTCAGTGGAAGTTTACATGGTAATGTACATCATATATTTTTTTTAGTTTTATCATTCTCTTATTTTAGAAGTTACAGGGCACACATTTTACCACTTTGGAAGTGTCTCTCGCGCAAACTATTCAGTTTAGAAAAAAATGAAATTAGAAACCTCAATATCATTTTTGAAGACCTATCCATAGATACTACACACGTATGGGATTGATGAAAAAAAATTTTTTGAGTTTCAGTTCTAAGTATAGGGAACTCCAAAATTATTTGTTTTTTTTCTATTTTTGTGTAAATCTTAATGCGGTTCACAGAATACACCTACTTACCAAGTTTCAACAGCATAGCTCTTATAGTTTCGGAAAAAAGTGGCTGTGACATACGGACGGACAGACAGACAGACAGACAGACATGACGAATCTATAAGGGTTCCGTTTTTTGCCATTTGGCAACGGAACCCTAAAAAGGTAAACAAATCGTAAAAAGGGTTTTTATAGATGACACTTTCTTGTTAAAAAAACAATAAAACCAAATTAAATTTATTTGGGATATTATAAATTGCATATCAAATAAATAATCGCCTATCAATATATACTCATCATTTATATTCTTATTTACATCTAATAACTTACTTCACTACAAATAAACTAAATGTTTAACAAAACTCAAACTGCAGATAAAACGAAATTATACATCAATATAACATTACTTTTTTCCTCATAATGCAATACTGTTAAATTTATTTTTGTACAAAAATACTACATACATAGCATAAATACTGACTGCACAGCAAATTTTCCATATTTCATAGCAAAATAACTATCCCAGTCGCATATTAAACAGTAAGTAAAACAAAACCTGTTCATCATATTTGTCTTAATTTTCAAGAAGCCATGCTCGGCAAATTTAATGATTATTCTAACAAAAAAAATCCTTTTACATTGCATTATTTCTAAAAGCAGAACAAATTAACTGAATAAAAGGTTGGCGGCTTCGCGCGCTTTTTCGTCACTGGAGTGCAGAGTGGCGCGAGCGAGTAAGATAGAGATAGCGCTAGGTCGTGTCGTCGGGAGTGTGACATGACATTTACTCAAGATTGGGACACTTTTGATGGTTACAAAAAAAACGCTTTCGCATATTGGAGAGTTGCTTTGCCCACCCAACAAACCGCCTGGGTCAACGGAAAATGCACCTGCCCCATTTTTTTTAAGAACTATATGTGCAAGCATATCATCGGACTTGCGATCCGACTCAAGTACGTGGCGCCACCTGCAGAAGCTAAAAATGTGCCTATTGGGCAAAAAAGGAAGCGTGGACGCCCCGCGAAAGCAAGACCCGCTTTAATAATTATCTTAATCTAATTTTATATTTTTTTTGCTGATCTCATTATGTGGTAATTAATAAATAATAAGACGACTGTGACTAATAAAATGCTGTTTTATTTAGAAAAACTGCTGTACATAATATAAAAATAGAAGCTATATTTAAAAGAAAAAGAGTTAACATGTATAATGTGCATTAAGATTATTAGCTGTGCATTGATGAAAAAGCTTTTGCTTTAGGAAAAATCGCTGTACGCTGCGAAAATAAATTGTAGTGTGTTTAGTGATATTTTGAGTTGAATATTTTGCTGTGCAATCAGTAATTTTGATGGGAATTCGGAATCTTATTGCGTAGAAAAAGGATATTTTTTGATTTGCGTTTAAATACTACCCAATTTATTTTAGTGTTTTACCATAGTTTCCTCTTTTATTAATGTATGTTAAACTTTATCGTTTATTCTTCAACTACTTTTCGTAGATGTAACTGCTTGAGCACATATTTTTTTGTCCGATTTATAAGACTTTGTAATCTGTCTATTGTAAAGAACCCAATTTCTAAACGTCAACGAAGTATAACGTTGCTAAATTGAAGAGTTCAACTGTGACGTAGCATAACAACTGAAGTGACAGGTATTACGTTTAGTCGGTTTCTTGACAGCTGTCTCGTCACGTGGTTTTTTTTGTTTACCTTTATTTAACTACCTAAACCTATGGAGTATAGTATCGCGCGCGCTCATTGGTCAAATCAAATAACGCGCGATTCTCCGGCTTCCTGTTACACACTTCCTTCCGCGTCCTTTTTGACGAAATCAATCTCACAGAAAAAAAAAAACTGGCACTCCAGGAGTGCCGACAGAAGTGAAAATTTGAACAAGATCGCCTTGGTCGAAGAAAAATAGTTGTATACATGTAGAACATTGGTCCGTAACCTTATCTAAATAAAGAGCACAATCGCGTTTACAAAAAATAATACTTCCGATATCTTTAAAAGTAAAAATGCTTGTTTAGAACATTGATCCGTAACGTGTAACGAATAAAGAGCGCAATCGCGTTTACACAACCTTTAAAGTATAAATACTTGCATAGAACATTGATCCGTAACGTAATATAAATAAAGAGCCCAATCGCGTTTACAAAAATGAGGTGTCGTCATGGTGTCGCGAAATCAATGGTTTAGTCCCATCTCAAAAATGCCCAACGCACCTAAAGAAGTTTCCACTTAAAAAAATAAAGCGTTTTTGTATACCGGTTTAAAGGGTATCTAATGTATCTATGGGTGCTGGTGAAATTACTGGCACACCAGAAATTTCAACTATGACTGCACTGCCCCTATCATTGCAAATGACGGAGGCAGTGCAGAGATCTACATAGACCTTAGACCATTTTAATAAAATAAGTTGTAATGGTTCCGATTCTCTTGTACACCGAACTAAACCAACTAAACTATCACTAAAATTCCCTACTTTTGACTATGAGAATCTCAAAGCTATTCTGCAAAATAAATTCTCTATATTTAAAAATAATTTTGACACATCTAAATCGAATTTGACAATCGCGACTCCACACGTGATACCTAACCACGTGAATCTTTTTAGAGCTGGAGGCGAGCAGGGGGGCAGCCTCGACGTGTTTTATATGGATTTTTCACTTTTTGTATGGAAAATAAAAATTAATATTACCTACATGTAGAGTGTTATGGGGTTTAAGGATTCTATAAAGGGTGTCGAAATTTTCATTATTTTTGCGATTGGACACACCGTTTTCGAGATATTATACGCAAAAGAAAAAAAATATTCAGTACTGTTTTTGAATCTGAAGTCGAGGTGTTGGTGTGAATTTAAAGTTCCAACCAATTTTATTCCACACGTTTTTATTCGCAATTAAAAATAGTCATATTTAGTTAGAAAATCTAAATTTTAGGTGAAAAACGTCAAATTCAGAATAGCTAAATTGCCATTTTCACTAAACTAATATCTCAGTACCATCTTAGTGCTGCCAAACTAAAGTATAGTTAGGTAAGTTGTGTCATTTTAGTCTATTTCAGAATGGGAAATCGTCGTTTGACAGGATTAAACTAAATTTTGGTGATTTTTAATCTAGTTTAGAGGCATTTGTGACAAGAGAATCGACACCATTGTGTACATAATTTTAATACTACAAACAAATATAAAATAGATCAATTTTTTTTTCAGATTATCTAAAGTAGGTAGGTACATACATCTTTTATCTGTGTTAAATGGGCATTTTCACAAAAATGCATAGGTGTGTGTTTAGTCCTGTCCCTCGAAAAGATAGTCGTTTTTCTTTTCTAATATTACTACTAGTACTGGTATTACCAGAAAGGACATAGTGGATGGTGTGGACACCTTATTAAAATTAAATGTAGGAAAGCTGATGTTGTGTGCTTTTCCTTATTCTGATAATTTATCATATGATGAAAACAACTATATTTTTAAGTTGAATAATACTATTCATAGGCTGACATGTTGTCATAGTGACAAATTATTGTATTTTGACACTAACAAATTTGTTAGTGGTTTTAAGTTAACTCAGAGAACTTTATCTCTGTCTTGGGAATGTAGACATATGATTGCTATGTTGATAGCACATAATATTAATGAGGTTATAGGTAATATAACTCAGTGTAGTATTAGTGACGAATCTGTGTTGTCTAGTTATACTAACAACATAGTGAATAATTATGTAATACCATGTACGAAGGAGGATCCACCTACAGTACCAACATACTTGGAGGCCACTACCAGTCAGACTGGGTATTCCCTTCCTGCTGGAACACATACGGGCATTTTAGATTCTTCAGTTGTAGTTGTGGAGGTCACTCCGGATATTTCTTTAAACTAGGCAGTAAGACAACAGAAGTTACCCCTTCAATTAACCAATTATTATTAGAGAATAATAAAAAGGTATCTTCTGGCAATATTTTACATAAAAATAATAATAAAAAACCAAAGGGGGGGCAACATACTTTAAAATTATTCAATCAAAATATCCAAGGTTGCTCTTCCAAATTACTGGAAATAGAATTGTTTTTAGAAAATACCAAGTTTGATGTAATTTGTTTAACAGAGCATTGGTTAAAAGATCATGAAGTGATGTCAATGAATTATGAAAATTATTGTGTAGTCAGCCATTTCAGCCGAAAATGTATGATACATGGCGGGTCATTAATATTAATAAAAAATTCCATTAAATCGAAAGAAAGAAAAGACATTATTGGACTGTCTGTTGAACACAACATTGAATTGTCCTGTGTTGAGCTTGATAAGCATGTTATAGTATGCGTATACAGACCTCCAAGTTACCAGAATCTATCCGTGTTTGATTCTGTAATGGAAGATGTATTAAAGAAACTTAGTACTAGTAGTAAGTCAATAATCGTATGTGGTGATTTTAATATTAACTTATTAGAAAATAACTCGAATACTGTCAGATTATTAAGTCTTTTTAGGTCATTTGATTTGTCAAATGTTTTTATTGAACCAACCCGAGTGACAGCTTCTTCTGCCACTTGTATAGACAATATTTTTTGTAATTGTGATTACTTACACAAACAAATTGTAAATAAGTTGCCATCAGATCACAGTGGACAAACAATAACATTTTGCTCCTACATACCTTTACAAAAAATTCAAATAAGGTTTAGGCCAATAACATGTAAAAGTTTAGAGAAATTAAATCATTCTTTGGCCAATAAATTATGTGTTCAGAGTTTTAATAATATAGGTGACCCAAATGAGTTCTACGCCGAGTTCTTTTCACTATTAAACACGCAATTTAATGACACTTTTCCACTAAAGACTAAAAGTATTTACACAAAATTCTTATTTAGTGATTGGGCGACTCCAGGTATTCGTAAAAGCAGGGAAAAACTATTTGAACTTTATGGCTTAAAGCAACATATGAATAATACAAGCTTTCATAAGTATGTTGCAAAATATTCAAAAACTTTTAAAAATGTTTGCAAAATAGCCAAAGCTCTTTATATTAGCAATAAAATAAAATCAGCTGATGATAAAATAAAAACTACCTGGCAAGTAATAAATAATGAAACAGGTAGGAAAAAACAGCGAAATACTGAATTTAATTTAGAGACTGCACATGGCCCCATTAACTCAGATATAGAAATAGCTCAAGAATTTGAAAACTTTTTTGCTAATATTCCCCTTAAAACTACTGAAGCTTTAAATTCCTCACCCGCGCTTTCTGCTGCCTTACTTAGACAGAATGTGAAGGCATGCCCTTTGGAGTTTAGGTTTCAGCATACAAACCCCCAGGCGGTTATAAAAGCTTTTAAAGATCTTAAAATTAAATCAACAGAAGATCTCTGGGGAATGTCTGTAAAAGTCTGTAGATCTATTATCGAAACCATTGCGCCCTATTTAGCTTACATATTTAACACCAGTGTAGACCAAGGAGTCTTTCCGGATCTCATGAAACACAGTAAAGTAGTTCCATTGTTCAAATCCGGTGATAGTAAAGAACCCAACAATTATAGGCCTGTGTCAATTCTGCCAGTTCTCAGTAAGGTGTTTGAAAAGTTGATGCTCAATCAAATGTTACGTCACTTTAATAAAAATTCCATCTTTCATGAACAACAGTACGGTTTCACCAAAGGGCGTTGTACTACTGACGCCGGTGTCACCCTAATAAAGAACATTTTTAAGGCCTGGGAAGAAGCACAAGATGCCATTGGAATCTTTTGCGACCTCTCGAAGGCGTTCGATTGTGTAGACCATGAGACACTTCTGCTGAAACTAGAGCACTATGGGATTAAGAATACAGCTCTTGATTTACTTAGATCATACCTGAAAGATAGAAAGGTTAAAGTTCAGGTAAACGGCGTAAACTCATTAGGGTCTGAAATGGCAATGGGCGTTCCTCAAGGTTCGATATTGGGTCCATTCCTCTTTTTAGTTTACATTAATGATTTACCCCAATTACTTCAAAATCAACCGAAGATGGTGTTATTTGCAGATGACACATCATTAATCTTTAAAATAAACCGACGGTCACAAAATCTTGACGACGTGAATAGCTCTATTCTGCAAGTCCAAGATTGGTTTACGGTAAATAATCTGGTACTTAATAAAAAAAAAACCAAATGCATTAGATTTAAATTACCTAATGTTAAAAGTAGCGAATGTGACATCATATTGAATGGAGAAAAACTGGAATTTATTAATCAAACGGTTTTCCTGGGAATCACGCTAGACGAGAAATTACAATGGGGACCTCATATAACATCTCTTGCGGGGCGGTTAAGCTCGGCCGCTTATGCTGTTAGAAAGATAAGACAGTTAACAGATGTAGAAACCGCGCGTTTGGTCTATTTTAGCTACTTCCACAGCATTATGTCATATGGCATTTTACTGTGGGGTCGGGCTGCTGACATTGAATCAATCTTTATTTTGCAAAAGAGAGCTGTCAGAGCCATTTATAATCTACGTCGCCGCGAATCTCTCAGGGAACTTTTTAAAAGGATTAATATTATGACGGTACCTTGCCAATTCATTTATGAAAATATTATGTATGTAAGGAAAAATCCACATCTCTTTAATAAAATAAGTGATAGACATAATTTTAATACTAGAAATAAAGATAAACTAGATCAACCATTTTTCAGGTTATCTAAAGTACATACATCTTTTATGGGGTACTGTGTTAAATGTTACAACAAAATACCTTGTGACATATTGCAATTAAATGAAAGAAAATTTAAAACTCATATAAAAAGTACACTTTGTAAACAAGCATATTACAAATTAGAGGATTATATCCAAGATAAGAGTGCTTGGAAACATGCTGGTCCTGCTCCATAGGACAATTTAGAATCAAGACAAAATCAAACTGGTTGCTAATTTAATTGTAAAATTTATTACTTTGTGTTTTATGACATTGATTTTACATTCTGTGACTTCCTCACACACTTATTAATTGTAAAATTTTAGGAAAATCGTCTACTTTTACAATGTTTGTAAATATGTGAGCACAATGTATCTATCACATATTAAATTATCTATCGTTGCTTCATTTTTAATTGTTTTTACCTATTGTGGTATAGTAATTTTATTCTAGGTGCATCGTCTTCACATATAATAATTATTTAACAAATGTATGTACATATACAAACAATTGTAAAACATTTTTAAAAGAGTAACGGTGGAGTTTCTTGCCCATTCTTCTCCATACGAAAACTACCTTTTGGAAGGGGCAACTAGAATCAATTTTATTATTTTGTAATTTTTTGACGTTCAAAAGTGCCATACATGGGCCTATTTGAAATAAATGATTTGACTTTGACTTTGACTTTTACCAGTATCAACAAAAAACGATTACCGTTAGTTTTAGTAGACATCTAGTTATTATTCCATTAATAACTTAACTCCCCAAGTACTCGATTATTTAAATTAAATATTAATTAAGTGATAGGGAGATAGCATTTTGACTTGTCCCTGGACGGTGCAGCTATATTGAACATACAATAATTGCATTTTATCCTTAGAATTGACTGCAGGTATACTATTTTATTTCTTCAAGAGATTGTGGTAGACTATTTTAAAGCATAATTCAAATATTCTATCTTAAATTTTTTAAATTATGGAAATTTAATTGTAGAAATTAAATTGTGAGCAACCTGACACGTCAAGTTTGTTACCGTATTTTTTCCATGAACATTACTAAAATTTTGTTAGATTTTATTCATATAATAACAAAATCAGAAGCTTTAAGTCATCCACTATTTTGTATTCGTCAGTTTTGCCCGAAACACTATAAATTGCGTTACGCAGTAGCACTCATCGCTCGGTAGAAAACTTTCTGTCAAGGTAAGTTACCAAAATGTTGTATAATTTAACATGTAAACAACATGATTGTGGTAGTTATTGAGAGCTTTAAATATGTAGCTCCATAAATTAATAGTTAATGACGAATCACTGCAATTGTACCTATTTAAATTTAATACAAATCGCGCAAAGGTAAGGTAACGTTACGTCAGTTTTGTGTGGTAACATATAGGCCTGACAAGCTAAGTAATAAAACTGACTGTTAGGAATATTACACATGCTACTTTACCAACTTGGTCTAAAGGAGGTTATGATATCATAGTCTTTATAAAAAGCAGGTGCGGTCCGAGGGGGGGGGATCCTGGGGGTCATGACCCCCCCCCCAAATCTTTCACGTTGTATGGAGCCTGAATGATTTACTTATATTACTAACTTTTAAAACTGCTACAGCCACGGGTTACCGTGGCTCAGATACCTCCCTAAAACTATTCCTCGGCGGCACCCATGGTGACCCCCCCAAAATCTTGGGCTGCGACCGCGCCTGATAAAAAGAAGTGTATACTTATATTTTCATAATCTACATTTTGAATCCACGTCTTGCATTTTAAATGTAAATTCGTACTGAGCAGTTAAATGTTTTATTAGCCTGCAATTTTGTGTAGATTTTGCTTGATTAAAAAAATAAAACAAACTCAACAAAGTATCTCATTAGTATAAGAAAACATAAACTAGTGTAAATGCTTCATAACAATTTTGTTACCGTCAGCTTTGTTACTGTCCCCCTAATTTTCAAGTCAAAATCTTTTTTATTGATAATTTAAAGCATTAATTACTTAAATTCCGATGTTAATTAAATGACAAATTTAATAACAGAATAAGTTTTATATTCATAATGTATGCTTTCGTATTTTAAACTCAATAATAGAATATCGTAACGTTCGAATGTCATCACTGGTAACAAAATTGTAATTATGAGGCATTTTTCTTGGTTATATTATAATATATCGCATTTTCTCAAATTGATTTAGTAGATCCAACTTATGTTCTTTTATTAAATATTAAAGAAAATTTGATTGTTTTGATTGTTTATTTTTTAATCGCATATAATTTAAGTAACAAACCTGACGAAATATCCTTGACTTACCCTCTGTTTTATTTTATATCTCATAATAACGTGATTAATTATTGGTTTTAAGCTGGGAATCGTAAAATATAGAATTTGAGGCAATGCAAACAAGTACAATCTCGCATAAAAAAAGAAGTTGAAATTACATCTCACTTCTTTTATACCCTATAACTTTTTGTGAAAATGCCCAAATGTTACAACAAAATACCTTGTGATAAACTGCAATGATTAAATGAAAGAAAATTCCTTCTAAAAGTTAGTTAGGACTTTGGCTTACTTAAAACGAAGTACTTCGGAGGTATTATCTCGTAAAGTCATTATCTTACCGCGTTAGTAGAATTATCTTAAATTAGCTTTTGCCCGCGGCTTCACTTGCGTGGATGTCGAAAAGTACACACGATTTTTTTTTTTTTACTATTGCATCTCGCAGTTTTGACCACTAAGGTCTTGGCTGCTTAACCGGACTTTCCTGTGGGTGCCTTAAGCTTCTAAACTTAGAGCCAGCCAGGAGCATATAAGCTATTCTAAATTAAAATTAAGCGAGTGCTCGCTAAGGGCACCCCCTGTGGGGTACGAACCTCGGCTTAGGGCATTGCTGGGGGGAGGACAGTTAGAAGGGACAGGCTGAATCAAACTTAGATTTTCATCATGATTATTATGCGGGGTATTTAAAGCTACGTGCTCAGCTGCAACAACTGCTAGCACCTCGTTTTCGAGCAAGGGTCGGGGGGAGTTTCATTGGACGCGGTCGCGATCGCAAAGGACCTCGGCGGCGAGTTCGGAATAACGGGAAGCGTCTGTTTCTGTGAACTGTACTGGTGGCCCTATTCTTCTCCTGGAGGAGTGTTATGGGGTCATCTGGTTCAGAAAGCCACCCACACGAACATACCATCGGGATTTCATACCTAATAGGCGAGGAAAAGGTCATTGACCGCTGCGCCCGCGTTGCCGTCAACCAAAATTACTTTGTTACGCGTAATTTTGAATCTGTGTTATCTTTTAAATTATTAAATGATATGATGTCAAGGCATATTTTAATCTAAATTAAATGCCCAACTTAAATAACATATTTTATTGGATAAGGATTGATATAATACCGGTCAAAATAGCTTCGGAAATAACAATGAAATTTTTATTAAATTCTGAAAGATAAAAATGATTACATTGTGGGTCATCCTTAGAAGATAGACATATGCTATCGCAGAATTTTTACACGACTGCCCAAAAAGGAAGGTAATGTTTTTTGTTGAACTTTTTAAGATCTCCAATCCTGTAGAACATAAATTTGGTGTATCTCTTACGGCTTACGCGGTACACGCCAGTAAAGTTCATGCCAGCATCATTTTTTCAGACATCTTCGACAATAATCTTCATATTTCAGCCAATTTACACAAAACCTTAATGAATTATACACCAAAACCTTCCGCATGAATAACTCCGTCCATTGGTGAAAACCGTTTGCAAATCTGTTCGGTAGTTTTTGAGTTTATCGCGTTCAGACAGACAGACATGTTCCGTGTGACGGCTCGCGGGCAGTGAGCGGCCGACGGGCCGTCCACTATTCTGTACAGCTATCGTAAAATAGACTTTAATGCGTTTGATTTAAAATCCTAACTTGAATGACCAGTTATTTGCCGTGTCGGAGCGGTGATGTTAAAATAAGCGCTGAGGGACACATTCCAGGAGGGTTCGCTTCACAGGGAAATATTCCGAAAAATTCCGGAAGAACAATTTGCTTGGAAATTGTTAGTTATTTGAATGATCATGCACGGAAGGACTGCCTCCTTGGTTCAATAGTCGCAAGCAATACTGCTGAATACGACCTTGATGGTCCTAGGTTTAATTTCCGGGTCGGGTAATGTTATTGAGGTTTTCCACCTGGAATTAGTCAATAGCAGCCCAGGGTCTGGATTTGTGCCCGGTTGATGGCAATAGGCTCGCCCCCTATTACATGGGACTTAAACATAACTGGTGAAATGTGGGTGTACTAGGGTACAACTCTGCCTAACCCTTCGGGGATTACAAGCATATTGATAAGTTCATGCACGGAGTGTTAGCAGACTAAACGAGATTAAGTTCTGAGTTGAGCTGCACGATTACTGTCTGGAAAGGTCCATTCAAATCTTTGTGGCTTTTTCCTCATAAGACCATTTCAGACACTAATCTACATTAGTGATGTAAAGAATATTCGCATTCGCGAATAGTCGCATATTTTTGCGTATTCGCATTCGCATTCGCGAAATTATTGCGAATGTTTTTGCGTGTATAATTTTTTTAAGTAGGGAATAATAGTTGATTAATATAAGAAAATTAACTACAGAACTAACATTGTGTAGTACAAATTCACACTGTAACCTCAAAATTCACTTGTTTTGTTTACGAAACCACAGGCGCGAGCGGAATGACACTTCAATCAGATGCGTTCGTATTAACTCGGCTATTCTCGGAACGAAAAACAGACGGAACACACTTCGCTCGAACGGGACTGCTGCTAAAGTCACAAAGCCATAGACAAATGGCGCCAAATTTAAACAAAAACTGAATATTCGCATTCGCATTCGCGAATGTTGGCAGCAGATATTCGCATTCGCATTCGCGAATGTTCAAAATATGACATTCGTTAAATCACTAATCTACATGGTGCTCACAAGATCTGACCAAGATTATGTTTGAAAGAGACATGACCTCTGAGTTTGTTTCCCATCTCACTCATATATCGTCGCCCTCCCCGCTAACTGTCGTAACTAGCAATTGATATTTTTCCAGGGCAACAGTTTTTCGGTCGGGCGCTACAATCATGTTAATATAGTTGCGTAAGCTGTGGCTTTATTAATGAATTAATAACTTTTTATAAACAGCTCTTGACTTAATCTTTAACTCACTAACTGTAGATGTGTGCATATACGACAGGTGGTGAGAATATGTTTTCCCTCAAACAAAACTCATGCAAAACAAAATACGTGATTATCTTCTAAACGGTAAACGACACAGACACGACGATTAGAGAGAACTTTGTCGAAACAAAGTTCTGAACACATAGATAATGGTGTCGATTCCCTTGTTCACAAACTATACTAAATTTAAGTTCAGTGCATCTTTTTCTTTCTATTTCATTAAGAAAAGGATAGAAGATAAATTTTAGTTTAGTCCTGTCCATACAAGTTTAGACGTGATTAAAAACTTGCCAACTAAAATTACGTCAATTTACGTCAAGCGCTGATTAATTTGACAGGACTAAACTAAAATTTATCTTCTGTCCTTTTCTTAATGAAATAGAAAGAAAAAGATGCACTGAACTTAAATTTAGTATAGTTTGTGAACAAGGGAATCGGCACCATTGTCAGTGCAGATACGTCAGTTTGTGAGATACGACAGTTAGCGGGGAGGGCGACGATATATGCCTATCTGACTCAATCGAAGTTGAGAGAACTTACTAGCGGAGCCACAAATCGCAAAATACTTCTCCGTCCATTATTAAATAATATCGCCATTCCTAGAGGTTATGTACCCTTAAATTGAGTCCATTTCACACAGGGCCGTCTTTACCCGGGGGTGCAAGGGGTGCGTAGCACCCGGGCGCAAGGTCTTAGGGGGCGCAAGCCGATCGAGTCAATCGATTTGTATTGAAATCGAACGTAGATTTCAAAACAGATGACACAATATCATTAAAAAGTTTGTCAACTTAAAAGCTAGAAAAATTGAATTTGATGTTTGAAAATGTACCTCATTTTATTGTAGAGTAAGTAAACTTTAAAAAAAAAATGGAACACAAAAATTTTGTTTCTTTTTCGTTGGCAAGGCGGGCGCGCAGGCTGATTTTCGCTCCCTGGCGCCCAATATAGTTAAGACGGCCCTGATTCACATCTTGATATTCGTATGTAACCATAGGTCTGTCCTTCCTTAGTTACTTTGCATATATTCACCTGCAGCTGCACCTGCAATGTAGCTTCATTCGGATATGGTTCCAAAATTGCCAATTTCCCGTCTAGTCCCTCGGAAATTGAAAATTCTTTACGACGACGATTTGAAAATTGGATTCTATGCAATTTTATAATGTGTAATGTGTGTGTGTGTGAGGGTGTGTGTAGGAGGGTGTGTGGGGGTGTGAGGGTGTGTGTTTGTGTGTGTAAAGTTGTAGTGCTAAAGGACATGAAGGAGTGTCAGGTATCCGAAGACGATGTCGAGGATAGAGCGCAGTGGAAGAGAAAGACGAAAGGAAGGCTGACCCCACCACCACGTGGGATACATAGCCAGGAAGAGAGAGTACGTGCAAGGTCGTTCTCGATTTTTTTTAAAGTGTGATTTATTTTACTCTTTAGGCTATTAAAATTAAAACCTTTTATGTTTTTGATTTTTGCTATGACACGGGAATTGACAAGATGACGGGGATGGAGGGGTTTGTTTAAATTATAGCCTATTATATGTTACTCAGTGATAATGTAGTTTTCTAACGGCAAAAGAATTTTTGAAATCGGTCCAGTAGTTTTTAAGTTTATTCGTAACATACAAAAATACAAATATTTCCTTTTTATAATATAAGTGTAGATTTTATTATATATCTCAAATTTAATATAAATAAAATGTAGTCCGTGCAATCCACGACGACGCGCCCCACTCCGCGATTACTGTACTGTAAGCTGAATTAGTACGGCGCGGAGCGGAGTGGGACGCGTCTTCGTGGATTATATACCTATATTAGTAATAATAATGAATGTTGTGATATTGATATCTAGTACCTAAGTGTGCCATATAATGTTAACTTAATATTTAACCTAATAATACTTGCTGCGCCTTTTTTTTTTTATCGGTTTTCTTCGAACCCCCGGCAGGCATTGGCCCTAGCGGACCCCGTCAATTCTGCTGACATCTCTTTGAGGCGCGCGTGGAACACAACGCGCCGTCGACCCGGGCTTGGTCCTTATCGGACGGCGAGCTACCCATTGCTCACCGTTTGCAAGCCCGCGCCTACGGTGGCCGGAAATCGGCTCGCGATTCCCGCCCCGGGCGTCTCCTCCTGCGGCGGTTAGGGGCGTGAGGGCGCGAAGTTTGCCTCTCCCTCACGCGTTCCGCCTCCTCCTTCGCAAGTATTACCGCTTCGCAGAAGGAGGTGACGGCCTGCCATTTCCTCTCGCTCCGTACCATGGCCTGAACCAGGGCCGGACGCGAGAGATCACCGCCGCCGATCGCCTCTACGAGGACACGGCGTTGCTCCGCCCAAGCCGGGCAGACCTCCACCGTATGCTCCAATGTCCTCAGGCCGATCCACATAATGGTGACACCCGGGTGTTTCCAACCGCCTTATTCTGAACAGGAACCTCCCGAAGCAGCCGTGTCCGGTGAGGACCTGCGTCAGGCGGAAGGTGAGGACGCCGTGGCGCCTTTCAAGCCACTCCTCAAAGAGGGGTCTTATCGCCGCAATTGAGGCGTGACCAGCGTTGGGTTGCGACAATCGCACTCTCCATGACGTCATGAGATCCCGCCGGAGCTCTGTCCGCTGTGCCGCGATTTCTTGCGGCATCGGAGTTAAGCCCCGGCGTTTCGCCTCCTCGCGCCACTCACAGATGTGCGCGAGGACCTTTGCCTCCAGATCCCATGGCGGTAATCCGGACCGAAACAAGACTATCTACACCCATGATGTGAATCCTCTATAAAAGGTTCTGAAACCATACTTAGAGTGTTGCACAATATTGTTTTTAAAATCGTTAAAAAATATACTATCGCACCTTCACTTCATCAAACCTGCCTCAACTATAAAAACATAAAGACTCCTTAGACAAGGGAGATCGTTTAATGGGGCACGGGGGAATCGTGCCTAGTAGAAGTAAAAAGCGCGGGAAAATAGAGGGGAGCGTAATGGCCGCGTTATTAACGCGTTGCGTAGAGCACTAGAGGGGAGGCTGAATGACTTTCATACCATCGCCTTTTTATACTTTTTAATGGAAGTTTGTTTTTGTTGGGAAATTTTAAAAAAATGGGAATTTTAAAATTATATGTTTATTTGAGGTCATATTTTTTTTTTAAATCAAACTTTGTTTCTTGTATAAAATCACATAACATGGAATCCTGATTACAATGGTGCCGATTCCCTTGTTCACAAACTAAACTAAATTTAAGTTCAGTGCATCTTTTTCTTTCTATTTCATTAAGAAAAGGACAGAAGATAAATTTTAGTTTAGTCCTGTCAAATTAATTAGCGCCTGTCACTACTCCATACAAGTTTAGACGTGATTAAAAACTTGACTACTAAAATTACGTCAATTTACGTCAAGCGCTGATTAATTTGACAGGACTAAACTAAAATTTATTTTCTGTCCTTTTCTTAATGAAATCGAAAGAAAAAGATGCACTGAATTTAAATTTAGTTTAGTTTGTGAACAAGGGAATCGGCACCAATGTCAACCAACTTGCTTCTTAGCTCAATGATCACTGGCTTTGCACAGCCTTTAACCATTTAAAAATGTCTTTTGCCCCACCTAGAAATAACGAAAAAGTCACCATCATTTTTAAGTGTTGCCAAAGTAAAAATAATACATTCAGCTGCTATAATGAAAATACATATAAAAGTTCTTTTACAGTGTTGCCACAGTTGATATTATACTTCGCTATTAAAGTAAATACATTTAAAAAATTAAATCCAAACTTCCGTAATATTCAGATAAGTTATAGTAGAATTCACAATTTATTTTCAATGAATAAGACAAATGTATCTAGAAAATGCGCATTATTAATTTGTAATTAAAACATGAATTTGAAACAAGCTAACACTTATTTTTCTTTCTGAGTTTCATCTTGACCACTCATTACAGACATTGGTGAAGGATAACATCGTCAGGTAAGTAATCTATACTTATACAAATTGCCAACTCGTAAATTCAAATTCAAATTCATTTATTCGTGTGATTTTTGGTACATTTTTACATGAGATCTTAATAATTCGAATTCGCTCCTCAAAAATCTACCTTAAAGGTGTACACACTTTCACATAATAATTAGTTATTTATAATAAAGAATAATCAAAATATTAAAATAAAATAATTACAACGGAACACAAAATAATTAGAAAAACAAGCAAAATATTAACAATTGAGTATACATATAAATAATGAATGGAAATAAAGATAATAATACAATGTCAAAATTAAATAAATATCAATGTCAAATAACTTACAATTTATCATTAAGGAATTCGTCAACAGTATAATAACATTTTGTCCAATAATAAATGTCTTAATTTGTTCTTAAATTGAATAATATTTAAGTCCTTAATTCCATTTGGCAATTTATTAAATATTTATGTGTTTTTTTATGTAGCTCCGGATCTAGATTTTTTTTGAAACGGGGCATAAACTGCCGTCTGTCGTCCCCCGCCAATTGTTTATGGGGATGCGCTAAGTTAGCCCCAGCGAAATTAAATTTTTCTCGAAATAAAAATGTTGGCAGCAACATATTAATCAAATTGTATCGGTCTATAATGCGCCAATTCAACAGGGGCGCCAAAACTGTTGTAAAAAAGTAGAAAGATAATATATATTTTTTTTTAACAGTGGCTACTCGCAGTGATTGACCACTAAGGTCTTGGCTGCTTAACCGGATTTTTCCTGTGGGAGCCATAAGCTTCTACACTTAGAGCCTCCAGCCAGGAGCTTTACAAACTATTTTAAATTATAATTAGGCGAATGCTCGCTAAGGGCTCCCCCTGTGGTGACTCAAATAAAATACACAATAAATGTTTTTTTTAGAATAAATTAGATTATAAGATAAACAATAAGTCCTCATCTCTACTATATTTCTTTTGCTGTGCCCAACAGGGTCCACGATTGTTTCTTTTCAAATGTTTACCACCTAAGCACATACATTGTGGAATGCAATAAAGTATTGAGTATTGAGTATTGACCTCGGCTTAGGGCATCGCTGACGGGAGGACAGCAAGAGGGGACAGGCTGGATCAAATTTATATTTATATCGTGATTATTATTCGGGGTATTTAAAGCTCCGTGCTCAGCTGCAACAACTGCTGGCACCTCGTTTTCGAGCAAGGGTCGGGGGGGGGGGGGGAAGATTATAAATGTGCTGCGCGTCTCATTTATTGCAAAGTTGCTGTGTGCTGGGTGGTGCACTTGTCTGCTACGCTTGAATTTGTCGCCCTCTGAAGTTGGCGCCCGGGGCATGGGCCTCGGCTTGCCCCCCCTAGATCCTGGGCTGCCAACTCATCTTGAGCAAACGTGGTGATCAATGCTCGTGCCTTCTCAGTACTTATGAGAAGTGTGCTTTGCCCTGGCAGTGGGATAGTAACAGGCTAGTATTATATCATATTTTTGCGTTAAGGCGTTGTCCAAGCATCACCGTAAAACGTCCACTTTTTCGTCGCACAGTTAGCCGTATTGCTAAATATAACAATCCCAAAAAAAAATACAATGTATACTCAAGTGAATAAAAAAAAAACTTATACAAAGACATTTTATAGAACAGATCTTGCAAATTGAAAAAAAAAATCGCAAGAAAGACCACGAAAAAACTTTTTCGTCTCGAAATGCTCAATATTTTGAGCGAGAACTGTTATTTTTTTTTTAAAAGGAAAATTTATCAGCCAAAGAAAGTAAAAATATTTTAACTTATTGGTGCTTTTTTTTTTAATTAAAATAAAACTGCGAAATAACTGTCATATTAGTGGCGGACACGAAATTCAACTAAAATCAAACGCATCGCCATTTTCAACCGTATTTTTACACCGCGATGCACTGCTGTCGCTTCACCTTGTTCAATACATACTGATTTGCTTTTTATCGCACCTTAAGCAAGTAGTAAAGCTTCAAATGTCTATTGAGCGTAAGATGACGCCAATGGCACATGGCACAGTGAAATGGTAATTGCAGAGAAGGCTATAAAAATTATGGGTTTTTATTCAGCTCATCTGTAATAATAGCGGCAGTAAGTAGAGTTTTACTTATCATTTTCAAGAAAAATTTCTAGCGTTTGCATAATGTTTCATATAATAGGTACCTAATCGTGGCTAAAGCCTTGGCGTTTCGACATGCAAAATCGTGCAAGTTTTATCGTCTTGCAGATCGCAACTTCGAGGGGTTGTGAGTGATGGT
Organism: Agrochola lychnidis; assembly: GCA_963680765.1. Lineage (NCBI taxonomy): Eukaryota > Metazoa > Arthropoda > Insecta > Lepidoptera > Noctuidae > Agrochola > Agrochola lychnidis. The sequence goes on from OY796875.1 coordinate 11,419,453, forward strand.
TTTTGTTCCGATGCCATGCAGATATGAGTGCGGGTAACAGCATTTTCGTGGTGTAAAATCAGCGCAGTAACTGGCCGCAGGGCCGGATTTAAAGGCGTCGAGGCCCTGGGCCAACCAAGAAGTGGAGGCCCCGAATTTTTTTTTTGGTCACAGCTTTCAATAATTTATAAGCAGGGTGGATTTTTGAGACGGGGTAGTTAATAGGTACCTTAACCATTTTACCTACAGAAAAACCATCTAGGAGACTGTTTAACTTTTTGAGATACTTTGATCTGCATTCACAGATTTTGGAAAAAAATACAGGCAGCAAGGAGATGGCAATATTCATAAAATCTTTTTTCATGTCAATCGATCCTGTTTCTTATAAGGATCAAAATACTATCGTACCAGATGAAGTTTGAGTAGGTACAAGAAAAGTCAGTAAACACAAAACAAAAAATCCCATTTTGTAGGAAATTAGACTCAAATTTACTTTTTCATGATGGATAGGCTGACGCTGGGCGCTGACATCGAAAAATCTATTTAACTCGGTTTTTTGGACCACAGTAATTCAACGCATTTCATCGCCAACTAACAACGTAGGACATAAAAGAAAATGAAAAAGGTGAAACTTTGTGAATGTAAACTTTTTTGTCTTTGATTGACACAAAAGATTTATTGTTTTTCTTATCAAAAAAATACAAATTGTGGAGGCCCCTTCCTTGTGGAGGCCCGGGGCCAGAGCCCCTGTTGCCCTGCCCTAAATCCGGCCCTGACTGGCCGCCCTACCCTATTGTATCGTTTACCCTCAAGTCCCGCGGTTTTTTGACATTGACGTGCGCTTACGTCAAAGTGGCATTCTGGAATGCCAACCGGTAGGCTTGCAGAAAAAATATCGATATATCGTTATTTTTTGTTCGATACTTATATCGATATTTATTATTTCGTTAAATCAATATATTGATATAAAATATCAAGTATCGAAAATTTATCAAATTCGATACATTTCCAATAGTGACATCGTTGTCGCCACTGACCAAAAAGATTGGGAATCAGAGCCGTTTGACTTTTTTATTAACTGTGGCGTGACTTTGTTTGCTTTAAATGAAAAAAGAAGAAAATATCAACATTTACATTATACTTTAATAAATAAGGTAACATAGTAAAAACAAACACAATAAAAGTTCATAAAGAAAGAAAATATATTTTTTATTTACATTTTTCATTTTTAAGGTAGTAATGCAAGAAGTGCCAAAAAATATCGACATATCGATATTGTTTTTCGATGTGTCGAAATCAATATTGATATTTTTTTAAGTATGATACGATATTTATATCGATACTTTTTGGCACTTCTTGCATCCCTACTAACCGGGGCTTGATGGAGGCGACGGGTAGGGATACACCGGTTAAGTTATTTTTTAGGGTTTCCGAAGGGTGCCAAACGGAACCCTATGTCCAAGCCTCCGCTCTCCGTCTGTCTGTCAGCGGGCTGGTTCATGAACCGTAATAGTAAGACAGTTGAAATTTTCACAGATTTTGTATTTATATTGCCGCTATAACAACAAATAATAAAACTCAAATAAAGTAAAAAATTAAAGGGGCTACCCAAGTCCTCATACAAGAAATGTGTTATATTTGTAATCATCATCATCATCAGCCTATAATGTTCCCACTGCTGGGACACAGGCCTCTTCTCTGTGAGAGGAAGTGGGCCGTAATCCACCACGCGGGCCCAGTGCAGGTTGGTAGATGTCACATGTCTTCGAATTTTCGGTTCTAGGACATGCCGGTTTCCTCACGATGTTTTCCTTCACCGTTTTGAGAGCAGTGGTGATGAAATAATTTACACAAAGTAAAGCGCCTGTCTGGGTTCGAACCTACGACCTCGACTCGTTAGTCGCGGCCGCGGCCCTTACCACTGGGCCACCACTGGTCTCTATTTGTAATCATGTTCTCGAAAACGGCTGTAACGATTTCGATAAAAGTTGCAATTTACGGGGTTGCGGTTTACGGGGGCGAAAAATCGATTTAGCTAGGTCTCATTCTGGGAGAATAAGAAAAAAAAATATCACCCTGGCTGAGCTCGGTCGATCAGGTACCTACTATGTCACATATGAACTGTCAAAGGAGTCGGTCAGCCAGAAATATGAAGCTAGTTAGTTGCCCATTTTAAAGTGTAGTAGGTTCCTATGGTGAAGAGCGGGCAAGAAACTCCATGGACATTCTTTTAAATTATACAGTGTGGGTTTTTTTATATTGTGCACATATCGAAATGAGGGGAATCTTTGCTTAATTTCATCGACGGAAAAAATATTTAAAAAAATCCAAATATTTTTATTGAATTTTTAAACAAAACGGTGTAACTTTTAAACTAAACGATCTATCGCGATGAAACAAACTCCATAATGATTGGAAGTAAAAAATACTAGAAGTAGAAATTTTTTAATTTTTTTATTTATTTTGTAATCCCTTAGAGGGATTTATATGTGTACGTAGGTGTGTCCGTGGCATCACAGCGGGCCCTATCAGAATACCAGCGCCGCGGTATTTATTAAAATATCGCAGCATTATGCTGAGATATGGGCCTTTTTGGCCTCGCACAGGTCGTTACTATTTTTTGTTAGTTTGTTAGTTTAAAATGCTCTTTTCTTATTTTTTTATTTAATTTTATTTTTTATTTCTGTCTGTATTTCCTGTGCGTGTCCCAAATAAAATATTTTTCTTTCTTTCTTTCTTAAAAATTGTGGAAAAAAACTACCCTCAATTGAAAATCAAATATGTTTTTTTTTAGCAAACATCTGTTTTTATTTCGCCAATTTTTACAATAATCGTAAAATTTTTCAATAAGACACATTAAAAATCTTAAAAAAAGAAATATAAGTGTAAGAAAATATTTTGATTTTTTTTTTCTGTCGTTCAAATTAAACCTATACTCCGTTTGAAATAAGATTAGACATTTAAACAAACCTTTTTTACAGTCCGTTCAACCGATTTTGACTTCTATTGCGTAAGCATAAGGATGGCATTAAAAGCAAAAAAAGTGGTTACAAACCAACTGTTTACTGCAGCTGCCATTTGTCATGCCACCAACGCAATAGAAGTCAAAATCGGTTGAACGGACTGTAAAAAAGGTTTTGTTAAAAGTCTAATCTTATTTCAAATGGAGTATAGATTCCCCTCATTTCGATATGTGCACATTATAAGTACTCACACGGTATTATTACAAAATATAAATACACGGATAAACCATGATTTAGATTAGGACATAGGATACTTTTTATCCCGTTAGTACGTTCCCTTGGGACAATTTCCGACCATCACGCAGGAGAAGCCGCGGGCGAAAGTTAGTACATCATAATTCTACGTAAACACAGCATAACAACTACAGAAATAATCCCATGGGTAGAAATAAAGCCCCATTTAGCTCATTTTACTCTTCAAACTCCAACCCGTCCCCCATGTTGTTCTTTCATACCGCAGTTCAACAGGAAATGACGTGTGCAAACTAAAACCACAGACAAACTAGAGTGGGAAGTAATTACTCGATTATTTACGACTCCTGGTTCCATAGAGCACTTGCCAGCCGCTTTGAAGTTTTTCAGTGCGGAGGCTGAATGGATTTTTGCCTTCGTCACTTTTACTTTTTACGGTAAAACTTTGTTCTCGTTGTGCAAAAAAATATGGCGCGGAATTTATGATTTTATTTTTTGTCAAGGGCTTGAGGTAGGCGTGGAGGTCGTGATACTGCTCTTTTATCGCGCGGTTACAGGATAAAATTGAATGATATTTTATTTACCCATCAATTTTCGAGTTAAAATACATAAACTTAAGCTTTCTTGCTATACGGGGTTAGGGGTACGGGGTACTTTATGGTATTGCCAAATAAAACAATGATTATGAATTTTATTGACATTTGCCGACAGACGCGAATGTCAAGAATGTGGGAATAAGGGCTGAGGTCACAGAAAAACTCTCTTTGAGGAGTGGCTTGAGAGACGCCACGGCGTCCTCACCTTCCGCCTGACGCAGGTCCTCACCGGACACGGCTGCTTCGGGAGGTTCCTGTTCAGGATAAGGCGGGAGGAAACACCCGGGTGTCACCATTGTGTGGATCGGCCTGAGTACACGGTGGAGCATACGGTGGAGGTCTGCCCGGCTTGGGCGGAGCAACGCCGTGTCCTCGTAGGGGCGATCGGCGGCGGTGATCTCTCGCGTCCGGCCCTGGTTCAGGCCATGGTACGGAGCGAGAGGAAATGGCAGGCCGTCACCTCCTTCTGCGAAGCGGTAATGCTCGCGAAGGAGGAGGCGGAACGCGTGAGGGAGAGGCGAATTTTGCGCCCTCACGCCCCTAATCGCCGCAATAGGAGGAGACGCCCGGGGCGGGAATTGCGAGCCGATTTCCGGCCACCGTAGGCGCGGGCTTGCGAACGGTGAGCAATGGGTAGCTCGCCGTCCGATAAGGACCAAGCCGGGGTCGACGGCGCGTTGTGTTCCACGCGCGCCTCAAAGAGATGTCAGCAGAATTGACGGGGTCCGCTAGGGCCAGTGCCTGCCAGGGGTTCGAAGAAAACCGATAGGGAAATCGTGGCCCCCGGCAACAGGGCAACCGAAGGAACACGGGTGGGTTTTAGTCAGTAAGAGTCTGACACGCCCTCCCGCTCCACCCAGAGCGGGAGAAGTTATTTAATAATTTCCCACACAAAAAAAAAGGTCACAGAAAAAGTAAAATATCCCAAGGGTTTTTTATTCTTGGATAAACTAGTAGAAAACGTAAAAAATACACCATAAGTAAAGAAAAAAAATTGTATTTCGTCTTGCCTCCGTCATTAAAAAAAACTGTCATTCTACCTTTTTAAATATCTTCCACGTCATCCCAAGCATAGAGTCAGAGGGCCTCAAGTCTGCTATTACAATAGTGTCAGAATGGTCTATCATTGATTTCATAATTGTTGATTTAGACAAGTTTGGTAATCTACTAATATAATGGCGTCATTATGACTTTCCAATGGTCAGCCACTAACACTCTATTGAAAGAAATGGCACTTATTGGTAATCTCGTACATAATGACAAATGAATGACTGACTTAGGCGGTATCATTGGTCGTATTGTACAGACGCCAGCACATCAAGCTACTACAATCTGTCAAATTTATATAATAGATTTTCAACTTTATCGCTGAAATCTAAGGTTTTATTTATTTATTTATTTAAAGGTTCAAAGTTGATTGGGAAAATTTGACAGTTTCGGGTAGCTTGATGTGCTGGCGTCTGTACGACAGTGCATTATAACATTATTCTGTTACGAGACCATTGACCGACCAATGATCGACCATTATGAATTTAGTAGATTACGAATTTTTAGCAAAATGACAATGGGATCGTATTGGAATGACGAATTTATAAAAATAGCAGACTTGGGCCCCTGGGCACGCGAAGTCTGCAATGGAATAAATGACTTAATCGTCAACTGGCGAGCGCGAATCTCGCGAGCGCGCGCGAGTTGGCACTTTTCGATTTTGCCTACTTTTTTTGTCGTCAACTCGCGCGTCTATATAATTTGATGTTT